>OZ018336.1:51278528-52478528 GCA_963969495.1 Ceratothoa steindachneri
AGGAGAGGAAAAGTTTCTCCAGAGGTGGAGGGCGTGTAGTTTCGGGTGTGGTTAGGGGTTCAGGCTTTTTACTTGGGGTGAAGAACACTGCAATGGGCAATTGAGATCGTTGCTTTTTCATGTTCTTCAGCATGTCCTAGTAAGGGCCCATAGCAAGATCGAAGCTATTTTGTGCCTTCTTGGAAGAACCATGTGGGGTCCCATGATTCCAAATCTGCCTGAACACTTTTAATTCTTCTCTGAAGATCGGCTAACCTCTCTAACGTAAGCCCAACTTCAGCTTGAACTTCCTCATCTTCTTCTTCTTTGTCAGATTCTTCTGTATTTATCCTGGTTATTTCAACGAAGTCATCATCGTTTAATGGGGCAGAGTGTTCATCTATGAGGGTTTCCAGCTCACCCTCTGTTACATCATCGAAACCTTCGCCACCAAGAAGCTTAGCTAATTTAACAGAGGTGGTAATTGCCGCAGTTCTGATCTCTTCTGGAGATAAGCCCTTGTGATCGTTTGCAACCTCAGGCCACAGCTTCTTCCAACAAGCATTAATGGTCTGGAGTTTCACTTCCTCTACGGCTAGTTTTATTATTTGAATGCAATTAGCGATGGTAAGTAAAATCGCGCCAGTAAGCCTTCAAGTTGAATTTTTCATGTCTATCCATTGACATCACCAGTTGTTGCAGAGAATTCCCTGTGTAGATGGCCTTGAATGCCCTTATGACGCCTTGGTCCATTGGTTGAATTAGGGACGTTGTATTAGGTGGTAAAAATTCTATTTGGAGACCTTCATAATGAACGCTGATTGGCTGGAATCGTCCCGTCTCAGCCAACCAACAGTTACCTTTTACGACTATGTACGTAGGTTTCCGCGGATGTCTGGAAATGGCGCAAATTTTGAATTCTTAGGCCCCCAAAATTTTCCGCGGATAGTTGAAGGCGCGGATGACGAACCACGAATAGACGAGGGTCGACTGTATATCAAAAATAAAGACGGACAGGAGCTTTATATTCTTCAAGCCAAAACCCCCAGTTCGTAATAATCCCCAATTAGGACAAGTGCTTGGTTCGAGTCAGCTTTCTCTATTTACCCCTACGTGTGAGCGACAAGAAATTCTCGTGTGTGTTTTTTTTTTAATTGAAAAATGGGAAGAAGTGAAATACCAAATGCAGGTATTTTTTCCCGGGCGTAGAGAGGATGAACAGAAGGTGAAAAGTAAAGGAAAAGTTACATAAATATTAGACTGTCAGGAAATTTAATGTTGTTTTTAATATGACGTATAAAAGAACTAGAATATTGTAGTGTTCCAATATAACAACTTAACCTTAGAAAACGGGGAAGGGGATTCTTCATATAAATGGCTGGAGGGGGGGGGGTTGTATTCTTTACATGGTTATAGGGACATTTTAAGGTGAGTACGAATCCCATGGTACCAGCGATCACCAGTGGACCTGACCTGAAAATTTCCTGCTGACCGGACTCACCTTTTACCAGGTCAAGTTAGGTTTGGTACATTAACCAACCACCGGGTTCGGGTTCAGTCTGAAATACTCAATGGCCCGTGGCATTAGTGGGACAAATATAAAAAAACTGAGGATGGTTATGTTAGGTTAGGTTAGATTAGTTTAGGTAGGTTAGCACGGGATTGATTAGATGTTAGGGGTGGTGAGGTTAGACTGAGGGATTAGGCTGGTGTTAGGTTAGGTTAGGTTAGCGGGGTAAGATTGTCTGTGTGGGGGAAGGGGGGATGGGGTAGTATGGGCAACTATGCCCACAATACCTTAATTGTATGAAATCATTTTCTGTCATCTCTGAATCGGATACACTCGCAGGAGGCAGCACTATCAGAGAGAACGCTCGCTTCATCCTTTCTGCGAAGACTGTTTGGTACACCACTTTTTAAATGTCGTTTGTGTAGATGAGCTCCGCGCATCGGAACCTGTCCCCTTACCTTGAAAAGTTGGGTCTTTGATGTTTGCCCCTGTCGCTTTGGGCTGGCTCTTACGCTCCAGGTTGGGATATAGTTTTTGCCTTGATCATTTTACGCTTGGATCCTGTATGAAGCTGACCTAGCCTGATGCACCTAAGCAGGCCTATTAATTGTTTATTTTATTTAATAGCTGTTTTGAATGTTGTTGATTGGTTATTTATAATATTTTATTGTCTAATAAGTGTTAATTGGGGTATTGATTTTTTTTATATTTTGTTTATTCAGCGCTTTAACTTTGTCGTCGGCCTCCACATGAGCGCTATACAATTAAAAATAGGTTTGAATATATATATATATATATATATATATATATATATATATATATATATATATATATATATATATATATATATACACTACGGGTCATCAATACTGGCACCCTTCAAAATTTTCAATAATACTCGAATTATCACCTAAAGTTCTTAGCAAAATTGTGATAATTGATTCATTATAAACATGTTTTAAAGAACCCGTTAGAATTTGAGAGAAAAAGTTAAAGTTTTATTCTCTCTTCAAGTGTTACATTCCTTAAAATGTCAATGTTTTCTTACATTATCTTTTATTTAGTTTCTGCAAAATAATTGGTAAAAATTATATTTATAATTCTATCGTGAATATTCTAAACACGTGATGGAATAATATATTTTTTAACTTAATTTCTTTGTTTGCTTTCCCATTTTTAGTCGCGTGCGCGCAATTCTCTAAGTTACTATGTCGTTCCTTAGGTCGATCGTTCGGATGGTAACCGTTTTACTTTTCAATGATTTTTGGAAAGTTTTGAAGGTCGTAAGGTTATGTGGTCAAATCAGAATAATTGAGAGCACGTGACTTAGGTCGTTGACCTTGTTCACTAACGACATCACAGCGTGTGAAGGTCTGTATGTTTCGCCCAGCTTCAAAATTAGCTCAAAATCGATTTTGAGAAGGGCAAACCATCATTTCCTTCCGCAAAGAAGGAATGTCATAGAAAAAAACAAAATATACGAATAACTTAAAAATGTCGATCAATATAGTGAATTATGCTATCAAAAGATTTGAATAGACAGGTGAACTACATGATAGACAACAGACAGGACGGATAGAAAGATTTCAATGTCAAGATAAGTTCATCAGTGCGACATCTTTCCGAAACCGCCACCTTCCAGCCCTCGAGATAACTCGATAATTAAACAGCGCCCACAGAGCAAAAGCATCTCCTCCACAAAAGTGAAGAGAGGCTTAGAGAAGTCGGACCTTTCCGTAGAGTGAGAGGAAAAAACGTCTGATGAATTGCAATAGAGCTAAGAGGTTAGTCCGGGCTAAAAAGCATAAAAAATGGGGGTCAATGAGTGGAAAAGGGTTCTTTGGACCGATGAGTTGAAGTTTGAAATGTTTTGTTCCAAACGTAAAGTTTTTCTAAGGTGGGGAAATTTTGAGCGAATGGCTCCTCAGTGTCGTGTACTTTCGGTGAAACATGGCCAAAAGAGTGATAGTTTGGGGTTCTTTTGTTGACGTCACAGTGTGGGTTCTTATTAATTATCAAATACATTACATCAGCAAGGCTATTAGACACCCTAGTTTCTTGGCTGCAATCCAATCAATCTCTTGTCGGGTTATCTGGACAGAAGATAGGAAGAAAAGCAACCAACATGCAGGTGCTATGGGACTCTTTGTTTGAATGTTGGAAGGAAATTCTACAAAAAAAAATTGTTTCTTTGGTATATTGGATACCAAGAAATTGTTCTGCAGTTCTCAAAACAAAAGCGGATATTTTTATGAGTAAAAAAAATTAATGCTATTTTTATTTAAGTCTGTATCTTTTTTTTATGTTCAGGTTTACATTAAAGTTAATCTATAATAACTGTTTCATTTATTTTTTTGTGTGTTAACTTAAATTCTCTTGGAGAAGTGTCAGTAGTAGATATATCAATGAAATAAAGGATGCAGAGGATATTCTTCGCATGGAAACTTTTGTGGGGAAAGATTCTTCACTTGGTAATAATGAAGACAGTGGATTTTTCGTATGATCCATTTTAAGCTTCAAATTCTTTGAACCAGGATCATTTAAACTTAACGTTTTTATGTTTTACCTCCCATTTCGCTTCAATGTAACTTATAACGTGTAATCGAACCTAAGTTATGTTATTTTGAAAATTCCAACACTTGAAACTGCACTCCTTTGCCCTTCAGCATGATATCGGTTAACTTTCTCTCTTTTACAGGTATTAATTTGGTCAATGCTAACTTAAACTGGCCACTTGCATGACCCGGTCATTCTCAAGAGAACGCAATACTCGGCACCCTTCTCTGGCGCAAGCTTATTGTGCGGCGACCAGGACAACAGGATGGAACGCTTTGATTCCTGCTTTACTCACATATCAAAACTTTGGAACTCTTTACCTTCTCAACTTTGGAACTCTTTATCTTCCTAACCTTGGAACTCTTTACCTTCTCAACTTTGGAACTCTTTATCTTCCTAACCTTGGAACTCATGGGTAAACAATTAATTGAAGTCATCATCGAACCCATTAGCAGCGATGGCAGCTCCAGCGCCCAGTTGAGGTTGTTTAATAATAATGAAAACTAGGCAATGGCTTCGCCACTTCCTCTTACGGGGATGGGGGCGAGGCTTTCGCTTCGCTACTAAGATTAAAACCTAAAATCTAAAAAAAAGCAGCCATGGTTAAATTTTTATAAATTTTCTGAACTTCGCCAATTATAATAATTTTAAAAAGGAACTCGAAACTAAATTTCCCCCCTTTCAAAATATCACGTTGCTAAAATATAGTTATAAAAGATATATAAAAATAAATTTTCTAAACTTCACCATTTGTAATTCTTTTGGTTTTAAAAAATTCACAAAACTTCGATACTTATATTTATTTCTGAACTTCACCATTTTGTTTTAAGATATTATAAAAGAATTATTAGAAATAACTTTGATAAAAAAAAACTTTGATTCAAGTACTAAAAAAATCCCCTTATTAAATTATAGAGTTAATGATGATGATGATGATGATGATTAGTTTGTTGATTAAAGTTACTATTTAACTAAAGAAGCCGGTTGAAGTAAAACCATGGGCATCCTAATAAAACTTTGTTGCGACAAGGACAGTTATGTGCCTCCGGTCCACAGTGTAGCAATTTTTCTTCCCGTAGTTCACCACTTTTAATAACGCCGATCTTATAACTTGGTATAATTTGCCTCGTTTTTGGTAGGTAAAAAAAGGGGAGGAAATGCCCCTGCAGAATTCCGCCCATGAGTATATGTAAGGTGGTTAAATGGTGAATGAATAGGTTCTTTATTTGCTTTTCCTGTGTAGCTGAACCGCATTTTATCGGAGAGAACATGGTTGCACTGGGAGATAAACAACGCCTTGAAAGGGTCAATTTCGTTGCCAAGCTTCTAAATCCAATTTATGAAAGGAATTTGGGTCAGCCTCAACCACAAGAGGCGTAAGAGCACGAAGAAATAGACAAACATCTCTGATACTTGCGGCGATTAATTTCAGTGGATTGAACTCGTCTAGAATTTACTTACAAAGGAGCTAGAACTCGATATTCATCATGATCAATTGAGGATTTTGGCTCCCACTGTTGAGAGAAAAGAAATAACTCATCTTTCTGAATTGTTGGCCATTTTGTGAAACTTGTTTAATTGGGCAGGGGGGGGGGGGGGAGGATATATTTGAAGATAATTTCTCCATCTTATTTTTTGCTCGTCTTTTATCAAGTGGAGTCCAATCGGTATTTTCCATCTGGGAATCTTTCCGCACGGCCTGCCCAGCTCCATTTGAGGTGTCCTATGTCGAACTTAATATTATTCAGTTAAAAGTGGTTGTCATGGCAATGGTTAGCCATCTTCAAACTGCATGAGATATTTGCAACATAAAGTGTGCCCCCATAAGTTGAGGAACCCCCTCCCGTTTCATTTTCTCTTATCTCACTCACTCTCTTCCTACTATCCTCTTTAGTTCTGGTTTATACTGTGACTTAGAATGGTTGGAATTTTGGTATCTCGATACTTGAGGTTCCCAGAGATAGATTTTAGGCATTCAGTGAGGATGGTTTTTACTAGCCCCGTAACCTTAATAATGGTTGCATCTTTCAGCTTCCACTTCTGCTTTATGTCATGGAGCATGAGTTGGTATGGGGGAGGGGGACGGAATTTCCACCGGTTCTTCTATGTTTAGCCCACAGTCACAATACTCACGTCAATTCTTCATGCCCAAGAGGCAAGGCCACTCTGTTGGGCAGGAGAACAAAGAGTTGTAGAGTTGCCAATCATTACCGGATGGGTATGATATTACCACCCCATGTGAATGCAATTATGGTGTGGGACCATAATTGCGAAAGAACCTCAACTTACTAGTTGCTGTATGAATACAGTGGGGTGGGTGGGTATCAATTCCGCACAGCATGCAACAGCCTCCATCCATTCTAACTTGCTCCCTCAGGACAGCCTCACAGAAGGTGTGGCCCCACTTAATTGTGGTAACGGTTGGGGTCCTACAGCACAGGCTGCATGCTCAAAGGTTTGCCTCCTTTTTCTCACTAAGTGGTCGGAGGAGGAAGAGATGTCAGCTGCACTTTGGGAGCAATTAACTAAAGACAACAACAACAACGTCAGTTCTCTCTTTTTGCACTTATACCAAAAGTAGAATGGTTCGATGACCATGTAGGTGGTTAGGGTAATAATTTTGTCATAAAATATGGCGCACCTGTTATTACCACTGACGGTGCTCGAGTAGCGATCCGATTGTGTGGTCCTTCATTCCAAACCGTGAACCTTCACTTTAGCCAAGCTAAAAGAGTGCATACGAATGGTGAGTATGTCCGAAAACCACCTGGTTTTCGGACATACTCACCATTCGTATGCACTCTTTTAGCTTGGCTAAAGTGAAGGTTAAAAGAAACCTTGAATTCTTTTAGGAATCTTAGACTGGTCTTGTGAATCCAATTACTTGGATTAGGAGCCTTCCTCCCCCCCCCGGCATACAGGACCGGCCTTATGGTTGCTGGCGCCCTGGTTCGGCGCCCTTTTTAATCATAATTCTAAAAAATTCCACAATGAAAAACCTAAAAAAATAGAATAATAGAAATGAGTTTATTACCCGGGTTGTTTTTTAAAAAACAATAATATTGTTTTTCTTTGGGGGGAAGATCCTTGATGGCCCCCCAAAGCACATGGCACGCCCCGGGCAACTATCCGAGTTGCCAGTACCTTAAGCTGGCACTGCTAGCATGCCTCAATTTCCCTTGCAAAATGAAGGGGAACGCGAACAATGCTATGACAACGTACCATGGCAACATTTATTGTAGATGTCGCATTTTTATCGATCGAAAATGACGACGAAAAGTTGCATTATTTTAACTTGACTGGCTTCTCTTATTTTGTTCTCATAATCATATTCAATATTATCATCGTTATCACCATTATTATTATTATTACTAGCAGTACCCGTCGAAATTCCACAGAATATATATTTAATGATAAATTAATTTAAAAAATATAAATCGTATATAAGCTTTCTACACAATGGACACTTAGATATTATGCCCATTCCATTCTCGCTCACAGTTGTGTTATTATTTCCCTGCATACTACGTTCTTTGGCACAGTTTTGTTGTCTCCTTCCTTGTTTGTCAGATTCCCACACTTTAACTTTCACATCAGTCTGTTTGCGTGCTCTTGGAAAAGAGACCTACAACTGACCATGACTGAATACTGGTTCAGGAAGAAACAGACCCACTCTATCAAATGATTGACCTTGACTCTTGTTGATAGTCATTGCATACCACAGTCTTACAGGAAACTGGGTTCTTTCTAATATAAAAGGGACGTTTGGGTTCCTTAGAGCCAGCTTCACCCTTGGGATTAAAGGACCGGTGATGTGAGAAGCTTCAATGGAATGCTGATGCAATCTTACTACTTCTAACCTTGTGCCGTTGCATAGATCGTTCTCTATTGAAATGTTGCGAAGAAAGAAGATTATTGATCCTAGTTTCAATTGGAGTTGGTGAGGCGGTATTCCAAAGGGTGTTAATGTATTGATGAATTCCATGGGATATCTGTCAGCTTTCACAGGGTCATCAACAAGCACTCTGTCAGTACTGAAATAAATATTGTAGTTATTAGGAGGTTGCTACAAAACTTCATTGATTAAAAGACAATCTACATTCCTAGGAGACAAAATCACTCGATTCCTCTTCTCTTGTTGTGTAGTATTAATGAAAATATCACCCACTAAAGAGTCTCCAACACAACAAATGGGAAGGACTTCAATATCTTCTTCAGTCATACTCGCTCCTTCAATTCGTGGTGTGTCCCATTGCCAAGTTGCAGTAACCAGGTCGCAAGGCTCGCTGATCAAGTCCTGCTCTAATATTGTTGTGCAAGTTGAAGCATGGAAAGAAATGCCACAGATGAAAGTTCTTTAGGCAAATTTCCGAAGTAGCCTCATGGGTACTCGTCGAAAGTCACCTCCTAAAAACAAAACCTTTCCTTCAAACTTTTGAATACAAAGTCCTCTTTCAAATTGTTCTCTACCAAAATCCTAATCATCTCACTCTCTGCCTATCCTTTCTGGTTAATTAACGTCAGTAGACTGAGAGCAAACATAAATAATTATCGGCTCTTATTTGACGCGCAACACTTCGCGTAGAAACGCAAGCTATGTAGAATCATCTTTTGGTTCTCGAATGATAGATAATTATCAGTACATTTAGTATTTTTATTACATTTACTACTTTTATTACTGTTAGTGCATTTATTATATTTTCTATTTTTAGAACATTTTGTATTTTTAGCACATTTAGTAACTTTTACTTTTAGAACATTTAGTATTATAGCACCTTTAGTACTTTTAGTATATTTAATTTTGGCCATCTAGTATGTGATAGAACGGTCTGAAGCCGCTTAAATTAAACCGCTATCACATGTTTAGAAACACATGCTACCCACGGGCATCTGCGAGAGGAAGCAGAGCGCGTTATCGCCACCTTAGCCAATATTTAATCAAGGAGGTTCATTCTCCCGTTTCGCCTCCATACGTCGATCTCGCCAGATTGAGTTAGGCTTATGGGCAGATAAGGTATTTTTCCAGCCGCGACCGGGGCATTCCCACGAAGCCTCCCACTCAATTGTCCCCTACGCCAAGGGGATGGCTTCGACTATTTATATCATAGCTTTCCCGATTGAAGCAGATCAGATCCAGATTATCTTCGCGAGGCATCACGCCGATCCGGTCTCCCTTGAGCACCATAGGAATTCTCTACCTCGAGAACCACCATATTGTCCAGAAGGGGATAATATTCCTTGAGTGCCAAAGTTCGTGCCTTCCAGACGCCAAGTCAACAAGGCCCCCCCCCCTGTTGTTCAGAAAGAGAACAACGTTAGAACAGCCATTGTTCTTTGAGCCCGTTGACAAGAGACGGTTCTCCCCCCCCATCCCCTGTTGTTCAGAAAGAGAACAACGTTAGAACAGCCATTGTTCTTCAAGCCTGTTCGTCAAGAAATAGTTCTCATTCCCAAAACATCACGTCAGGATAATTTAATTCCCCCCTTTTTAACGTTCTTCAAGAGAACGCTTGGTTTCAACAATAACCTCCATTGTTCATCTAGAACATCCCCGATTTGCTGTCACAAAGATCGCTCGTACCTCCGAGCCAAACTTCGCTCTCACTCTTCGAAGACAGTCCTTCCCCTTCGCTAAGGACAACCCCCCGAAGAACCCTTCTGCTGGAAATCGCCAGTGGACCGAAGATTCCTTCGCATCGTCTTCCTCTGCACAACAACTTTGTAATTACGTAAGCTGAGCATTACCTTTAATCATCTAACCTTTTGTCAACGCTACCCTGTGCTTTAAATGGTTTAGCAAACCATTCTCCCCCTCTAATTTTTATTTGTTTACCTTTTAAATCTCTCTAAATCTTAATCCTCGGATTAGTCAGATATTCCCACGACCCTTTCCATTCTCCGTTTATGTAAACATTTTCTTTTTGTGTGTTGTTGATAGTCTAATTAATAAAACTCTATTTTATTAATGATAGCCATATTATTATCTGTGAGCTCCGTTCCATTTCTTAAGCATATTGAAGATAAATAACCTCGGTCAATCAGATTACCACGCACTCGAAATATTAGAATAATTCCCTCAACGAATAGTTATATATGGTATATCGTCGAGAGCCTATTCTACGACATATATATATATATATATATATATATATATATATATATATATATATATATATACTATATAAATTTGGTATCAAGTGTGTAAGGTTTAACGCTATATCTTTGCAAACACTGGTCTCAGTCGAGTGAAGCATAGTGTTATTCGTTATAAGAATAGAGTATAGTAGTGCCCTTTTGTTTTAACGATTGATATCCCCTTTTTTAAATTTAAGAAGCTGGAGTAGCTCAAGGAACTGTTATAATAATTTGTTTGAGTTTTTTTTTGTGTTATTTTAGTCACTGGTTATCTAGGTCGAGAAACCAATTACGAATAGGTCAGTGCCCATATTTTAGGTAGGCTAATTCTCTATAAAGCATAATTCTTATTGCAAGGAATTTAGTTGATTGACTATTGCGCCCCAAGTGCAAATATGACTCAGTTTGAAATCTTCAAAGCGCAAGGAGAATCCTTAGGACTTTCCGGAAGAGAAATGATTGAGTAGGTTCAAGAGGAGCAACGAATGGAAAGAGAAAAGTTAATAGAAGAAAGGCAAAGAGAAGGAGAAATCCAACGAGAAGACAGAGAAAGAGAAATCCAACAAGAAGAAAGAGAAAGAGAAATCCAACGAGAAGAAAGAGAAAGAGAAATCCAACGAGAAGAAAGAGGAAGAGAAATCCAACGAGAAGAAAGAGAGGAACGGAAAAAACAAGCTGAGCTTCACCATCAGCTTGAAATGGCTAAAGTACAGGTCGAAATACAATCATTCAGTTCACGTTTAGAAGCCTCGCCTAATCTCCAACTTAAGCTCCCCAATTTCAGGGATGGAGAGGATTTCGGAGCATTTTTAGCCCACTTTGAAAAGATCATCGAGATCAATAACCTGGATCTGGAGGCTGAAGGTGTAGTAAGATTACTTCCACTTTTAAATTGTAAATTGCACGACATTTTCATATCTTTACCATCTGAATGTACAATTGACTACAGCCCCTTAAAAGCTGAGTTATTGGCCGCTCATAATATGACTCCCGATTTCTACTGACAAGAATTTCGAGGAGGTCGTATTAAACCCGAACAGACGTTCCTTCAATTCGGATACATTCTTCAGAGGAATTTTAAATTTTGGTTAGAATCCTCAAAGGTTGATCCTAACTACGAGTCCTTAACAGATTTCGTGTTGCGGGATCAATTTTTGGCGTCTCTCCCGACGGAGATCCGCGCGTTCGTCAAGGATCGTCGGTGCCAGACCTTTAAAGAGTGTACCGAAGAAGCGGATGTCTATGCCGCAAGCCATAATTTATACCCCAAGGAGAATCGAACTTCTCACCAATCCCCCTACCAGAAAAGAAAGAAGGAGAATCGAACTTCTCAACAATCCCCCTACCAGGAAAGAAAGAAGGATTCGCGCCCCTTCCCAGGAAAGCCGACGAAGTTTCCGGGCCCCGTAAAACCCCAAAACTTCTTCCCCCCAAACCAACAACGGGACACCAAACCTATCGTTAAGATTTCTCCTCCATCACTCTTCCCGAAGCGACCAATCATATGCTTCACCTGCGGTGTAGAAAACCACATGAGCTGAAATTTCCCCCAAAATTCTAGGCTTAAAAGCGGACCAGCCCACCAAGTTCACCAGATTAATGCCGCCCCGGCTTCCCCGGTGGTGAAGGCCCAAGCATCAACTTCTCCCCCTTCGTCAAGCCACCAGGTAAATTTTATTTTTCAAAAAAATTCACCGGGAACTTTGGAATTTGAGGAGGGCAGCGTGAACGGCTGCCGTGTATCTACTCTCGTCAGGGACACAGGGTGCACGTGTTTCATCGTGTCCGACGAGCTCCTCCCCCCAGTAGACCCTAACCACGAAAAATTTGCGGTGGTACATGACTACCTTGGGCGGGCGAACCGATTCCCCGTCGTTAGATGTTACCTGCAGTGTCAGCATTATGATGTCTGGGCTGAAGTCATTTCAGCACCCATAAAATTTTGTTCCGTACTTATAGGACAGAGCCCTCAAGTAAGTTCCGACCATGTGTCCCAGGCCGCCCTTACTCGAGGCCGAGCTAAGAAAGAAGCCCAGGAGTCCGTCCCCCTCAGAACCCCGATACCGTCCGAATTCTCGGAGATCCTTAACCAGGACTTTAGGTCAGCACAAAAGGAGTGTGAAGCACTAACACCCTTATGGGATAAGGCCGAAAACAAGGACACGGAGACTGTCCGTGGCTTCAAAGTAATAAGGTACCTGGAGCGAGGTGGCCTACTTTACCGATCCGCCGAGGACAGTAATAACGCTGTTACAACTGTCTTATGCCTTCCACGATCCCTTGTCCCTATGGTGCTCAAAATAGCTCATGACAGCATCTTTTCCGGGCATTTTAGTCATACTAAAACGGATCAGCGTATTTTTAAATATTTTTATTGGCAGGGTGCTGCAGCTGACATCTTAAAGCATTGACGATCGTGCGATGTGTGTCACAAGACGTCCGCTAAGGGGCGGGTCAAACCTGCTCCCTTACAAAGGGGACCAGTCATAACTGAGCCCTTCTCCAGAGTGGCCATCGACCTGGTTGTCCCTATCCACCCCCCCCCCTCTTCGAGCGAAGGGCACAGCTATATTTTTACCTCAGTTGACTTTGCTACCCGTTTTCCTGAGGCTGTCCCCCTTCGCCGAATCGATAGTATTTCTTGCGCCGAGGCCCTCATTTCCATCTTTTCAAGAGTAGGCGTCCCCAAGGAAATACTCTCAGACAGAGGACGACAATTCACCTTGGAGTTGATGGAGTTCGCAGGGAAGTTTCTCATGGTAAAGCCCCTTTTTACCACCCCCTTCCGGCCACAGACAAACGGGATGTGCGAAAAATTAAATGGAAATTTAAAATCCATTATTAAGAAGATTTGTGCCGAGCAGCCCCGCGAATGGCACCGATATCTCCCGGTCGCCCTATTCGCCTATCGGGAAATTCCTCATCGTACATTAGGCTTCGCCCCGTTCGAGCTCCTTTATGGACGTAATGTACGCGGACCACTCAGCATTTTAAAGAAGTTGCTAATCAAGCCCCAACTGGATCAAGAACTCCAGTCATCCTACGCCTATGTCTTGGATCTACGCCAGAGGCCCGAGAAATGCGCAAACATCGCCTATGAAAATGCCGATGTCAATTTGGAAAAATATAAAACCTATTTTGATGTCAGGTCCGAAGATCGGAAATTTAAGCCCGGTGATGAAGTACTCCTGCTCCTGCTCCTTCCCACAGCGAGTAATAAATTACTGAGCCAATGGAAAGGTCCGTACTCGGTCCGCGAGGTACGAGAACCGGGAGATTACCTCATTGGTGCCCCCAGCAGGCGATAAGCTCTACCACGTCAACTTATTGAAAAAGTACCACCGACGCGCCCATGGAGATACGTTCGTAGCACTGGACGAAACATCGGCGCTTGAAGAGGATTACCCCGTGGAGTCCCTTAATGTCATGCAGACAGTGTGCATCCAACCTGATGCCGATTACCCTCTTCCTTCCCTGCCAGGCAAGTCTTTTGAACCCTCTGACCTGGATATCGACGCGCAGCTGACACCACATCAAAAGAGTCAGCTACAAGAATTATTATGTCAGTTCGACGACGTTATTTCAGAGAAGCCTGGATGCGCTACTAGTTTCGAGCATGATATTAAATTAACGACCTTAGAACCTGTCTGTTCAAAACCCTATCCCATGCCGATTCATTTACGCCAAGCTTTTAACGCCGAAGTCGATAATTTAATTAGTTTTGATATAATAGAACCTTGCACCTCTAGTTATTGTTCCCCAATCGTCCTGGTCAAGAAACCTGATGGCTCTTATCGGATGTGCATCGACTTCCGGAAGTTAAATTCGGTAACTGTGTTCGACGCCGAGCCCATCCCGTTGGTAGACCAAAACCTCCACCTTTTTGAAGACGCCAAGTTCATCTCAGAACTTGATTTGTGCAAGGCGTATTACCAAATTCCCCTCCGGCCCGATGTGAAAGCATATACCACCTTTGCAACTGAGAGAGGCTTAATGCAATTTAAGCGCCTTCCTTTTGGCCTCGTGACTGCTTATAGTAATTATAACCGTCTCATGAGAAGGTTGTTAGATGGACTTCCGAATGTCTCCTTTTACTTCGATAACGTCTACGTGGCTACCCGTAAATGGAGTCATCATTTAACCACCCTATTAGCTTTCTTCGAGCGACTGCGCGAAAATGGCCTCACCATTGGCCCTAGCAAATGCCATTTTGCCCACGAAATCATAAAATACCTGGGTTTTAAAATAGGACAAAGCCAGTTAGGTCCACAGGAGGACAAGATTAAGGCAATCGCCGAGATGCCCCTCCCGAATACTAAGAAGCAATTAAGATCATTCCTAGGATCAGCTTCTCACTATCATCGATTTGTCCCAAATTCGCTGCAATTTTGGCGCCCCTCAGCACCCTTTTAAAAAAGAATTCCCCAGATCGACTACTTTGGAATGAAGTCGCTGTTTCTCATTTTAATCGGCTCAAGAGTAAGCTCATTTCTGCCCCCATTTTGAAGTTGCCCAACCCGGAAAAATCCTTTGGGATTAAGACCGACGCGAGCAACGAGGGTATTGGAGGTGTACTCCTTCAATATGAGGATGACGGAACGAGTCATCCAGTTGCATATGCTAGTCACCAGTTATTACCCCGCGAAAAGAGATATGTCACTATAGAGAAGGAAGCTCTAGCGATTATATGGGTTATTGACAAGTTTAAAATGTATTTGATAGGAAAAGAATTTTAGATAGGAACTGACCACCGCCCGTTGGCCTATATTCGGAATGTACGACACTCCAACGGCCGAATTATGCGCTGGAGTCTACTCTTGCAAGAATACCAATGTAAGATAAATTATATAAAAGGTTCCGATAATCAGGTCGCAGACGCACTCAGTAGGAATGCGTTACCAAATAGTGTAGATAATTTGTAATTCGTAGGATTAGGATCTCCATGTATGTATATACCGTCTTGTACGACTTAAATTAGATTCTCTTTAATATAATTAGTTAATGTATATGTCTGAATTTTGTGGCTCAATGTCAATTTTTTTTCTCGTATGTGTATATATTTGTACCCATTAAATTACGTATAAATTATTTTGTCCCATATGTACTAATTTTATATTATTTCATTGTTCCATGTCTCTTTTATGGTTAAGTTTGTATTAAAGGTTAGTTTCCCCTATAATCAAAAAATCAACATAATCATATGTATTGAAGTAATACTAGCTAGGTGCATGAAGGTACGGTCGGTGCAAGAAAGCAAGTGCTCCACAACGGAGCTCTATGGTTGTCCCTTCTCTCTTTTTTTCGAAGTGACAACATTCCTTGGAATGGAGGGTTGTGATAGAACGGTCTGAGGCCGCTTAAATTCAGCCACTATGACATGTTTAGAAACACATGCTACCCACGTTCATCTGCGAGAGGAAGCAGAGCGCGTTATCGCCACCTTAGCTAATATTTAATCAAAGAGGTTCATTCCCCCATTTCGCCTCCATACGTCGATCTCGCCAGATTGAGTTAGGCTTATGGGCAGATAAGGTATTTTCCCAGGCGCGACCGGGGCATTCCCCGAAGCCTCCCACTCAATTGTCCCCTACACCAAGGGGATGGCTTCGACTATTTATATCATAGCTTTCCCGATTGAAGCAGATCAGATCCAGATTATCTTCGCGAGGCATCACGCCGATCCGGTCTCCCTTGAGCACCATAGGAACTCTCTACCTCGAGAACCACCATATTGTCCAGAAGAGGACAATATCCCTTGAGTGCCAAGAATCGTGCCTTCCAGACGCCAAGTCAACAAGGCCCCCCTGTTGTTCAGAAAGAGAACAACGTTAGAACAGCCATTGTTCTTTGAGCCCGTTGAAAAGAGACGCTTCTCACCCCTCCCTGTTGTTCAAAAAGAGAACAACGTTAGAACAGCCATTGTTCTTCAAGCCTGTTCGTCAAGAAACGGTTCTCATTTCCAAGACATCACGTCAGGATAATTTAATTCCCCCCTTTTTAACGTTCTTCAAGAGAACGCTTGGTTTCAACAATAACCTCCATTGTTCATTTAGAACATCCCGATTTGCTGTCACAAAGATCGCTCGTACCTCCGAGCCCCACTTCGCTCTCACTCTTCGAAGACAGTCCTTCCCCTTCGCTAAGGACAACCCCCCGAAGAACCCTTCTGCTGGAAATCGCTAGTGGACCGAAGATTCCTTCGCATCACCTTCCTCTGCACAACAACTTTGTAATTACGTAAGCTGAACATTACCTTTTATTATCTAACCTTTTGTCAACGCTACCCTGCGCTTTAAATGGTTTAGCAAACCATTTCCCCCCCTTTAATTTTTATCTGTTTACCTTATTAAATCTCTCTAAATCTTAATCCTCGGATTAGTCAGATATTCCCACGACCCTTTCCATTCTCCGTTTATGTAAACATTTTCTTTTTGTGTGTTGTTGATAGTCTAATTAATAAAACTCTATTTTATTAATGATAGCCATATTATTATCTGTGAGCTCCGTTCCACTTCTTAAGCATATTGAAGATAAATTACCTTGGTCAATCAGATTACCACGCACTCGAAATATTAGAATAATTCCCTCAACGAATAGTTATATATGGTATATCGTCGAGAGCCTATTCTACGACATACTATATTTTATACTTTAGCACATTTAGTACATTTATTGCGTTTATACCATTTACCACATTTGCTACTTTTAGTAATTTTTGTATCTTCATCACATTTATAAGATTTAGTATTTTAGTACATTTAGCACATTTAGTATTATTAGTACTTTTAGTCCGTTTTGTGCCTTTAGTAAATTTTGTAATTTTAACACATAAAGTTAGATTTCAAACACTCCATATCCATCGAATATTATATTTCAAACACCCATTAATTATCCATCATAAGAGAAGAGCGACTTGGGAGTAATGACGTCATAGCGTAACGGTCGAACGGACGGATACGACATAAGCATATTATTATATAGATTAATATATAGATTATTATTATTATTATTACTTATTATTATTATTATTAAGTGTTTTATCTGGGTTAGAGACAATACTCATACCGTCCTCCTGGGTAAGAGTCACCTAAACCCTGATAGGGGACACCAGCCTGGCAAGCCACGCACCAGAATCGGAGTTGATGTACTTGAGTCACACATTGTCTAGAACCTGTTGATCATTATTATTGTTTATCTAAAACAAGGAGGTCAAGACCAACGAGGGAACCCCATCCCGAAAGTTTGGGAGCAGAGTTATGTAGTGAAAGTGCTAAAGTAAGGAGAAGTGAAAATGGGAAAAGGGATAAAGCTTGGGGGTCGGGGGTTGTGGGTAATAGGCCACACAACTCTCCAAAATTCTCCCATTTTCAGCAGTTAAGTCAGATAGAGGGCGTTGAGACCTGGATAGCGCTCAATCTTACAGATGTTAACTGCAGCTTTCCATTAACTGCATGTGTCGCCCCTTTGGGTGGGGTGGTCAAGAGGGGGAACGTGGCCCTTGTGGCACTCATTCCTTTGGTAGAGGCTTATGATGTACCCTCTGCCCCTCCAATATTAGCAGTTGAGGCACGGGTGGTGGTTATTGGCGTCCTCGTTGTCCTTAATTATTTTTTTACTATTCCTGGTATTTTCATTTTACCCAATTTTTCCTCACTCTCTTCAATTTATTCCTGTGAAATTGCCATCGTTGGTTGCACTAATTTATCTTTTTTCCCCAACTACAAGAGATCCTCTTGTTACCATTGCGGTAGGGGGGATTTTTTAATAGCAGGAAAGTGAAAAGCAACAAGGGCATATTTGCCAGAAAGCTATTGTTAATGGTGAAGTTGGGGGAAGTGAAATGTGTGGAAAATGTTGCTAGGGGCTGAGGGCAGGGGGACTTTCCTTAACTTACCCCCGTTAGGCAACGATGTCAGGTCTCGCACGGAAGTGAGGTCATCCTTTGCCATTACACACATGTACACAAGAGTGAGGTCATCCCTTACCCTTACACACATGTACACGAGAGTGAGGTCATCCCTTACCCTTACACACATGTACAAGAGAGAATGAGGTCATCGTTTGCCCTTACATACATATGTACACGAGAGAGTGAGGTCATCCTTTACCCTTACATACATATGTACACAAGAGTGTAAGGTCATCCTTTGCGCTTTCACACATGTACACGAGAGTGAGGTCATTATTTTCCCTTACACACATGAACACGAGAGCGAGGTAATCCGTAACACATGAAAGAGAGGTCATTTCCTTGTCCTCTCACACGTGCACACATGAGCGAGGTCATCTCTTGTTGTAGGCTTTGGCTGGGCAAAGAGAATTAGACTGGAATTTGTGCTACGAGGGGCTAACATAAGGGATTAGAGGCCCTGTATTGTTTCCCTCATTTCTTATCTTACCACTAATACCTTGATAACCATTAAATTTTCCTCATTTCTTGTGTTTCCCTCATTAATTATGTTGCCACTAGTGCCTTCATAACCATTTAATTTCTCTTATTTCTCGTGTATCCCTCATTAATTGTGTTACCACTACTGCCTTGATATCCATTGATTCCCTCATTTCTTGTGTTACCACTACAACCTTGATATGCATTAATTTTCCCTCATTTCTTGTGTTACCACTACTAACTTGATATGTACTAAATTTACCTCATTTATTGTGTTACCACTACAGCCTTGATATCTATCAAATTTCGCTCATTTCTTGTCTTACCACTACTGCCTTGATATGCATTAAATTTACTTAATTTCTTGTGTTACCACTACAGCCTTGATATCCATTAAATTTCTCTAACTTATTATATTACCACTAATGCCTTAATATCGATTCATTTCCCTCATTTCTTATGTTACCACTACTAGCTTGCTATCCATCCATTTCCTTCACTTCTGCCTTCCTCAGCTAATGCCAACCACTGCAAACCTTACTATTTTTTGTGCCACTCACAGCCACGAGTCGCAGAAGAAGGTTCGAAGGTACTTGAAGCGCACATTATGCGGGGAAGGAGAGCGGGGGTGATCTTCACTGATCCTGTAAATGGAAGGCGATCTTGAGCCAAAGTTCAGTGCCAGGTCTGGGTGGGAAATCATGAGGATGTCTGGCAGTGACGAAGATCTGTCTCGTTGCCATATTTCTTCGCAGTCAATGGTGGTATTCCGCTTGCCATAAATTACCGCTCTTTTATCCCTGTTCTGGTAGAAGTTACCATCGCTGGAAGGTGTCGTCACCGTTGGTAGACTCGTCCTACGGTTGGAAAATGCTATCCGTCTTTGGCCTTTTTCTCTTCCTGAACGTTTTTTTCTAAGGGTAGGATCTGAAGGTGTGGTTGGAGTCTCTTTATTTTCTCGTAATGATGTGAATGATTTGTTAATACCATTGTTCAGGGAGAAGGTTTTGATCAAACGGCCTTTTAGGTTTTTTGGGGGGAATTTAAGGTCGGACGAGCTCACAAAAACGCGCTGTAAAGCTTTCAAATCTGCCTCGCATTGTCCACTGGGCTGATCGCTTTCACTTGTATCTGATCCTATAAAATTCCTCTTATTTGGTTCAGTCTCGTTTTCATACGTGATCGCCATTAATGGTGAACACAGAAATTAAACTCGTTTAATTTCATCCTTCTCAATTTCTAAAAAAAAAAAGTGATTATATGAATATTTATGAGCAAAGCTCGTTTTCAAGTCTGTCAAACGGCACCTCATGAGGCTTCGAGCATTGATCACGCAAAACTAAACTATTTTTTTCTTATCACAATAAGATGACGGCATCGAGCGGAAATGCGTTTGATAAACATTTCATGATCGCTGAAAGGAGTAATCAAAATCACGTTAATTCGAGATAAGAGAGATTTAACTTGTTGTTCTCCCACTTCAACTAATGTTAAAACATTTAAGTACGCACGAGGAGAAAGGCTCTTAACAACAGTTAATCTTCCACGCCATAACACCAATTTAACGTAGGATTCATTTGTTCAACCTATTTTAAATGGTGTTGAGAGCCATAAGCCTGCGAACGAAAAAAAAGCCATTTATATTTAGTTGTGAGAAGAAACAAATGTGACCAATAGGGAGGATGGAGGATATCACTCAGTGAAGTAGACAGATGGAGAAAAAGTGAGAGAAATAAAAAAATAATGATGAAAAAACGATTAGGACAATATAATAGTTCCTTTATGAAATTACATGAACAAGTTCGGACAAAAAGCTATAGACACTTAGAACTATGAACTTAGATCCATTTTTCAGTGTTCACAGTTAAAGAAAACTTGAAGCATCATATAAAAAAAAGATAAATATTCGACTGACGGAGATAAGGAAAGTCAAAGAAGTATTCCAACCGTATGGAAGTAAAAGGTAAACTCGCTCTTTATCGACCATGATATCCTGACTTTGCTAACATACAACGAATGATTCCAAAATATACATACAATCACACATATAAATGCATGTGTGCATTGTTAGTGTTTATCTCATCGAAGTGAGTGGCTAATCACAACAAGGTTTTAAATATGGACTTTGGAGTAGGCAGGAGGACGGATTGATTATTTTGGGGAAATGTTTATATGCCTTCTTCAGATATACTTTTAGACAAGTTGAGTCCCAAATTTTCTCGGTAGTTAGAAATTAGTTTTAGAAGGAAGGGATTTAATTCTTTGAACGTTTAAAATAAAAGAATCTAATATTTAAGGAAAGGTTAGAACAAGCTTGAAAGTTTGAAAATAAAGGTGATAAAAGTTTAATAAAAGGCAACCTAAGTCAAACTGCAAGTTCCCGCATCGAAAGAGAGAGGTTTGCTTTATGTCACAAAATTTCTCACCTGAAACCTTGAAAGTAGGGAGAGATAAGGAGTTTGATAATAATATTTTAAAAAGATATTTGGTTTGAAAATTCTGCACATTTGGAGTCTAAAAGAGTTCGAAGGATTTGAAAGTTTGTTACAACGTTTGAATATTTTACGATATTAGGAGAAACCACGACATAATAAAAGTGAACTTCCTCCTTCCCCGGTTCCTTTAATACGAGCTTAAACTGACTTACCATTAACACACACACAATGGTAAAAATAGTTAATAGATTGGAAAGTAGATTTTAAGACGAAACGACAAAGCTAAAATTAGGTGTTCTCAACAAGTGAAAATGGGTAAGTGTATCTGAAAAATGGTAGGGATATGATTTGAAATGTAAAAATAACGCCTGAAAATGATCCCATGCTCACCCACAGGCACTAGAGGGGGAAGGGGGAAGGTCGAGGTTAAGGAAAGTAACACCACTGAATTATGTATCAAAATGGGCATCCACCCACTCAAAGGTCCAGCCAGGATCGCACCGAGAAAAGAGGCGTCCACGGAGGGGCGCAATGACTACCGCCACAAAAAACAGCCTTTGCAGACTCAAAGCTAAGACGAGCGTGAGTAACCACCTTCGCCAGCCAGAACTCCGGCTCGACCGAACGACAACGCATACATATGTTCCAAAAGTGCATTTAGAGCCATGAGCCTCAAGCGCGGTCTACAAACAAGGTTTCAAAGCAACCCAATAGAAATGACCAACCGACGAGGAGAAGAAATTAGACTCCTCGCTGATAGAGCGATCTGGCACAGAGAGAAAAATGGTAGGCATAAGAAAGAAGGGTAGACAAACGAGGGTACCCCGACAAAAGAAAAGAGGAATCCACAAGTTGAAAATATTATTTTATCAGCATAAATACATACATATTTGTTGCATAAAGGGGGCAGAGTAATTTAGCCCGTCGCTAACCACTTCGGTTTACTCGGTTAACGTTCCTCACATTTAAGCACTTTCTTTAAGAGGATCGAATCCAAAAGAAGATCGTGAACATATTATGGCGAAGGCGGGTAAATACGGTGTTCGGATTAATAAAGTTGGGAAAAATGGTGTTCAGATTTAGGAAGTAGGGTGTAGATGGTGTATTGATTTGAGAAGTTGGGGAAAAATGGTGTGCAGATATATGAAGGGGGTGAAAATAGGGTTCTGATTTGCGAAGTCGGGCAAAAATGGTGTTCTGATTTGCGAAGTTGGGTGAAGATAGTGTTGTGATTTGTGAAGTTATGTGAAGATGGTGTTCTGATTCTCAAAGTCATGTGTAGACGGCGTTACGCAGGGTCGTGTGAAGATGTGGGTTTTATTTGCGAAGTTGCTGAGGATCGTGTTCAGATATGCGAAGACGGGTGTAGGTGGTGTTCTGATTTGCGGAGTCGGGTGTAGATGGTGTTCTGATTTACGAAGTCGGGTGAAAATGGTGCTCTGATTTAGGAACTCGGTGAAAGATGGCGTTTTAATTTACGAAGATGGTTTTCTAATTTTAGCAGTCGGGTGAAAATGGTGCTCTAATTTCCGAAAGCGGGTGAAGATAGTTTTTTGATTTGCGAAGTTGGATGAAAGTTGTGTTTTGATTTACGAAGCGGGTGAAGATGGTGTTGTAATTTGGGTAGTAGAGTGCAGATGGTGTTCTGACTTGCAAAATCGGATGTAGATAGTGTTCTGATTTACGAAGTCGGGTGAAGATGGTGCTCTGATTTAGGAAGTCGGGTGAAAAATGGCGTTTTGTTTTAGGAAGTCAGGTGTAGATGGAGTTCTGATGCTCGAGGTTGGACGAAGATGGTGTTTCTGAGTGGCGAAGTAAGGTGAATATGGTGTTCTGATTTGCGAAGTCAGTTGAAGGAGGGGGTCTGATTTGTGAAGTCGGTTGAAGAAGGTGTTCTGATTTGCGAAGTCGGGTGTGTATGGTGTGCTGATTTGCGAAGTGGGATGAAGATGGTGTTCTGATTTGCGATTTCGGTTGAAGATGGTGTTCTTATTTGCTAAGTTGGATGAAGATGGTATTCTAAAATGCGAAGCGGGTGAAGATGGTATTATGATTTGCGTAGTCGTTTGAATATGGTGTTCTGATTTGCGAAGTCGGGTGAAGATGGTGCTTTGATTTGCGAAGTCGAGTGTTTATGTTGTGCTGAATAGCAAAATTGGATAAAGATGGTGTTCTGATTTTGGAAGTAGGGTGAAGATGGGTTCTGATTTGCGAAGTCGGGTGAAGTTGGTGCTCTGTTATTTGGAATTGGTGAAGATGGTGTTATGATTCGGGATGTCGGGTGAAGATGGTGTTCTGATTTGCGAACTCGGGTGTAAATAGTGTTGTGCTTGGCGAATTTGGGTAAAAATAGTGTTCTCATTTGCGAATCGGGTGAAGATGGTGTTGTGATTTATGAAGAGGGAAGAAGATGCTGCTCTACTTTTCGAAGTCGGCTAAAGATGGTGTTATGATTTGGGAAGTCGGGTGAAAATGGTGTTCTGTTTACGAATTCGGGTGAAGATGGTGTTCTGATTTGCGATATTGGGTCAAGATGGTGTTCTGATCTGAGAAGCGGGTGAAGATGGTGTTGTGATTTGGGAAGTAGAGTGAAGATGGTGTTCTGACGTCGGGTCAAAGATGGCGTCTTTATTTGCGAAGTCGAGTCTAGATGAATTTCTGATTCGCGAGGTTGGGTGAAGATGGTGTTTCTGTTTGGGAAGTCGGGTGAATATGGTATTCTGATTTGCGAAGTCGCGTGAATATGGTGTTCTGATTTGCGAAGTCGAATGTATATATTTGGTTGATTTGCGAATAAGTATTAAAATGGTGTTCTTATTTGCAATATCAGGAGAAGATTTTGTTCTGATTTGCGAAGTCGGATGAAAATGCTGTTCTGGTTTCAATTTCGGGTGAAAATGGTGTTTTGATTTGTGATTCGGGTGTAGATGGTGTTCTCATTTGCAAAGTCGGTTGAAGATGGTGTTTTGATTTGCGAAGTCAAGTGTGTATGTTGTACTGATTTGCGAAATCGGATGAACATGGAGTTCTGATTTGGGAAGTCGGGTGAAGATGGTGCTCTTATTTACGAAGTCGGGTTAAGATGGTGTTTTGATTTACGAATTCAGGTGAGGTTGGTGTTCAGATTTGAGATATTGGATAAGATGGTGTTCTGATTTGCGAAGCGGGTAAAGATGGTATTGTGATTTGGTGAGTAGAGTGAAGATGGTGTTCTAACTTGCGAAGTCGGGTGTAGATGGTGTTCCGATTTACCTAGGCGCTGAAGATGGTGCTCTGTTTTAGAACGTCTGGTGAAAGATGGCGTTTTGATTTGCCAAGTCGAGTCTAGATGAATTTCTGATTCTCGAGGTTGGGTGAAGATAATGTTTCTGTATGGGAAGTCGGGTGAATGTTGTATTCCTATTTGCGAAGTCGCGTGAATGTGGTGTTCTGATTTGCGAAGTCGAATGTATATATTTGGTTGATTTGCGAATAAGGATTAAAATGGTGTTCTTATTTGCAATGTCGGGTGAAGGTATTGTTCTGATTTGCAGAGTCGGATTAAAATGGTGTTCTGGTTTCAATTTCGCGTGAAGATGGTGTTTTGATTTGTGATTCGGGTGTAGGTGGTGTTCTGATTTGCAGAGGCGGTTGAAGATGGTGTTCTGATTTGCGAAGTCAGGTGTGTATGTTGTACTGATTTGCGAAATCGGATGAACATGGAGTTCTGATTTGGAAAGTCGAGTGAAGATGGTGTTTTCATTTACGAATTCGGGTGAAAATGGTGTTCTAGTTTTCGAAATGGGCTCAAGATGGTGTTTGATTTGCGAAGCGGGTGAAGATGCTGTTGTGATTTGCGAAGTCGTGTGAATATGGCGTTCTGACTTGCGAAGTCGGTTGAAGATGGTATTTTAACTTGCAAAGTCGGTTAAAAATGGTGTTCGGATTTGCGATGTCGGGTTTATATGGTCTGCTGATTTGCGAAGTTGAATGAAGATGGTGTTTTGATTTCCGATTTTGGGTAAAGATTGTGTTCTGATTTGCGAAGTTGGATGAAGATGGTGTTCTAATTTGCGAAGCGAATTAAGATGGTGTTGTGATTTGCGAAGCCGGGGGTAGATAGCTCTCTGAAATTTGCGTGTGAAGTAAAATATGGCGTTTTGACATGCGAAATCGAGTGTAGATGCTGTTCTGATTCTCCAAGTTGGGTGAAGATGGTGTTTCTGATTTTAGAAGTAGGATGAAGATGGTGCTCTGATTTTCGATGTCGGTTGAAGACGGTGTTCTGTTTTGCGAAGTCGAGAGTATATGTTGTGCTGATTTGCGAAGTCGGATGCAAAAGGTGTTATGATATGCTATTTCGGGTGAAGATGGTGTTATTATTTGCTGAAGGCGGATGTAAATGGTGTTCTGTTTTGCAATTTCGGGTGAAGATGGTGTTCTGATTTGCAAAGTTAGAGGACGATGGTGTTCTGGTTTTCGAAGCGGTTGAAGATGGTATTTTGATTTGCGAAGTTCGTTGTAGATGCTGTTTATATTTAAGAAATCGGCTGAATATGCTGGTCTGTTTTGCGAAGACGGGTAAAGATCGTGTTCTTGGTTGCGAACACGGGGGAAGATGTTGTTCTGATTTCCGAATTGGGTGAATATGGTGTTGTGATTTTGAAAGTCGATGAAAATGGTGTTCTGATTTGTGAAATCTGGTTTAGATGGTGTTCTGACTTGCGAAGTTGGGGAAGGATGGTGTGCTGAGTTACGAAGTCGGATGAATATGGTGTGCTGATTTGCGATTTCGGGTGAAGATGGTGCTCTGATTTGCGAGGTCGGGTGAAGATAGTGTCCTGACTTGCGAATTCAGTTGAAGATGGTGTTCTGATTTTTGAAGTTGGTTGAAGATTATGTTTTGATTTGCGAAGCGGGTGAAGATGGTGTTGCCATTTCCGATGTCAGGTGAAGTTGTTGCGTTGATTTGCGAACTCGGGTGATAGATGGTGTTTGGATTTTTGAAGTAGAGTCTTATTGTGTTCTGATTTTAGTAGTTGTGTGAAGATGGTGTTTTTGATTTGCGAAGTCGGGTGAATATGCTGTTCTGATTTGAAAAGTTGGCTGAAACGGTATTCTGAATTGCGAAGTCTGATATTTGTGAAGTCTGATTTGTGGTGTTCTGATTTTCGATTTCGGGTAAAGATGATGTTATGATTGGCGAGGTCGGGTGAAGATGGTGTTGTGATTTGCGAACTTGGGTGAAAATAGTGTTGGGATTTGCGAAGCCGTTTTAAAATGGTATTGTGATTTGGGAAGTAAGGTGAAGATGGTGGTTTGATTTGCTGTTTGCGAGGGCAGGTGTAGATGGTGTTTTGATTTAGGAAGTCGGGTGAAGATGGTGCTCTGATTTAGTAACTCAGGTGAAAGATGGCGTTTTGATTTCCAAACTTGAGTCTAGATGGTGTTCTGATTATCGAAGTTCAGTGAAGATGGTGTTTATGTTTCGCAAAGTCGCGTGAATATGATGTTCAGACTTGCGAATTCGATTGAAGATGGTGTTCTGATTCGCGATGTCGGGTGTATAAGGTGTGCTGATTTGCGAAGTCGGATGAAGATGGTGTTCTGAGTTGCGATTTCTTCTGAAGATGGTGTTCTGATTTGCGAAGTTGGATTAAGATGGTGTTCTGGTTTTCAAAGAGAGAGAAGTTGGTGTTGTGATTTGCTAAGTCGGGTGTAGATGTTTTTCTGATTTACGAAGTCCGGTGAAGATGATGCTTTGATTACCGAAGTCGGGTGAAAGTTGGCGTTTTGACTTTCGAAGTTGAGTGTAGATGGTGTTCTGATTCTCGAAGTTGGGTAAAGATCGTTTTTTTGATTTGCGAAGCGGGTGAATATGTTGCTATGATTTGCCGAGCCGGGCTTAGATGGTGTTCTCATTTACGAAGTCGGGTGAAGATGGTTTTCTAATTTTTGATTCAGGTGAAGATTGTGTTCTGATTTGTGAAGTAGAGTCAAAGATGACCTTTTGATTTGCAAAGACGGGTGAAGATAGTGTTTTAAATTGCGAGGCTGGTGAAGATGGTGTTCTCATTTGCCAAGTTGGGTGAAGATAATCTGGTGATTTTTTACGTTGAGTGAAGATGGTGTTCTGATTTACGAAGCTAGGTGTAGACGATTTTCCCATTTGCAGATTCGGGTGAAGATGGTATTTTGATTTGCAAAGTTGTTGAAGATGGTGTTGTGACTTGCGAATTCGGGTGAAGATGTTTTGATTTGCGAAGTTGGGTGGAGATGGTTTTCTGATTTGCTAAGCTGCTGTTGTGATTTAGGAATTCAGTTGGAGATGGTGTTCTGATTTGCGAAGTTGGGTGTATATGTTGTGTTGAAGTGCGAAATCAGATGAAGATGGTGTTCTGATTTGGGAAGTAAGGTAAAGATGGTCTTCTCATTTCCAAAGTCGGGTGAAGTTGGTGTTTTTATTGGCGAAGTTGGGTCAAAGTGATATTCTGATATGCAAAGCGGGTGAAGAAAGTATTGTGATTTGAGAAGTAGAGTGAAGATGGTGTTCTGACTTGCGAATTCGGGTGTTGATGGTGTTCTGTTTTACGAAGACGGGTGAAGATGGTGCTCTGATTCAGGAAGTAGGGTAAAAGATGGCAACATGATTTACGAACTCGAGTCTAGATGGTGTCCTAATTCTCGAAGTTGTGTGAAGATGGTGTTTCTGATTTGCGAAGTCGGATGGAGATGGTCATCTGTTTTGCGAAGTCGTGTTTATATGTTGTGTTGATTTACGATGTCGGATAAAAATGTTGTTCTGATTTGCGATTTCGGGTGAAGATGGTGAATTGATTTACCACGTCGGGTGAAGATGGTGCTCTGTTTTAAGAAGTCGGGTGAAAGATGGCGTTTTGATTTGCGAAGTCGAGTGTAAATGGTGTTCTGATTCTCAAAGTTGGGTGAAGATGGTGTTTCTGATTTGCCAAGTCCGGTGAATATGGTGTTCTGACTTGAGAATTCGATTGAAGATTGTGTTCTAGTTTGCAAAGTCGGGTGTATATGGTGTGCTGATTTGCGAAGTCGGATAAAGATGGTGTTCTGATTAGCAACTTCAAGTGAAGATGGTGTTCTGATTTGCGAAGTTGGTGGAAGATGGTGTTTTGTTTGCAAAGCGAGTGAAGATGGCATTGTGATTTGCGAAGTCGGGTGTAGATGGGGTTATGATTTACGAATTCAGGTGAAGATGGTGTTCTGATTCTTGAAGTTGGGTGAAGATTGTGTTTCTTATTCCTGAGGTCGCATGAATATGGTGTTCTGATTGCGAATTCAGTTGAAGATGGTGTTCTGATTTGTGAAGTTGGGTGTATATGTTGTGCTGATTAGCGAAAATCGGGTAAAAATGGTCTTCAGATTGGGGGAGTCGGGTAAAGAAGGTGTTTTTTTTTACGAAGTCGGGTGAAGATGATGTTCTGAGTTCCGAAGTTGGATGAAGATGGTGTTCTAATTTGCGAAGAGGGTTAAGATGGTATTCTGATTCTTGAAGTTGAGTGAAGATGGTTCTTCTGATTTGCAATGTCTAGTGAATATGGTGTACTGACTTGCGAAGTCGTTTGCAGTAGGTGTTCTGAGTTGCAAAGTCGGCTGTATATGGTGTGCTGATTTGCGAATTAGGATAAAGATGGTATTCTGATTTGAAATTTCGGTTGAAGATGGTGTTTCTGATTTGCGAAGATGGGTGAAGATGGATTTCTGATTTGCGAACTTGCGTGAAAATAGTGTTCTGATTTGCGAAGCGGGTGAAAATGATATTGTGATTTTGGAAGTAGGGTGACGATGGTGGTTTGATTTGCTAATTAGGGTGTAGATGGTGTTTTGATTTGCGACCTCGGTTGAAGATGGTGCTTTGATTTAGGAAGTCGGGTGAAAGATGGCGTTTTGATTTGCGAAATCGAGTGTAGATAGTGTTCAGATTCTCGAAGTTGGGTGAAGATGTTGTTTCTGATATGCCAAGTCGGATGAAGATGGTGTTCTGATTTGCGAAGTCGGTTGAAATGCTGTATGATTTGCGAAGTAGGGTGTATATGTTGCACTGATTTGCCAAGTCGGATAAAAATGGTGTTCTGAATTCCGATTTCGGGTGAAGATGTTGTTCTGATTTGTAATTTAGTGTCAAGATGGTGTTTTGATTTGCAAAATTGGCTGAAGATGGTTTCTGATGTGCGAAGCTGGTGAACATGGTATTGTGATTTGCGAATTCGGGTGTAGATGGTGTTCTGATTTACAGAGTCGGGTGAATATGCTGCTCTGCTTTGCGAAGTCGGGTGAAGATCGTGTTCTTATTTGCGTAGTCTTGTAAGATGTTGTTGTGATTTTCAAAGCGGGTGAAGATGGTGTTGTGATTTTCGAAGTCGGATGAAGATGGTATTCTGATTTGTGAAGTCGGGTGTAGATGGTGCTCTGATTTACAAAGTGGGATGAAGATGCTGTTCTGATTTGTGATTTCGGCTGAAGATGGTGTTCTGATTTGCGAGGTCAGGTGAATATGGTGTTCTGATTTGCGAAGTTGTGTGCTGATGGTTTTCTGTTTTACGAAGTCGGGTGATGATGGTGCTCTGATTTGCGAAGTCGAGTGAAAGATAGCGTTTTGATTTGCGAAGTCGGGTGAAGATGGTGTTTTGATTTGCGAAGCTGGTGAAGATGGTCTTCTCATTTTCGAAGTTGGTTGAAGATGATGTGATTTTTTTAAGTTGAATGAAGAGGGTGTTCTGATTAACGGAGCTAGGTGTAGACGGTGTTCCTATTCGCATGGTCGGGTGACTATGGTATTTTGATTTGCAAAGTTGCTGAAGATGGTGTTCTGATTTGATTAGTCGGGTGAAGATGGTGTTTTGAGTTGCAAAGTAGGGTGATGGTGGTGTTCTGATTTGCGAAGCTGGTGTTGTGCTTTTTTGGTAAAGATGGTGTCTGATTTGTGATATCGGGTGTAAGTGGTGTTCTGATTTGCGAAGTCGGGTGAAGATGTTGTTCCTACTTGCGAGGTTTGTTAAAAATAGTGTTCTGATTTACGAAGTCGGTGTAGATGGTGTTCTGATTTGCGAAGTCGGGTGAATATGGTGTTCTGATTTACAAAGTCGGGTGAATATGGTGTTCTGATTTGCGATTTCGGGTGAAGATGATGATTTGTTTTGCGAAGTCAGGTTTAGACGGCGTCCCGATTCGCAGGGTGGGGTAAAGATGGTTTTCCGATATGCCTAGTTGGGTGAAGATTTTGCTCTGATTTGCAAAGCCGGTGAAGATAGTATTCTGATTTGGGGTTCCTGTGAAAATGACTTTCCGCTATAGCGAAAGCGCGTGAAGATGTGTTTGCTTCGATGATCGAAAGCGGTGTTGTTTTCTCGAAATGTTCAAATGAGTGTTATCGTTATTTATCGCTTCAATGGCATTAAGTCGCAACTGCTGAGGTTTTGTTCTATTTGAACAAGCCTCTTCCTGGAAGTGTGCTCACCCTTCCAACTCGCTATGATAGTACGAGATTTCTCAGAAAACACATTCCGAACTCTTCTATACCAAAGCTAGATTTCAAACCTGGTTCCTGTCTCTTACCAATTGACTTTGTTGGATCTCGTCTCCTACTTTGATTCTTGGGTCTTTGTATTATTATATTTGTTAAGTTAGGTTTGGTTAGTTTAGGTGTAGAACCATAATTGTATATTTAGGCGTAGTACTATAGTTACCTCACCTAAACTGATTAACCTGTGTGTGGGAAAATCAAGATCATGAGGACAAACAGACGCTAGTTTATTTACACATCGTCAACAGTTACGTTCTATATGGTCCGATGCTTTACCCCCCTTCCTTCCCTTTCCACCGCTGTCCCCCAAATTATTGAAATCGCTCTTAAAGAAGGATTACCATCAGCAGATTTCGTAGTTCGTTAATATAAACACAGGAAGGTGGTATACCCTTTAGAATAAAAATATTTGAACAGGCTCACTGTCCCCCCGGAGTGTTTATGTCAATTTTCGCCAAATAGACGAAATTTCACCTTCTCCGACGTATACCAGAAGAGCGAATGGTCACAACGTTGAAAAGTAATGCCCTAAGAGAGAGGCTTAAAGGTATGCCCTTATCTCCCCCCCCCTTCCCCCAGGGGATAATCGACGTATACATAGTTCGATCTGGAGAAATTAAGAGAGAATCGAGGTAGCAATCAGGAGAAGGAGACGAGTCCCGGAGGCAAACCGGGAATCAAGAAGGGAGTGGAACCGAGCGGAATTTTCTTTCCCGAGGCTGTTCCTTTGGTCACATCGAAGAGTAGACCAGCGGTATCTAGAATCACTCTCATACCAATTTCGTTCAGAGAAACCCCCTATCTCAGTTTTCCGAATAAAAACAGAGATATCTCTCACCATTGATGAATACCAATGTAAAGTTCCACTCGAGAAAATATTCACATCTTGGTCAAGTCTCATCATTGAGAAGCCCGCAAGTGTTACCCAGGGATTGGAATAACCGTACATCTCCAATCTCCCCGTTTATATATTCAAGTCAAGAAGCATCGCCACACGCCACACTCACCTCGGAATAACATCCGCTGTTATTCCTGAATAGCCTCAACCAGCGTTGCCTTAGCTCAGAAAGACGGATAGCTATTTTTCTGAGTCAGCCTCACGTCTTGAATCATCGCATCAAAGAGGTTCTCGTTCAAGGTCATCCAACGCCAAGGTAAAAGGAATCCAAAACTTATTCGTGTTCGTTAGTTACCATTCCGTACTAAAGTGAATTTTTGCATCAACCATCGCGTAGTACTCATTGGTAGTATTAATTTTTCTTTAGATCCTCTTATTATAGCATTAGTATATTTAAATTGTTAATATTTCATTTTTTTATGTAATTAAAAGTATATTTTTGCCCTAGTTGATTAATTAAATCCTCGAAACGCTGCAAATGGCAATAGATATATAATATTACGAATCCTCCATGGTTAAAGAATCAAAAGTAAAAATAGAGCACTCTTAGAGAAAAATGGAATGAAGTTGTTCATTTACGGAACAAACGTACATACATACTCGGCCGTATACCACGACACTGTGAAATACCTAATTAGATAAAGTAACCGTATTTCCCATAGCCATGGACCTGTTAAAAATGCCCTCGTTTGTCATACTAATTTTATTACCTTTTCCAATAAATTTAATTGCCTATTTTAGGGGGTCGGTGAACCAATGGTGGAACCAGCCAATTATTTCGGCAAGTTTGATAAAGTTAAATCACATCAGCCGGGTTTATTTGCCGGATGGGGAATGTCAGGCGTAACATTCCCAACTCTACCGAATCTGACATCTGAAGGATTGAATGACTTCTTTACAGATTTCTCCTTACAAACGTTTAGCGGATGATTCTCTCGTTGGTTTTCGTTTTATATTTAACCATAAAAGTCAAGCTTGGACTCTTTGCAATATTAATCATGTGGTGTAGGTTCTCTTGGGGACCCTCTCCTCCCCTATAAAAAAGCCCTCATCCGTATGGTAAGCATATTGTAATTAATTCTCCTCTCGTCGAAATCATCAACCGAAAGTACAGGGTGGTCCGAAAATCTTGCCCTCCCCCGTAAATATTGTCTTAACTTTCTCTTTCTAATATTGTTTTATATTTCAGATGACCGGAAGTCTCGTCACCCCCTGTTAATAATGTCCCCAAAGTCTTGTCACTCCATGTTAATATCGATCTAATTTTCTCTTTAAGATGGCTGACACGAGCTCATACAGTTTGAAAGAGAGGCTGAGGGCAAGTGTAATTGCACATGATGGTGTGTATTCTGGCAAGAGCTATCCCATACGGAGAGGACGATACTGGGTTGGGAACATACACTTTTCAAGGACAGGATCAATTAAGGGGGTGACAAGACCTTTAGACCACCCTGTAGATGTGAAAATTTATCTTTGATTAATGTCTCTCAATCCAAAATTTCCAGCAACCAAGTTCCAATTTAACGAAGATCTTCGTATCTTTCACACTTGGATCTGTGTTCTTCGCCCAACGGCATCAGGATTTTCTGATACCTTATCACTCCTTACCCATAATGCCATTTTATCAGATGATTCGAGGGAATAGGGGAAAGAAAACAGCAATGGTCCATGTTGTTGTTGTTGTTGGTGGTGGTGGTTGTTTAGACCCCCCTCTCCCGGGAGCAGATGGCATCTCTGTAACCCCCGACCACCTGGGGAGATAAAGGAGGCAAGCATTTGAGCATGCAGCCTGTGCTGTAGGACCATCACCGTTACCACAATTAAGTGGAGCCGTGCTTTTTGTGAGACTATCCTGAGGAAACAATTTAAAGTAGTAATAGTTTGCCACCTGTCTTTATCCAGGCGGATTTCAACCGAATAATGAAATAGACCTAAAGGTCAGTATGACAATCGCTGGTGAGCCCTAGGGCAACAGGGACCGATCCTCTTTGAGGTGAGGTGCCAGGAAGTATTATGGTTTTGACACCAAACAGCGTTCGGGTGGAGCCTTCACCGCCCCGGGGCAGAGGGACCTGATCTGCGTCAGAGGTATGTGAATATAGATACCCATAGACAGAATTCCTTGGAACAGTGTGTGTGTATGTGTGTGTTGTGATGCGAAGATGGGAGAGGAAAGAAAGCGGTGTTGTAATTAGCTAAGAAGTGGGAGTTCTATTGCATCCTATCCCTAGGTGGAATACATCCAAGTGGGATGGTCCCACTCCAAGATTGCATCCGGGGGGAGCACTCGTGTCATACCCACCTGGTCATGAATGGCAACTCTACACCTCTGTTCCTCTGGCCCTACAGGGTGGCGATTATTTCTACAAGGTAAACAGACACAAGTCGTGTGCTCTCAATTATTCTAACTTATGACCTCACGATCTTCAAAACTTTCAACAAGTGGGGCATTCCGACCCATAGTTAGTTTTCTTTTAATAATTCCCGGATTAACCTTGGGAGGACCTTGACACTTATAGCAATCGAACTAGAATGTAAAACAACATACTGGTTTCAAATTTCGAAAAAAATCGATCAAATAGTTAAGATGTTATTGCCAAAAAACTCATTGTAAAGTAAAACGGCTACCATCTGACCGACGACCTACGGACCGATATAGTAACTTATGGAGTCACGTGCACGTGACTAAAAATGGCCTTGCCTGGTTGGCGGGCGTGTTGCTTAGATACATGATAAGTTATATGGAGATTTTCAGAGCTTCGATATCTTTGTTATCACTTTCATGATTGGGAGAAACGTCTCATTAGTTTAGACGTCGGGGAAAATAGAGTACAGAAAACCCGAGATCTACGACCCTGAAATCAGAAAGGTGCTGTTAAACCCCATTGGGTCCCAACCGAGGCATATCTGCCACAAGAACTTCAGCAGAGTGGTCGATATTCCGCCGATGCACATAAAATTAATTTCGTTTTTAGAAGACTTATAAAAAATGCTCCTTAGAGTAGTTTAAATTGTTCTAAATTTGCTGCAAGCTGGTTATTATAGTAATGAGTGGCCACCTCCACCCCCTAAAAATATATGAATGTATCAAGTGAGTATTTTAATCTTAACCTTTGCCATCGCAGTATTTTTTATAAGAAATAGCATGCCCGCACGGGTGGGGGAAAACGATTTTGTCCCCCACTCTTTGACAGGGAAAGGCACACACCTTTTTCCTAAGAGTACCCTATCCTTATTTCCTCTATCTAGGGAAATGGACCTGATTAGCTATGTACCTCATCACCTCAAAAGAGAGGCTTTGGAAGCTCTACAAACAAAGCCCATAATTCTTTCAGGTTGTAAGAGACTGGGACTTGAGCGTTGTGCGTTGGGGCGCGATTAATGGCAAGAGAGGTTTCGCCCCAATAACCACCTTCCTGCGTGCAATGAACTGAAAACCTCTCTGCCCCTGTTCCCGGGTGCAAGGGGCTGTACTACTTAGGGCGGGAGAAGGGGGCTACCTATCCCCGTAGCGGGATGAGCGTGGTTGCTGCCACTTGTCCCTTGTACTTGGGACGGTTTCGTGCACTCCCGGCAGTGGGATAGCTGAATTTTGGGACGAGAGTTCCTACATATTGTATAGCATTGGATGATTTAGATGTACATACCTGGCGTTCGTAGGGGCGAGACTCCCTCTAAGACCTGATCATGTTTGTGGATTTGTTATTTATTAGCTTGAGTAGCTGTTTTAGTTCTTTTGTGGTTGTTTTATTCGTTTAATTTTGTTTTTGTTTTGTTTAATTTAGCTTATTTGTGGCCATCGCCAGGCGAATGTCATAAAGAAATCATTCTAATATTGAGGCGTTGACTGATAATGTGTTGAATATTCGTAATCGCAGCGTTGGCTGAAAATGTGTTGAATATTCATAAATGGCAGAGTTGGCTGAAAATGTGTTGAATATTTGTAAATGGCAGCATTGTCTGAAAATGTGTTAAATATTCGTAAATCGCAGCGTTGGCTGAAAATGTGTGGAATATTCCTAAATGGCAGCGTTGGCTGAAAATTTCTCGACTATTCGTAAATGGTAGCGTTTGCTGAACATGTGTTAAATATTCTTAAATTACAGAGTTGGCTAAAAATGTATCGAATGCTCGTAGATGGCAGCGTTGACTGAAAAAAAATTCGTTCAGGTGATTTTGGACTGAATATTTCTATCCAATTGAGCTTAATACTCTAGAAGCCCTGAACAAGACACTAAATGGCAAAGATTTTAAATGTCAGTCATGAAGTAGTGTTTACAATCTTATAAACATAAGAAACGTCGACACAAATGGAGTTTGTGTGCTGCATGAGCTCTCTGAAGAAAACTCAGGTGCGAATCTTCATTTTCTCTCAAAATTCCCGTGAACCATTTCTGGACACAATTGTTTTAGGATGTGAAATAGTGGTTATTTAATGCAAAATTATGCGCCAAAAATAATGGATTAATTAATCGTAAACAAAAATCCATTCCTCTCATAGCTCTCGTCCCCAACAGGAGATCATAATGATCTCCTCAATAATAATTAAGCGGTTACATCGCACCTATTTATATGTTCAACAATTGCAAAAAATAAAGTTCTTGAAAAAAAACTTGCTTCACTGGTCAACCGAAAGTGTGTCCTCCTCTAGGAGAATGATTGCCTACCCGTGGCACGTTTGACCTAAGAGAAAAATCATCGCATCAGGTTATGAATTTATTGTTTATCCTTCATATTCTTCAGACCTAACCAGAGTCTGATTACCAGTTAAGTCATTACAACATCACTTAAATGGCAAAGTTTAGTCTAGGATATGTAATAGACGGTACGAATATTTGCCCACTCTTGAACGTTTTAAAACACCTATGACTCTTTTTAATATATATTACCTTACTTTAGACTTCTTATTCCACTCTTCATTTTTCTTTGAACCTTAGCATGTTGTTGCCTCAAATAGTTCCCGAAACGTGAGGTGTATTTACTATAGAATGGCACATCAGGTTCATGAACACCAGGTGCGTACCCAGTGCGCGGATTTCGGGTGCAGTGTTTGAGACCCTCGCATCTTCGAATGTGTTTTCCACTTGGGAAAAGAGGCCGAAATACTCATTGGTCGATATGCGTCAACAAGGTGAGTTATCTGGCCTATTACCTCAATGATGTTTGTTCCAAAGATGGTAGCGAATTCCTCTCTGCCTATGGTAGTGGACAGGCAAGCTCGAAGCAGATGGTGCTAATAGGAACAACCAAGTTCACCGAACTACTGCCGACGAGTGATGACCGTTGCTTATTGAAATTTTCTGACATTCGCAAATAACACTAAGCTCAATGAAACAAAAGTAAAATGGAAAGGAGAAGAGATTAAGAAAACAAAATGAACATCATTGACGTCAGCGAAGTAAGAGAGAAAGAAGAACTTCAGAGGACAAAATTGAACAACATTGACTTGGGCGAGGTATGAAGGAAATAAGAACTTCAGAGGATAAAATTGAAAATCATTGACTTCAGCGAAGGAAAAAAGAGGGAAGAACTTCAGAAGACAAAAGTGAACATCATTGACTTCGGCGAGGTAAAAAGGAAGGAATATCTTCAGAGGACAAAATTGGAGAACATTGACTTCAGCGAAATAAGAAAGAAAGAAGAACTTCATAGGAAAAAAATGAAAATCATTTTCCTCAGTGAGGTAAGAAGGAAAGAACAACTATACATTTAAGAAATAGTCCCATAGTCTTTTAACAAGGTACAAACAACACACTCATTAATTGGAGTAGGGTTTTTCAAAGGACATGGTGCCATTTATAACAGAAATGGAAGGAATATCAAATAGTTATTCGCTACTAGTAATCATAGCATATATGCCCACAATATCCAAGCAGGGCGAAGAAGTAGAAGAGTTCTATGAATGACTATTGGATGCGGCTTCATGCGTTTCTTGATTATCTGTTCCACAAATGGGAACATTTTGTCCAAATTACACATGCTCCATCAGCGCCAGGAATTAGGTAGAGAACCGAAGGTCTACCGTTTCTCAGACGTGAGCCTTTTGTTGAATGCGGCGGGCCCTGCCCAGACGGCCATGATGACTGCTCTTCGGACACTCGATAGTTCACCTGTGCAGTTGACACAGCACTCTACCATGAGTTTTGTGAAAAGGGTGGATGGAACTTGGGACTACATCTTAGAAAATATCACCGAAAAGCTGGCTGACCAAGAAGCGATTGAAGTCGAACTTGTGATGTGAAAACAGGGGAGAAGGGAGGCTCGAGACTTACCCATACACTCGTCACGTTTGACCGTGAGAGATTCTCTGAGTCGGTGCGTGCCTGATGGTATCCCTACCGTGTTAAGGCATTCGTGCCATTGCCCTGTTGGTATCACTGCTGCTACCGACTCGGCTATATGTAGAAATCGGAGTTGCAGACATGTGAATTCGTCTCAGCCCGAAACCTGCACAAAGTGCTCAAATACACTGCATGATAAATCCGTATTATGCAATGCCAGGTGTGCGAATTACGGCGAACCTCCATCTTTTCAAGATGGAGGTCCTAGGCCTTCAAGCTGCGGACTCCCTCTCTTTCCGCGAGGCAAAAAAATTGCTCATGTAGCACCCTGTGTAGCCTGGGGCATCTTTAGCTTCTCAAATGAAGAAGGAGCCCTCTGCTTCTGACCTCTCCAGGACTAGAAGCACAATCGCTTCGGCGCCCATTCTGGATCCTTCTGCGGGCTCTATCTCCCATGAGCGCTTCCCTATAATCTAAAAGAACGTTATAGGGAGGTATTAATTTTAATGATGGTAAAAAGAAACCCTCAAAAAGAACAAAATTTTATTCAATATGAGTAAAGATAGAAAAATTAGAGTAAAGGCTTACAATCGAGAAGTAATAATAGTTTAAAGGTATAATTTCTAATTTAACTAAGGTCGTTATACTAACAATAGTAAAAAAAAAATATAAAAATGCAAGAAAAAAAAGGACAAATATTTGAGTATAAGTAGGAAAATAATAGTAAAAGAACGCAAAGAAAATTAGAGACTCAATCACCTGAAAACTTTGAACTTTCTCTTTTTTCTCATAATTCTGACTATATACTCTTTCTCACATTCACCCCCCCCCCTCCAGTAGTTCACCAAATAACCTTTATTTCCTTTCTGCGACTGACAACTGACATTACCGTGATGGTATTCCTGCTCCCACACATGTAGAAACTCAATCCATGTACGCTCAAATTGTTTTTTTACCAACGGTTTATTTAAAAAAAACAATATTAAAAATTACCATATACATTTTCTTTTACTTATTATTACTCTCACAACTCCACCCTAGTTCATTCTTCCCCACCTTAACTCTCCATCTAACAGCAGCCGCTATACTCAAGAAGCTTCCCTGACCATTATTATTTACATGCATGGGTGAAGATTTTAACTTCACTCTGCCACACATCTGAGTTGCATATGTTAATTAAACAAAGTCAACAGTCGCGTGCTCTCAATTATTCTGACCTATGACCTTCCGACCTTCAAAGCTTTCAACAAGTGGGGCAATCCAACCCATAGTTAGTTTTCTTTTATTAATTCCCGGAATAACCATGGAAGGACCTTAGCAATTATATCATTCTGACGAGAATGTAAAACAACATAAGGATTTTAAATTTCGTTAGAATCGGCAAAATAGTTACGATGTTATTGCCAAAAAACTCATTGAAAAAATGATTACCATCCAACCCTCCAACCTATGGACCAATATAGTAACGCCTGTACGCGACTAAAATTACACCAAGTTTCCTGATTATTATCATTTATATGCATGTGTGAAGGTTATAACTTCCTCCTACCACGCATCTGAGTTACATATGTTAAATAAAAAAGGTTTGAATTATATTCTGACAAAAACTAAACCATCCACCATTACATCATCTGCAATTCCACCATCTGCTATTATACAATTATGTAAATTAGGACTATTTTCTGTAGATCTCTATCTTATTGTTAAAAACTCATTGAAAAAATGATTACCATCCAACCCCCCAACCTATGGACCAATATAGTAACGCCTGTACGCGACTAAAATTACACCAAGTTTCCTGATTATTATCATTTACATGCATGTGTGAAGGTTATAACTTCCTCTTACCACGCATCTGAGTTACATATGTTAAATAAAAAAGGTTTGAATTATATTCTGACAAAAACTAAACCATCCACCATTACATCATCTGCAATTCCACCATCTGCTATTATACAATTATGTAAATTAGGACTATTTTCTGTAGATCTCTATCTTATCGTTATCTACAATTTTCTATATTTTTATCTCAAGAAGTTGATAGAAATATTATTTATTGGATATCACATCGAGGAGCTCTCGTTGTACTCATGGAGAAGATGTTGAATTTATAACGTCTGGGGGGCTGGTTTCAATAGCAACGAGTCACAAATTTCGTTGCTTGACGGAAGCTTCCGTCTGTCTGTTTACATAGTCTGATGCAGGCGCAGGCAGTCCTATCCACATATATCATCACATCTATAGCCACTTCCAACAGTATTAACCCTCCTCTTCACGCACACAACACATCATTCTAAAGAGGAGATTGATGGGGTCACTAGGGACAAGATGGTATGCAGCTCTCCCAAACTTGCCCCACTTGCACAATTAAGGACGATTGTCTGTGCGCTGGGGCTTGATGGAGCGCAGTTCTCCAGATGTCAGCTGCCCTAGATTGTCTACATAGTCGGAAAAAAAGAAAGAACGAGTGAAGAGGAGTGGACAGAGTGTGGAATTTGTGTGAAGTAATGGTTGAGCATATTTTGTGGCAACAAAGATGGTAAAAAAAAGTGTATAATTATTTTTATTTGTTTTGTTGTTGTTTTTTTGTAAGGGAAGGGGTCGAAGGTCATCCCACCCACGATCAGGGGGTGAAGCAGAAGCGGTGGAGACCTGCGGCTGACTTGCTCCTGGAGAAACCACACATTTCTGACCTTCAGTTCAAGTAATACGAGCGTGAAGTGGTTGATAGGAAGTCCGGAGCAAGGTTTCGTAGAGGGCCTTATTCTGTACTCTGCGATCTTTTTTCCTCGATTCGGGACATCATATGCAGTGGTATTAGGGGTAAGTTAGTCTTGGCCGGCCCAATGCCATCTATATTTTCTCTCGTTCTTCATAGAGATTGCTCGGATTGAATATAGTACTCGTAAGGTTGGGAGTACTCGTTTAATCCTTTCCCGTTGGTGAATTATGTATCCTTTTTATGTAATTTTTAGACCCCAAAACTTTACCCTCGTATCTATAATTGTATATTTCTCCTTCATATATGATTTCGGCTGTTTTACTCCTTCTATTAGGCATTATGGTAAATTTGGGGGTATTCGTCCGTATTTTCCATTGTTTTTCATATCTGTTGATGTTAATCGCGTTTGCCGTCTTTCATTTCTGCTTGGAAATGTTATACATTGGTTGATATCATGCTTTAACTGGGTGTTCAGTGTCTCTGGTCGTATTGGTGGTGGCATATCAGCTGTATATACTAAATAAAGTGTGGGAGATAAACACCCGCTTTGCGGCAATCCGGCTTTCATTTCAAATTCTCTTCCCTCGTATTCATTTATCACGATGCTTGTTTTTCTTTCCGTGATTTAGTCGCAGAGAATTTTCTCCAAATTGTTGTTCATTTAGAGATTCAGGATTTTATATTGTAAGCCTCTGATTCAGACTTTAGCAAAAAGGCTCTCTCTACATCTATGAGCAGCACTAAGTCTCTATACTGTTTATTCGCTTTAGCTTGTGCTAATTTTTATGTTATTATTCCGAGGACCTTGGAGGTATCCCTATTCTTTCGGAATTCAAACTGGAAATTATTATTTAGATCATTTTATTCGTCTTTTTTTTTGCATGTCTTATTTTTGAAGTTTAATAAAATCAAGAATAATTTTGTGATCATAATGAAACTCAGAAGTTGTTGGTGATAATTGTAAATTTTGGTCCTAAAATGGCTAATTGATTAATTTATTTTTGTAGAAGTTAGGTAAGTTTTAGTGAAGTATTGATTTTTACAAATTTTCGCTGAACTTTCAGATAGTATTTATCGAAGATTAAAACCAATTATATTTGCTTAAAATTAACAAAAAACTAAGACTAATAATCACTTTGCATAATTAACATAATAACTTAATTTATTTGAAGATTCTTCTTTTCAAATGCTGATCATTCTTCTCATAACATTCCTTTACTCGTAACGAAGTTGCTCTCATCACTTTTTTTCAAAAGTTCTTCATTGATTTTATTAATTTCTTCAGCAATATTATTTGGGGTAATTGTTAAGATTAGCGACCCCTGATTTTGTGCGCGAAGAATGTGATCTATAAACTAGAGGAATAACCACATTTACCATTCGACCTTTGCATTCAAATCTTATGTTTAGCTTTCGAATTAGGAATATTAAGAATTTTTTTAAAGTGGCAGGGTGTGTATGCGGGGGCGGGTATGGGGGCGAAGCTCCCCATTTTGAAACAAAATAACGAGGCAAAACAATGAAGTGAATGTGGTTATGCGTATAGTTTTTAGATCCTATTCTTCGCGCGCAAAATCAGGAGCTGCTAATCTTAACAATTAGTTTATTTTTAATTGTTGGATACTTCTAGGATTATTACGGCAAACGTTTTAAATATATCTGAAGTTTCGGCTTAACAACTGCATTGTTTCTTTCGATGTATTTAATGTTGTATCTTCTTGCTAGAAAAACAGTTCTCGTCTATTTCAAAGCCTTCGAAAGTTCATTAAAAAATATTCTTCAAGCATGTGTCGTTACTTTTCGCCATTCACAGTGAATGAATTTTCATTTTCATTCTCATAAAAATACGGCCCAATGATTTTCTGAGGGGTTTAGATAATGTTTACATAGATGCAGAACCATCTTACTCGAGCTAAATTGGAGGAAGAGGTTTACAGGAGAGGAGGAAAAATGTGACCTCTGCAACCGAGGAGAGAAAGAGACATTGCGACACTTATTACTAAATTGTGAAGGACTAAGAGACATTATAAGGAAACGAACCCTAAGATCCACCTTGAGCCTCCCTCCCTTCAAGCAGAGACAACGTGAGCCTCAGCTAGATACATAAGCGCAAGGAGAGATAACTATTCTTGCGTGGGAAAACTTCAAAGCGGCTGGTAACACCTGTGTTTGATCCGTCGACCTATCCCCGCTGAGACGGCTTTTTCCGACCCTCCTTCGCTTGAAGGCCAGGGTCGACTAGAGAAGAAGCTTCCTCGGTCATCTTATCTCGTCTGGGCCTAAAGAGACTGGCGCCAATGGTTACTCCCAAGAGATTGCCATGCCTGGAGGCTTTCTAGCGAGGAAGGCAGCAGGGTATTTAACCTACGGTCAACCGTTACTCGTCAGAGAGTACCGCCCTCCCTTTCGTGAAGATACAGCCCCTCGTCTCGAGTCAAACCTCGGAGTTAGATCTCGTCGGCTAGACAGATTGTCGTGAATTTGGCTACAGTCAATCGGCAAATTCGTGAAACGACATTTTCTTTGGAGAATTGCGCGAACGACTCTTCTCATCCCGTCAAGGAAACCTCGCCCCTCGTCTCAGATTTTTCATCCCAATTCGAGAGTGTCTCACCCAGCCTGGAAATTACCTTACTCGTGCCCCAGGTAATTGCGACCCTTCCGTTAAAAGTACAATGCACATCGAGCCGCAAGACTAGCTCGCTTCGGAAGAATCGCTCCTCTCACCAAGAGTCAAGCCGTTAAAGTAAATACCCTTTTACCCTTTTTCAGGATAATCCCCCCTTTTGTCCTCGCCACCTGATATCCTCCACCCGACCCTTTAATTGGACTCTCCCGTGTTTACCAACATTTTTTCTGACTGACCAAGTCCAATATTTTGATCCCCGTTAAACTTATTAGTATTTGATTTATTATTTCATTGGGAGCGACATTATTTTTCCATTCATTTGCCTATGTAGACATTTCCATAATTAGCATTGTTAGTGTAATAAAAATTTATTTTGTTTTTACCCTTTCAATAACCTTGAATGAAATCTGGCATTTAAATCTTCCATTTGGCCAACCATTAATCTTTTCACGCACTCACCTTTTATTAGCCCTGTGCAGCTGGTCTATCCATCTGGCCGCCTGCAATCAGGTAAAAGGCCATGTTGTATGCATGTACTATTGAAGATGAATATAGAGATAGATATCCCTGCTGAAAGGGAATCGCAGGCGTTTATGTGAGATTGGTGTCATTCTCGTTGTTGTTCATTTATCATCTTTTTAAAGCTTTTGCCTACTCTGTAGTTGTTGTTTGTTTGTTTTTTGTTGTTTTTCTTGGTTTTTTATGTTAGTGCATGTTTGTTTGTGTGTTTCCCTGTTTACTTCTGGTATTCAAGCCCTTGTAGGTGTTTTATGTGATTTTCTCGTTTTCTGTTTAGGTATTTTTGTGTTCTTCTATACCTAAACATCTTTGTGCAGTGGATTTTTTTCGCTCTCTTAAGCATTGTCTCAGGTGTAGATTGGTTCTACTTGTCATTCAGTTTGTTCTTTACTTTTAGTAAAGTTCCTCGTCCTTATGTATCTGTATCTATCTCCCAACGGAATGTAAATGTGTCTTTGTCTGAGCTCGTTCGTCACGTGTCCTACGATTTTCTCCCAGATTTTGCGAGTACTTGCCTGAAGCTCGATGTTAATTGGTCACAGTTGGAGCTCCTGATCTAGGTCCATCATCCTCCTTCTTACTCTCCTCCTTACTCTTTGGATGGATCTCATTTGTGTTTTGGGACTCGTGTTGATAATTATTGGTGGGTACAGGAGTTTTGATCTTATGAGAGCATTGTAATTTTTTTTCTTATTTGGCATGTTCAAGTTTTTAAACCTGAACATCTTGCTGAGCTCTGCCTTCGCTGCGCTGCTGTGTGATGAACGTAGCTGACATACCCATTCTTACCTATCCAAAGTCCCAAAACTGTTCCCTCTGCGCTGTCCAGAATGCGGGCGTCTTCGGTTTCTATGCGGCCCTGCTTCCTCCAGAAGAGTGGAATCACCTTAAACTTCTGTGTGTTTGTGGCGATTTTCCACCTTTTCTCGAGCCTGGTGACTTGATCAATTTCTCTGGCCGTTATTTCTGCCAAGAGTTCGTGGTTTCTGAAAGGGGCCGTAGTAATTTGGGAGATGTTGTCTGCGAACTGGATGTACAGCGAGTCTTCCTTGACCGGATGTGGGAGGTCGAGAGTGTAGATGTTGTATAGGAGGGGTCTTAGTCACTCTCCTTGTGGCACGCCTGTAGACAGTTTGAGGTCTGGTCAAGTGTAGACTTTTATCTGAATGTAAGCCTTTTTGTCCGTTATATAGTCACAAAGTATTTTCTCCAGTCTTTGGTTTAGTCTTAGTATTTTGTATTATAATCCAGTCCTCCATACTTTGTCGAATGCCTTCTTGACGTCTCTGAGCACCAGGTCTGCATACCTTTTTTGGCTAGCAATCTTCGCCAGCTTCTGTGTGATGATTGCCAGCGCGGAATCAGTTTCTCTCCCTCTTCTGAATCCATGCTGCTGTTGGCTGTGGAGGTTGTTGTTTTCCATGAATTTGTGGAATCTGTTTGCAAGTATCTTTTCGAATAACTTGCCTGCCATTTCGAGGAGGGAGATTGGTCTGAAGTTCGCTAGTGTGTTGAGTGGCTTCCCGGATTTCGGAATTAAGATCATTTTGGCGATCTTCCATTCGTCCGGAAAATAGCCAGCATTTAGGCATGCATTCATTATGTTGACGAGCCCCTCAATGGTATTGCGTGGTGCGTTGGAGAAGTTAAGTTTTGTCAACTGTGTTTTGCCTGGTGCTATCTGCCTGAAGGTATACAGGGTCGTTGTTAGTTCTTCTGTGGTGATCTTTCTACCATAACCCGTCATTTCTCTGTTGGCAGATGCGTTATTGAAGGAGTAAGTTCTGTCAAGCACTTGTCCTAATTGGTCGTGGATATGGTCTTCGAAGTCAAGGTCAAATTGTTCGTTTTCTTCTTGTGAGATGGTAAAGATGTTCTCCCAGAAGTTTCTGAACTCTTCTTCCGTTTCTTCTTCGTCATCTAGTTTTGTCCCGTCGTCTCTTTTTCCGGAGGTTTCCCCTTTAATCTCGATACCGTATTGCAGAAGGTTCGAGGGTTTATCTTCTCGTCGAGTTTGTTTATAATGTCATTCCATAAGGTCGCCTGTAGCTCTCTTATGAGTGCTCCCATTTCCGTCTTTACTGTTCTTAGTCGTCTGCTCCTTTGTCTGTCAGTACCTAGTAGTCTGATTACTTCATACAAGTCTTTTGTATCCGTCTTATAGGTCACGTATTTCGTGAGTCCATAATGGTGCTGGTAAAGTCTTGTAGGTGGATTTGGGCACTGTTGCGCGGTCCGCTTCCAACATTTTCTCTGTTAGTGTTGCCCAGTTCCAGAGCGATTTCCTCCAGTGTGGATTTTTCAAGGGGTTTAGGGACGTATTTATTAAGGAGAGTTCGGTACTACTCCTAATTTGTTCGGGAGAAGCATTTCCTCTCCTTAACGGTAATTTGGTTGGACTGGAGGATATTCTGACCATTGTGGCGATGTGGTCGCTTGGTATCAAGGGGTCTGGTTGAATGAAATAATTATAGGGAAACTGAGGGCTGGTTAGAATGATATCTGGTTTTGTTGTGTATCGCTCATTTACGAAAGTGGAGAAGTTGGGTCCCGCGCGGTCCACAATGTTTCTATTTAAAACGGTCTTCAGATTATTTCCTTTGCTATTCATTCGTTCGGTATATCCGGATTCCTGGCACATGGCGATGAGGTCCACACGAACAAGACTATTCTTTCATGTGCACAGAGTTTAAGAAAGTTGTGAATCGGGAGGTATCCTGTGGACACCACTAGGGGTCCCATGGTTGTTTGGATCTCGATAGCTAGATATGATTCGTCTAGGGTAGGAAGTTCTTTGAATCGAATCCTCCTTTTTGACTGCGATGGCAGCGCCATCGAAACGTTCTGAGCTGTGGTTTTTGGAGATTACATTGTAGTTTAAGATCTTTATTTGTTTTAGCGTGGTGTTAACTCTATGCTTGGAGATTAGTACAATGTCAGGGTCGCATTGTCTAATTATGTTGCCGTATGTCGTTTGTTTGTTGTCTCATCCGTCAGGTTTCATATGTAGAATTGTCAAGTCTTTTGTTAGTCTGTCCATGTTGTATATCGTTTAATTATTCCTTTTGTCGTGCTTCTTCGGGGTGTATAGCTAGGTGGTGGAGATCTAGTTTTTCTGGATCTTTTCTTGTTGAATTCAGCGGTTGTGATCGTGGAGAAGGGCTCTTGGTTCAATTAGACCATCCCCAGGAGGAGGACTTTTTCAACCACCTTCTCCTGGATGTCTTTGTCATATTCCCATTTGTACGTAACTGTTGTACTTCCCTCACTGATAGTTTTGTCTATTATGACGTTGGGGAATGGGTTGTGAGCCGTGGTGTAGATCTTCAGATTTATTTTCCTGCCGTGGTATTTATGTTTATGATCTCTTGATACACTTATTATATAGTCTTTCTACATGAACATAAGTATTACAAAAATTGGCGAATCATGGCGCGGGAAATTTTTAAGGGCAAACTAAGCGCTACAAGAAACGTAAAATTGGAAGGCTCTGAATGTGCAAGCCAAGACCACAGGTGGGACCAATGCAGGAGCACGGTAAAGAAATGCTTAAACTGTGGGAATGCTCACAGAACCGTGGATATGTCTTGCCCAATAAAGAAGCAGCCCATACGAAAGAAAAAAACTCGAAATCAGCACAGAAAAAGAAAGAAGGAAAACTACCTCCTACGCTGCAGCAACTGCAAGTAGAAACACCCCAACACCACCCACACAGACCACAAAAGTGAACATAGAGGGAAATATGAGGCCAGGTTTAATTCTCTGCATAATGCACGCCCACTTCGTAAACATGGCGAAACCAGGCTTATACGCAAACGAATTGAACACCATGCTGGAAGGTTCCCGGAGAACCTTCCTTCGAGCGAACTGTACAAAAGAAACATGAGCCAAGAAGAGACTCCGAAAAATACGAACCCGTAAGAAGACGAAGCCGGAACGGATACCGATTCTGAATAGGAATCCACCGCCGAAGAAACCTCGAAGACGATCCCAGAAAGCACAAAAAACAGAAACAAAAACCAAAAGTATTCGAATACCCAAGATTTCAACATAAAAATTTACGGTTCTCACACCAACCCGTTACCTAAACATCTTAAACAAAAGGAAATCGTGGACGATATATTTATGGGAAAATACAGGTGGCAATATGAGGCAGACGCCGATGAGACAGAAGTTCACAATGCTTTAAAGCAAGGCATGATACATATCGCCCTTGAAACATACCAAAACATCTCAAACAGTGAATTCAAGAAAAAACGTAATAGGCACACTCGTTTCCCAGGCCGCCGGAAAATACGAAGAGAGGAAGAGACCACAACAAATAATTAAACATGGATACATACCAACGAAAAATTGAAATATTTACACTAAATGTAAATGGCTGGCAAGGGAAAACTTATCATATTCAAACATAATAAGAAAAGAAGACTCAGATATAATTATTCTAACCGAACATGGAATAAACACAGAGATTGAGACTATAAGAATTCCAAACTATAAATTTATTTCTACGAACTACACACAAACAAGGTACGATGGAGTAGCAATTGGCGTCAAAACCGGAATCCATTTTACAAAGGTAAGGGACTTAGAAGAGTCTTATCTCGCTATAAAAATAAAAATGACCACAGGAGATCTGGTCATAGCTGGGGCATATCAGCCCCCAAGACACTTGTATTTGCCAACTCCAAATTTCCTCAAACTCTTTCGTAGACAGGCCTCAACCATACTAACAGGAGACCTCAATGCAAGACGCAGAGAAGCAGGTTACACAAGCCAGCCAAACGGAGCAGGAAAAACCCTTCAAATATTGATACAAAGGAACCTGTGAGGCAGAGAAGGGCCAGACCTTCCAACTTACCTAACAGCCCAAGGCCTCGACAACTCCAGACATCGTACTTATGAACCAAAATTTCGGTTTAAATCACCACACAGAACCAGGCCCAGTAACCCCATCCGACCATTTACTCGTAAGTATGAGAACGACCATTTCAACTTCACCCATCCAAATTAAAATACCACAAAGAAAAGCTATCAACAGAACAAACTGGAATGGTTACAAAGAATATTTAAATATATTAGAAACTGGATCCCTAAACAACCCAGCAACAGAAGAAATAAAAAAAACTACTGAAACAAATCACTGAAAAAATCGTTGAAGCGGACAGAATTCACACCCCAATAATAGAATACAGAACTCTACTTGCTCCCAGATGGAAGCATGAAATACAGGAAAAGATGGAAGAATTTCAGAACTTAACAAAAGAAATTACAGAAATGGGTACTAATATGGAGAGATACAGAAGGCTAATCATAATCAGAAGGCAGATAGATACTCTTATTAAAGAAAATTCAAATCAAGTTTAGAATAACATAATAAGCAAAATGGATGTCGAAACAGACCCGAGGAAATTCTGGAGAGATTACAGAAAACTAAGAGGATCACAACCAAAAGAAAATATAAAACTGAAAATACAGGAAAGGGAAGTGCAAAAAGAACGAAGAACTCCAAGAGCATTTCACAAATCACTAGAAACAAATATCCTCAATATCGCCAGAGGAGAACCAAGAATATGACATGGAGCACGAAGAGGAAATCTTACAAACCCGAGACGCGCAACAAGAGCGCACTGTACCATACATATACGTCGATGAGGAGAGACGCCACCCCTTGAGGCAGGGAATGCCCTTCTCAATGGCTGAATACTAAACAGTCATAAAATCATTTAAACAAAAAGCACCAGGTCAAAGCGGCATAACAAAATAGTACCGATGAATACGTTAACTAACTCACAATTTAAAAAAATGTCCAACGTATTCAAAATAAAGCCACAAGATTCATCATAAACTCAAAAAGACACAATCGCATACTATTAGAGGAACTCCATCGAAGAACTAAAACAGAACCCGTAAATATAACCATACAAAAACGAACAACGAAAGTGTGTGAAAATATAAGAAACATAATTCCCCAAATGAAATTAACCGAATAGTAGTACAGGAAAAGGAAATCAGGCGAATACACTACAAACAACGACTTAACGGCAGCCTGAAAGAAACGTTACGAGTATATAACGTCAACCCGATTTATAGATAAAATACAAGATTACCGAAGAAGACTACCGACCATAAAATCAATATGAGAAACCGAATAAGACTACCGATTATACAAACAAAATGAGAAACCTGATGAGTAAGAGAATTATCCATATGAATAAAGAAGAATTAATTTCCTTTGGCAACTTTCTCTTCTTCTATCTTTTTTAGTCCATCTTGTAGATGGTGGATTACTTGTCCAGTATTCATCTCTTTTTTTTAAATGAATGTGCTAAGCTTTCGATCTTATTCGATCATCTTCGGAGTATTTGAAATGTTCTTACCTCCTTTACCGATGTAATGAGTGGAGTGAGGATCTGGTAGAAAGTAAAGTGAAATAATAAGAAAAAGATGAATAAAGTTAGAATGTGTAGAGAGAGTGAGATAGGATAGATAGATATTATGGTGTATTGTGTTGTGTTGGTGTTAGTGTGTGTAGGATAATAAGTGAAGATGTTAAAGATTTGTGCCAGGTTGCCTGGCTAACACTTTCATTTTTTTTATAATTTTGTTTTATTTTTTGAGATGCATAGTTATATTAAGCATTGGAGCCTTTGTTTTCATTTGCTCATTTGAGCGTTTGTATCTTTTTTATTTATTTTTTATTTATTTATTTATTTTTATTTTTATTTGTGTCAGTAATTACTTTTAGTTCCTCATCGGGATTCTCATTTGAGTTGAATAGTTGGTGGTCATAATCGGTTGTCTTTTTTGTTGTTGCGTTTCTGGTAGTTACATTTATGTACTATAGGATTGACGTTTGTTAACGTTTTTCCCAGGCTTCCGTTGAAGCGTTGTTTGTAGTGCGTACGCCGGATCTCGTCTTCCTGTACGATGGTCTGGTCAATTATATTCTGGGGCATTGTATTTTTTATTTTTCCCACAGTTTACTTGCTCTGTTTTGTAAGACTGTTGTGGGGGAATTCCACGTGGAATTTCTTTTCCAGCACGGAAGTGATGTCCTTGCGCTGGAGAAGATTCTAGAGGTTGGTTAGGCTTAAATTGGTAAGCCTCCCTCCCTCCCTTCCACAAGCAGTAGCCTCGAACCACGTCCACCACGGACCACCTTTACGCGGGTTAGAATCGCCTCAGCGTGAAGATTCGAGGCCATTCGAGAGTAGTGCTGTTTTCCCCACCCCGCGGGGGGTAGCCTCGGATATTTATAGGACTCGTCTTCCATGTGGGCGACACAGAGTTGAGGAGTCTCGCTCGTACCCAAGAAGATTCCGCTAGTTCCAAGTCAGGTGCTAACAACAAAGCAAAGTGAGGGCTGAAGTTTGTTGAAATTAGCCCCAACCAGTGAGGTAATTCCATTTGACGATCGTTACCGAGCGATTTTTCCGACTCCACTCATCAACTCCTGTCGAAGCCCTCCTCGTTCGCCCCTCGTTTCCAGGTGGCCGAAATACTCTCCCCTGGACCGGACGTTACCCCCATCCCTTTTGGAGAACCGTCATTACGTTAACTTTCCGGCCAGAAGCTCCGAGTGCCCTCGCCATCACGTTATTGCCTGCAGAAGACATACGTGAAGCCTTACCCTGACGTCTCACCCGGAATCCTCCGTAAGCCAACCCCTCTCCCCCTTTAGCAACCCATTTGAGTTAATCCTCACTGTCGTAGAATGGACTCTCGACGATATACCATATATAACTATTCATTGAGGGAACTTATTTAATTATCTTTAGAGTGCGTAGATGTCTGGGTTGATCGATATTATGTATCTTCGATATGCTTAAGAAGTGGAACTGAGCTCAAGGGTAATAATATTGCTATCATTAATAAAATAGAGTTTTATTAATAAAAACTATCAACAACACACAAAACGGAAAATATTGACATAAACAGAGAATGGAAGGGTCGTGGGGAATCTAGCTAATCCGAGGATTAAGAGCGATTTAAAAAGGTAAAACAAATATAAAGTTAAAGGGATGGGATGGTTCGCTAAACCATTTAAAGCACAGGATAGGGTTGACAAAAGGGTCAAATACTCAAAGGTAACGTTCAGCTTACGTAAATACACTTGTTGTGCAGAGGAAGGCGACGTGAAGGAATTTTCGGTCCGCTGGCGAGTTCCAGCCGAAGGGGGCGGAATTAGATGATCCTGACGTGGCGTCTTGGGAATGAGAACCGTTTCATGACGAACGGGCTTGAAGAACAATGGCTGTTCTACGTTGTTCTCTTCTGAACATCAAGGGGGGTGAGAACAGTCTCTTGTCTACGGGCTCGAGAACAATGGCTGTTCCAATGTTGTTCTCTTCTGAACAACAAGGGGGAAGGGTGAGAACCGTTTCTAGGCGAACGGGCTGAAAGAACAATGGTTGTTCTACGTTGTTCTCTTCTGAACAACAGGAGGGGGGTTGAGAACCGTTTCTTGTCAACGGGCTCAAAAAAACAATGGCTGTTCTAACGTTGTTCTCTTTCTGAACAACAGGGGAAGCCTAGTGGACTTGGCGTCACGAAGGCTCGAACCTTGGCACTCAAGGGATATTGTCCTTCTTCTGGACAAGTGATGGTGGATCTCGAGGTCGAGGGCCCTTTGGTGCACAAGGTGAGACTGGACCGTAGTGATGTCTCGCGAAGAAAACCTGGATCTCTAATCTGATCTTAGTGGTAAAGTTTCCAAATAAATAGTCGGGACATCCCCCTGGCGTGGGGGACAATGGAGTGGGGGCTTCGAAGGAATGCACAGCCAAGCCTGAGAACAATACCTTATCTGCCCATAAGCCTAACTCAATCTGGTGAGGTCGGTGCATGGGGCACCGGGGAAAGATAAACCTCCTTGTTTAAACATTGACTCAGGTGGCTGCGATAAGGCGCCCGACTTCAAAGCGAAGATGCACGTGGGTAGCATCGTGTTTTTAAATAACATGTGATAGTGGTTGAAATTAAGCGGCCTCAACCCGTTCTATCACACTCCCCATTTGAATAGTCTCCTGTAATACATTAATTTTTAATTTCAGAGTCTGACGCATAACTCTGCAATTCCCCCCTCATTTACCAATTTAATTTTGCCTATTTATTCTCTTATTTTTATGTAAATAAAATTATATTTGTGTACATGCCTCTTTAAATAACCTTGAGCTTTGCCATTGCCCAAATTTTACCTGACCTCGTTGCCCTCTTATTTCGTTGTTCCGCGCTTCGAAACTCGTGGCGTTCCGTTCCTTGTCGGTTCGCCTTTAAGTTATTAGTCCCTCCCCCATAGATATCATATGGTATTGATATAATGTAATGTCATACCACGACAACTGTGTTTATGGTTTCTATAGTAGATCTGCGGTGGAGTTCTTCTGCTGGTATGTAATTTAGTCTTATTGTATGTGTTATGAATCTAGTGGCTTGATTTTGGACTCTTTGAATCTTCTTAATTTGTGAGTTACTTAATGCGTTCAATGGTACTATTGGGTATAGGAGCTTAGGTTGCACTAAGGCTACGTATAATTTTATTTTATTTTTGGCTGATAGTTGTCTGAATCTGTATAGTGCTGATAAGGTGGATTTGGCTTCGATGATTTTGTTGTGGTAGATGGCTTGTATAGCCTGACGTTGTTACTTTTAGTCCGAGGACATGTCCTTCTGTTGAATAAGGATATGCCTCTCAATCTGCAACCACAGTGGCCTTTTTATCTTCTGTTCATGGGTTAGTTTGAACTTATCTTTTTTTGTCTTAATTTTAATCCTTTTTTCGTAATAGTTTAGGTTTTTAATTTCTATCCTGTTCTTAGGGCGATGTCCTTGGGTTTTTTCTTTCACTGGTCACTATCTAAGTAATATCGTCTGCTAGTTGTATATACATAGCACATTCGTCGGTTGGATGCGGAAGTTCCCTGGTGTACACTGTGTACAGTGTTGGTGAGAGGCAGCCTTCCTGTGTGACAACCGTTTGCAGATTGATTGCGTCGCCCTTTGGCCGTTTATCTGCAATACTGCTCTTCTCTCGTCTAGATACTTGCAGAGTTTTTTTGCAGAGGTTTATTTCCAGGTTAAGGTCACAGATTTTGGCTTTTAGGCCGGGCAACCAAACCTTGTCAAATGCTTTAGCAACATAACGGAGTACAATGTCAACTCTGTTGCCTCGTGCTGTTTCAGTAGCAATTTTTTCAGTTATGATTGCTAGCGCGGTGTCTGTCCCTCGCTTGCTCTGGAACCCGTGCTGTTGTGGGTTGTATAGGTTGTTTACGTTAAGGTAGTTGATCAACCTTTCGTTAAGGAGTTTTTCGGGAACTTTGCCTAGAAATTTCAGGAGCGAGATAGGAGGGAAGCTTCCGACCTGATGTTTCGGTTTGCCCGGCTTCGGTAGGAACATCATCTTTGCCGTTTTAAATGTTTGGGGAAAGTATCCCATATTTAGGCAGGCATTAAAGATCTTCACTACCGTTTCGTGCACATTTTATGGGGCATTGATTAGGTGAACTTTGGATATCCCACTTTGTCCTGGAGCCTTTTGTTTAAAGGATTTTAAGGCTGTTAGATATTCATCCATTGTAAAAGGCTTTCCTTCCCCCATGGGATTGTGTCTTAGCTCGTCAACGTTTATAAACGGTATAGTACGCTCATTTTGTGTTTCCAGGCTATGTATGATTTCTTCTTAGTTTTTGTCGAATTCTTGGTTTTCTTCCGGTGAAGTAGAAAAATTTTCTTCCAGTGTGTTCTGAAGTGTTCTTGTAGCTCCTCATTTTGTTCTACTTTCCGGTTCTGTATTTTAAGGCTTATTTCCTCTTTTGGCTGTGATCCGCGTAATTTCCTGTATTGTCTCCAGAATTTCTTCGGATCCCTTTCTATTTCCATTGAGACTGTCTGAAATTTCCTTAATGAGCGTGTCTATCCTCCATCTAATGGCGATGATACTTCTGTATCTTTGCATCGTATTTCCCGATACCCTGATTTCATTTTTTATGTTTTGAAATGCATCCATTTCATCTTGGATCTCTTGGTTCTATCTTGGTGCAAGTATGGATCTGTAGTCTATTGTTGGGGTGTGTATACTGTTCGCCTCTCTTATTTTTCTGGTAATTAATTCTAGTTGGTCATCTATTTCCTCTGTACCTTGGTTGTTAAGGGAACCAGTTTCTATTGTATTTAAGTATTGTCTATATCCATCCCAGTTTGTTTTGCTGGTTGCTTTTCTGCGTGTTATTTTTATTTGGATGGGCGAAGTTGAAATGGTGGTAATTATACTTAGATGATCATAGGAAGTTGCGGGGCCTGGCTGGGTGTGGTGATTAAGATTCAAGTTTTAAATCGTTAAAATAATGTCTGGGGTAGTCGAGGCTCGGGCAGTGAGATAATTAGGGAAGTATGGTCCTTCTCTGGTTAGTAGGCCTCTTTGCATTAGGAGCTGAAGGGGTTTTCCCATTCCAATTGCATGGGTTGTGTACCCTGTTTCCCTGCACCTTGCGTTAAGGTCCCCAGCTAGAAAGGTTGAGGCCTGTCTACCTAAAGAGCTTAATGAAATTGGGTATCGGTAAATACGAGCGTCTTGGAGGTTGGTAAGCCCCGGCTATTACCAGATATCCTGTGGTCATTTTTATTTTCAATGCTAGAATTGACTCTTCTAGGTCTTTTATTTCTTTGAAGTGTATACCTTTTTTATACCTATTGCAACTCCGTCATATCTTGACTTGAGTGGTTGGTTGTTATGAATTTATAATTGGGGATCTTTATTGTTTCCGTCTTTGTGGTCATACTATGTTCTGTTAGGATTATTAAATCTGGGTCTTCCTTTCTTGATGTTCGAGTAGGCTATGCGTTTCTCTTTCCAGCCGTTAACGTTCAAGGTGAATATTTTAATTTTTTGTTGATACATATCCATTGCTGTTTATATCTGTTTGTGGTCTCTTCCTGACTTTGTTTTTTTCTGGTCCGCCTGCGGATCGAGTGCGTCCATTTCTTTTCTTTTTAAATTCAGCACACGAGATGTTGCTGCATGACTCTGGGGCGATGTATAACATGCCCTGTTTCAGTGCATTGTGAACTTCCGTTTCATCTGCATCTGCTTCGTATTCCCATCTAAATTTTCCCTTGACTAGTCCATCGACTATTTCCTTCTGCCTATATTGTTTTGAAATGGGGTAAGCATGGGATCTGTAAATTTTGATGTTGAATTGTCGGGTGGTCATTTTTGATTTTTGTTTTTCTGTGTTCGTGGTGTTTTCTTCTTCAGAGTCGGTTTCCATTTTACTTTTCTCTTCTTCTTCTTCCTCTACTTGGTTAGCGGTGAACTTTGGAGTCATATTTATTTTATACAACTCGCTTGAGGGTGGGTTCTCCGGGAACCACATTTTCTTTAGCCCGTTTTTTTCAAGTATGGTGTTCAGTTCAGTTGCATATGATCCTGGGCTTGCCATGTTGACAAAGTGTGTATGTATTATGCACAGAATTAAGTCGAGCCTCATGCTACCCTCGATATTGACTGGTGTGGTCTGTGCGGCGGGTGCAGAGATGTTTCCGTTAGCTGTTGCTGTAGCGTAGGAAGTATTTTTCCTGCTTTCCTTCTCTGTGTTAATTTCAGCTTTTTTCTTCCGAATTAATTGCTCTTTGATTGGGCATGACATGGCTAGAGTTCTATGCCCATTTCCGCACGTTAAGTATTTTTTCTCTGTGCTTCTGCACTATTCCACCTGTGTTCTTGGCTTGAGCATTCAGAGCAGCTTTTCCTTTGAAGGTACATTCCTTGGTTGGGTGCTTGTCTAGCGCGTAGCATGTGAAGCACACTTGTACTGACACGAATGTTTCACTTTCTATCTGGTCGAGGGAGATTTTCGTGTAAAATGCTAGGAGTCTTTGCTCGGTGGATTTCTTTGCGATCTCTGTGGATCGGAAGATCACTTTGAAGACGTGGCTATGATCCTCTCCATTCTGGTCCTTGAATTTTATTACGTCCTCGACCTTTGCCCATTCTTGCTCTCTTTCTAGTTCTTCTTTTATCTCTTGGGCTGTATGTTTACTTACCCATGGGTCAAGACGCCAGCATATTACTGATCTCTTTGTTTGGACGTCAGGCAGCGTCCTATTTTGCCGAGTTTCTTGGCTGCGCCCTCACTCAAAAGGAGATCGAGGTATTTCTCCGTGTCGCAAAGCGCCACATAGCCATTGTATTGGTCTTTAAGTCGTAGGAGGACCACTCCTATATCCGCATATATGCTCTACAGCGTCTGTTCCCGGAAGGCTTTCTCCTGGCCGGGGAGGATGCGAAGGGAGACCCTCTTCGCTCCTTCTGATGATTTGTTTTATGGTTACTCTGTTTTTCGTTTCGTTTGAACTGTGCTGATGATATGGGTACCTGTTAAGTGTATATTGATGTAATGTTTTCTTGTATACAGAGTTTAGTGCTTGGAAACTGTTTACGACGTGTGACTTTATCTCGTAGTCGTGCAGGAATGTACAGTCTGCCACCTGTTCCCTGCAATTCCGGAATGACATCATTTGTAAGAGTTAACCAGACCCTTCTTCCCTATTTCTGGGTGAAGATGCTAATAGGGTCCAGTTTTTTCCTTGTGTGGAGTTCCCTTTGTCAGCGTCGGTCCCGCCTACTGACTTTATTAATCAGTAGGGATGCAGAGTTCTGTACTCGCTGGATTGTTCTCATTGGGATCTTGTTTCCTGCTTGAGTCACTACTGCAGGATAGATGAGCTTAGCCCCAGACGTACATCAGGTATATCTTCCTAATGTTGGCCAAGCTAAGATCTCTAAACCTGTATAGCTTGGAGATTTCTCTCCTTGCCAGGTTCCGCCTCTCCGTGTAGTGTCTCGAGTATCTGTGGCCGGAGAACTTTAGGCCTAGGACAGTGCATTCGGCGGAGTAGCCGGAATTCCTCTCCTCAATGATTATGGAGCACGTCAAAGTGCGGCTCAGTGGGACGATCTTGAACTTGTCCCTATTAGTTCTAATCTTCCAGCGTCTCTCGTACTAGTTGATGTTGTAGATTTCCGCTATGATACGCGCCGCCCGATCCCTCGCTTTCTTCAACGGGCACGCGACGATTTGGGTGATGTCATCTGCGATTTGCAGATACATCGTGTCCCTGTGCACTGGTATCGGGAGGTCGATGGTAAAGACGAAGTAAAGCAGTGAACTCAGGCAACTTCCCTGTGGAACCCCGCCTCCAGTTCGAATTCGGGTCCTCTGGGTCCTTCGATCATGAGACATGCCCTTCTGTTCATGACAAAGTCACAAAAGGATCCTTTCCAGGATTGGATCCAGCTGGAGGTTCAGGATCTTGTATTGAAGTCCTTCCAGCCAGACTTTATCGAAGGCCTTCTGCACATCCCTCAACACAATGTCTACATAGTACCTGTCGTAGAATTCTTTCTAATAAAAACCCTACTAACCTGACACCACTTTTATAATAGTGTCGTAGAATGCGCCCCCTTTTTGTTCTAAGAGTGCTAATATATTGATATCTTAATATCTTAAAGAATAGAGCCGTTCTGAAACACGTAAGGATATAGAGAGAAACGCACAATAAACCCCAAATAAACTTATATTTTAACTTTAACCATTGAATACACAACATCTAAACATTAACTACAGCAATACTCTGAATATTATCATAAACCAGAATTAATTAAATTAGTTTGACCCTCAAAAATTGGTTAATTTCTCTACACACGACAATAATATAAGAATTAGGCTTACGGACTCATCTGGAGTTTAAAAGGCCTCAGGAATGTTATTGACTCACGACGCGTGCCGTCTAGCCAGATGTAGATAAGCGAGATCACACGGTCGTTTTGGCGAGGGTAGCAGCTGGGGGGTCCACACGGTATTCCGGGGGGGGGGGGTCTTCACGGACGAGAACAATTACGGTGCTTTATGCAACACCCAGGTCGTCGTGCACTCTTTGGCGAGAGGGAGTCGAACTTGGTTCTTAAACCAAGTTAACTTGGAGTGCGGTGTGACCACCGAGTAACGAGCTCGAGCGGGAGCTTTTTTCCTTCGTTACTTAATTTCTCATGGACGAGGACTGAACTCGGGGAGGGTCTTCTTCAAGGGCGAGGATCGATAAGACGGGTTTCTCTGACGAGAATAAGTTACTTAAAGTTCGGTTTGGTAACCAGGAACTAGCTCGAGGATGAGCTTCTTCTTAGTTCCAGTCTTCTTCAAGGGCGAGTATAATGGAGGGGAGTTTCTCTGACGAGAATAATTTGAACTTGGTTCCTTACCAAGTTAACTTAGGAGTTCGGTGTGGCCACTGAGTAACGGGCTCGAGGGGGGAGCCTTTTCCTTCTTCTTTTCTTAATTCCTCAAGGACGAGGAATATCCCTGGTGTTTAAGATGCACCAGGATATGAGGAGTCTCTCTGGCGAGAGTAAGTTGAACTTACCAAAGTTAACTTATCGTATTGTTTGATAACCAGGGACTAGCTCGAGGGTGAGCTTCTTCTTAACCCCTTAAAGAAGGTAGCCCTGCCTCTCTTGCAGAGTACTTCTTGGTCTGGCGAGCCAAGTACACTACCAATCTAGTCTAGGTAGCTCGGTTTTAATCGAGGACTCGCCACCTGGAGTCTGACGTATACTACTACGATTTTCCTCAGTGTTCCTCATTTATACCTTGTCACCCCACTGGGGGAGTGGTAAGGGGGGAGGGGCTTGAGGACGGCCCCAGGAGAGTTCTTTTGCCCGACGGTTTTTCCCACCGATTCTTACATCGGCTCCTCGTTAGCCTGCGAGCTTGGGAGAAACACGTCTCCAATTTCTTATTTGACGTGAAACTGGATCTCACTCTCCTGGGGGAGATCTTGCATTCTAACCTTTAAGGTCTTTCATGGCGCGGTCTGGTGCAGCGCTGCGGTCACGCGTTTGGCCCGCCGAAGCCTGGGCCAGATGTCTTTGCGGTAACCGCCTTGTGACTCCACCAAGAGTGAACGGCGGAGGGGGGGGGGGATGTGACTATTCCCCTACATACCTCCCATCGAAGAACTTAATGGGGGGGGAGGGACTCCAGGGAACTCAAAACAACTTACTCAACCTAGTCGAGATTAGCAAAGTTGTATTTCTTTGAGCCCTCTCTTACATTAAGTTTCCTTACACATGAGCGCCCTCGCGCGCGTTTACACAGGCAATGTGTCGAACTAGCCCTACTCGCAATACAATTTTACATGAAAAAAACAAAACCTTAATTCGTCGATTACCCCCCAAAAAAACAATTACAAAACGAGCTACTTCCTTACATTTCTAAGCTTTTGAGAACTTAAATCCTACCGATAAATATTAACACGAACAACAAATGAAAACATGGTTTCACGCTCATTAGGTACTGAAATAACCCTCAATGGTATTTCGTCTCCACCTATAGAGCAGCTGTACTTTATCGGCTCTTTTGATGTAGCTAATACTAAAATGGTGCTCTAATACCAATACTTTACCGCGCCTGAGTCGGCCGTTCGGGTCTACCCCAGTATGTTACTAAATGGTAGCGGTATTTCAACCTACTCAAATTACCCTTCTTATGGTACTTGACTACCTTTAAACTGAACATTATGGCTAGAGCGGCCTGTTGCAGCGGGGCATAACTGATGGAAGCGTGGGTCCCATAGCTCTCCTTTTACCAGGTAGACGGGAAGATCGTGTCTGGGTTCGATCTTTGGAGATCGAAAAAACTTTTCCCTGCGAAGTCGTTAATTGGCGTGGCGCTCACTACGACTTGGCGTCTTAGCGGTAACTCCGTGGACTTTCCGTTCGGGGAGGAGACTACTAGGGGTAGGGGATACTCATCCGCGTCTACCATTTGACTAGGTTTACCTGGGTGTATCGCAATAGCACCTCTTTCCTCCTTCCTTGTCAACTCATTTGACTCGATTCTCTTCGCAGGTAGTTCCTCAGGTACACCTGCTCGTACCTCTACCCTACCTTCTACTTCTTCCCTGATAACCCCATTTGGCTGGGTTCTCCTCGTAGGTTCTTCCTTAGGTACACATGCTGGTACCTCATCCCTACTCTCTACTTCTTCCATCGTTACCCCATTTGGCTGGGTTTCCCTCGATGGTCCTTTCTTAGGTCCAGGCCGGGCTACAACTTTCTCGGCCTCTATGAGATTCCCGATAGGTGCTCTTTCGAGTGCGAGCAAACTTTCCTTTTCTTCTCTCTCAACTCTTTCAGCTTGAGCAAGTTCTTTTTCCCTCTGTATTCTTTATTCATCTATTTCTTTTTTAATCTTTATTCTCCTCTCTTTCGACTCTTTTTTCCTCTTCATTCTCCTTTCCTCGGATTCTTGTTCTGCTTTCGCTATTTCGTTTTCCCGTCGAGTTCTTCTTTCTTCATCTTCCAGCTTTATCTTTAGTCTTCTTTCCGCATCTTCCCTTTCTATCCTTATTCTGAATTTTTAAGGTCTTTCATGGCGCGGTCTGGTGCAGCGCTGCGGTCACGCGTTTGGCCCGCCGAAGCCTGGGCCGGATGTCTTTGCGGTAACCGCCTTGGGACTCCACCAAGAGTGAACGGGGGGGCGGGGGGGGAAAGGGAATATTCCCATACAGCACCCATTCGCTCGGCAATAGGCGATTTTTTTTCTGTCAGGAGCGCTAGGGCTGTATCGGTGCCCTTTCTTGGCGGAACCCATGTTGTTGGGGGTTGTGCGCTCCTAACTCGCTCAGTTGAGCTTGTAGCCTATTTGCTAGGATCTTTTCAAAGATCTTGCCGAGCATCTCCAGAAGAGAGATCGAGCGATAGTTGTCACCTGGTCTGGGGGCTTTTTTCCTTTCCGGATGAAGATGATTTTAGCCATCTTATACCCGTCCGGAAAGTAGCCTGTATTCAGGGCGGTATTCATGGTATTGACAGTCCCTGAATGATCTGCCTCGGGGCATTCACGAGGTTGTTTTTCGTAATTCCAGACCAGCCTGGTGCCCTATGTTTGAAGGACCTTATGGTGTTCATGGTCTCTTCGAAAGTTATTGGGCATCCGTGACCAACCATCTCTCTTTCTTGAGATACTTGCGGGTGGGGTGGGTTCTATGAATCACTGTGCCGAGTCCTCGAGCAGTTGGTCTTTAAATTCCTGGTCGAAGTCGTCGTTCTCCTCAGGGGCAATAGCGAAAATCTTTTTCCAGTGCGTCCTGAATTTTTTTTCGAGAGACTATGGATCCTCAATGATTTCCTCTCTATCTTTTATTTTATTCTGGCTTTGGTGGGCAGTCCCTTAAGTCTCCGGATTGTATTCTAAAACTTACTGGACTGACCTCCCTGTCCAGACTACCTATAATGTCATTCCAGATTTCCTTCTGTTTTTCTGTGATTATGTGTTTTAGTTCCTTGCTCAGTTGTCTCATTCTTGCTGTCATTTCCCGATTTGGGCCTGTCCTGTCTATTTCTTCGAGGATTTCCCTATGTTCCCGAGCGTTATCCATCATTTCGTCCGACCTAGTTGGGGGAGCATTTTATAGGAAATCCTAGGGACGCATCTCTCGTCAGCTTGGACGAGGAGATTAGTGATGGTGTTTATCTCCTCGTCCACCTCTTCGAAATTGGCGTCTTCCAGGTCGGCTGGTTGGTATTCGCCGAGTATCTCTCTATATAGCTCACAGTTAGCTTTCGCTAAACTCTTCCTAAGTGGGACTGGCATGAGAACCGGTGCCAGCGAGATTGTTGTTAGTATCGGGATATGGTCGCTCGGTGCTACAGGTACGGGCTCGTTGCTGATGTTAAAGGGGAAGTTGAGGCTTGCTAATACTATGTCCGGTTTGGTTGCCGAACATTGTGTTAGGTAAGTCGGGAAATCTGGTCCTACTTTCTAGAGTCTATCTCTTTTGATGAGTAGTTCCAGGTTCATTCCCCTCTAGTTGGTACGACCGTAACCCGAAGCTGCGCAACAGGCGTTTAGGTCTCCACCCAGCAATGCCATTTTCCCTCGCCCAAAGATATTGAATAGGTTGGGAACGGGCAGATATTCTCAGCGGGGCGGTTGATTGGCCGGTGAAACCGCTAGGCCTCCCACCAGGGTTGGGATTTCGACAGCCACGAATGATTCTTCTAAGTCTGGAAGTGTTTGATATTTAGTGTTTTTCCGGATCGCCATCGTACCTTTCTTGTGTATGTTTTTTTGTGATCACAGTGTAATTTGGTATTTTTATTGAGGTTGTTTCAGTGTTTACACCGTGTTTAGATATAAGAATCAGGTCGGGATCCACCGTACGGAATATGTTTCCGTATTGGATGGATTTCCCTTCCCATCCGTAGGTGTTAAGTGTGAGTATTTTTAGCTTGTTGTTGGTGTTTTCCATGTTTTGTTTATTTTGTGTTCTTGTTTTCTATGTGAGTGTGTGTGTGTTCTCCTTTACTTTTTGTCTCTTCTCTTTTTCCATTTCGTATTTTTCCAAACTCTGTTTTACTCATGGTGAGGCAGGATTCTGTATGTAATTTAATCTTTGCCGCCATGAGCGCCTCATCTACTGTTGCCTCTTGCAACTGCGCGTCATAAGTCCATTTTAATTTTCCTGTTCTTACCCCTTTAACTATCTCCCTAATGGTTGGGTTGGCTGAAAATGGGGTTTGTTCTGTCTTGTAGAAGCGCATATTAAGCTCTTCCCCATCTAATTTATTGAGCTGGTGAGGAGCCTTTTCCCTGCTAGTGCTTCTCGCTCTCTTGTTTTGTTTTTGGGGTTGGACCTGCTCTTCTTCTTCATCTTCCGAGTAAGTTGCGGAGCTTGTGATGTTTCCTTCTGCTTGTTTTATTCTTTGTGCTGCTTTTTCTCGCCTGCATTTCCCTTTTTCTTAGTGCTTCTATCCTCGGGTCTCTGGTCTTGGTTCTGTGAGTGGCTTAGGGTCTCTCTTCGGTCTCAGTTGCTTCTGCTCTGACTTCTGTTGTTGGGAAGGGTGTTACTGGGGCCTCTTCATCGGGTTCATATTGTAGTTGCAGGACATCCCCCGATGGAGGGTTGTCCGGGAACCACATCTCTTCTAGGCCATTTTTCTTGGGCATGGTATTCAGCTCTGCTGTGAAGCATCCCGTTTTAGTGAGGTTTCTCATGTGTGCATACATAATGCACGTGATAATTTTGGTCTAAATTTTGTTCTTAACCTTCAGATATGTCTTTGTGGGGGAGGAGCATTTTCGACTGTCCTTGCGGGGAGGGCTCTAGCTGCTTGAGCGTAGGAGGTGTTTGCTCTCCTTATTCCCTCCGCCTTTTTCTCTTCAGTTTTCCTTTTCATCAGCTCCTTCTTTTTTGGACATGACATGGCCATAGCCCCATGTTTTCGATCACAGTTCGAGCATCTTTCCTCGGCTGCCGGGCATTCCCGCAAGCCATGTCCTTTGCCACTGCATTTGGAGCAGGTAATCTCCTGCTCCTTGCAGTCTCTTGTGGTGTGCATTTCTAGCTTAAAACATCGGAAGCAGATTTGAATTGGGGTGTACTCTTCTCTTTCTATCTGTTCTCCGCTTATCTTAGCGTTCAAGAGCAGTAGTCCACTCTCTTTCGCCTTAGCTTCCATAGTGGTATCACCGAAGATGATTTTAAATACATGGCTGTAGTCAGTATTCTCTACGGTTTTTGAATTTTACCACTTCGGTAATGCTCGCCTACTACTGGTTTCTTAGTATCTCGTCTTTAATTTCCTCCTTGGAGTGTTGGCCTATCCAGGGATCCAGCTTTCTGCAGATCACACTAATGTGTGCTTGGATCTGGGCAGAGGTACTAGGTTTCAGGTTTATTCCCCTCACGATTTCTATTGCCTCTTCTTTTGTTTACTTCTCCACGTCATTTTCTTTCTCGCATATAGCGACATAGCCTGTTGGTGCATCGAGCAGGCGAAGTAAAGCAACGTTTAGTTTTCCGAATAAGGTTTTGTAGACCGTCCCCTTATCCGGTTTCTCCAATCCACTCACATTTCTTAGCGGTACTCTTGGAGCATTTGAGTCCGCCATTTCTGCGTGCAGCCCCTTGAAGAGGGAGTGCACTTACTCTCTTTGTTACCTTTTCATAAGAATTTGTTCTAGGTCTTTCCCCACCAAAGTGTTCTTCAGTGGTTTCAAGATGTTACGTATTATTTAAATTTTATTTGCCTTGGGGTGAAGAGAGCCCGCCCTCGTTTCCCTACCGCCTCGCCCGAAGAGGGATTTGCCTTTTAGGACGAATAATAAGATGGATGAGATGAGTCCGGGTGGAATCCTCTCAGGGGTGTGATTGTATGGTGGACTTATTGACAACGCCGCCCCCCCCCCCCGAGGGTGTTTTAATCGCGACCGATTCCCAACATACCATAGAGACGGTTGTATGTCCCTCTATGGTCATGGAACGGGCCATCGCTGTAATGAGCAGCGGAGGTTGCAGTCTGTCCCTTGTCCGGAATTATTTCTGACATTGTTCTCGGCTGTGGGCTAATCCTCAAACCAGCTTCCCCCAATGCTCCTAATTATGCCAATGCAACAGCTCGGCATAGTTGGGAGGAAAAGTGATTGGCAAATCCTCCTCGCATCTGGCAGCAGGTCACTTAGGGGGGCAGGGCTGTGGACTTAAGCAGTCATCTGTCTAAGTAGGGCCTATAAAAAGAAAAGATGAAAATTAGTAATGATGGGTGAATAGTGATTAATACTCTCTTTCGCAACAAGGGTATTTTTGGAGGCGTTTATTTTTAGATTTACCCAAAACCTTTCCTCCTTTGCCGTTTCTGAGGTTAATCTGGCAGTGATATTTCTTCAAGAATTCCGAGCAAGCCTCAAGTGAAAGAAGATAAGATAAGATAAGATAAATAAAGTTAGAATGTGTAGAGAGAGTGAGATAGGATAGTTAGAAATTTAAGTGTTGTGTATGTGTTAATGTGTGTAGGATGATATGTGAAGATGATAGAGATTTGTGCCGGTTTCCCTGGCTAAAGCTTTCGTTTTTCTTTTAATTTTATTATATTTTTGTGATACATTATTATTTTAAGCATTGGAGCCTTTGTTTTCTTTTGCTCAATAGAGCGTTTGTATAATTTTATTGTTTTTATTTTTATTTATTTTATCTATTTTTTTATTTATTATTAATTTTTTATTTTTTTTTTATTATTATTATTAATGCTATTATATAAATATAATAGTTCTTCATCCAGATTCTCATTTGGGTTGTATACTTGGTAGTCGCAATAGGTTGTCCTTTCTAGATGTTGCATTATAGTTTACTACCTATAGATTGGGTTGACGTTTATTAATGTTTTTCTCAGGCTACCGTTGAAGCGTTGCTTATATTGCGTACGATGGATTTGGTCTTCTTGTACGATGGTTTGGTTTATTCTATTCTGTGGAATCGTATTTTTAATCTTTTCATACCGCTTTCTTGCTCTTTTTTGTATAACTATGTTTATTGGTTCTGTAGTAGATCTGCGGTGGAGTTCTTCTGCTGGTATGTAATCTAGTCTTCCTGTGTTTTTTATTAATCTAGTGGCTTGATTTTGGACTCTTTGGATCTTCTTGATTTGGGAGTTACTTAGTCTATTCAATGGTACAATTGGGTATAGGAGCTTGGGTTGAACTAGGGCCAAGTATAGTTTTCTTTTATTTTTGGTTGAAAGTTGCCTGAATCTGTATAGTGCTGATAAGGTTGATTTTGCTTCTATGATTTTTTTTGTGGTAGGTGACTTGTATAGCCTGTCGCTGTGGCTTATTTACATGATGTTCAATAATCTCTCTATATTGCCGATACGTAGATGACATCTACATCAACGTCCAAAACGAAGAACATCTCGTTAACATCAAGCAACATTTTGAAGAGAACTCCGTGCTAAAATTCACTTATGAATTGAGCACAGGCAATAAACTCCCTTTCTTTGATGTTGAGGTTTATAATATTAATGGCCACTACATCACTAAAGTACATAGGAAAAGTATGGACATGGGAAGATGCCTCAATGCGAAGAGTGAATGCCCTGAAAGGTACAAAATAAGCGTAATCGGCTCATACATCCGCCGAGCTTATAAATGCTGCTCTACGTGGGAACTTTTCCACCAAGAGATTGCACGAGTAAAGCAAATACTCTTAAATAATGGTTTCTCAAACATCATGATTGACAAACAACTCCAATCATTTTTAAATAACCATTACAAACATGCGGATAAAACTTAAAGTAATCATGGAGAAGTCAATAACATGAAAGTGTATTACAGAAACCAGATGTCCACGGCCTATAAAATAGATGAAAAAAACATCAAGGAGATTATTAACCGTAACATCAAGGTTAAAAATCAAACAGATAAAATCCAACTCATCATCTATTATAAAACCACTAAAGCCAGCAATCTTCTGATGAAAAATAACATCTGCCCAAATTCCTCGAATCTCAAGACAATTAACATAGTTTACGAGTTCACCTGACCCAATTAAGACTTCAGGCTTTATAAAAACTAAATATATTGGCATGACAACTACCACACTTTCGAGAGGGTTAACTATGCATCTACAAAGCGGAGGGCCAAAGAACCATATGGAGAGTGTACATAATATTAACCTAACGAGAGATATGCTCGTTGATAACACCATTATTTAAAGAAAAGAGGTTAATAAAGCGAGGCTTAACATCCTAAAATCCATATTAATAAATGAAGATAAGCCAACCATCAACAGTCAAGCGACAAGCTGGCATCGCACATTAAAACTATTTTAAAGATTCCAAGCACACGAGTGGCTCATTTCCTCTAACGTTACGTTTAACCAAGGCGAATAAATACCCCTTAAACAACAGAATTGTGCAAAAATCGACAAAGTCTAAAATTCGGCAAAAACATAGTCAAAGTAATCTTTACAAACGTCGAGATGGCTCAGAGGGCCATGAAGGATGGACTCCTGGAATTCTTCCTTCGTATCGCCCCAGAACAAGTTAAAGTAGAGGAGTTTATCCAACTCGAGTTCTTCCAACGCTGCCTGGTGGTGGAACAACATCCCACTAAAGAATGTATGGCGGCTGACGTCACTTGCTCCATCTGCTCCAAACTCGGTCACGAATAGAAAGAGTGCACTTCCGAGAAACAAAGATGCGCTAACTGCGGAGGGGACCACAAGGCTGGGGCCTTGAGGTGTCCCATCCGCAAGGAAACCATTCGAGCAAAACGAGATGGGATGAAGCAGGTAAAGGAGGCAAAGTCCAAGACCTATATCGAGGCAGTGGCATCAACCAAGACCAGCAGGGCAGAAAACTCTGCCCCAAAACTGGTCGTCTTTGCTCACTTGGCGAATCTAGCTAACCCTGGTTCATTTGCAGAGGAGTTAAATCGCCTCCTGCAAAAGAACGGTTTTCAGAAAAAGCTATGGTTTCCGCCCAACCCCGCATCGCAGGAAATGTTAAGGATACAATTTATTGACGTTCCACAGCAAAAAAACACTGGAAAAGAAGAAGTTGTGAATCGGCACCATAAAATATCGGAGGAAGAACTCACGACGGAAGAAGAATTGGAAAAAGACGGAAACACGAAACAAGAGGCAAATAAAGAAAGAAAAACAAGCCAATCTCAAGAAAGTTCAGACGAAGATGAAATCCTAAAGTATCCTGGATTTCCACTAACGGAGAAAAGGGATATCCTTCTGCGGGGCTGTTTCTTCGACGCCATGGACGGGGACCTTAAAGTCCATGGTCCCACTCAATGCCGACCCCCAAAGGGACACAATGAAAAACTGCTCGACGGAACCAACAAAGTCAAGTACAAATGGACATACGAAGGACCATGGTCTTCGAAGGAAATAGGTGGACTATTGATGGAGCGCGCGATTTACATCCCGAACTCGTGCTTACACACCATCGATTCAGCTGTCTTTAAGGTAATGGAGAATGGCCACAAGACTTCGGAGTATTACTTAACCTCCAAAATAGAAACTAGTGTTAGCAAGAAGTGAACAAATCAAAGTGATTAAAACAAGTTGCCAAAAGTGCGAACAATTGAACAAATTAAATCTAAAGTGAGAAAAGTGAATGAATCGAGTGAATAACAATTAAAATGGTCTAATAGTGTAAAAAATAGAAAAATAAACTAACGATTAACCTAAACAATAATATATGTGCAACTATTTAACAGATTAGATAATAATTTAACTCGTGTTTAAATAGTAATATCATAAAGTGCTACCAAAATAAAGTTTTAAACGAAACAAGTGAAAATAGTAGAACAAGAACAATTAATTTATCTAAATAAGACTAAATGAACAACTCAATTAAAAATAAGTGCTAAAATAAATAAAATCAAACATAAAAAGATTATATTAAAAAATTTACTTCAAACCTTTCTTTATAAATTTGACTTAAAAAATGATCTCTAAAAATTATATTAAGTTTAAATAACAAAAATTAAAAACATTTCATGTATTCTTTCAAAACAATATATAGTGCTAATAAGTTGACCTCCTCGTTGATTCTGGGAGAATCTGTTTTCCTACTCATACTTACAGTTTACTCTTACTCTTCTCCGCTAAATTTTCAAATAATATAACTTCACCCCTACACCTCTCTATTGTTTCATTTTACATATATGTATTTAAATTTTTTATTTTTATTTTAATATTTGTAAAATGGAAAAACTTATTGTATATTTATTGCTTTAATAAATCATAATCATAATTCTTTCCCTTTACTTTCTGCCAGATCCTCACTCCACACATTACATCGGTAAAGGAGGCAAGAACATTTCAAATCGCTCCGAAGATGATCGAATAAGATCGAAAGCTCAGCAATTTAGTTTGGTTTTTACCAAACACATTCATTTAAAAAAGATGATACTGGACAAGTAATCCACCATCTACAAGATGGACTAAAAAAAGATAGTTAGAAGAAGAGAAAGTTGCCAAAGGAAAATAATTAAGGTAAAATACACCACAATGGTCTTCAACAAAATTTGGATTCAAGAAAGACTGCTACCCAACTGCAATAATATTTATATATATATATATATATATATATATATATATATATATATATATATATGAAGAATTAAACCACATTCTCCGAAGACAATTTAATTCAGAACAGTTTTGGTGTATCTCACACCCTTTTTCAACTGAGACTGGATAGAAAATATTAGAAAAGTGCTTACAAACATAACACGTGGTCAGGTCGTGAAAGATCCCCTCTTTTTTCCCCAATCTCCTACTTGTGGCTAATCAGGAGGGGCGGTAGGCCTAAACATATTGAAGGGCTGACATTTTACTATTTTGTTTATTTGCTTTCGTATTACAGGATTAAAAGAAAATTGACCCTCAGATAGATTTAAATTAGGAACTGACGATATCAAGCTCGATTCTACGATTCTTCTCTTAAAATAGTTAGCCGATTTAAATACCATTTTACTTCCATTGAAATCGATCGAATGATTCAAGTCTCTAACATGGCAAAATATTCCACTGCTTTGGCTGCCCACTCTAATATCTCTTTTGTGTTCGTACAATCTCTTGTCTAGATTTCTCCCCGTTTCCCCTATATAAACTTTATGGCAATCGTTGCATGGTATTGCATATACTCCTATGTTATGATGTTCTTTGGGTTTCCTGGCAATCATCAATTGGTTTAAGGAATTATTATATTTAAAGGCTAGATTAATACACACTTTTCCAAATATGTCCTTTAAACTATTTAATTTATTATTAAATGGCAATGTTATACATTTGTTGAAGTCATTAGTGCGGGGAGGCTTATTACCATAGAATGTTTTCCTAGCTGCAAAATGGGCAGAGGATATGAACCAATCGGGGTAATACAAATTAGAAAAAATGGTCCTGATAATGACAATTTCTTCATCTAAATAGGAAGGATGACATATTTTGTATGCTCTAAGGAAAAGGTTAGAAATTACCGATTTTTTAACAGTATTATCGTGAAACGAAAAATAATGTATATAAGCATTCGAGTGGGTTGGTTTCCTATAAACGTCCGGTTTTAATTCATGGTGATCTTTATTAATGAGGACATCTAAAAAGGGTAATCTATTATCATATTCCCATTCATATTTATATTTGATGGAGACATGCAAATTATTCAAATTATTAAAAAGGTAGCAAAATCATAGCCATTAGGCCATACAGAAAATACATCGTCAATGTACCTTAACCATATAAAGTTAGGGGAAGAAATTGTGGGAAGGAGTTCAGTCTCAAAATATTCCAGGAAGAGACATGCCAATATCGGAGATAAACTATTTCCCATTCTAAGGCCAAATATTTGTCTATATGTAAAACTCATTATTTACTCGAAACACATTGTCAGAGAGACATAATTCAACTAAATCGATAAATTTACTCGTAGAAATGGGAAGATCCAAATTAAGTCTAGGCATGATTTCCCGCAGAAGGCCCATGGTTTGGTCAACCGGAACTTTGGTAAACGAAGAGTTTACATCAAAGCTCACAAGTTTTTCATCAGGTAATTGCAGGTGGTTGAGGCGGTCAACGAAATCTTGAGTGTTCATAATGTGTGCAGATGAGATTCTTCCAACTGCTGGAGATAAATGCTTGGCGAGCCATTTGGAGAGCTTATAAGAGGGAGAGTTAATATTGGAAATGATTGGGCGTAAGGGACATCCCTTTTTGTGGGTCTTTGGGAGCCCATACATATAGGGAAGTGAAGGGTTCGTACTCCTGAATTGTTTGAGTAAATCTGCGCTTTTCAATATTCTCTTCAATTTGTTGTTGAAATTGCTTGTCATTATCATCCCATCAACAAATACACTTTTTACAACTGTTTTTTATCTATTCAATCATTCTAACCACATTCTAACTTTATGCTTTCTTATCTTATCTTATCTAACTATCTTTTGCTCCAATCTAGTTCTCTGGCAAAGGAAAATAAAAGTTTGAAAACGTGCTTCTATTTACGGTGGTCAACTCGGAGACGCTGAGTATGGTTTCCGGCTGAAGTAGCACGTTAATTGCCAGTTTCCTCATTTGAATAATGATGGCTTCAGCCATTCACAATCTTCTGCGGTTTGAGAGTTTCAGGATGATGTAGGCGTCCTTATTCAGCTTTCCACGGGTTAAGGTAGTGCCATACAACCGACATCTCGGTGTCCCTGAGAAGACCACCGTTAAAAGAAGCACATTTTCAAACACTTATTTTCCTTTGCCTCCTTTACCAGAGAAATAGATCGGAGCGACAAATAGTCAGACAATTACAATTATGGGGAAGTGGTGAGTATGTGATTGCGAGAGATAGTGGTGTATTAGAATATTTGGGTTTGGGAATATTGGTGAATATATATATATATATATATATATATATATATATATATATATATATATATATATATATATATATATATATATATATATATATATATATATATTACTATAAGGCGTTCAAACCTTTGAATTGTTGTACTAATTTAGCTTTTAATGTTAACTTGATGTGTAGTTTGGTTGTTTAGGTTCCTTTTATGTGTTTTTTGTTTCTATATTTATCTTTGGTTGTTAGTATTCGTGTTTTGTGTGTTCTGTGATTCGTACTTACCTATCTCTTCATTTTTATTCTTCATTGTCATCACTAGGAGTTGTGGTCTTCTTTGGTTTTGAGGTAAAATCAGTTTGGTTCTTCGTTATCGGTTACTTTTCATAATCGGTTTTGGTCGGTCGTTTTTTCCTATGCAAAAAATAGGATAATTGCGTCTCCAAGCTTACTGACGCTGCTTGGGAATCTTGCGCGACTTGGTCCTCGCTGGTTTTCTGCGATTAGTGCCTTAATTTCCTCGTTAGTATTCATTGTAATTTTCTCTTTCATATCTGACGCTCTTTCCATTAAGATTGTATTGAGCAATTTTATGTCCACCGCTCTGTGCAGATCCACTTGCTTCCTTCTATCTCTCCTTCGTGTATTGGTGATGATATACATACACTTATTTTCTCCCCTCTGCATTTATTATTTTGTTGTTTTTGAGACGCCGAACAGAGATGCTGAGGGATAGATGACGGTGGGTCTGACTAGCGTCAGATAAAGTTTCTTTTTATTCTTTTGGCTGAGGTTTCTGAAGCTATAGAGGGTTCTGACTGCCGAAGATGCTTTTTGGATCCGTTCTGTGATGTGCTTCCTGTACCTGTTAGAAGTGACCTTCATCCCGATTGCATTGCACCCATTCGTGTAGGGATAACGCGTATCCCCCACTCTCACATCTGCTGTTTTTCTTCTTCCTAATGGGACGATCTTGAATTTGTCGCCATTAGTTTGGATTTTCCATTTTGATTCATATACGTTGACTTTTCTTATTTCCTCGGCAGTCATTCGAGGTTGCCAAAGCGCGTTTCTATATCCACTAACTATGAGTTGACTTATGTCATCGGCGAACTGGATGTTCAGGCTAGTGGGGTAGCTTGATTCTGGGATGTCGGCTTTATATATCGAGTATAAGGTTGGACTGAGGCACCCGGCTTAAATTAATCCTGCCTGTAAATTAAACGTGGGACCGTCGGTGTGCCCTATACTGATATAGGCCGACCTCTCCATGATATAATCACAGAGGATTTTTTCAAGTTTTGCGCTCAAGCCCAGCTGGAGGATCTTGTATTGCATCCTCCTTAGCCATACTTTATCGAATGCCTTTGACACGTCCTTGCATACTATGCCGATATAGCTCCTGTTTTTATTCGCTTGAGCAATCTTTTCCGTGATCATTTTCATTGCTATCTCGGCACTTCTCTTCTTTCTGTAGCCGTATTGCTATTCCTTGCAGAGCGAATTTTCCTCCAAGTTCTCGACGAGTCTTCTGTTCAAGATTTTCTCTAAGAGTTTTTCCCCAATTTCCAAAAGGGATTTGGGGCGGTAACCCTCCTTCCCCGTCGTGGGCTTTCCAGGTTTGGCAATAAAGATAATTTTTGCCGTTTTGTATGCGTCGGGAAAGTAGCTGACATTTAGGCAGGCTTTGACGAAGTTTAACTTTGTCAAATCTGACCGTCCTGGAGCTTTTTGCTTAAAGGTTTTGAGCGCGCTTTCTAGTTCTTCTATCCTCACTCTTTCTTCTTCCTTTTCCTCCTTATTCACTTGGTGGTTAAGATGCGTCCTTTCAATAATTTCGTTCAGCTCGTCTATAATCTGATTTTCGAAATCTATGTCGAAGTCTTCATTTTCTTCTTCACTTATTCTAAAAATCTGTTCCGAGTATTACCTGAGAATCTCTTCCACTTCATTCTCCTCTGATTTAATTTCACTTTGGTCATCTTCTAATTCCATCTTTTTCTTCTGAGGCTTTACTCTCATTCTCCTGATTTTCGCCTAGAATTCTTTCAGCGATGCTTCGCTATCTAGTTCTTCGATAGCTCCATTCCATTTCTTATCTTGTTTTTCATAAATTATAATTTTTAGTTTTTTCTTTATTTCTCTCATACGGTACATTGTATCACGGGATGTACCCGTGTTGTTGCTCACTTGATACAAACCTTTCAGTTCACGGTGTAAACCTTTCATACGATTGGTCCATTTGTAATCTGAGATCGTTCTGTATGTACCTTTGGGAACCGACTCTCTGTAAGCCTCGATCATCTAGTTCTCTAGCCGCTCAATTTCTTCGTCTATTTCCTCGAGCGCCGCTTCATCGAGGTTCGCTGGGATGTAATTTCTTAGCATTCGCTCGCAATTATCCCAATTCTCTCTGCTGTAATTCTTCCTTGTATGATGGTACCAATATAGGGTTAACATTGATATAAAGATTAATCCATATATGGTCGCTACAAGGTATCACTTCAGGGCTCATTTGATAATTAAAGGGTAGGAGGAAGTTGGTCAAGCAGATGCCTGGCTTGGTGGCGCTCCTTTCTGTGATGAAGGTCAGAAAGTCGGGGCCCAGGCTCTGGATGATGTTCCTATCCCAGAGAGTATTCAAGCATCTGCCTATACCCTTGCTTCGAATATACCCGGACTCGGCACATCGTGCGTTCAGGTTCCTAATAAATATCGTAGGGACCCTCCGCCCGAATATACTCGTGATAGTGTGGTTCGGCAAATAGTCGCATCTTGGAGGTTGGTATCGCGTGGCAACGACCATCTTCCCTAGGCTTATTTCTACTTTTATGGCGAGGTAAGATTCTTCCAAATTCTTGAGTTGCTTGAATTTTATTCCCTTCTTAATCGCAATGGCTGCTTCGTCGTATCGTTTTTGAGAATGGTTTACTGTCAGCACATTATACATAGTTCCATATCTTGATTATGCCCCTATCCGTGCTAACTCTGTGTTCCGAAATGAGTATTATATCAGCATCGATTTGTTGGAAAATGTTACCGTAGTGCACTCTTTTCGTGGTCCATCCGTCGGTGTTGATACTCAAGATTCTTAGCTGTCTATTTGCATTATAAGGACTAATCTAACGTTTCTTCAGCCGGGGTCCCTGTTAGGGACCTTTTGAGGAGCAGGGGATGGATTTTCAGTAGTTTCTTCATAGATTACTTCCATGCCCTTGTTTCTCTTTGGTAATTTGAGAGTCTTCGATTTACTCTTGGGGGCTCTCTGGGATCTTGTTCTTGGTTCTGTCTCTTTCTCTTTCTCTTCTACTTCGGATTGAGAGTAGCTTGAAGACTCTTCTTCGGAATCATCTGAATCTTCCTCAGATGTTACCTGTTTTTATTCTTTTTGTGATGGGTTGGATGAGGCTGTGCTCATATTGAGTATTCTTAGTGAGTCCGGGGATTTGGGTACTTTAATTGTAGGCAGATTGTTTGCCTGTAATAGTGAATTAAGTTCACTCTCGTACAATCTGAGCCTCGTAGCGCTTAGTTTGCCCTTAAAAATTTCCCGCGCCATGATTGGCCAATTTTTGTAATATTTAGGTTCACGTAAAAAGACTATATAATAAGTGTAGCAATTTGCGAATAATTCCATTTCTGTTCATTCCCTGAAGATGACCTAACACGGTCGAAAGTAGTCTAGGAATAAAGAATGTCATTCGCGAATGTTTTTTTCGCCTCGAAGACGCCGTTATAAACTTGTAAGAAATATTAAGAAAATACAAGTTTTTGTGTTTCTTTTTTTAAAGAACTTTCAAAGAACTGTCTTTTAAAGTCCCCCTTCTTTTCCCTTTTCATTGTTGACTTTCTGAGTGCCAGGTACATTCAAGTTATTTTAAGATAGTGAAACGATTTTTTTTTTTGTTATTGTAATTGTATGTCCTTGTGACCGGAACTTGATATCCGTTTCGGAGACGAGCATCTCCTGAAATCAGATTAATCCAGAGCAGGATTATAAATCTTGAATCTCGTGTGTGCATATAGGGATTAATTAACGGTTTTTTTGTGCAGTAAAGGATAGGATATCGTTAGATAATTTTATTTTAATTTTGCTTCCGAAAGAGTCCCACGACCGTAACCGCAGGTTCTTTTCATATCAAGAGGCTAAAACGAGCTTTTCCGCAAAAGATGTCATCCTTTGAACGCTTCAAGAGTCAGGGAGAAGCTTTAGGACTGTCTGGCAAGGATTTAATGTCCTATATCCAAGAAGAAGAAAGAACAGAAAAGAAAGAGAATTGGAAGATAGAAAGAAAGAAATGGAAGAGAGGAAAAGAGAGCAAGAATTGAAAGAAAGAAAAGGAGAGCAAGAATTGGAAGAATGCCTCGGAAATCCGGGCATTCTTGAGAGATAGGCGATGCACTACTTTCAAAGAATGTATCGAAGAGGCGGATGTGTACGCGGTCAGCCATAATCAGTACCCAAAGGACCCCCCAAAATCTCATTCTCCGCCCCCCCAAAGTAAGAATAATATCTCTTGGTTCCTCCCGAATAACGCTCCCAATTTTGTGAAGATTCCCGGTCCCCCCAAACTGAAGAACCTTTCCCCGGCTGAGTCGAGGGATATCAACTCCTCATTTCAACTCCCCTTTTTCGACGTACCCCAGAAGGACCGTCGTCTGTTTTTTCGTGTGGCGTAGAAGGCCACGTGAAATATAACTGCCCCCAAAATTCCCAATTCAGATCTCTTCCCAACCACCAAGTCTATCAAATCCACGCTGATCCAATTCTCCCACCTCTAGCCCCAAATCTCCCGCAACTCTGTCAACAAATTGTCCCCCGGGACGCCAGGTGAACTTCCTTTTCCATAAGAGCTCCCCTGGTCGATTACAGTTCGAATATGGATCTCTAAATGGATGCCGAGAATCCACTCTCGTGAGGGACACTGGTTGTACTTGTATAGTAGTGTCTGGGTAATTACTCCCACCAGTAGGCCCTGACCATACTAAGTAGTCTGTGGTCCACGAATAACATGGATGAGCGAACCGATTCCCCGTCGTCCGATGCTACCTCGAATGCTAGTATTTTACTGGATGGGCTAAGGTAGTCGCTACCCCGATGAAATTCTGTGCCGTGTTTTTAGGCCAGAGCCCTGAAATAACCCCTAATCCGGTGGCCCAGTATTACCCAGGCCCAGGCTTAAAGGAATTCTGTGCCTCTCGTTTCCCTAGAGGTCCCCTCTGACCCTGAATTCGTAGCCCTCCCTAACCAACTCTTTATGCAAGCCCAAAAGGAGTTCGTAACTCTCCTACCCCTTTGGGAAAAAGCGAGGAATCACGAGCTAGGCTCTGCCGGGAACAAAGAGAGGTATCCTATCTCATTAAGGAAGGCCTACTTAATAGCGCCTGCTCGGATAGGATCAACCCCGCTATTCATACCTTGTGTATCTCCCAATCTTCCGTCCCCCAAGTCCTCAATATCGCCGATGATGATCTGTTGGCTGGTCATTTTAGCCATAACAAAACAGCTCAAAGAATATTTAGATATTTATTTTGGCCCGGTACTACAAAAGAAATTGCCGACATTTGCAAGTCTTGTGACATCTGCCAGAAGACTGCGGCAAAAGGGCGTATACGACCTGCCCCACCCAAGAAGACCCCCATTGATTTAATTGGCCCGATTCACCCCCTCCCCCGTCCAGCGAAAGACATTCTTACGTCTTAACCCTAGTATATTTCGCGACGCGATTCCCAGAAGCGGTCCCCCTCAAGAAAATAATAGCATTACCTGTGCAGAGGCCCTAATCTCTATTTTCTCCCGCGTCAGTATCTTGCGGTAGATCTTGTCCGACAGAGGTAGGCAATTAACCTCAGAATTGATGGAATACGACGGCAAGCTCCTCATGATTAAGCTCCTATTTATGACCTCATTTCACGCCTTAGCGAATGTGATTTGTGAAAAATTGAACGGTACCTTAAAAGTCGTATTAAAGAAAGTGTGTCATGCTCAGCCCCGAGAATGGCATCGGTACCTGCCCGTTACCCTCTTCGCTTGTAGGGAAATCACTCATCGTACCCTAGAATTTGCAGCATTTGTCCGAAATGTAGGAAGCTTCATGGACATCCCTAACGAGCTATTTGCCAATCCCCGCCTGGATGAAGAAATAAAATCATCCTACTCTTATTTATTGGACCTCCGCAATCGTCTAGAAGAGTGTGCTGACATAGCTTACAAGAATACCGATCTAAATTGTTAAAAAAATTGCACCTACTTTGACGTCAAGTCAAAAGAAAGACGATTTAGGCCGGGCAATGAAGTACTCCTTCTTTTGCCCACGGAGACGAACAAGTTCCTCAGTCAATGGAAGGGTCCCTTCACTTTCCTCGAGGCTCGTGGCCCCGTGGATTATAGTATTAAAACCCCCCTCGGGAGATAAGCTGTTCTACGTGAACATGTTAAAGCGATACCACCATCACGCTTGTATCAATAATATAGCCGCCCTTGATGAAGAGACAGTGATGAATGCCTCTTACCCATCTGACTCCCTTAACGTAGTCCAAATTGTGTGTGTTGAGCAGGATAATGATTATCTTCTCCCCTCTTTACCAGGCTCCCCAGAAAATCCCGCCCCTGTATTAGATGTGGATCCCCGACTGGTATCCTCCCAGAATACACAATTATTAGGCCTGTTAAATAAATTCCCCGACGGGATCTCGGAAAAACCTGGTTGCTCGATCCACTTTGAGCACTCGATCACACTCACCACCCAAGAGCCCATTCGATCAAAACCCTATCTTCTTCCAATCCATTTGCCTCAGGCTTTCAACGACGAAGTGGAAAATCTGTTAAACTTGCGAATCATAGAACCTTATAATTCTGATTACAGCTCCCCCATCGTTATGGTCCGAAAACCTAACCAGACTTTCCGTATGTGTGTAGATTTTCTGAAGCTTAACGCTGTGACCCTTTTGACGCTGAACCTATTCCCCGGATGGACCAAATTTTACACATATTCGAAGAGGCCTAGATTTATTTCGGAAATAGACCTATTTAAGGCCTATTACCAAATCCCCCTGAAGGAAAATGCCAGGAAATATACCGCCTTCCCCACTGAGAAAGGACTTATGCAATTTCGGCGCCTTCCATTAGGACTGATTACTGCTTGCAGTAACTATAACCGAATGATGTGTCGAATACTGGACAAGTTGCATAATGTCTCGTTCTACTTCGACAACCTTTACGTTGCTACCCAGACCTTGGATCAACATCTGATCTCCCCCCAAGCCCTCTTAAGTAGGCTCCATGAGCACGGACTCACTGTAGGCCCCAGTAAGTGCCACTTTGTGTGCGGCACAGTTAGATATTTAGGATTCAACGTCGGAGAGAGTCAAATTGCGCCCCAAGAAGAAAATATAAGGGCCATAGTCAGCATTCCCCTCCCACGTACGAAGGAGCAATTACGCTCTTTCGTGGGATCTACGTCTTTTTACCAGCGATTCATCCCAAATTTTGCCTAGTTGGCTGCTCCCCTTTGCTCCCTGATTCCGAACAAGTCGCCCGATACCCTTGCCTGGAACCCCAAATCTACCGCCCAGCCCCCATCTTAAGGCCCCCAAACCCAAACAAGCCTTTTGGCATTCGAACTGAAGCCAGTAATGATGGCATCGTGTGTGTACTCCTCCAATATGGAGAGGAAGGCGAAAGTCATCCTGTTGCTTAGGCCAGCCGGAAGCTCCTGACGCGAGAAAAAAATTACTCGGTTATCGAACGTGAAACTCTCTCAATTGTTTGGAGTGTACATAGATTTTGCATGTATTTAATAGGAAATGAATTTATTGTAGAAACTGATCGCCGCCCCCTAGCATATCTAAAGAACTCTAAAAGTCAAAATGGTCGTTTGATGAGATGGAGCTTGTTCCTCCAAGAATATTAATTTCGAATTCTCTATATTAAAGGAGTGCCAATGTCCTAGCAGATAGTCTCAGTAGAAACCTCGTAGATGACCCCCCTGCCAAACTAAAGTAGGAATAATTAGTTCTATATTATTCGACTTTGTACATAAAATTTTGTCGGCGAGTAGGCGTACTCGCGTTATAAGCCTCAAATCTATTGTTATATTTACCCATTCTATTTATACCATTTAACGCTTATGTATTTTCCTTTTAGAGGGGTATGTTGTAATCCTCCGTATTTGTATATAATATAATGTTTTGTCGTTTCCATTCCACTACCATTTGCGTGTTTGTTTGTTTAAGTGAATTTTTGAGGGGGTATAAGTAATGATTCTTTTATTACTTGTATCGGTTGGTCGGATAGTCATACATGTGTACACCCGTTCGAAGCAGGTTAGGAATTCCTTGTCCCCACTCATGATACCCTACGAGCACGACCCCTTTCCAAAGTTTGAAGAAGCCTTTTTCTCTCCCTTTCGCTCCAAGAAAAGGTCATCTTCCGGAAGGAGGAGTGTGAGGGAACGAATCCTAAGGTCCACCTTGAGCCCCCTTCACTCTTCAAGCAGAGGCCACGTGGGCCTAAGCTACATCTATAAACGCAAGGAGAGAGAACTATTCTCGCGTGGAAAAACTTCAAAACGGCTGGTAACACGTGTGTTTGATCAGTCAGTCTATCCCCGCTGAGACGCCTTTTCCCGACCCTCCCCTGCCTGAAGGCTAAGGTCGACTAGAGAAGAAGCTTCCTCGGTCGTCTTATCTCGTCTGGGCCTAAAGAGACTGGCGCTAATGGTTACTCCCAAGAGACTACCATGCTTGGAGGCTTCCTAGCAAAGAAGCAAGCAGTGTATTTAACTTAAGGTCAACCGTTACTCGTCAGAGAGTACCGCCCGCCCTTTCTCGAAGATACAGCCCCTCGTCTCGAGTCAAAACTCGGAGTTATGTCTCGTCAGCTAGACAGATTGTCATGAGTTTGGCCACAGTCAATCGGCAAATTCGTGAAACGACATTTTCTTTGGAGAATTGCGCGAATCACTCTTCTCACCCCGTCAAGGTAACCTCGCCACTCGTCTCAGATTTTTCATCCCAATTCGAGAGTGTCTCACCCAGCCTGGAAATTAACTTACTCTTGCCCCAGGTAATTCCGACCCCTTCGTCAAGAGTACAACCCCCCTCGAGCCACAAGACTAGCTCGACTTGGAAGAATCCCTCCTCGCACCAAGAGTCAAGCCATCAAGGTAAAACCCTTTTACCGCCTTTTGAGGATAATCCTATCCCTTTTTTTCCTCGCCACCTGATATCCTCCTCCCGAACCTTTAATTTGGACTCCCCAGTGTTTAGCAACATTTTTCCTGTCTGACCAAGTCCAATATTTTGATCCCCGTTAAACTGATAGTATTTGATTTTATTATTTCATTGGGAGTGACATTATTCTTCCATTCATTTTCCTATGTATACATTTCCAAAAGTAGCATTGTTAGTGTAATTAAAGTTTGTTTGTTTTTTTTAATCTTTCAATAACCTTGAATGAAATCTGGTATTTATATCTTCCCTTTGGCCAACCATTTATCTCTTCACGCACTCACCTCTTATTTGTCCTGTGCAGCTGGTCTATCCATCTGGCCGCCTGAAATGCAATTAGACTGCATTCTTTGCAGCGAAGGTATCCGCTCACGAATACCATGACAGACATACGTAGAAAGTATAGTATTAAAGGGGACACCACATTGTAAAAAAGTGTTTTTGTTCAACCAAACAAGCGAAGAAGAAGTGGCAAAATAAACATTATAGATCAAAGAACTATGGAAAACTAGAAAAAGAGAGATCGAAATAGCCCGAAACCTGCCCTAAACCTAAATAAAAATTAACGTCATTGCGCTGCCGTTGCAAAGGCCCTAGCGCACCCTATATATTATTATTATTATTACACAAGATGAGGCAGGTAGAACGGGAAGAGTGCAAGCACTATATATTGCAATTAGCAATCCCCGCACACCTGCAACGTCGAAGAGGGAACGATGGTAAGAAGAAAAGGAAGTGGGATAGAAACACAAAAATTTGAAAAACAGTATATAGCAACATTCAAACAAAACAAGATTTAGTGTATATAAAATATTCAAACAAGAAAAAAACATAACAAATAACAAAATCACGGGATAATGGCTGATGATGAACACAAGATCTTATTAGTTTTCTTTTTGAAAGCATCTACACTATTCGATGCACAAGTCTCTTCGTCCAAGGAATTCCAAAGATGGATAACACTTGGCAAAAAGCAACGCTGAAACTGGCTAGTACGGCATCTAATAGACTGAAAACAAAGAGGAAGCCGGGCCAAAGCTTGACGAGTGTTTCTCCTTGCTACAAAGCGATTTGGCAAGGAAATATAAAGCGAGTGATGCGGATTGGATTGTATCTTATAGAGCATGCACACATTGTTGATCATCCGGCGATGTGCAAGGTTCCATTGGACATTACCGCCACAAAGAAAGCTGGCAGTATAAGAGACTCTGTGAATAAGATGCAAGTGTGAGGTAGCAGCAGACGACCAGACAGGGGCACAATATTCCAAAGCTGGAGAATAAAGCATCGGAAGCAAGTGGCGGAAGCATCATTGAAGGTGGCATAGGCCTTTCTCATGATTCCCAATTTCTGCGAAGCAGTAGTCACAAGAGATCTGATGTGACACTCAAAAGTTAATTTGGAATCAAATTTAACGCCCAAAATGTCCAGTTTGTCCACATCGTTCAATGCTAAACCAGCAACATGGAGAGGCTCATGTTAAGGAAAAGGGCTACGAGATCGTGAGATACACATACATTTAGATTTAGCGATGTTAAGCTTCATGTTCCATGTATGGCACCATATAGAAATGCATCGAAGATCTTTATTAATGGAATTAGATGTAAAGCTGCGAGAGTGAGGGGAGTCAATAGTTGCAAGCAGAGTTACATCGTCTGTATAACCATACATAATATTTTTGGTGATGCTAAAGAGGTTAGCAGTGTAAATATTGAAGAGCAGAGGTCAGAGAACACTGCCCTGCGGAACGCCCGAGTAGACAGGATGCCAGTCACTGAAGTTGGCATCAACACAAACCCTGTAGGTGCGACCCACTAGTAATTGCTCTAAAATAGATAAAATCTGTCCACCAACACCAATATCTCTTAGCTTCTTCAGCAAACCATTATGATTTACTCTATCAAAGGCCGCTACGAGATCCAGTTGAACTATGTGGGCCTCATGCCCCTGGTCTAGTGCTAACTGGATCTTGTGAGACATCGTAAGAAGTGCATCCGTTGTACCAAGCTTCTTTCGATAAGCAAATTGATTACAAGGGAGAACACTTGATCTCTCAAGAAAGCGGGAAAGGCGAGCTGCAACGAGGCGCTCAAAAACTTTAGAAAGTATTGGTCTAATAGAGATTGGACTATAATTGGGGGGATCAGAGGAAGGAGTTCCCTTAGAAATAGACGTAATGTGAGCCGCCCTCCAGCACTCGGGGAACGATCCAGATCGCATGAGGCATATAAATACTGCACTCATTTTTTTGCGATTACAGCAGAAGTTTCCTTAAAAAAAAAAGGAAACATCTTAAGGGGATCTGTGCCCCCATATGGATCAAGAGCATTGAGTAACTTCTCTACTTCTTTGGACCGAAATGCAATTTTATTAAGAGTAGGCATAATGGCCATTTCTTGATTGAAAATTAATTGCTCTCTGCTAAGTTTAGAGTCAAAGTGCTTCATCAAAAGATCAGCTTTTGCCTTTGGACTCGCGATAAGTTGACCGTTCTCAGAGAGCAGGGGGGGAAAGTGATGAGCTGCAGCCAAAGACCACTGATTTAAGGGTGAACCACCATTTATGTGGATCAGTGGCGCTTAACAATTTATCCTTGGCAGAGCTGAGATATTCCCTTTTCGCATCATGATAAATCCTCTCTGCTTGAGATCTTGCTAGAACATACTCATTCCAAGATTCTCTGGTGCGTAGCTGAGACCAGTGGCGGTATGCTGCCTATTTGGCATCCCAAGCAGTTTTGCATTCCACAGTAAACCAGGCTCTATCATTGAACCGGTATGAGATCCTTTTAACAGGGACTCGGCGAGAAATAATACTAAGTATCTGTTCATTGAAAGCGGACATGGGCTCAGCACTGCAATCGGATCTTGGAAACATCATCACGGACATTATTCCAGTTAACCCTGTTTTTTAGATAAATATCCTTCGTAATAGTATAAAAAGGGACAGTTTGCCTAAGATCAAGTTTGATACTGATGGCAGAGTGATCGGATGTACCTATGGGTGCATTAATTTCTGCTTTAAAAATATCAGGTACATCCGTAAGTACTAAGTCAAGACAGTTACCAGCATGATGAGTAGGGCCAGACACCAACTGTGCACAGCCCGAAACACTAGCAAAATCATATGGTGCACGACCATGAATCTCTGTTGGTGATGCAGACTCAAGCCATTCACGATGGTGAGCATTGAAATCACCAACAAAAACAAAAACTGCTTTGCGATCATCAGACTGGATGTTGGCCATGGCTGTGAACAGGCAATCGGGGTTGCGATAGGCGCCCAAAATATAAAAGTTGTGGATTTGGGTACAAATGCGCAAGGCCATTACTTCATGGCAGCCACATTCATAGTTAGTTTTTCTATGAGCGGAAAAACCATCACGAATATAGAAGGACATTCTCCGCCGACGATTTTCTGGGTTACAGCAAATAAGCAGGGGCTCAGAGAAACCCAAGGATCTTTAGCTCAGATTTGTGACAATAGTCGGAAACCAAAGTTTCTGCGCATATACTGTAATTATGTCATAGGACCGACTGACAACAGTAAGGTCTCTAAGATTCTTGTGTAGCCTTCTTACATTGGAGTAAAGAATTCGACCATTGTGGCAGAGAGTAGGGCTAGGATTCATATGAATATCACCACAACAAATTAGAAACAGCCAATCGAAAGCAAGAGTCCGAGAGGGGGTTTTTAAAAAGAATGGTTGGAATTAGATTATGTGCAGTAAGCTATCAATTTAACGTCAACCTTTTCGGCTTTTGGCCTAGAAGAGCTAGCTCATACTCTACAGAGGTGACGGGCAGGAGAGGAACCTACTGGCATGGGGCTGCCATGCTTAGACGGGCGTTACCTCACAATAGGTCAAAAGACCTTCCCACCTTCCCTGCTAGCGCATGGCGACTAGGATAACTGCCATTACCCAGCCTTATAACCTGATCACCAGTAGGAGCTGCGTTGCTGTGAGAACGGTCATGATGGGCAGCTTCGCCATGGGAGGATGAAATGAAGCAGAGGGAAAGAAGTGAAAAAGGAGAACTGGAGAAATAAAGATAGAAAAGAGATACTCAGATTCACATCAACCTGAGTAAAGAGAAATGAAGCAATGGTGGAAGATCAGATGTGTGACTATGGCACCATTGCAAAAATTCACTTCTCAGAAAAAAGACTCGGGAGGTAGAGGACGCCAAGACCCTCACTCTGCAAGAGCAGCCCGGCAAGAGCTGTCTGAGTTATACCGCCCGGCACTCGGCCGTTGGACGTACCTTCAGTTAAAGGCAGGGGGACCACGAGCAGCCTGGGTTATACCACCCGGCACTCGGTCGTTGGACGTACCTTCAGTTAAATGCATGGGGACCACGAGCAGGTAGTACGCCAACAGTTAGGAGGCAGAGGCTAAGTAACCTTATCTTCTAAGACTTAAAGTTATATATTGCGCTTGCACACATCTCTTTCTGGTGTATAGCTTCTGGGTTGTGATCCGGCCATATTACGTGGTTCTGCTTATTATTGTATCCGACGAGATGAAAGTGCACTTCCTCAGACATTATCACGCAGGATACATAAACTTCGCCAAATTTTCGTCTAAATTCTTCTGCGTACGATTTTATTTTCGCGAAATCGTTGTCTTCTAATTTTTGCACAATCTGAATCTTGTATAGCTTAAGTTTAAGTTTTTCCTTCCTTACATTGTATGTTGCACTTTTTGACAATCCCACTTGTTCTGATCTTATTTTCGACCGTTCGACGTTTTGACGCAACTCTTCAATTTTATGTTGTTTTACGCCTTTGCTTCCAACACGCCCTTTTCGTGCATTTGGTACACTACCGGTATCTCGAAATTTTTTAATTAGTCTCCATAGCGCTCGTCGTAATGGCACGTTTTGAGCTCCTTCACGTCTCATCCGTCGTTGTGTTGAAACCACTGAACAGTTTCATTTGAAGAATGTTTCAACAACTTTTTTTTTCGTCCAATCATTTCCAGGAGTTTCCATGTTTTCAATTTGAAAAATTTCTTAATAATGATTTTTGCTAAAAAATCTTTTAGCTTTTATAGTCTACGAATGACTATGATGCTAGTAAATTCGTTACTTCCTAATTTTCGAGAAAATTTGCTAAGAATCGAGCATTCCGAAAATCACTTTTTTTAGCAAAACTTTTTACGCTTTCCATTTATAGCAAAAAGGGACCGATCTACTAAAATTGGCATAACTTCTAAAATAATAAATGAATCAATTAGCCATTTTAGGACAAAGAACTTACAACTATTACCAACAACTTCTGAAGTTCATTGTGATCACAAAATTATTCGTGATTTTATTAAACTTCAAAAGTAGGGCATGAAAAAAAGCCCCTGTATATATTCTATTAACCTTGTTGTTATTATATTCTTCAAATAGTTGCCGATAAAATCTGATAATGCTATAGGCCTGTAACTATTCAGGAGATTTGGAGGTTTGCCTGGTTTTGGAGAGAATAATATTCTTGCTGTTCTTAATGCGTGAAGTAAGTAGCCGGTGTTTAGACTTGTATTAAAGATGTTTTTTTTAATGTTCTTATGATGATATTCGGCGCATTGATAAAGTTGATCTTTGTGAGCCTTGATGGTCCTGGCGCTTTCTATTTAACAAGAGTAAATTACGCTCATTATTTCTTCATCCGTTGTTATAGCTCCCGGCGGCACTTGTTCTTCCCTGTTAGGACCTAACGATTGGGTTGGAGTAATCCTGTTGATGCTATTCGTAGGTACTCAAGGACCCTTTCTTCCGTTTCAGGACAGTCTTCGTTTCCTTCAGTTGAAATTGAGAAAATTGGCTCCCAGTGCCGTCTAAAATTTTGTTATATTTCCTTATCTTCTTGGAGTATGTTCTCGTCTTTAAGTTTTTTTTTCCTGATTTTGATCTTCATGTTCAATCAATTGCTATCCAATTTTCCTTTGGTGTATTTTTCTAATCTATCTGCCTAATAAGTTTATTCCATTTTTTTCCCTGCTGTTTATCTATTAAGTAGATCATTTCTGTTTTTAAATCTCTGAATTCGTTATATATTTCTGGGCGAGGTCCTGGTATCCATATTGAATTTTATACCCCTTTAATTTGTTTATTTTTAATATCATCGCGGTGGCCCAATAGTGCTGTTCTTTAATTCGTTAACTTGTTTCTGGTACGTATTACATGACTGCGACCACCAGGGAATATGTTAACCTCTTCATCTATCTCCTCGAGTGAAGCATCTGCCAGGTCGTTAGGAATATATCCATTTAATCCATCCTTGTTCATCCTCTAATTTGCTCTGTGGTATTGTTTGCTTTTAATTGCAGCTACCTCTATCAGATTTGGGTTCATTTGTAGCAGTGTTGCTACATGTTCACTGCTCGCAATTGATACCGGCTCCATATGAAAATTTAATGGCATATCGCAGTTTCTTAATATTATGTCTGGTTTTGTAGCGGTGTTTGCTGTCATATATGTGAGGTGATCTGGTCCCACTCTTTTTCGTTGTTCTGTACCATTTTTGCATAGGTTATTGCATTTATGTCTGTCATGAATATTTTTGGGTGACTTTGTCCGAATATCGTAATGAAGTTATGCACAGGTAGGAAAGTTTATCCTTGGTGGATGGTAGCCCGTCGATATTATTAATAGAGCAATTTCTAGTTTTATTTTAACGGATATGTATGCTTCATCTACAAGTGGAATTTCGGTGTATTTGAGGTTTCTTTTGATAGCTATATCCGCTCCGCCATTCTTTCTCCTGATGGGTTTTGCGTTATGACGGTATCATCATCATCACTAACTCTATAATTTAAGAAGGGGATTTTTTTTGAGTATTTGAATAATAATTTCATCTTAGTTTGGTTATGACTTATGTTTTTTAGCAAAGTTATTTCTAAAAATTCTTTTATAATATCAAAAAACAAAAGGGTGAAGTTCAGAAATAAATATAAGTATTTTTATCTTCATTGCTTATTCCATGATCCAAGATGAGTACCAAGATGGTTGATCTTTCTGTTGTTATTCCCAATTGATCTTTCTTTGCCGATCCATCCGTTCGTATTTCTTTGGAGTATATTTTTCTATATCTTTCACTTCCCATTTTTCCGTATTTGACTTCAGTAAGATCTGCTTAATTGGGTCATTTTTTTATTGTGGATTTTGCTTTTTGGTTCTCTTTCCTGTCTCTTATGTTTCCTCAATTTCGACATTGGGGTTGGTGGGGTTAAATTTACACTCTACGCATTTTCATATGGAGCATTTGAGAGAATTTCCACATCACCTAAGTATACCCTAATTTTTCCTTCCTTTACAAGTTTTTCAACTATTTTTTTTCATTTTCTTCTGTTTTGTAAGACCATTTGCACTTATTTTCGTTAAGTGTTCGGACTATATGGTATTGCTTTAATTTTCTTAGCAGTGCCATGGATTTGCTTACGTTGATCTTCACACGGAGATCTTTGACTTCGCACACAATTCCTACCTTTTTTGTTAAGGTCTAATTTTGTTCCTTGTTTTTCTTTCTTGTTGTTCATTTGTTGATGTCGAGTTTATTTGGTTATCAGTATTTTTGGTTTCCATTTCTTTTGGTTTCAGTTCCATTTGTAATACATTTTCTTTCTTTTTTATGATGTACATTCTTAAGAAGATATCTGACGACTCTGTATTTTCTGGGAACCACATTTCCTTGATTCCATTTTTAACCAATAATTGGTTCAGTGTGCTTGCATACGTCCCTGATTTACCTATGTTGAGCAAGTGTGCATATAATATGCACAGCATGAGCTCTGATCCTACTTTTTGTGGTATAGTTATATTTGTTCTCGTTTTCTTCACCTCATTAATGGTTGCTTTTTCCACTCCTGTATAAGTGGCTGTCTAGGTTTAGTGAGTGGGTAATCCCAGTCCCACTTCCTAGACATATATTTTATTACTGAACCAAGGCGAAGCGGAGGTGAAGTGTATCCAATACACCTACCGTAGCCACTTCCGGTGAATAAGAATAACCCCGGTGCTTCCCCTTTGATCAAAATTAAGATAATGATCCCCTGAGTGTGTTCTCACTCAGTAAAAGCCAGTCATGGGTGGACCTGTGTAATATTGAGATTTAAGCCGAGTGGATTGCTTATTAATTGCCAAAGGATCGTCGAAAATAGTTAAACACACAGATGCAAAAATAATCCTTAATGTACATGAATTAGAAATATGAAACAGCGTATATAGGTATAAATAGAATTAATCTTCGCACTGAATAAGTAAGTCTACATAATGTCGTGGGGATTATACTAGAAAATTACTCACTAGGATGCTTGCGTCTTAATGGCACCCGGCAGGATGAATGGAATAATATTATTGAATTAAGCACTGAATTAATCACTTCTAATACTCGTAGGTATGGGCTCGGGATGGGAATTCTAGTTAACGAATAAACTGGTGAAGTTAGGGGAGGAAATAATTCACTTTAACGATACCTTTGAGTTCGTAAGTATTTTTAAGAATGACGGTGAAGATCTTCTTCTGGTGACGATGATCGCACTTAGTCCGGCCGTCCGGGGTTACCAAATGAGAAGGTAATCCTAGACTGGTGATATAATGATCCTATACCGGATCACGAAGGCGAGCCAACTGTGGGTCAAATGGGACTTCTTCTTCCTCGAAGTGACTGTCCGATTATTCGGTTCCTGGAGTGGGTAGCCAAAACCGATTACCTAGCTACGTCTAGGGTAATCCGTAGAGGGAGGTCCTGAGTGACCTCTAACTCTGAAGGGGGGGGGGGATCTGCGAGAAGTTTGGCACCTACAAGTACCGTGACGGCAACACACAAATTCCCCAAAGTTTCTTTCTTACAACGGGTGAACTTTTTTTTTTTGTGGGACGAGCGCTCTTCACAACGTAGGTCCAAGATCTTCTGCCTGACTCCAGGGAGAAGTTTCCCTTTTATTTCCCTCGCGAGCAAAAATCGGGAGAGAGCACCGAATTCTCATAAAATCCGTATCGCTGCGCGAAAGACCTTTTCATCTGCTGCCAGACAGAGTAAATCTTTCACACCTTCGAGCTATCCTTGCTCCACGTCGCAGTTTACGACGGCGCGAAAACTCGGACCTTCGTCGGCTAGCAGGTGTCCTTCGAGGCAGACATTTTCCTGTGTGGCCGGCCGCGAATTCGGTTGTCTCAAAGGCGCGAAAAGGGGCGGAGGGAATTCAAGGCGAAAGGCGAATTTGGAATACGGGAGGGACACGCAGCTTGAGTTGGGGTATTTCAGCGTACACTAATGTACGTGTTATTTAGACTTCTACAGTGGCATTTTGCCCTATTTGTTTAACTTGTGCTTTTTCTCTTTCTTTCCTCTCTATAATTTATTTACTCTTTGCAAGGGTACGTTGGTTACGCTTGCAATTTAAGCATTTCTTTGTGGTGCAGTTACACGCTCTCTACCCATGTTCACCAGAGTATTCTGATTATATTTTTTCTGTTACTGGGCAATCTCTCGTAGTGAAGTTTTCGAGTGCGTAGAAATTATAACACATTTGTATATTTATAAATTTTTCCTTTTCAATATTTACGGCTTGGATTTTCATATCAAACACGAGTAACCGATTTGTGGTTAGCCTGTTCGCCATATCAGTGTTTGTACACACCGTCTAAAATACTTGTGGGTTTTATCCGAATTTGATTATTTGATTAACTTTAATATTTTGATTGCTATTTTAAATTTCTTGGTTTAAGTCTTCCGCTGAATGTGATCCAACCCATAGGTCTACTTTCCTCCAAATTACGCTTCTATTCGCGATAATTCGGGAAGGAATTGCTGGGTTTAGCCCTATTTTCTTAACGGACTTGATTCCTTCAATACGAAACCGGTTAACCTTTCACCATCTCTTTCTTGATGGCATATTGCGATGTAATGTATTCCCTGCGTGTCTTCAGTTGTAAAACGCTGCTCCCGGGGGGATGGGGGTCAGTTGCTTGTTCCCAGGGCCATTTAAAATCCTATTAATTCCGAAATGACTCCCCCAGTGGAAGAAACTTAATAAAGAAAATGTATTTTGTTCTAACCTGGAGAATTTATTTATTTTAGAATAAAAATAAATAAAGTCCCTCAACTAACAAAAATAAATACGTTTTCTTTAGCGTGGTTTTCCCCCTGGTTTATTTTTTTTCTCTTATCAGCCTAGATTAGAAGTTGGTGAGTTGCTTCGGAGGGTCGGTTTTATTTACGTCTCTCTCATAACACATTTCGCATCTTTCTACCACGAGAGACAGATAATTGAGAACTTCGATGCAAAAAAGACTGGATATAAGAAAATGACTAGAACAAATATATTGACTATATTTTTATGGTTATAGTACATCATGAGAAACGTTTGAAATTGAAAACAACCACAAAGGAGTACACATACTTATTCGAATAATCCCAGAACAAATTCATAACGCACATCTGAGCTCCATTGTGTGGATTGTACCCGTATGAAGTAATAGATTTCCACGGTAACTTTAATACCAGCCCAAACGTAACTCCCTTCCCAACCCGGAAGTGATTACAAAATAATTTAATTAAGTTAGAGCGAAAAAAAGGCTAGAATTCCCAGGATCGCAAGATAGCCAAAGATATCACTCTCAAAACACGGGAACAATAGCATTTGTGTCAGTGTTTCAAAACAGGTGGATTAGTAACGCCGTATTTACTAATCATGAACTTACATACTTATAATATTTGTGGTGTATCCAAAATACGTCGTTGGAAACGCTCCTACGTGCCGTTCAGTTATTTCAAGTTGAGAAACAGCAATTAAAGATATACATTCGAGAAAATTAGTAAACAAAAGCAAAAAAATAGAACTAAAAACAATCAATGTGTCGGCTTCTCTCTTATGACCTGATGCTACCATATCCCCCACAATCCAAGTAGTAACTGAACAAGAAATGGAGTGTAACGAAACATGTTGTATATATGAAGTAAACGATGGACTCAACGTTTATAATGTGATCTGCTTCTCCGATTACAACTTCACGGATTTTCAGGATCTGGTTGAAACACCGGCATGGGAGAAGGTGGTTCGATGGACATTTGTCTTTTTCGTAGTGATGTTCGGAGTTCTCGGGAATTTGTCCATCATTTTGATTCTCTTCTCGAACCGACTGTTGATGCGAACTAGCGTCAATTACTTCATTCTTAACATGGCCATTTCAGACTTGATTCTCGCTTCCACTGGGCCAATCACGTTTACAATTAGGGACACCAATCAGTTCTGGGTACTGGGGGAGACCTGGTGTCATTTGGATGGGTTTCTCCAAGGTGAGTACCCTGTTAGTGAATGCTAACGACCCTGACCCAACAAAAGGGGAAGGATAGGTTGAAGAAAGACAGGGGGGGGGGGGAGGGAATGGGACCAAAAATGGATGGATAAGGGAGGCTTCTTTCACACCCTCCCTCCTTCCCCAGGGAGTGGTATTTTAGGATTCCCGGAGTATTTTCGCCCTCTTTACTCTCGATCATCTTACACACATTCTTCTTCTATCCTTCAAGGAGGGGGGGATATACTCCCCAGTTGGGTTGCCTCACTTAAGTGTTGAGGTTAGAATAGGTTTGGAGAGCTGCGCGGCCTAGTGGTCTTGTGCGCCTACACAAGTCTCCTCTTTGGAATACTCTGATAACATGTCTTCACCTAACGTCACCACTTTCATTCGGGCCCCCTCCTCCTAGCTCCTCCTCACAATATGACACCTGTTCTCGTTGGTTTTCGCTTCATCATAAGAAATATTATCATTATTACCGATGATAATAATACTATTAATAATATTTCTACTACTACTCCCTCTAATAATAATATTATTATTAGGTATTATTATTTTTATTATTAATTATTATTATTATTATTATTATACAAATTCAGGGGTACAACAATTAAGACCGAGTGACACCATTGAAATCTTGCCTCCCTTAAATCTGCTTCCACTATTTTTATTCTTTTTTTTTCTTTGTTTCCTTTTTATTCCTCCCCATCACTCCATGTTTTTCTCCCCGAGTATATAATAATAATAAGTCTTTTGTAATGCGCTCTTCAAGGCCTGAGGCCTTCCCAGAGCGCACGTTGTGCTGAGATGAGAATGGAAATTCAATGGAAATTCAAGAGGGGGGAGAAGGCAATACTGAAAAGATGCGTTTTCAGGAGACGCTTAAATGTGGTAAGAGAGGGAGAAGACCTCATTTCAGCAGGAAGAGCATTCCACAACTTAGGGGCGCAGATTGAGAAGGAGCAGTCCCCCATTGAGCAGAGGGATGAACGAGGAATATTCAAAAGAGGTGCATGTGATGACCGAAGGGCCCGAAGGACATGGCGTGGCGAGAGGGCAGAAGAGAGGTAAGACGGGGCCTTGTTGTTTAGGGCCTTAAATGTGAAGAGAAGTATCTTGAAGTGAGTACGGGATCTGACAGGGAGCCAGTGCAGTTCATGCAGCAAGGGTTTCGAGGGAGAGAAGCGAGGGCGACGAAGGAGAAGCCGGGCGGCATAGTTCTGTACAAGTTGAAGGGGGCGGAGAGAGGAGGATGGCAGATTCACAAGCAGAGAGTTACTGTAGTCAAGGCGTGAGGTGATGAAGGCATGAACAGCAGTCTCAAGACTTTGGCGATCAAAGTGAGAGCGAATGCGAGAGAAGTTACGAAGGAAACATAGCGAGGATTTGCTGACATTGCGGATATGAGGCTTAAAGGAGAGATGCTCCTCAAAAACAACACCCAGATTCCTAACGCAGTCAGAGAAAATGATAGTATTACCGCCCAGAGTAAGCGAGGGAAAGAGAGATTTAGATTTTTTGACAAGAGCAGGGGTGCCGACGAGGAGGACCTTAGTTTTGGAGTGATTAAGCCTGAGGAAGTTGGTAGAGAGCCAGTTAGAAATGGGGGAGTAGGCAGCCAGAAGGTCAGTGATAGAGTAGGCAAGAGACGTGGGGGATGAGGAAACGAAAATTTGAGTGTCATCAGCATAGAGGTGGAAGGATAGACCGAGATTACGGAGAAGGGAACTAAGAGGGAGAAGGTAGATATGAAATAGTAGAGGACCAAGGACAGAGCCTTGTGGCACTCCAAAGCGAATGGGGGTAGAGTCGGATGAAACGTCATCAATCACAACGGATTGGGTACGAGACGAGAGGTAAGAGCGGAACCAGTCAAGCACGGTGCCTGATATGCCGAGGAAAGAGTGGAGACGATCAAGTAAGACGGTATGGTCAATAGTATCGAAGGCAGAGGAGAGGTCGAGTAGAACGAGGATGGAGTCACAACCTCTGTCCGCGGCTCTTCGAAAGCAATCGGACACATTGAGAAGGGCGGTTTCTGTGGAGTGACCTGACTTGAAACCAGATTGATAGGTTTCATCAATGTTACAGGCCACCATGTGACTGTTGATGCGTGAAGCAACCACTCTCTCCAGAACCTTAGAGAGGAAAGGAAGTTGCAAAATCGGGCGATAATTGGAAGGGTCAGTGGGGTTCATTTGAGGCTTTTTAAGAATCGGACGGATGTGGGCACGTTTGAAGGAAGAGGGAACAAGGCCAGTTGCAAGTGAAGTGTTGAACAGGTGAAGAAGCGTTGGGAGGATAGCAGGCAGAATTTTACAAAGCAGTTTAGGCGGAAAAATGTCCTTTGGGGAGCCCGATTTCTTAGAACGCGACAACAGGGCTGTAAGCTCCAACGCGGTCACAGCGGGGAAAACGATAAGCGGCTGAGGCGGGAAGTCAGGGAGAATGGCAGGAGCCAGGACAGAAGGCTGAAGGAGGGAGGGAGGCACGGAGGTTAGTGACCTTATCTGGAAGAAATTCGAGAGAGTAGCAGGGCTAATGGGTGGGGAGACCTGGGCTGGTGAAGTAAGACGGGAGAGCAGGTGGAAGACGGTACGGGGATCATTCCTATTATCAGTAAGCAGATTACGTGAGTAGGCTTCACGAGCAGATTTTAATTTCGCCACGTAGGAAGCTGTCGCAAGTCGGAACGCCAGCGAGAGAGGGATCGTGTCTTGCCCAGGGTGCGAACCTTTCTAAGGACTCTTCCCCCTTTCCCCACTGAACATCCATTCTCCCTTGTTGAAGAGCTGTGATTTCTCAAATGGCGACCCGAAGAGACGCACAAATTTAATCATTTAAATATAAAAAAACAACAACAACAAAAAAACAACCGGGTTAACCAGACAGTCAAAAGGTTCATGGTTTAGTATGTTGAACTGAATATGTGTGGAAGATACAACACCCCAGTAATCAAAACAAGAGGGGTGCTGGGGTCCACCGAATCCCCAGTTTTGCGTAATTATGGGAATCAGCGAGAGCAGATTCCCATGCTGAAGGGAGCTCGTAAGATAAATGCAAATAAGGGTAATCAGTGGTTTCGTCGGTGGTGGAAGGGAGGGAGGGAGGAGGGACAATATAAATAACCACTATTTCCCCCCGAGAATTTTAAAGCGCAATAGCAACGAGGCCGAATCAAAAGCTTATTTGTAAAGAAAGTGGTGAAATTAGGCGAAGTGAAAAAGTGGAAGATATATAGCCCCTAATCCTCCTGCAAGTTTTGGGGTCGGTGAGGCACGCATCTGCGGGCGTCCAAGCAGGGAGAACAGGCAATCTTTCAGATGTCACCTGCAGCAAGGTTGATCATGATGCACCTTACATGCCCTTGGGGGTTAAATACCCCATAAAGGAAAGCTAAATTAATTATTAGTTTAGATTCAAAATCAATAATTGATATAGTTAATGCTAATAATTAATCAAGAGTTAAGATTAATAATTAATTGAGAAATTAATTTTAAAAATTAGTTAATTAATTGATAAAGGAGGCCGATAATTAATTAAATGAGATTAAGGTCATTTTTTAATTATATGAGAGTAGTCGATAATTAATTAATTTCTAGTCAATTAATTATTAATTAATAGTTTAGGGAAACGTTATTTTTATTAACACTCCAAACTATTAAGTTATTAGTGGAGAGTCAATAAGATTGGAACTAATTGCCTGTGATTCAAAGTTAATAATTGATTAACTGGAAATCATAATTTGATAATTCATTATTTGAAGGTCAATGTAATTAATTATTTGGTTGGCAAGTCAATAATTAAATTACTTAGTCAAGGTGAAGAACAATAATTAATTAGCTTTTAATTAAATATTATTTTAATTAAGAGTTACGGTGGACAATTAATTGAAGGTCAACTTTGAGAACTAGTTATTTAAGATTCAAGGCCGATAAATTATTTGAGACAATATTTATTATTAATTAATTCCTAGTCCCGTTTATTAATTATTTAATTGAAAGTTATTAATTAATTGCGAATCAAAATGAATAATTAAAGCAAGAGTTAAGGTTATTAATTATTCATTTGAAAGTTTTTAATTAATAAATTAATTCATTGTGAATCAAAATGAATAATTAAAGCAAGAGTCTAAGGCCAATCATTATTTATTTATATTCAAAATGATTAAGTATTAAGTGCGAGGCTCGGTAATTAATTTATTTATGATTCAAAAGAATAATTGATTGATATGTAAGATTAATAAAGTAGTAATTAAGAAACAAAGTCAATAATAACTAAATAAGATTCTTGGAGAATAAAAAAAATAATTTAGCATCCAGGTCAATAAGTATTTAAGCGAAAGTCAAGGTCGAAAATTAAATAATTGCGAATCCAAATTAATAATTAATGTGAGTCAAGCTCGTTAAAAGATTGGTAATCTAGTTAATCATTAATTGAGTTTCAATATAATAATTAAGTGTGAGTAAAGGTCAGTAATTAATTAATTGGTAGGTAAGAGAGGGTAATATTTAATATAATGAGATTTAATGTTAACAATTGAGATTCAAAGTCGTTACTTAATTCTTAGTCAAGGTTAATAATTAATTAAATGAGTCTCAATGTTATTAATTGATATTCAAGGTCGGTACTTAATTAATTGGTAGTCAGAGTTAATAATTAATTAAATAAGTTTCAAGTTTCAATTTAAATAATTGAGATTCAACTCGGTAATTAATCAATCGGGTATTAAGGTTAACATTAATTAAATGAGTTTCAATATTAATAATTGAGATTTAATGTTGGTACTTAATCAATTAATTAATTGTTAGTCGAGGTTAATTTTTATTAAATGAGTTTCAATGTAAATAATTGAGATTCAAGGTCGGTAATTAATCAATTGTGATCAAGGTTAAAAATTTATCAAATATTTCAATGTTAATAATTGAGATTTAATGTCGGTAATTAATTAATTGTTATTCAATGTTAATAATTAATTAAATTAGTTTAAATGTAAATAATTGAGATTCAAGGTAGGTAATTGACAAATTGGTAATCAAGGTTAAAAAATAATTAAATGAGTTTCAATGTTAATAATTAAGCGTGAATCAAGTGGAAAACCTTGGTTGGTTGAAAGGGGTCAGTTGCTAAGGGACGATCTGTTCGATATCTCAAAGATGATGATCCATTTTGCAATTGTAGTTACGGTGATGATGGTCAGTGTCCTCTCGTTGTCCACCATCAGTGTGGATCGCCTGCTCGGGATTCTGCACCCAGTCCATCGACATCTAGGCCATCGGCAGGCCTTGCTTATCATTGCGTCCATCTGGATTGTGAGTGCTGCCTGTGCAGTGCCATTTTACATCTATAGAAACTTCGGGGTATGTATTGAGCATAAAAAAAACTTAGCACATAATGAGACGCTAGGGGTTATCAAGGGAAATCATAAGTTAAGTTCCACATGGTCCATCAGAACCATAGGTTAAACCAAATATTAAATAATTCATCCTTATAAAGTTGTTTATTTATAGAAGTAGATATCCTTTTATCCTTTGGACAAATGGTACGGTGGCAGTCAATCTTCCGGCACTCTTACTCTCTAGCATTCTCCCAGAACTTTTTACTTCCGTAGAACAGATATGAGAAATTTTGGGGGGTGGACTATTAACCTAATCCCTAGGATAAAATTCATCGCATGCTCGAAGATCAATTTAACAGGAAGTCAAAACCAGATATGCAAACACAAGCACACGGATATCGCTCGCTCTCTGGAAGCTTGCTTCAAGATCCCGAGAAAGGACATTTTCCTAACCCATCAGCTAAGAAAAATAAGCTCCGCCCACCTAACTATTTCAAAGTCAGTTGAGGGAGCTAGGCTACGCCCACACACTTTGACGATATATATAAGGAAATACCACCATTATTCTCATCTTATATCCACTTCTCATTCTGATTCTTATCAATTCATAGACTTAATTTATTGTACGCCTTTTCTCGTTATTCATACTATCACACCAAGGTCTTGAACCTTCAATTCAACTAAGATCTATTCTCCATCGATCTGCTTTAATCCCTCGGTGAGATTAGCAAAGTTGTTAAAGTTTTTGATTGTCGAATTTATCATAGGAATAAAGATTAGCTGCAAAAGGATATTCTCTTTCCTACGTTAGAAAAGTGCAAGGTCTGACATCTGCAAGCCGAATTAGCTATAGGACACTTTTGGCAAAGGAGAAAAGAAGTTTGTGTGAGTTTGGAGATTCCTGCTTAGAAAATAAAACTTGTGTCATTTCCTTATCCGAGTTTCAGACTGCCTCGCCTCACTCGTAGTTCACCCGACTCAATCAACCCCCGACAAACCAAGCCACTACTGCAGGCACTGCTATACGCAGTAATTGATGGGATTCCGTCGCTTGTAAGAACCTCCGCCAATTTAACTTACAAAAACCTTTCAAGCCACCATTTTGAAGAAATTTACTTCACCCACGGCTCAATCCATGAAGTTATTCCATCTTCTCCCGAAGATCTTCCAAAGAGGTTAAAAAGATGCCCTTAAGCTCAGTGTGAGCTTTGACTTCTGCCTACTCTCGGTAGCGCTTCAGATTCTTGTCACACACAGAAACCTACCTGGTAGAACTCGCTACTACTTTTGCACGAGGTCTCAGCCGTAGCTCCCTAACAAGGGTACCTTCCATCACAAAAGACCTCCTCTAGTGACCTTGTGATTAGATGGAAGATGCACTGACCACTATAAAAGAAGAACTTTCGACCCTCTAATGAAGGCAGGCGACTCCAGAGATCGCTCAACCTCCATTTGGCTCAATTCTACCATTAGATCATACAACGTTCCCCATTCTCATGAATGGTTTCTGCTAGTAGCACTGGCCATTTGGGGACTAGTCCAACACTGTGTGCCATGTTGCAAGGACAATGGGAACTCTGAGTGACTTCCGAGAGGAAGGGTAGTAAAGGACGTCTCATTATCCCCCCCTTCCCCAAAGGCCCCTGCCTCCACCTCATAGCCCCAGTAACCGGAAGACAATTATTGCTGGATACAGGATCATGAATTTCGATCAGTCCTGCCACGCAGGGTGAACTGCAACAAGAGGAACGTTGCATTCCTCTTCACACTACGATGGGATCCGTAATTCAAGCTTTTGCTCAACGTTCACATTCTCTCGCTAGAATTGAAACGATACTCTACATGGACCTTTTCGTGTGCGGTTTACAATGTACAATCATAGAAGCCGATCTCTTAGCTAATTACAATCTTTTAGTTAATCTAAAAAATAAAATCGCGTTCATTGGATTGCACCAACAATCTATCCTTACGAGGTATTAGAGAAAATATAATCCCCCTTCCCTCTCTTTTTATATCTCAAATATCTTCCCAGTGCATCAGCTCTCCCCCTCGCGGAAATATTAAGTCAGCTTTACAACAGAAACAATTGACTTCTTAGAATATAAAGTAAACTCCTAAAAGGTATATCCTCACAAAAAGGTAATGTAGCTTCTATCAGTAATTATTCGAGATCAAACCATTGTAAGGGCTTTAAAGATTCCTTCAAACAAAATTGCTAAAGAACGTCGCCCAAATTCAAAATTGCAATGAAATGATAGACAGAATTCGCTTTAAACGCAATAAATAGGATATGTTGAAGGCCACTCTATTAATTCACTCAAAGAGAGATAGCCCCTGTAACTAATTACGGATGCATTCAGCATCGGTCCTGGCATGGTTCAGCCACAATTTTCTGAGGGAAAATGAGAGACATTAGGATTCTCTGGTAAAGCTTTAATTAATCGTATGGCTCTTGCAATCAAACATTTCAAACATTTGCTGTAAGACTCATCCTTTGTTCTCACCGACTGTAAAGCGATCATTGGATCTACCAAGTCTCTCATGAGTAGGCACTTGCAAAAGGATGATCAGGCATTTGATCTCATTCCTCAATACATAGAAGATATTCGAAAATTTTTCAAAAAGATAACCCTAGTGACGCTCTCTCCTAGTTTTCCATCAACAATTGGAACGCGCAATCCATGCAACACAATGCATTAAATTCAATGTCACAAAATGGCACTACAATCCCACAATGAAAAAATATCAATTCAAATATTCATTCACTATCATAAATTATAACAGCCATGCTAAATTTCAATTGGCCATTGATTTCTCTTCACGAGGACCCTTCTACTTCGTTTCAATTTCATAAAATTGGCTAATCTTCGTCAAATCAGCTAACTTGTCTTCGACCTTTACCACAATTTGGGTCATTTAGGGACAAGATTTACCCTCAAATCTATCTCAGACAAGATTGATGGGAAAATATGAGGAAAAAACGTACGTGAATGGCTTATAAATTACCTACAGTGCCAGAAATCAAAAGTACAACAGCCTATAAAACCACCCCTTATACAATTCGCTGAACCGGGAACGCGGTTTAACACCATCAATGCGGAAGTTTTAAATGTTTTTTCGACCACAAATGCTGGTTACAAATACCTCCTGACCATAATATGGCACTACACTACATGTCTAAAGGCATATTCCTTAAGTATATAGCATTAGATTTTGTGGTTGAAGGTTTTCTTTAATAACTATGTTTGACATTCTGGTTTTCCTGTTCAGATAATATCTGACAATGGATTACAATTCCATTCAGGGTTATTTGAGGAGTTGCTAAAACTCACCACCACATAACACATTTTCACACCTCCTGATAAAGTGTCAAGGAATGCAGTTCAGCAAAGATATTACAGAACTGTAAAGTCATCTCGTCTAACGATAGGACATCATGGAGAATGGCAATTCAATCTTCCAGCGACCCTACTCATGATGTAAATTACAACAAGCCAAGAAAGATGATTTTTCCCTACATGGCACTCCATTATGCATTTAAAGTGACTTGCTTGACACCAGGAACAGCGAACCTTTGCAACACAACTACACTAGGAAGCAATGAATTCCTTTGCATCCTTCATCTCCAGACCCTTCGGCCCAGAGGAAACTTTCATTCCCAAAGTAATAGTGAAATGCAGCCATGTCTTTGTAAAGGACACGCAAATACGTCCTATCTTTTCTACGCCATATAAAGGCCCGTACAAAGTCTTACAGAATCACAAACCTGCCTACACACACCACTCCAGGGTAGCAAACAATAGATTCATGTTCACATTCGTAATTTAAAACAGGCATACATCGAACCACATACACATTTTCATACAGACAACACTTACACAGTACCCAACACACAATTTCCTCATAACCAACATAAACAAATAATATAATAGAATTTGAGAGCGAATAAGAAAAAATACATCCAATTACATATTTAATTCTGCATCGTAATTGATATGTCAATCATTGCTCGCAGTTTAAATTGAACCCCTTTATTTATGTCCAATTGCTCTGACACCCAGAAAAGGTACGCTGAAATGTTTGGATTAGTGGAAACAATTTGTAAAATCAATTTACCATGTATTTCGATTTTATCATTATATTCTATGTCATCGCTGGGTATCATTATTATTATCTCTATGCTTTGGCTTGTTGTCATTTTCCGTCGTTCTATTCCTCCGTTAATTTATTGATGCATGCGATTGATGGTATAATCTACTTAGCATTTATTTATTATTTTTCACATCCTTGATGCCTCTTATTTTTTAGCTATCAGGCTAGCAGCCAGGGCCGGCTCTAGGTCATTTTGTGCCCTAAGCGAGAGTGTACTTTGGCGCTCCTCCCCCCCAAAACGCAGCATGTACATATTTATTATGTATTTTAAATGCAACGCTGCAACACAACAATCTGTAGAAAAAATAAAAACTATTTTAATAATTATATTAATAATAATATAATAAGTAACACCTTCAGGTGCAATGCAAATGTTCTGGATAAAAGGTGCAAAATCCAAAAAGCAATGTAAAACTGTGAAATCAAAAGTAAAAATCAAATATAAAGTTTCAAAGCAAGGAGATTTTCTTCTTTACTGTTTGGTTATAGTATTTCAGTAACCAAACACTTTAAAACAATAAACAAAGAGTGCAAACAAGTCAATCTCAAACGATAAATAGCACTAACATCTCCAATGTTCTTTAAAACACGTCTGGACTTCTTAGACACTTATGGTTTCATCAAAGGAAATTTGTTTAGACACTTCCTTATTAATATTTATTAATGCCAGTCTATTGAGGCGTTCTTGAGACATTGTAGAACTTAAATAAATTTTAATCATTTTGAGTTTGGAGAAGCCTCTCTCAGCAGAGGTCACAGTCACTGGAGTGGTAACAGTGATTCTCAGTGCTATCCACGTATTGGGATATACTTCCTTTCGATTTTTCTCCTCCAGAAAAAACAAAAGTTCAAGTGTTGGCATCTTGCATTTGGGCCAAATTGGAAAAGATTGCATTTCCGCAATCAGTTTTTCCACAACTAAGTCCGACTTATCTCTAAAGCTCAGGGTATTGATCAGTTCTTTAGCTTGCTCCCCAAACTGCATTGAAAAAAAAAACTTCCATTCCCTTTAGTGCATCATTTAGCTGTTCATCGGGAGCCTCATATAAAAACTGCCCTTTGATAGTTCTGAGTCTCTTCTGTTTTAGAGTAGCAACCGCATTCATATCATTGCACATTTCTTTTGCACAAGATTGGGCATCAGCAAAGACAGTATTTCTGTCGCTGGCTAGGGATACCTCAGCTTTTTTCAGTATGGCCACAACTACATCCCTGTGCATGCTTATTGACTGCAGCAGTTTATTAATATTCTGAACTTTTGTTAGAATGTCATACCAGACAACAGTGCAAATACAGAAGTGGTATAAACCAACCTCTTCAGCTAAAGACTGTGCTTCAACTTTTATGGCTGGATCGGTTGTGTTGTCTCTCACCTCTAAGAGAGCATCTCTAACCTTTGCAGCCTAAAACCTTACAGCCGCCACACAATTAATCCGGTTTTAACATCGAGTGTCTGCCTAAGATTTTAATATTGTGTCCACATGCTTTTTTAAAAAATGGATCACCTTTGGGTAGAGGCAGAAAACAATTTGAAAAGTTTGGGCAGGGAGCCAAAGTAGCCAGTTGCATCTGTAGAGCTCTTTGGCCCATCCGAAACAACTAGTTAAGAGTATGTGCTCCAGATGGCACAAATAATGCTCTAGGGTTGATTTGCAGTAGTCTGGCTTAGACTCCCTTTTTTTCCCCCTTCCTGTTTGCTCCATTATCATAAGACTGTCCTTTACATTCTTCAAATGGGATATATAGCTCTTGGAGTCTCCTTAAAATGAGGATTGAAAGGCTTTCTCTAGTGTTTCTTTCTGCCTCAAGGAACCCCAAGAAATGCTCTTTTTATTTGTGTAGTGCCTTCAACTGAAACAATTCTAATGATTATGGATAATTGCTCCTTACGGTTCAAATCTAGAGTGCAGTCTAAAATTATCGAAAAGTATTTGAACTGTCTGATTTAAAACACAAAAGGCTCTACAATCTTTTCACTGATGCAATCAATGAGTTCATTTTGAACGTTTTTTTTCTAAGCTAGGATGTGTGTTTGGCTCCTCCTTCCACCTTAGCAATATGTTCCTTCAGGACCGGGTCAAAACGAGGCATGAGCTCTACTTCTTTTAGAAAGTTACCATTATTGGCTTCGTTTAGTTTGTCATTTGTCCCCTTGATAGTAATGTTTCGATCTGCTAACCACTGAATGATTGCAAAAACATGGTTGGCACTTCACTCCACCTTCACCTTTCTGCATTGATAAAAACAGCGGCCTGTAAGCCGATTTCCTTTAGTTCCGTTTTTCTTTGAGCATGGTTTCCTCTTGAGTTGATTTTTTGAGTTGTCCTTAAAGCGTTTTTCGTGGTCTCCGTTTTCTTCGAGAATTTTCTTTGTAAAAATTGTGGACTTTGGGGTTCGATCTTGGGTCTTTTGCATCCCGAGGCAAGCACTCTACCAATACGCCACTGCGTAGTCCGTTCGGACCTGGTAATTTAATGGGCTATTTATATTCTCGCATTGGAAGGAAGTTTTTTTTTTGTTTTTTTTCTCTTATACATCTTTGCACCCCTACACAGGTCCCTTTCTAGAACGCGGAGCGAATTTGAGGATTGTGGAGAGTCTGCGAGATGAGTGGAGTTGATTCAGTGGGATGAGGAGAGCGTGGCGAAGTCTCTTTAATCAATGAATAATAATAGCAGTTCCTTCCCAAATCTCCTGAAGTTCCCTGCAGCACCTTTTCTTAATCTCTAGTAGGAGAGCAGGTGCAGTTGTAACGAAGATCAGAAGATTGTTCGGCTTTTGAGGGTCACCAGTTATGGGGGGGAGCCTTCTTTATTTATTTATTTCTTGACTGAAGTTGCCCCTCTAAACATAGTCTATTATTTATCTGACTCATATTCTTATAGGCTGAGTTAATTCTTGATCTTTCTTCATATTAACTTGACGTATTATCTTGATGTGATGATTCCTTCCAAATTCTTGATGACGGGATGATTCTTGAGACGTTGATGATTTCTTGGATACTTGATGAGTTGAGACGAGTTTGCCCTTGAAAGTCGATTTCCTTGAGTTCCGTTTTTCTTTGAGCACGGTTTCCTCTTGAGTTGTCCTTAAAGCGTTTTTCGTGGTTTCCGTTTTCTTCACGAATTTTCTTTGTAAAAATTGTGGACTTTGGGGTTCGATCTAGGGTCTTTTGCATCCCGAGGCAAGCACTCTACCAATACGCCACTACGTAGTCCGTTCGTACTTGGTAATTTAATGGGCTATTTATATTCTCGCGTTGGAAGGAAGTTTTTTTTCTCTCTTATACATCTTCGCACCCCTACAAGGTAACCTCTTTACTCTTGTAGCTAACATTACTCTTATGGTATTTGGTTATTAATGGGATTGATTTTAGTTAATAAATCAGCCTAAATAGCTATTTAAAAACCATTACCATAAATTTGTTGAGTCTGAATGGAAATAGTTGTCTGCTGATTTTTAGGCCTAACGACTGACGTGAAATGAATTTAGAAAAATTCGGAACTAGGTTTGTAAGAAAAACAGAAATAAACAAAATAAATATATTTAAAAAATCAACGAATGCACGATGAGAGAATTGAATGAGAAATACAACGAAGATGTGGTAAATTTATATGATAGAGTAAGATATGGTAAAGTAACTATGATTTAAAATAACAAGCTGTAAAGTAACTAAGATATGAAATGACAAAGATTTGAAGTGACTAAGATATGAAGAGACTAAGATATGAAGTGACTATGTTGTAAATTTACTATGATGGTATGTGAATTGGGATCTTGATTGGAAGTAAAGTCGAGCACGTTTGGATGGTGACGCGAACACAAAATGAGAGAGTCAATTCCTGTTATTTCACAAGTGGTGAAATGCGTGTGTTTGTATCTGCGTGAAATCCTAAGAGATGTTGTTTGAACCAGTGCGTTAAATGAAATCAGTTTTTCGTCACGGGATATTTGAATTATTAAAGGTTACATAAAATAAGTGAATTGCGAAAAATTTATGCATAAAATAATTAAATGATTGAATTGACAAAAGTTAAGTAAAATAAATGAATGATTTGAATTTTATACAAATATATATATTTAAGTTTCCCAGGAGGATTTTATTATAGGAATGCCCAGAGGACATTGCTATACTCTTAATGTATCCTAGCACCCTATTTGCTCTATTTTTCACCTCAATACACTACTTTGAAAACTTCAGTGACCTATCTACTTCTACGTCTAAGTCCTTCTCATTCTCAACTGAATTCAGCCAATGCACATCCATTTCATAGCTAAATTCTCTATTATCTTTTCCCATGTTAATAACTTTGCATTTTTGAAGGTTAAAAGTCATCTGTCACTTCTGAGCTCAAGCTAATAACTTATTTAACCCTGGAGCGCTGAACACGGGTATAGGTTTCCCGAGGCTAGTGACCTCATGCGCATTTCTCCCCCTCCTTCCCAAGGCAGAGTAAGGCTACGTCGGTCCACTCTTCTGTTTGGATTTCCCGTTAGACCCCTGTTTAGGTACCGTTTACCCTAGTTCAGTGCTATTTATAGTAAAAAAAAATACTGGGCAACCTGTACCCGAGTTCACTGGTAATAGCGTACAAAGAAATGATAAATTTCTCTCTTTTCAGGCTGTAATTCTTATTTGGGGTGACTAATAGTGCGGACTTGTGCCTGAAATGGCAAAAGAACAAAACCTGAGTGGGCTGGAGATTGGTGAAATTCTCTTTACTCCAGATAGTGACGACGATAATGATTGTGTTGAAACTGATGTACTTTATGATAGTGAGAATGATAAATAATATGTTTTAGAGCCACATGAAATGTCTGAAAGTTCAGACAGTGTATCTGAATTGATCACTGAGGTACGCCACTGATAACGTCCCTCCACTGTGACCTCACCCCCATTCACTACAACTCTCTGTTTCCTGTTTTTCAGCCATTCAGTTATCCAATTCAAAACTTTCCCACATATCCCATACATTTTTAATTTGTGAACTAGCCTCCTATGTGGAACCTTATCATAAGCTTTGCTAAAATCTAAGTAAATTACATCAACATTCTCTCACTTATCTAAGTGTTTAGTTACATAATCCATAAAATCCAGTAAATTTGTTAAACACGATCTACCTTTTCTAAACCCATGCTGAGCGTCAGTGCAACTTTAGGTTAATACAAATATAACCTGTCATCTTAGTTTGTAGCGATTCATTCATAATATCTTTTTTTCTCCTTTCAAGGTAATTGATTGGAAATTTTGGAATATCTCCTCAGTTCGTTCGTTCCACATACGATAATAATTTTCACCCAAACACTCTTCCAGATTCACCAATTCGCCTCATCAGAAGGCCAGGTATTATGTAGATATACCCTTTCCTTTGATGAATGGCACTCAAACTTATGGCACTCCTACAATTCGGCATGCTTTTCGAAAGTTTGTGTCAAGTATACGACGAAGGAACAATCAAAGCGAGCAAGTGCCTAAGCTGGTTTAAGGATTTTTGATCGTTAGTATCAAAGATGAACCCAATTCAGGATGACCAGTGAAATTTGTGCAAGACCTTTTAAAAATCCGTGTAATAAAATCAGTTGTAACTATTGAATAATTTGGAGAAAAACTCCATTCAGCTCATTCCACTCTGTATCATCATTTAAACGATACATACGAGAGTTCACTATGGGGTAATGGATTCCTCGCGATCAGCCAGAGGTTCCCTTGCAAAAATGAATCGACGTTTGTTCATCTCCACCTTTTCGACTAAAAGGTTAAATATTTTTAGTAGGATTGTTACAAGAGACGAAACGTGGGTTATGCACAATAATATTAAACGTTCTTGTAATGATGTGATCTATTGAGGCGGTTGACTACAGTCTTGTTGTTAATACTTTGATAATAGTTGGCCTGCCAAGATCCTGTAGAAATAGCCAGTCCGTCCGTCACCCACTCTGAAGATAAACAACGACCTACTTAAAACAAAACTAAAGGTGCAACAACTATACCCTAACTGTTCCTATCATAACATAAATGTACATAATATTCTCTATGTACTACCCCTACTAACACCTTTATCGTGACGCTTATTACCACATCTGACAAGTCACATCAGAATTTGACGTGAATGAGCAATGTGACAAGAAACAGGAGGCATTTTTAAAGGCAAGAGAAAGAAACATTGGAATAACACAAGGATCAACCAGAGCAAAGGACGGCACAATGAAGGCAATCTATACTGAGAAGACAGAAATAACACCAGTGGTAAAAGTTCGAATAATCGTGGCCGGGACTCGAGCCTGGTCTTCTGATTGCTTGTTAGATGCTCTACCGTTAAGCTACCAGGCACAGGGACTCAACTCCACCCAAAGTGTTGCCCTATCAAACAAAGTATCGCCTTAGGCTAGGAACCTCCAAGGATTTACTCCCTACAATTTAAAGGCTCATTATCCATGTCGCATACAGAGAAAGAGCAAATACAAGTTCTGCAGGTGGTTCAACCACAACGTGGCTTAGTGTAAATAGGCATGACGTCTTGTTGTATTTTATGTGACATCTCCGGTCTGAGAAGTAGCGAGAGAAAGGCTTTCTGGTTCAGAGAGGAGCGCTGTTTTTCTGGCTACTTTCCAACGAAGTCCCTCATGCCACATCTTATTAGAAGCCTTCTTCACGTCCTTACTGATAGAGAGTGTTTTCTCTCGTGCTTGTCGTATCATGTCATGAACGATGGTGACAACCGCTTGAGTGGCCCGGCCCCTCGTGAACCCATGTTGGCAGGGGAAGAAGCCGTCCTTCTCCTCCAGAAAATTCCGAAGACGGCTGTTGACCATATGTTCGAGTATTTTACCTTGGTGCACTAAGAGATCAATATGTGTGTAGGTATTTGGGTGTTTGGGGTCTTTGTTTTTCTTGTGTAGAAATATGTTGCATGAGATTTTGAATGATTGTGGGAAGTATTCTGAGGCGAGTGGGGCGTTGAGAAGGTCTGTAATGGTAGGAAAAATGGTTTCTTGGAGGTGGTGGATTATTGTGGCTGGGAAACTGGAGAGGCTGAGGGCGCATTTGTGTGTTGTTTTGATGTAGTGTTTTGTTTTCTCGATGGTGATGGGGAGGTTAATGTAGATGTGCTATCGAGCACCTCCATTCTTACCATTCTTCCGGCACCATTCCTGGACTTCCTGGAAGTACTTTTGTGCGTGTGGTTTGGGTGGGTTGTTTGTGCACCGTCTCCCAGTCGGACCTAAATGCGCCTAGGCTGTCATTAGTGTTAGTGAGTGTTTGAGTGTTAGTTAGGAGAGTGATGGTTTTGGTGAATCCGTGCCTAACATCCTCCTTACGCGCCGCCTGAAAACGGAAGGGTCAATGCATCAAGTGTCGTCCGCGGACGACCTCGCGCTACTAGCGGTTCTGGCCAGGCTGCATATGCGGGCACGTTAGAGTCTAAGTTATGTTGTCATGGGCGTCTGTTGTATTGTGTGATAAATCTTTGTGTGTTTATTTTCGCATGACATGTTTTATGCGTGTGTATGTTTTTCATTGTGTGTTTAGGTTGCGTGCGGTATATATAGTGTGCATGACTATACACCAATGATCGTCTATGTTACTAAGATTGGTGTGTTGAAAGTTTAGGTTGTGTGGTGTGTTTTCAGTAATGTGCCCTTTGAACTCCCAGTTCGTGGTATTTAGGTTGAGGATGACACTTGTATTTATAATCGAGCTATAAAAGAAGCGTCAAGCTAGCCAAGGCAGCGAATCTTCGGTATTAAGAACTACCCTCTCTGCTACGATTAACTTTACTTATCGCTATCCCGAGGCGATACCCCCTTCACCACACCCTTGCCACCTTTAGCGAAGATTTCCCGCCTTGGCTAACTCGTCGCTACTTTTCCAGCCGTAACCCGGCTATAAATACAAGTGTCATTCCCAAACTTCACCTGTGAAAGACAACACATCGCCACCCGCTCTCTTGGTTCATTGTCAGGAGTCACGATATTAAGGAGGGGGATGGTCCATCGAGGTCGATGATGACGGATGCCCTCTTGAGAGCATCAACATGCACTAGGTTTAACGGGTAGGAAGGTGGCAGTCTTCGTTCGGACCCGTATCTTGACCGAGGAGAGAAAGACCCTAGTGGCAGGAGAGGCTCGAGACGACCAGGCTTCATCCTCGGCTGCAGGGAGCTGCCGAGACTGTAAAGTCCAACACCGCCGTACGTGCACTCCATTCCCAGGCAATAGGTCGGCGTAGTGCGCCGCAGTTGACATTTTACACACAGGCACAAGACCCGAGTACCCACTCCTACACGACTTACACGAACACTTCACATGTAATACTTGGGGTTACATCTAATAACACCTACATAATATGTAAACCTACGCTCCATGTACACCAGAACACCATACATCTACCCACTCACAAAATAGCAGCAACATGAACGATGTTTTCCTGCTCCCCTCCCCCTCTCTTCTCGCCGCCCTAGTCGAACCTAATACCATAATATCCACAGGCAATACACCTCGCATCGGTGTCTAGCCACCGACTTGTTAACTCTCCCTATCCCCTCTTAAAGTTTTTTCCGAACCGTTTCCTCTTTGACTACATGATCTCCTGTGGTCTTCCACACTGAAATCTCTCTGTTTGTTCTATTCACTGTCATCTCAACATGAACCTACACCATTCCGAGATTGGACTCCGCACCTCTCACTTCTCTGAATGACTTTAGCTTCGGTTCGAAATCTCAGAAATAAACTCACAAGCTCAGTCGTGCATAGTTTTCCTTGAACATGTTTCCTGTGCTGCAAGTCTTCCGTAACACACACACACACACACACATATATATATATATATATATATATATATATATATATATATATATATATATATATATATATATATATATATATTACAGTTCTAGCTAATGGATTAGTGCTGGGGAAAAACAAATACACGGCCGAAACGGGTGTCTCATCCGCGGGGGATTCTTTTGTGCGTTTGGCGAGATATGAATAGCATAATCCAGTTTGGAACTTTTTAACCCAAATCAGAATATCACAAAAGGGGTTTACTGTGCTCCGTTGTACCGTTTACATGCACCGCCCGAATGTAAAAAAAAGGCTAGCATTAATCAATAGAAGAAGAGTGTTCTTTCATCGAGACAAAAAGCGACTTCATATGACAAGAGATACCAAACAAACGTTTAACAATTTAGATTGGGACTTAGTCGTAATAAGTCATCCCGCATTCTCACCCGAACTACTAACATCAGATTATTTTCTCTTTAGGCATTTAGCGAACCACCTGAAGAGAATGAAGATGTCAACAACAGGAGAGGTCAAAACAACCTTAAAGAACTTTACAAATATAGTTTGGAAAACTTAGTAGAATGATAGAGATTAGTTGTAGAAACTGTGGAAATATAATCACCTATTAAATTACTAAATGAATATTTATTTAAATAATTTCAGAGTTGTAATGATAATAATAATAAAAAATAATAATAATAATAATAATAATAATAATGATAATAATAATACAATAACTATATAATTTAATTTTTTCCTACTAAATTTCAATTATTTCCTATATTCGTTTTTTCCTTATCGCTCCCTAATTTACATTTAAAGAAAAAATTATTTATAATTTAGCATCCTCCTCCTTTGGCTGGGATATTCCAATGGCTGCACAAATTATCTAGTCTTGTGTTTAAAATTTAATTAATTGCTAAAAATATCTTTGCTTATTCATGGAAGCAAAAAGGAAGTTGAAGCAAAATGTCATGAAACATGTCTTGGCAGATTTATGGAAGAACCAAATGTGGGCAATATTTGATAACATAAATCAACGTAATAAATTGTTTCAATCTCTCAGATCCCCTGGATGCTCCGAAAGTCATGTCACCCCTTACCGAAAAGTAATATGAACAAAAATATAATGAGGAGTAATATAATAATATCAAATACATGTACTGGTTTTAATGCAGTCACTTTCATTGACACCGTCACACATCGAGGTCCGTATGAACACCATCATGTGCCCATACACTTGCAATCAGCCTCTCTTCCAAACTGTAGGCTATCGTGTCAGTCATCTGAAATAGGAAATGAAAACAATAATTAACATGGGGTGACAAAACTTTCGGACCACCCTGTACATTTTCAGAGATCATTAATACCTATTTTATGCTCTGACGAAACTAAATCAAACTTTAACTATCTTAATGAATCACTACCTCTGTAGCGATCGTATGAACTATTTTCACTTAGATCCTTGAAGTGAGACGTCATGATATTAGCCTATTTTTAAAATACCTTTATCAAAGTCTCCTTGATATTTTCAGGTCCGAATCTGGAATGATGTGACTGAGGTTTATTGCGGCGAACAGACAGGTAAAACTGAGATATATTGGCTGGTGATAATCATCGTTCTGAATTGGCTCCCTTTGACAGTCATGTTCGTATGCTACGTGAAGCTTTTTGCAGGTTTCAAGAAACACGCACTTAAAGTTGAAGGAAAGGGTAAGACACATTTGAGATTTTTTTTAGTCATTTAAAGCGTATAAATAAGTATTTGGAGGTATAAAGTTATAGCAGGCATATTGTTGTATTTCAGCTTCGCACGTCTCCTTGTTTTGAAAGTGTAGATTCTCTGATAGGAGAGATATTTAGTCTTGGTATCTTTATAGTTCGTTCATTTTAAATGTTTACAAATGCCTTAAGAGAGATAAAGAAACTTGGCGTGGATTTTTATCAGCAAGGACAGAATCCTGGGGCATGTGACCCCATGATCTCTTATCTCGAGGGATACAGGTTATCAAAAGCTAGAGATGCTGAAAGTGTGAGGTTGACGAGATGCCCTGTTCTTACTAAGACAAGATCTATTATATGTGACCCCTACAAACGCTCCAGACTGGTATTCAATGAATTTTCGTTTCAGAACATCCTGGAATTTTGACAATGAAAAAGAAATTCATAAAAATGTTATTCACAATGATTATTGTGTTCGTCGCCTGCTGGTTTCCATTCCAAGCATTTGCCATCTTCAGGGAGAAACTAATCTTTTCAGACGACAGTCAAGTTGAAAATGAAGAAGTAAGTTAATATTTCAAAAGTCCAAATAAGATTATCTGTTCATGGATTATATCAGAGGGTATAAAATGACAAATTTTACAGAATTACGAACAAGCATAACCCTAAGATCCACTCGATGCTAGTTCAATAAAGAATGGAATGTGTGAAAACAGAGGAGAAGGATAGGTATAAGGTAGAGGAGATATGTATAAAGAATTAGTTTTACAAGTCTTATTTCTGCGAGGTCCTATTTCAAAATGACATTCTGAGGCAAGGTATTCCAAGTCTGTTATTTTGGATAAAAAGAAATTTTGTGTTATTGCAGAGTTAAAACTTTTGTTTAATGGCTTGCACCGTTATTTCTAGTTGCCGTTCGGTTATCTAGCTCAAATATTGACTCATAATTTATATTATTAAACGCTCTTAACATTTTTAGAAGTCAATCAGTTCGACACGTAGATGCCGTTCTCCCAATGATAGGAAATTGGTGTGACTTAGTTTTTCTTCCTACGAACTTTCTAACTTCAGAAATAATTTCGTCCCTCGAAGCTGAACGTGTTCAATAATGCAATGTTCCTTCGTATATATGGGTACTATAATTGCACAGCTAACTCCAAATAAGGTTTTACAAGGGCTCTAGATAAAAGAAGTAAGCTATAATATATTTCGATTTACACGCAAAATGTCTAGCTATGTATTCTATAACCCCATTCGCCTGCTGTAAAACTACACGACATTGTTTCAAAAACTTTAGGAACTTTTCGAGATGAAGACACCTAAAATTATTTCCATGTTGATTGTATTTAAAATTAGACCACCCATATTGCAATCACGTTGAATTGCATCTACCACCTTTCTAACCTTTGACTACTTTATCGGTCTTTTGACAGACACTATGATATTTTTCAATAATGCCTAGTTGCGTGCAATCAGTACATTTTGAAATTATATATATATATATATATATATATATATATATATATATATATATATATATAAGTGAAAGAACTCAACAGTGAAACCACTGAATAGGAGCGTAAAATTTATTTACTTATTTACGATACTAGTTTCAGCAAGAAGTTTACCATACCCTCTTCAGTCGTATACTGAGAATGGAATGGATAGAAAAGTCCCTACAAATCCGTTCTGATCTTGAGGCTGTGTAGGGGATTTGTATTCATTCCATTCTCAGTATACGACTCAAGAAGGTATGGTAAACTTCATACCGAAACTAGTCTCGTAAATAAATTATATAAGTGAATGGAGGATCGGTTTATGGATGATGAAAAGGGATGGTAAAAGGTTGCTTATCTAATATGGAAATGGAGGTACTCGTAAAAGTTACCCGGTTAGTGGGAACTTGGTCGTTAGTCACAATGGCGAGAATATTGAAGAGTCCTCGTTGCTATTGCGCACGACGGGTGGTTAGGACCTTTAGCAACTGGGCTTAATTTATACCTCCGTCGAGTTGTTTTTGACTCCTTAATAATTCTTCACGAGGGTTATGATTTAGGCTGGGCTTACCGAAGGTTTCCCGGTAATCAGGGTAAAGAAGGATTTCGAAAAGGTCGTAGCAAAAAATATAATTTTATTCTTACACTAGCCTATTAAAGGGGCAAGCGGTACGTCACGACTACTTTGTGGCCAATAAGTAGGCTTTCTATTCTACGCGAAGTATTGGGTTCAAATGCGACAGGACGTTCTCTGAGGAAGTACGAGTAACTCCCTGATCTCACGCTCTAACAAATCTGGATCCCCTATTGACGTCTTTTCACCCAAACTCTTCCACCAAATTTTCTCTGCTGTCGTCTCACTGATTCTTCATCTCATCACTCCTTCTTCTGATCACTCCTCGTTCTGTCATCTGCTGGTTTGTTTGCCGTTCCTTCCCAGTTTGTGCTCCGAGATTCTGGAATGCTCTTCCTGCCAAAGTACGATCCTCTCCCTCCCCTGCTACTTTTAAACGTCTCATGAAGACTCATCTCTTCAGAATTGCCTTATCTCCCCTGTAAACTTTCTCTACACTCGCTACACAACCAGCGCTCTGGGAGGGCTAACTACCCTGAAGGGCGCATTATAAATGCCTATTATTATTATATTAGGCAGAGTAAACGGGCTCCGTAACGTTACCAAGGGAGTAAACGGTGTTAACAGTATAATGATTCTCTTTCTCTAACTCTGATTGTCCTTCTGACTTCCTGTGATTGTCGAAGTAATATATGCGTTCGATTCCTAAGGGGCGTGACCTAGACTTGTCCGTGCGGGCAGACCCAAGTGGTCTGGTTCGTTAATTTTTACCCCTAGGGTGGAGCTACTGAACAGCTGTGTGTGTAAGATATACCTACATATTTCTACAAGTTTTATCTTTATTATAGGAAACACTTGTTATAGTCTGTGTTAAAATTTCTCCTGGGCAAAATCTGTATTTGCTCAGCTACTTTGCAACCTCCTGTTTTCTGATAAATCTTTTCCAAGACATGAATGTTTGTTTATGTGTGACCTCATATTGACTCAGGTGTCCAACTTGATATCTGATTTCCGCGTTCGTATTTTGTGTGTTCCCACGCGCGACTCTACCGACTGCTTGCCTTATATCTATTTATAGAAATTACCATATGTATTCTCATTTCCTTATTCTCTATACAAATTAATATATACAAATTAAGATATATTTTCATCTCCTTATTCTCACATTAGACATATTATCTCCGTTATTTACATGTAAGGCAATTTGTTAGGATTTGATAAATCTACAGAGCGTCCATTTGTAGAGTTTCTCGTTGAGCCTATTGCATCATGCAATTTGGTGCCAACAGCCTACCTATTATATAACACGAGCACCACAAGCGCACCATTTAGTAATGGCAATAACTATAGTAGTACAGTTACCACCATTGCCTCAGCTTTTCTTTAGGTGATAGAGTAGGGAGGACATTAATGCTTTCAAATAACAACCACAGTACATTTGCTCATGCTGTGTCTGGCACCCCAGAAGATATGTTTGACAAGAGTTGGGATAGAGAGTGTTCCCCTCCCCCAGGTCAAAACTTAGTTCGAGACTACCCAAAATACTGATTCCCGGAAGGTGTGCCACACACATCTCCAGATGCCATGTGTAACACTCTACACAGGACATTCTACTGTAGCCACTCGGCCCAGGAGGAGATCCTGCTGTAGATAGAAGGGTGTAGGAAGAAGAGCGATGAAAACAGAATGAACGGAGCGTGTGGTGTGTTGTTAATACCTCCACGTTGCTGGGACCAGTGTACGCGCTGTATAATCCACTCGACCAACGTAAGTCCTAAAAAATAAGATTCATTCAAACAGAGCTTATAAGCCTCACTTGCAATCTCGCCACTATACTTCCAGGTCTCAGTTGTAACTGTACATAAAGTATCCCACTGCTCTGCATGGTGAGCTTTAGCATCTCTGCAGGGATTCTTTTATTGTTATTTTTTCTTAACATCTTTGATTGGGTGTGGATTCAACAAATAAATTTATGATGCAAAATCCAGGGCTAGGATTGATATTGAACTAGAAGCAACATTGACAATCATGAAACTTTGAAACGCATCAAGCTCAAGGATCAAAATAGGCCTGGTTTGATGTTTAAGGGGATACCACATTTCTTCTTGAGTTACTGTTCACGTTGTTTCGTTCAAAATTCGCATTTTTTGGTTTTGTATATCATTTTATTGTAAATTTTTGCACTTTTTATGGTATAATTATTTTTTTAGCAACATGACTAGAACATAGTGAAAATTAAGATAATGCAAAATTGTATACATACAGAGGAACCTCGGTTTTCAAATTTAATCCGTTCCGGAAGGCCGTTCGCGACCTAAACAGTTCGAAAACTGAAACACTCTTTCCCCATAGGAATAAATGTAAAATGGATTAATCAGATCCTGGACGCCCAACGATTGTTTATTAAAACTTTTACAACAGTACGTTTGACCGAAAGTTCCGGTTTGTGCGTATGGGGGATCATATTACCTTCAAATTGATATCTATATATCTTTTCCGTACGATAAGTAGTAGCGATTTTCTATTAAATTATTTACCGAGTAAAGGTCGTTTTCTCGATTTTGGGCCATCGAGCGAAGATTCAGCGTCAATAACTTTGGTGATCTTCGGGAAAGGGTGGATTTTGATACCCTGGCCTGAAGAACGTAAGTAACTGCCCCGCGTCTAACGATATATAATACTCTAAAATCTAGTTTAATTTTACAGGACAAACCTTGTCTCAAAGCTCAAAAATAGGGTCGAACATTTTAGCGCCCAGTCCGACTTAAACCTAATTTTCTCCTGGAAAGTTTCATCGGACAAGTAAGGAATTCATACATTAAATAGAGATTAGAATATGCCATCTAACGGGGTATAACACATTATCCATCGTGTGGTCGCTCGGGTCGAAAATAAGTGTTATATGCGAAAATATAAAATTTCCAATTTTTTCTCTCCGTTTTTTTTGCGAGATATCGCCGAAAACCCGAAAAAAACATAAAGTGATGAATAAAAACCAGGATTGTGGGACAACCTTGATGAGCTGTATATATATGGATGTGAAATGCCTTCCCCTTTCGAATGACCTCGGTTTCGTTCAAATTGGCAGATTAGTTCCCGATATATTCACTAAATTTTTTGCCATTTTTTTTAATCGATAATTTCAACCAGAAATTATCGATGGAAATACACCAAACTACGTAAACGGATATTGTATAGGGGTATCTTGAGGGTTAAATTATTATTTTTTAATTTAAATAGGTCAAGGATTTATTGATCCGCAATCCAAAATCCGGCATGGTCTTGGTCCCGAAGAAGCCGGATTTGGGATCTTCAACTCGTACCGGCAAAATCAGACAACAGTTCTTAGCGTGTATACTCCGAGCGCGGGCTGAGGCACGCTTGACGCCACACGCTCAGTCACTCAGTGGTCATTTGCTGCCCGCGTGGTATTGTTAGCTTGTTCGGAAACCGAGTTATGATACGACAACTGGGGCAATTTTTAATTCAAAATTTTGCTCGACAACCGATTTGTTCGAAAAGGGAGCCGTTAGACAACCGAGGTTCCACTGTATGCGGAAAAACAAACAAAACTACACCATTGATTTTAATGTCATTTTATTGCAAATTTTATGCACTTTTTTATAGTATATACTTTGTTTTAGCAACCTGACTAGAACATAGTGAAAATTATGATATTGCAAAATTGTATACATTCATGGAAATTCTCCGTAGATTTTTAAAGTTGATTTGTGAACGAAACGCAAAACTATACCATGCGATTTTAAATATTTACTTTAAAAAAACGGCGACTAAGAACTGTTTTATATTCTTAGCATCATTCAAATATAGATTTAACTAAATTCCAGGGCATTCAGAACACCCCTACTATTCAGCTACCCCCACCCCCCTCCAACTGAAAAAAGCCTATAGTTGACCTTGCTCGAAAAATATATGTTTTAGTCTACCATTAACATAAATATTAATGGAACTAAAGAAAACTGATTTCAAATTATAACTAAATCATATCTACATATTTTGGTCGTGAATTGAGTTTAATTGCTTAATATTTAGCAATTCTATAGCCATTTATATGATATCAGGTTTCAAGGGGGGGGTCCTGAAAGAACCCCCTCTATCTCAAAAACGTCGCCGTAGGTTATCATGATTTTCTCAGGAATGATCTTTAATTTCCTATGTGATAATCTAACATAGTATAAAGTTTAAAAATTGAATGTGGTCTCCACTTAATGTCAGTCTTTTTAAAGGTTTGTTCAGTATTTATGAATGTTCAAGTTTTCGTAGTGTCAAGTGACTTTATGTGTCCATCTGTTTCTGTTGTATCTCGATTTGATAGAAGACCCCTGGAATCTAAACAGAGATAAGGATACCGTTGCTTCAAGACGGTCGGGAATGGCTGGTTTAGAGTATTTTCTCCAGTTGGGACTCGTAAAATGGAGACTGCAATGAAGTTTTTAAAGATGTAGCTGGGCACAGGTTGAGACTATCTGCAACTATATGAAAGCAGTTAATTACCTGTTGTTGCCTTTATGATAGTTAAGAGAGATTATTATTTGTATTTTTTCAGCCAATAGTGAGAAATCGGTATCTACTTTGGTACCAATTATTTTTATTGCCATTGGCAATAGGGAGGAATTATCCTATTTTCAGTGGTACCACTTGTGATGCGGACTTTATCCCCGACTTGAACTTTGTAGGGGAGTTCTTTCTCAGCAAAATGTGAGATCTAAACTTAACTCATAACAAATGGCAAGAGTAACAAAAGAACAAAATAAACTAGACGCCATCTATCGACTAACCACAACCGTTATTTATTTACAGCTGTACGAAATAGCTTTCTCCATGTCCCAATACATTATCTACTTAAATCCTGCTGTAAACCCTTTTATATACGGGCTAATGCACGCTAATTTCAGAAGAGGATTTCGGGTGACGTTCTTATGTTGCTTCAAAAACCAGGTAGGAAAAAAGTTAATCCATTAACATACCTTTCTTTTGATTGTTCGCAAACACCGCTTTTTCAGTCATCTTAAAATTTGCCCTTGAATTCTAAATCTTATGTTGTTGGATGTTTAAAGAGAAATATGATAGCTTCTGTGTAGCTTCCCTTTATTCTAACTTAAGGATACTGTAGGGGTAACTCAGAATGATCTAGAATTTTATATATAATGATGCATCACAAATTTCAGCCTGATTTCGTCTTAGTAAGAGGCTACGGAAGTCATGCTTACGTCTGGAACAGAACTGATAGAAACAGGCATACCATCTCCACATCAGGTTACAAATCAAGGGACAATATTCAACATAATGACAAAAGCGGCCGGCGAGGATTAAGGAGAGCCTTTTCTTTTAATCACAGCCCTGACTTAAGGTAAGTTTTAAACTCTGTGCATTTTAAAGTAACATTCGCTAACTTGAATTTTTACTTGGCACAAATCAGAATTAGGACCTCAAGAATTTGACCTAACACTTTATTTCCTCGAGTAAAATGTGTATTGAGTTTGTGAAAAACATTTTGAAAGCCCTGAAAACATACCGTTGGTCATTAACTGTTGGAGAATTAATGCAGGGATGAGCAACCATTTTAGTACCATCGCGTTGGAATGCCTGTGTTATAACTAATGATATATGTCACTCTATAGTTCTAGTACTAAGAAGGCTAGACGTTTGGCTTTGAATTGGACAGCCTGAATTTCGAGCATTATCCATTTTTTTTTAAACGGGCAAAAAACTCCCCTCCCCCAAAATGGGCACCAACTTTCGATATGCTAAATTTCTTGATTCTTGTCAAATTAAGAAATGAAGTGTATCGAAAGTTGGGGCTCGTTTCCCCAATGGGTGTCGGTTATTGTAGCCACGAGTTAAGGAGCGTAACCAACGTAATAATTTTCCTTTACGATCAAAGAGTTTGTGGAGTTCTTTGAAAAAAGGTTTGTATTTTCTTTAGAAGAATGCCGCAAGTGATTTTCAGCTAACTCTTCACCTCGTTAGTAAAAAAGTAGTTTGAAAGAGGCTGAATGGGTGTTTGAGGTTAAAGTCTGCTTGTTTGTTGAGACGCCAAACTTAATGGATTAAACTGTACTTAGCAAATGTAGAATTTAATTCCCGGACCGATTTCTCTTCGAGAATCGCCGATGTGGAACTTACCTTATTGTAATACGTTTAGGACCACAATGGTAAGACACCGATTTATTCTTTTGACGAGGAACCAGTTTGATGAAGCCACTAATTAATGATTAGTGGGATTCTTTTTAGTTTGAGAGTTGAAACCAAGAGTCGCTAACTCTAAGTTGGTACATATATTAAAGAAATGAAAGACAGCCCAGCGGTAGTGTGGGAGGGGCAGGAGGATACCCACACACCGAAATCCCTCCCCTCCTTACTTCGCGGACGGGAGGCTGTGGATAGTTGCTGGCAGTTTTTATGGCCACGCCCGCTGCGGTCGAACAATAAAGAGTGTTTGTTGAGCGCACAATAGATGAACAACTAAACACCTCTTTTCCCTTCTAAAGAGGAGGAAGAGTGGGATGTTTTAATAACACAAAATTACTGAGAGATATTCAAGGGGTCAGCCTTTGTGGGAGGGGCGGATGAGGTTCAAATGGCTAGTCTAGTGGAGGAGAGGGGATGGTATTCAAATGGTAGTGCAGGGTGAAAGAGGGGTAGCGGTTCAAATGGCAGGTGTGTGTGTGAGGGAGGGAGGGGGGGGGTAAATGGCCACTCTAAGTAGAAAGAGAGAAGGTATTTAAATGGCCAGTCTAGGGGGGATGGGGTAAGGATCTTCAAATGCTTAGTCTAGGGGAGAGAGAAGGATGTTCAAATGGCTAGTCTAGGGGAAAGGTGGTAAGAATCTTTAAGTGGCCAACCTAAGGGGAAGTAGGAGGATTTTCAAATGGACGATCTAGGTGAAAAGGGGGGGGGGGCGCATGTTCAGAAGACCAATCTAGGGGAGAAGTAGGGAAGGGTTAAAGATGTTCAAATGGACAGTCTGAGTCGAAAGGTGTGGAGAGAGGGAAGGATGTTTAAATGGTCAGTCTAGGGGGAAGGGGGGGGGATTTCCAAATGGCCATTCAGGTGGAGAAGGGTTAAAGATTTTCAAATAGCCAGTCTAGATCGGAAGATGTGGGGAAGGGAGGAGGGGATGTTCAAATGGCCAGTCTAGGTCGGAAGGTGTAGGGAGGGGGGGAGGTGATGTTCAAATGGTCAGTCTAGGGGGAAAAGGGGAGGGAAGGATGTCCAAATGGCCAGTCTATGCATTACTGATATTTTTCTACCCCTTCAGAAGCACTAGAGATGTACGATGTCGAGTGAACCGCATTGCTCTTGTCGCTGAAGTCGATGAGAGTAGGACAACGACCCCTCCAGAGGAAAGATAAGGATTGGCACCAGAAGGCGAAAGTAACCTCACTCAAAACTTGAACCTTCCTTGTTTTAGATCTCTTCCATTAGTGAAAAAACTTCAAACAGAGGAGTCATCGAATTTGTTCAATGGAAACTTATATAATTAGTTGAGGTTCAGGATAGGAGAAGCTTTATTTCAAATATGGAGCTACTATTTATATACAGTTGTCAGTAAGAGGTTAAAATGATGCGTTTTTGAGCATTGGTATTGCTTATTTTTTCATTTCTGTTCCGACATCGACAAATATCACGAGGGATGATTGAAAGTTCGTGGGTTTAGGGTAAAAAGATTTATTTTCACACAAATTGAAAATTATTTTTCTCAATATAGTTCCCTGGCAAGTTTACATACTTAGCTCAGCGGACATGTAGTATACCATCTCTTCTTTGTAGAAGCTAGCGCCTTGGTTCCCTAAATAGAGATCTACTCCATCGATGGCATAATTATTAGTGGGGTGTCAGTCCTCTAGGTAGATACACATCATTAATAACATGATCAACAGCATTAAAATGTCAACAGCTAATCTATGTTTTCAATATGAGGCACATATAATAGTCTGATGGGACAAAAACAGTTGAATAAATGGATGTTTGGTAAGTTGAAAGCCAAATTGTATAGCAGTAAGGGGCACCGCAAATTTGTGAGCTGCCTCAAGATATTAATGCAGTAGGTCCCTGTTACAGTTTGACTCTTTGCCAGATAATTCACTAGCATACTCCTTCTGCCTTCCACAAAATCGAAGCCTTCACCTGCAGACATCAGTCTACTGTCCTTTTGGGAGCTGAAATATTTTGATGTTTCCATTGTTTTGACTGTTCTTTAGTCCCTGACTGAAAGTGATGAACTCAAGTCGCATTTATGGTCACAAATCGCCGGAGAAATCTCTCGGGAACTGCATCGAAATTAGCATTTCCTTGGCATGTTACGCCGAAGCCGTTTCTGATTAGGCCCGAGAAATTTTGGGAACCAACAAGTTGAAATATTCATCATTGAGGATCATTATGAGTAACTGCATCAACGCGTTCCTGGAATATACCTGACACTGTGGTAATTTCTCTATTAATACTCGATCTGCCATAACATGTCATGGATTTTGTCAATGATTTCCTATTTGCTGACGGCAGACTTTCCTTTACGAAGGTCATCTTCCAGGCTTTCCCAGCCTCTTTTGAATTCAGATGTCCATATCTAAGCCATGTTGTAAAAAGGGGCATTTTACTTTAGGGTTAGTTACCAACCCTCTCAGGTCTCTTTGAGCGATAAGTCTTTGATAACGAGCTAGTGAATGATTACCTAATGGGATATTTTGTTCATTTTCTTAACTACTTCTCCCCTAGGATTCAATTTTCTGTAACAAGAAAACTAAAGTTAGGGACTTCAACTTTCGCATGTAAGCATTGGAAAGGTTCAACTTCATGTAACTTAGCTGGAAGAGTGTGACTCATGTCCTTCTACCTTAGACCATGAACTTATCAATGACCCCTGGTATGAACCAGTAACCAATAGGAATGTGAGTACATAAAGATAAATTATAAGGTTAAAAAAATTTGATTATTTGGAAGGTTTTACCACATTTTTCACAAACTGACACAGCAATATTTTACTAAATTATAATTATTTGTTACTTAAGATGCGAAAAATGTCAAGAAGAGAAAGTGGTTAAGATAGCAGAAGTGAAAAGGTGTGGAAGGCCGAGTAATCTAAAGAAAATCTTTTGGAGACTTAGGGCCTGGAGGGTACGAAAACCTCCAGACCCTGCCTAATATCGATAATTAAAGGGGGCGGGGGGATCATGGCGGGACAGTGCAAAAACTTGCAAATATCAACTGCCGCATCTTATCATCTGGTGAATATCAACTCTTAAATCGTATGAGAAGCGATTGAGAGTTATTGTAATTTTAGTATTTGCTGCCCAAGATACGGCTTGGCAGGATTATGTGTTTAATTTCGGTTTGAGGTTTTTTAATATAAATATTTATTCCAAAATATCAGGTGCCAGAAAACGTTTTTTTATTTATTCTTTTAATTAGTATCGTCTCTGGATTAAAGCTTTCGAATGGCAACAATGACAACAGCGAGTAAAGATAATATGGCCAGAAAGCAAAGCAACTAAGCGGCCTATAGGAGGTATACGCCACCTTGTAGAGATGAAGTTAGGGATTAGAGCACCCCATAAGAGGTTAACAGGGTTTTTTAACGACATGAGTCATTTGAATAGCCCCCTGCAGGACACGTGGAAAGCATAAGTAACGAATGGAAGATAGTCACGAATGAAATCGACTCCAAAAATGACATGATCACATTACAGGGTAAGACAAAGAACAAAACTATATATGTCTTGTTCTGCACATCAGAAAAATCATGTATTAGTATTTATCTACATGGATGTCCAAAACGACACGAACTTTTTCATACGACACATATACGAGTATGTACTAGATGAGTTTGATATAGGATTTTGAAATATCTCGGAGGCATTTGCAATTGGTAATATGCTCTTAACGGGAAGAATTTTATTTCTATTCGTTGAGGGATTCCTTTTAATTTCTTCTTGTCATTCCCCATGTATGAAGAGAAGGATTTCTATTGCTTTCTGGATAGGCCCACAGTCATAGTGTGACCATCAAAAGATAATGGAGTAAATAAGAAATATTTTAAAATTCGTATGACAATAAACCTGTTCATTATGCTAAATGTTTAGTTTGACATATTTTTGAATATATTTACTAGATACTACTGTAGCAGGCAAGCTATTTCAAGGGGTCATCATCTTAAATGAAAAGAAATTTCTTGCTATTTCCACATTGACCCTAAGATGAAACAACTTAGAGCCATTATTTGTAAAGTGACCCGGAGGTAACGTTAATATCTTACAATTTTTATAACCTGGATCGGTTCCTCCCGTATTTGAAAGTACTCAAACATTATACACCAATTGGTCATCGAGGTTTTCTTCCATGGTTGAATCATGTAAATCACACACACATACATACGCACAACACAACGAAACACGAGGCAAATATTAAATGAATGTCAAGCCGATAAAATTGATTATCGTGATAAGTTAATGATCCCTAAATACACCAGAGAGTCTGTGTATATTTCGGCGTGATATTTAATATCCAGCTTCAATCAATTTCACATGTATGCTCTATTTACTGATTCGCAGTAAGAAAGAATATACGATGGGGGATATTAGGTGGCAAAGCTGTAATATTTATGAGCATATCCAACCACGTGATTGTGGTCGGAAGGCCAAATAGAAGGATACCAATAAAATACTCTGATTTTGAACTTATATCTCTAACTCATAGCCAGAAGGATGAAATGTAAAATGTATGAAAGAGAGAATTCTTCAACTGTACAACATAACTTAAGGGTGTCTGTTCTACCTTAGAATCAACATCAACCAAGATCAAACAAGAAATTACTTTCCTCCTTGGTTGTGCGCCAGCCTCATAAGGTAGGGGTCGATGATTAAATAATACAAACGAATCCTGATTGGCAAGATCCATAAGGAAAGAAGGAGGCTAATAAATAGCCTATACGAGTCAACTCGTGTTCCCATCACCCAGTTCAGTCTCACTATATAGGTGTGGTGTAGATTAAGAGGCGACTCGTACCTTATTAGATCTCTCGACAAAATCCAATGCATCATCTAGCATCCTCATCCATAAATCCATCACCCATTTCAGTCCCATCTTGTACCCTCATCCATAAATCTATCCAGTCTATTCTTAAAGCTCCGCAGGGAGGCCGCTTCTATCACATGACTAGTGAGCCTATTCCATTTATCTACCAATCGATTTGTAAAACAATTTCTATCAATCTCTTTCCTAACCCTAAACTTGTCCATCTAGAAGATTGGTACAGAGGACCATACATTTAATCACCAGCTTCATAGACGCGGATCTTCAGCTTAGCAACAATCTAAAGGACTCTTAGAAAAGGAAAAACTCAAAGTGATTAAGAACATGAATAAAAGAGAAGCATACCGACTCAGTAAATATGGAATTAGAGTACTAAACAAGGAATTAGTGTGAGTACCAGTTAGTGATCAGTAAAATAAAAAAATAGTGTGAGTACCAATTAGTAATCAGTAAAATAGGGAATTAGTGAAGTGCCAATTTGTAATAAGTAAAATAGGGAATTTTTGAGAGTACCAATTAGTGATCAATAAAATAGGGAATTAGTGATTAGTAAAATATCACTGTTGTGACGAGTACGAAAAAAGAAACAAGAAAAATTATAATGTTTAGGTCAATCATCTAATGTGAATAGGTTTTGTCCTCACCTTCGTACGTTACCACACGTAAATAATCACGACTCCGCTGTCTCTTCCTTTGTCCTCTCTCTTCATTGACAACATACCACTTTCATCTCCGAAAACCTGCCGAGGAAGTTCCAGTTCCATACTTCCCTGAAGGGCAATGAGTCTCTCTCTCTCTCGAACCCAAAATTGGTTCAACACATAGCAATCCTACTCTGTCTGCAATCCCCTTCGCAAAATGACATGCCCCTGTTATTTTCGAGCTTTCCAGTGATTGTCATTTTGATCTACATGTGCATTTCATTAACTGGTCTGAGTACCTCAGTTTACGATTAAAAAGTGGGACACATCAGTGTTGCGCGGGTGAGGATCTTGGCCTGCGAGAGGTTTCGTATGCTCGTCTCGGATTTGTGCCTTTAGGTCGTCGCGTCCCTCTGCGTATTACCTATTTTCCCAGCGCATTCTTGGAACCTTTGAGTAAGTACTCTGGGACACATTTTAAAACACAAGATCGGTGGGGGAAGGGGGGGGGGGGTTCTTCCTTAGATCTTATGCCTTTGTGGCGATGGTGCGACGCATTTATAACTCCCCCTCCTTTAGGGATGGATTTGGACATGGATGAGCTTGGAGCCAGTGGCGGATCCAGGATAAAAATTGGGGTGGGGGGCTAACCTGAATGTCTCCCTCTGACGAGTCTGAGAAAAGAGCATTGATCATTAATAAAGTTTATCTTATACATCATTGATAATAATAATTAACAACATCTCATAAAGGAGTGAACACAACTCTCTCACATCCGAATTTTCTTCCACACATCAGAAAATTATGAATCGTGGCTTATTGTAGTTTTTGGATGTCAGCTAAGGTATAATACTGAATTTAATAATTATTTTTTTAGATTTACTTGTATTTTAGACATGTATCATATACGATACATTCGATCGCAACGGTTTAAAAATGTTTATAGATATATTCTATATTATTACATAATTTTATGAATAGCAGAATACATGTAGGACTTAAAAAAAGAAATATAGACCTAAACGGGTCTAAAATTTGGAGATGAGGGGTTTAGCCCACCGGGATCCCCACCTGCTTGGAGCTCTTATTGCCCCTCTAGTAGGTGGCTGTAGGGTCCTTTTACAGACGTTACACATTTTCAAAGGAAGAGCAAAAAAAAGATTCCCTATGGTCTAGACTCATACTCTCGCTTTCGGGCTGCGCCGAACGCCTCCTACGCAGGCAGAAGACTAGAACACCAAAGAGTCCTTCCAAAATGAGATCCTCTGTCGTCGGTTATGTTTCAATGTCTCACATACGGGCACTAAATGGAAGAGGAAAATTAAGAAGACCTACGGCGTGTTTTTATTATTAAAAACAGTACTAATGATGTTTTTAGGCATTGAGGTCATCTGTGGGGGAATTCCACGTGGAATTTCTTTTCCAGCACGGAAGTGACGTCCATGCGTTAAATAAAATTCTAGAATTTGGTTAGGCTTAAATTGGTAAGCCTTCCCCCCCCTCCCATCCACAAGCGGTAGCCTCGAACCGCGTCCCCCAGGACCACCTTTTCGCCGGTTAGAATCGCCTGGGCGTGAAGGTTCGAGGCCATTCGAGAGTAGCGCTGGCCAAACACCCCATGTTTCCCCCACCCTTGGGGGGGGAGCCTCGGATATATAGGTCTCCAGGTGGGATATATAGAGTTGAGGAGTCCCGCCAGGATCCAAGAAGCATTCCCCCTAGTTCCAAGTCAGGTGCTTAACAACGAAGCAAAGTGACGACTGAACTTTTCGTGTCGTTGGAATTGACATTTGACGATCGCCACCGAGCGATTTTTCCGACTCCACTCATCAATTCCTGTAAAATCCCTCCTCGTTTCCTCCTCGTCTTCGGGTGGCCGAAATACGCTTCCCTGGACGAGACGTTACCGCCCCCCAACCTCTTGGAGACCGTCATCACGTCAACTTCCCACACAGAAGCTCCGAGTGCCCTCGCTCTTACATCCATGAAGCCTTACCCTGACGCCTCACCCGGAATCTTCCGTTAGCCAACCCCTTCCCCCCCTTAAGCAACCCATTTGAGTTAATCCTCCCCATTGGAATAGTCTCCTTCTGTAACGCATTAATTTCTAACTTCAGAGTCTGATGCATAACTCTGCAATTCCCCCCCTCATTTACCAATATAATTTTGCCCATTGATTCTCTTATTTTATGTAAATAAAATTATATTTTTGTTCATGCCTATTTGAATAACCTTGAGCTGTGCCATTGCCCAAATTTTACCTGACCTCGTTTTGCACTCTATTCTCGCTTCTCCGCGCGTCGAAACTCGTGGCGTTCCGCCCCTTTGTCGGTTCGCCTTTAAGTTATTAGTCCCTGCTCATAGATATAATATGGAATTGATATAATATGATGTCACACCATGACATCGATATTTACAGCATCGGTTAGGCACGCAAATTATATATTTCTAAGATATTGCACTTTTTATGGGGTGAAAATGAAATTAAAATAATTCCACTTTGCCTTCTTTTGATGCGTAAATAATTTATGATTTCATACATTGGCAACCCTGATTTCAACCTAATGCTAGGTTTTAGAATTGCTAATACTACTAGGTGATAAAAATAGCTGGGGGTGATGGTGCACCCCTCAAAATTAAAGAGGGGTATGAGGGCAAAGCCCCCATTTCGAAATAATTACATTAGGGTTCAAAAAGAATTCGAAAGCCTAGCATTGGGTTGAAATAAGATTACCTCTGGTCACTTCCCACAAATATTCAAAACCTGACACAACATTTTACTCCACAAGTAAAACAAGGACCCGTCACACCCGAACAATTACAGGCATCTATGCAAGATACTCGAACGTCTGGTCAACAGCCACCTGCGTAATTTCCTTGATGAATGGGACTGGTTCTCTCCCTGCCAATATGGATTTAGGAGAGGCTGGTCCACTCAGGCAGTTGTGACCATCGTTCATAATATCATACAAAGAGCACGCCAAACACATCAAAAGGCCCTCTCCGATGTACACAAGAATGACTACACTACATAAAACAATAGGCTTGCACTGCTAAACACTTAAACTCACACACGACTGACTAGACAAATGGGGAAACTAGGAAGAGGCCTCATATACATACATATTCACAGACCAATGCTGCGCAGGCACCTAAGTACCCTGCAGCAGGAGACTATCACTCACCCATGCCCATATATACATAAATGTGACAGCACTGTGATTGTATGTGTTTCTTTGAATGCTAGCCTCCATTCCGACTAGCATCCCCTTTGGCCGCTCCAGTCATAAAACATACACAAAATTCGCCTAGAAACACGAAGCATCGGTCTATAGCAACCGACCTATCAATCTTCATATCCCCTCTTAAGTTATTTCCGAACTCTACTCTTTAATTGAATGATTTCCTGTGATTCCACAGGGATCCTTCTGTTTTCAGTCTATACACAGATTCATTTTTTCCGATATCCCATTCATAGGTCGTCGTGTTCTCAGAGAGTAAGCACGAATTTCCTTGCTCTTCCCCCTCGCCTTCGGATCAGGAGGCAAGAGAAAATGCAAGCTTGTAGGAAAGTCTTTCGCCTCAAATCTCTGCGAAGACACGGTCAAACCAAGAAAGAGGAAGACCCGTAATCTAGCCTTCAGCATGTCGCCCACTCGCCCCTCCCCTCCCTAGAGAGTATTTTTCTCTGTTTTGTCCGTCACAGAACATGACGGCCTAAATAACCCCTCTTCTCCCGCCTCGCCAAATTCGCTCCGTGAATATGAATCCGCACTCATAAACTCACTACAACTATACCGTTCACTTAGAAGGACATAATTGCAGGCTTCAGGGAAAGGAAATTTGAGGTCTAGCCCACTGCGGAACCCGAAGTCCGAGCCATCCTGGATTTGGGCCAAAGTTACAACTTGCGGGGGGTAATCACCATACCTTGCGGGACTGGCCAGGACCACAGCGGAGAACTCACACCCGTGTCTGTGTATGCTGGGCGAAACTAAATAACTAAAACCCGTTTGAGGGTGCGGCAGCCTCAGGCGGTGGTCGTTGATTTGACCTCGCCTATCACCAATTCCGGCATGCTTTTGCACTCTCTGAGGAGCCCTTCCAAGTCCATCTCATTCATATCATCTCTCACAGGTGTCACTTCGTGGGCGGTCACTGGCGGGGCGGGGGACTATCCCTCCAAAAAAGTTAAGAAAATAGTAACCCTAGTAATGGGCTCCAGACTAAAGTTACTAAACAACACACATAAACCATGCACACTTACACCCCCAAGACATTGCAACTAGCCAACACACACGACACACCCAATACAAACATATTTACAGGCTCATAATTATAAAATATTCGTCTTCAGGTCACTTGAAGACGCCCTCAAGTTTCACGAAAACACAACAGACTCACTTAACCGACTCGAATACGACACTATTCTTCCGGACGAGGTAACAAAAAGGTACCAAGTCCGTAGACTAAGGAAAGACCCCCTTTAGTTGGCATTCCCAGCTACAGAGTTATTGACGAACCTCAGGCTTAAGTATGGCGAGGAAGTCATTCAAGATTTCTATTTCAACCATATCAAGCAGTGGGCGGTCATTACACTAGCCGGCGATCATACAAAAAATACGCTGCTAGACCAAGGTTTCAAGGTTTGTGGCACCATGGTACACCCACACAACATTGAGAATCAACAGAGCATCAAACTACAACAGTGTCAGCCTTATTACAAGACCGGACTTTAGACACACACCTGTCAAGCAGACTTTATCTGCTTAAAATGCAGTATAATGGATAACCATTACTTCAGCTGCATACGAAGTGCCTCAACTGTGGTGGTAACCACGTCGCCGTCAATTTAAATTGCCCCTACCTCTCATAGGCTCTGGCAGATGCCGTTTAGGCTATACGGTGTCCATACACAAACACTACCGCCGCACATAACCCACTCTGGCCCGGTCCCCGCCCCCTTTCCCTCACAAAAATTATACGCCGCAAAAATCATACGTGCTGGAGCTAACCCCGTTACGAGGCGGCGACTGGCGTAACGGGGTTAGCTTCAGCACCTACACCTACCCCGGAACATCACATAAACCTGCCCTAGGACACACTTGGCCGTCGTGATCGCCTCCAACTCTGCCCTCTCATCCCAAGAGCCCGAAGAGAAGAGGGCAGCCGTACCTCAACCACTACGCTCACTAGACCATAGGTCGTCTAATGGTAGTACATCTCAACATATGCAGTTGGCACAGCATTCTTCATGCTGTCGCTAACTAGGTACTTAACACACAGAGACATGACATTATACTACTAAATTTCACCAGCCTACACCCTCCAAACAAAAGACTCCGCATTGCAGGCTACCACACATACCTCACACCTTAAGTGCCGCAGCTTGGCTCAGAAATCCTGGTCAAGCGGTTTATACTCCATTCCCTCACAAACACACGAAACGACTCCTTCAAAGCCTGCAAAATACAAACCAGCCCTGGCTCCATCCTTGTGGTCACTCATTACAGACTTCCACAAGTACAACGACAATCTACCACTATTCTTTGTGGGGGACCTGAATGTTCAACACCCCCACACTACTATCTAACACCACAAATGAGGCAGGCAGATATATGACCGGTGCCTTGCAGCGTTTTAGCTGCGAGCACATTGGTCCAGCCTTCACTCCATGCCACACATTACATAGGGCCTCCACGTACTATCTGACCACATTTTCATATGCGTGTTGATCTTATCATCACCCATACTCATACCTATACACACACCCCCTCTTAGACTACAAAAACACGAACTGGGCGGAATCTAGTAGATACATAATGAATATCACACCCCACAACTTCAATCTAGATAATACAAACCCCAGGCATCTAGACACTCACTGGTCCACTTTACTAGACACAATAAAGACTGCACGTGACAGACACATATACCAGAAAAACATACACGGCCATTAGACATTTTACATACACATAACATACTCAAGCCCTCATCACACTATACAATAACCAATACAACAGAGGCCGAAGACAACATAACATAACTCTTCTACGTGCATGCTTCCTCCAATGCGTGAAGCAGGACCGGAATCACCATTAGCGCGAAGTGGTCTGCATTGCGGATGACACTCGCTGCGCTGGCCCTTCTTTCTTCTCGCGGTGCGTATGGAGGATGCTCGGTGCGGAGCCCCAGAGACTTATCACCATCACTGCCAACAGCCAGACACTCACTAACACTAATGAGATCATCGACGCCTTTAGGTGCCATTGAGGCACAGTCCATACACACATCCAACCAAAACCACATGCACGAGAACACTCCTAAGAAGTCCAGGAATAGTGCAGACATCACTACAATAACCACTCCCATCACCGTCGAGGAGACAAAACACTCCATTAAATCGACAACAGAACGTACTCACGGCCCCTCCTGCAATATTGCTACATTAATGTACCACCTTCCCACAACAATTTACCTTTCAATGCCCCCTAGTCTTTGGTCACTTCACACAAATATTCAAAATCTCACACAACATTTTACTCCACAAGAACAAACAAGGACCCGTCATATCCGAACAATTACAGGCCTATGGCTCTGTTAGAGCATCTATGCAAGATACACGAACTTCTGTTTAATAGTTACTTGCGTAATTTCCTTGATAAAAGGGGCTGGTTCTTCCCCTGCCAATATGGTTTTAGGAGAGGCCGGTCCATTCAGGTGGTTGTGACCACCGTTCATGATATCAAACAAAGAGCACGCCAAACACGTCAAAAGGCACTCTCCATCTGTAAGGATGTGGATAAGTCCTTCAATAAAGTGTGGCACGCAGAACTTCGTAGGAAACTCGCCAATAGAAGACTTATCTCTACTAGAAGACTTATTTTCCACTACCTCAGAGACCGGAAGTGCCTCATTAAATACAACAATGCTATATTACATCCATCCACACCACGCGCAGGTGTACCGCAAGCTAGCGTTCTAACGCCAAGACTTTAAATGATGTACACAAATGACACACCATGACCACCAGAAGACTGCAGACATACATACACACTGGCTTACGACGACGACGAGACCAATCTCGTATGTAGACGTAGACCAGAAATGATTGCACTCCATGCACAAAGAATACCCGACGAGAATGCGCTATACGAGGATGAGTGGCTTATTGCCAAAAATCCTCTGAAGTTACAGGTGACAAGTTTCTAAGATTCATACGCATTAGACTATTTTACAAGCAAGGGCGAAAAACATTTCAGAGAGCTTCTCAGGTTCTACCCTTCCAGCCATAAACTACAGTTACACCTAACTATACAAGACCCTTGTCAGACCAGTATTAATATACGCACCCATCACACTTCTAGCTGCGAGTTACACAAGGCGGAGTGAAGCACAGCGCATCCAGAACTCCGCTCTGAGGCGCGCCTGTCGCTCGCTGATGTACACAAGAATGACTACACATGAAAACAACAGGCTCGCACCGATAAACACATACATTCACACACGGCTGACCAGACAATTTGGGAAACTCGGAAGAGGCCCAATATACACATACATTCACAGACATAATGCTGCTCTGGCACCTAGGTACTCCGCAGCTAGAGACTCATCCCATCCCCTCATAAGCAATTTCCGAACCTCTCCTCTCTAACTAAAATGATCTCCTGTGTTCCTACAGGATTTAATACGACTCATAGATTCGATTCGATTTTCCAATATCTCCATTACCCGGAAGGAGAACCAGAATTATGAGGTAGCATTCGAACAAAGGGTAAAACAAGAACTAGATGAAAAGGAACCCGAACTCCGTCCTCATTCACGGGTAGGCGAAACCCGGGAACAAGGGAACGAAGGAAGGTCATTTACTCTAGAACTACAAATAGCCCTTTCATCGTCCAAACAGAAAAGCCCACGAATGAGTGGTATCACCAAGCACCACTTAACGAACGCCCCTGACAACATTTTAACATCATTACTCAAAATCTTGAACGCATGCCTAAACACAGGGCACTTTCCAGACGCGTTGAAGACAGCGAGAATGATATTTCTATGAAAACCTAACAAACCTAAAGGGCATATCGAAAGCTATCCACTGATCTCGCTGTTAAAGTTTATTGGTAAGCTGTTCGAGAAAGTTCTAAATGAAAGACTTAGAAGTTTCTTGGAAGATAACGAATTGCAGAATAACAACCAACATGGATTCCGAAAACATCGAGGTACCGAGACAGCACTGGCATTCATCACCGAAAAACTCGCCGTAGAAATTGCAAAAGGCAACAGAGTGTGGATTTAACACCCCGCGATGCTGCCAAAAAATTGGACAAGGTAGTATGGGTGGCTGGCATGAAGCTAAAATTAGATTTTCTTGGACAAAATTCAAACCTCATGCGAATCCTCTGCAGTTATCTTACAAAGGAAAAAGCAAGAATTTCTATCAATTTCTTCACCGGTGATGCCTTCACCTGAAATGGAGGGGTCCCACAAGGGGAGTTTCAGCCCCATGCTTCATACCATGTATACGATAGACCTCCCCCAACCCCCTAACGACTACGCAATGTATGTCCAATTGGCAGATGATGTCTCTCAAATTATCGTTAGTGAACGAAAGAACCCGAGGGACATCACGCAGCGAACTGCTCGCGAAATCCAAAACATCAACAATGTCAAAAGCCAAAAAAATAAATACAAACAAGGAAGAATTCTGCCCAATTCCAGTTAATAGATACAAAGTCCAACAAGTCACCGCAAACAACATTGTGTATCCTTACAATGCCCAGGGAAAAGTCCTCTGCCTGAAGATTACAAGAAAAGGATACACCTCGAACGTGAATGAAAAAAATAACTATGCGAAGACATTCCTCTCATCCCTGTACAGGTCCTACAAACTGTGAGCTAAAAATAAAAGAAAACTATATTTAGCATCAGTACGCCCGAGTAGGACCCATGCGATTATTCCTCTACATACCTTAGTAAAAATAAAAATCCTGCAAATGCAGAGGGTCCAAAACAAAGCAATTCGCTTCATTACGAGATCCAGATGAATAGAAGGAACAGTGTTAAGTGTTCCACCTCAACGACCTCTAAACAAAAAAGAACCACTTTACAGCTAAAACTCAAGAAAGAATGAAAAAAAACGTGAAAAACAACAATAAATAAATAAAACAGAAAATAAACATAAAACTAAATACAACAGCTAACCAGTAATATAAATATATAAAATTGCAAAGCTCGCAAGTGAAAATACGAAAACAAGGGCTAAAATGCTAAACCCAACGAAACTTAAGTAAATTAAGGAAAAAACAAAAAAACCCAAGAGAACAAAGGCTCCTATGCTGAAAGTAAAAATATTATAACGAAAAGCAAATAATACTGCAAAACGAAATCGTTAGCCAGGCAACCTGGCACATATCACCATCATTCTAATTCTAATCATTTATCCTAGTCACCTTCTCTCTCTCCGTCCATATCATTAACACTACTCATCCATCACTTACACAATATTTTCTACCTTTTCTAGGTCTGTCCTTCGCATTCACCTCTTCTTTTATCCCGATTAGATCATGCTCCAATTTCTTGAATGGCAGGGGTAAGGCATAAAAAGCGAATTGACACTTAAACTTTAAATGCGTTAAAACTCTGGCTTATGAATTTCTCTCTCCTGTATGCACGAAGAGCGTGTTCCGAGGGATTTATAAATAGCTAAGTTAGTTGCAACATTGCCATTTAACCTCATAATTAAAGTGCGACATCGCAAAATCAATTTTTCATTTCACTGGACAAGTTAGACTGGATAAAATTAATTTTCTATTCATTTCGATATGCAAATTGACACGTAAACATTTGTTTACGTTAGAGAAGCCGGCTTATGAATTTCTCTCTATTTTATGTACGAACATCTGCTTCCTCCGATGAGCTATAACATCGCCATTATAGGTTAGGTTAGGTTAATCATCTAGAAATAAACGAATCAAATGTAAGCAACAATGGGCAAAAGGCTAGAAAGTACTGGACATGTTCGTATTGTTGTGCGCCTTCGAAATAAAAAAAAACACGAATCTAGATTTTCGAATCCCTTTACAAGTTAAAATTTTATTAAAAAAACAAATGATTAAATGAATTTTTTGAATTCCTTACAAACTATATTATTTTTTAAAAGTGTAAATAAACTTTAATGAAGGCGAAAACACAATGGGTTCTATGATCGCTGATTAGTGTAAAAACGCCCCTATTCGACACTTTCTAGCCCTCAACGGCGACTGGCGACTGGTGTCTTCGGGCTTACCAGCGTTGTTATTCTTCTTTATGTGTATTTCATAATTTGGTCGATCTCGCATCCACGTTCTGTCAGATAAATGGCTCAACCTACTACTATTGTTTCCATTAATCCATTATGCAATTTTCTACACTCTAACCTTTGTATTTCTTTTAGTTGCTCGACCAAAATCCTCTGTTTCGAGTGTTTTGGAATCGTCCTGGTTACTCTTCCATACATCCCCAGAGCCCTGCAACAGCTCCAGCCATGACTCCAAACCTACATTCTGTTTTCCATTAGTAGTCTTATTATTGATTTCTATATTTGGCCAACTTTTTATTTTATGCAGTCTTCAAACCTCTTGCACACACCTTGACATTCATTCTCGTATATTCCCTTCACAAGTCTTCTCATTCTTCTTACATGCCCGTACCACCTCAAAACATACTCAGTCACAAACTTGTCCACACGATGAACAATTCATAACCAGTTAGTTTTCTCCTCACTCTTTCTCACCTTAGCACACCGATCATCAATTTAAAATTTTTCATTTACAGAACTATCACTCAACATCTTTTCGCCCCATTCCATGCCATGCTCTCACTTCCAGACACCAACATAGCACCCTCATGCTCTCATACAGTTTTCATGATTCAAGATGTCCTAGATAGTCAAAAAGTCGCACTTCATCAACGGTAACAACCACCAACTTTAATATCACACCTCAAGGGTAACACCTGGGACTTTAAATTCCCAGGTGTTACCTCAGATGTTAAAGCTCTCCTCACAAATGCCCTGACAAAGCCTCAACCAACAATTCCAAATCCCTCTCACTGCCAGCCACTAACAACAGATCATCAACATATACTAACATAGTTAGAAACAGTACTCATCCCTCACTATTCCTTATCCCTCTCACATCAATTTCCTTCATTCTCATTCGTACTAAACTGCCACAGCGATATCAAAGAACTTTGTCTTACACCCTCAGCTATGTCAAAATACTCATTCTGGCCATCTTTCGCATAAACGCCGCTTTAAGCCCAGAATAAATACTTCACAACCTCCAATAGTTTACCTCTCACTGCATATATTCTTACACCGTGCTATAAGGCTCCTCCCGAATTGCCGGATCATAAGTTTTCTCTATATCGGTAAACTCACCATACACTATTGCGATGCAACGAGAACTGGCTTACAGACCGTAAAAAATAAATGGTGATAAATGGATAAACCTCATAGTGGGGCTAAGTCCCTAGCTGCGGATCTCAGGGATCAGTCTTGGCTCCTGTATTATTTATCTTCATAAACGACTAAAATTCAAGCCTATTAGAGCAATAAATGCAAGAAAGCCCACAGAGAAAATTAATACGAAGATTCCAAGTACTTTCGAACTTTGTTTAGAGTTCTTTATCAAGGAATAACAAAAGTATCCATGCGAAGGGGAGACGCATGATGGGTGCGAGGAAGTTCAGGAGTCCTGCCTTGCGAAGCCAGGATTTACCTGGCACTGGATGAGAAGCGGCGTGTTGGAGGGCCTTTACAGTTTTTTCTTTGAGTGCCGCGGTAGGGCGCGCGACAGTACGCAGGAGATCTATTTCCATGCCTAAGTAGGTTATTTTCTTGGGGGGAGCCAGGACACACTTTAACAGATTAAGGTTGATCGAGCTGCTGCTCACCAAGGAGAGGAAACGTCGGAGGATGGTTTTAGTACCGATGGCCAATATGTCGTCGAGGTACGTATGGGCGGTAAAGCCCGCCATGGAGGCCCACTGATTTATGACAGATGACAAAGCCATCTGCATAATAAAGGGCGCTCCTGAGAAGCCCATGGGAAGGCGCTTAAAGTGGTATCGAGCGCCATTGATGACGAATCCGAAATAGTGCCTCAATGAAGGATGGAGTCTGCTGTGGTAAAAACCATCCTTCAGATCAAGCTTAATCACGAAGTGCGCCATTGATGACGAATCCGAAATAGTGCCTCAATGAAGGATGGAGTCTGCTGTGGTAAAAACCATCCTTCAGATCAAGCTTAATCACGAAGTGAGCCGGCGATGCAGAGTCGAACACCTTCTTTATTGAGAGTAGGCAAATAGAAGGAGAATCGTAAACCTCTCGGGCAGCGGACATATCATAAACTGTTCCTGTTGTCCCGTTAGGCTTGGGGACCCTCCAAACCCGATGAGCCTTGGTGATCCTTCCCGCCTCGATTATCCCGTGCTGCAGGAGTTGGTCCACGAGTGGTTGGATAGCCGACGACGAGGGCTGCAAATGTCTATATTGACGCTTGAAGAAGATTTTGACGCCCTGCTGCTTGTTTGCCTTTAGGACATGGCAATTGGGCTCCACCGAGTCGAAAAAACACGGGGACTGGAAGTCAAGGCGGGCGTCGGGACTTAATGTAGATACTTCTTGAGCCAGAGGGTCAAGGCCTGGGCTGACCCACTGCTGGTCTTGGTTGCCCTCTTGGGCGTATATATATATATATATATATATATATATATATATATATATATATATATATATATATATATATATATATATATATACATATATATATATATATATATATATATATATATATATATATATATATATATATATATATATACATATATATATATATATATATATATATATATATATATATATATATATATAGTCCAATTTAGTTGTTTCGGTCTCTATTTGATGCACTTTTAGTTATTTATTTATATAACCTACTTTTTCTATCATGTTAATTTTCTCACATTATTAAGGTTTTAATATATGTATTTATTGCACATATGTGCACAATTGCACGTATGTGTATTTTTTAATGATGACCATACGCTCAATAAACAAATTGGTTTGTACACAATTGTTGGAATCTTTAATTTTTTTGTTCTATATGTTGGAAGATGGGTCTCATTACGAAGGGGGATTTCGCCCACGAAACCATATAGGCTAGAACCGCCATTGGATCTAATAATGAAAATACCTTCACTGTAGCTTTTCATGTTCACCATTTTAGGCCTGCTCTATCTCTTTTCGCCTATATGATACTCGTATAATGCTACCAATTGACTTTGGCATCATTTAGCTTCTAACATTAAATTCATCTGATAATTTATTCTCGTAAAACTTTCTGTAACTGAGATTCACAAAAGGATATTTAATTTTAAAACCAGATCCGAGATGATTAATTTAAAAGAAATATGTATAGATTGACAATTTGTAAGATCATATTAGCATGGATCGAATCAGGAGAGAATAAATTATTTTAAAGATTTTATAATTAGCATATTGTGTTTCTCGAGGGAGTGGGTATAAAAAGACAAGCCAGCCTAGGTTCGCTACGAGTCGCTCTAACGCGATCGGCTAATCCAGACTGCCAGTCATCGGTCTAAACGAACCATGAAGTTTCTTCTGCTTCTTTTGGCCCTCATTGGTAAGAAAATAATGTGGTTTCGTTATCTTGTTTAAGCTATCTTCTTAAGGCTATTTTAAGTTTCTTTTTTGCGCAAACATATTTAAAAGAATATGATTGTTTTTTTTTTAAGGAATAGCTTTGTGCAGATTTTTGGTTACAAGTTATACAATAATAAGGTAAAGCTGAAGATAAGCTCCTCGGCTGCCAATTTATATTTATAGATTATTCGTATATGCATTTGGTTATTCGTATATGTGTTTGGTTACTAGAAGTCAGTTTCGAGCCGGTCTATGAGATCCGCTCCCCATACTCCCCGCTCGCCCTCAGAAACAAGTAGTACGATTGTGCTTTCGTCCTTTGTTCCAAAATCTTTCGTCGTACTACTTCTTCCTGAGGGCGAGTGGGGGGGGTATGGGGGGTGGACTCCCCATCCATATAGTAACTCATAGTCTGGCTCGAAACCGGTACCAGTAACCAAACACATATTCCAATAATCTATAAATATAAATGAGCAGCCAAGGAGCTTATCTTCAACTTTACCAATAACAAGTTTAAATAAATCATATAGGTAAAGTTCTATTAAATTTTAATTTACTGAACTACTAAGCGAATGTCTTCCCGAAGACAGATTCAGTTTTATACATTTTTCTCTTCTTGACGTAACAAATATAATTGAATTTGCACCCACTCTCCCCTCAGAATATAACTGTATAAATATTGGGGGTAGATAGATAAGATAAAGTAGTAAGTGACTAATGGTAGGCTGCTATAACAAACTAATTTGGGGTACCTCAATTCTACTTATCAACGCTCGTGGTGGTGAAATCTATTAATCCTAAACCAGTAAATGGATGGATAATCAATTGGGAGGTTGATGATTGCTGTATCAATTGTGAGATGGTTCTTACAATTTGAACTGGAAGGTCGGTTGCTTCAATATCATTTGGAAAGTCGGTTATTCAAGTATATTTCACATTCGCCTGTAGACTTTTTATCATATTTCAATAACGATTTTACTCTAAGCCTATTCCATCCTTTTTATTTAAAACAGGGGTGGCGAAACCCTCACCCGGAGGCACAATTTTCATCGTCCCCATATTTGTATGGTATATTTAAAACATACAATATCTTATAAGTAATATTATCCCAATTTCCGTGGTGGCAGTCAATAAAAATGTTGCGTATTAATTTTTTGTAGATATTAATGCATGAGTCTATCACACATGTAATAATTTTAAACAAGATTTACAAAGATACAAGAGTCAAATTTTATTTATCGCTCGCCGACTTCTTTCATTAGAGATTTTCGCCCGCGGCTCAAAAAAGTTTTCCCCAAAGCCCCCCAAAGGTTTCTTCACCCGTGACTTAAAACATAAAATAATTCAACGGATGACAAAAGCCGCAAGGTCATATCTGAGGTTATCCAAGTTAACACCCGCACTATCAATAATATGTATAATACACACAATTTATATAAAATAAATTCCCTACACATTTAATCTACACCTTTGTTTGTTTGTTTTTTTCATTTCCTGGCCCTATTATGTACTACCTTGTAACTCAAAGAATTGCTAAATTCTCTATTATCCTTTTGCATTTTGAAAACTACATTTTTAAGGTTAAAATTCATCTGCCACTTTTGTGCACAACCTAATAACTTATTTAAGCACTCTGTACTTTAAAGTTGGCCTCAATTTAATTTACTATAGTTGCCAATTTTGTGTCATCAACAAAAAGTGACTAGGAATAATAATGAGTCTAAAAGTGATCCATGAGGTACGCCACTGATAACATTCCTCCACTGTGAGCTCACTTAATTCAGTACCACCCTCTGCTTCCTGTCTTTTAGCCATTCAGCTATACAATTAACATCTTTATAATTTCTGCACTTGTCTCATTTGGAGAACCTTATCTAGAGCTTTACTATTATCAAAGTAGATCAAATCAACATTCCTTCCATTATTTAATTGTTTAATTACATGACTCATAAATTGCAATAAATTTGTTAAACATGATCTACCACTTTCAAATCCATGCAGAACATCATTTATTAAACTACCTCTTTCTGGATGCTCAGAAATACACTTCTTAATGACCTTCTAAAGAATTTTACAAACAATAGATGTTAGGCTAACAGGTCTAAGGTTATTTAGGATATCTTTATTTCCCTTCTTAAAAATCGGCGCTACATTTTATCTTTTTCAACGATTAGCTATTTCTCCAAATTCCAATGATCTAGTATATATCTTCTCAAGAGCTAATTTAGTACTTTATACACCTTCTTTAAGTAACCTAGCTTAGATGTAATACTGAACAGATGCCTTACTAATATTTAACTCAATTATCAGCTTTTCAATAATTTCCATATCTACATTAATGTTATTCAACATTTTTCTCCCCTAACCTAGAATTATCACAAATTAAACTATTCAGATTCTCTTATAGAAATACTGAAGCAAAATGATCATTAACTACTTTTACTATTTCCTCATCAGATTCCTTTACAACACCTCTATATTTCATATACCTTATTTGATCTATCGTAGATTTGTTATTGAATTTATACTAGCTAAAGAATTTTCTTGGATCTTTATTAGTATTTGGAGGTAAATTAATTTATGCTTTTCCTAATCTTATTTAACTCATTCCTAGTCAGCCTATAATGATATATATTTTGAGCAGTACCTTCACCCTGTAATCTTTTGCATGCCCCTTTCTTTTCAGAAATCTTTCCTACCTCATGATTCCCCCATAATGGCTTCCTACATTTCTTCCTAGTGACTTTCGTTGGGAAGCATTACGTTTGGACCACATTTAATATAGTCTTAGAAATATTTTTACCACTCAATTCTACATCCCAGTTTTTCATAATCACCTCTATGAAAGTTGAAATTTTAGTAGTGTTTGTTCATGTTCTACACTTCCTTATTCCCAAATTAAAACTGACTAACCGATAATCACTATTTCCCAATGCGTCCCCGATAGTCAAGTTCTGAACCAAATTATCGTCATTTGAAAGTACTAGATCTAATTAATTGGTATCCCTTGTCGTCATCATCATCATCATCATCATCATCATCATCATCATCACTAACTCTATAATTTTAGAAAGGGATATTTTTGACTATTTGCATAATAATTTCATCTTAGTTTATAATATCCACTTCATAAACAGGGTCATCGTTCGCATTCACGTATCCCATGCAATGCGACTACAAGTTTGAGTGTCGCCTCGCCACTGGAATGCCAGGCATTCAGGCAATGGTAGCCGGTCTCGGTATTAGGGCAGAAGTCAGCGTCCAGATGAATTCGGCAACTCAGGGAATAGTCAAGGTAATAACAATTACTTCAATTCAACATTCAAACACATACATAAAAGAATTGTTATTCTTACCCATTTCTTTCCCATTCCGATCAAAGCTCGAAGACGTCCAATCTGGTGATTTCGACGGCGATTCGCAATGCTGCAATCTTCGAGAGCCTATCCCAATGAAGTGGTCCCCAATGGCGCAGTACAAAGAGCAGTTGGAGAAAGAATTTGTTGTAAACTTCCATGAGGAAATGGTGGGTTATGAATAGATGTCAGCGAGGAATATTAAATAGATGTTAAGTTTCGAGGAAATTAACTTGCTTGTATCCCCTCAGGGCCAAGTAATGGAGGTGGATGATCAAGATATGGAATTCATCATCAACATCCGAAAGGCAATTGTGGAAAGCCTCAGAATCAATCCGTTGATCGCGAATGAAGGAGCCGTCGCGCGGGATCGTCTTAATAAAATAGCCTCCGGAGGCGTCCCAGACGCCTTCTCCTTGGAAGAAGAAACTCTCTTTGGTCGATGCGAAAGCCAATACACCATTTCGAAGGTGCCTGAGTACAGCGTCGAGGCACTCAAGCAAGAGCTTAAAAAACACCTCAAACATGATGAGCAGGTTGAGGGGTCGTCAAAAACCAAAGGAGCCAGTATCCGAAACCTCGCAGAGCAATATTATCGCGTCGTCCGAACAATTGACTTCGACAACTGCAACGACAAAGTTTACCTCCAGGTAAAAAATTAGAGCATCTATATATTAGAACTTTGATGGATATGCACATAAACTCTACATTATATATCACCTTTAATTTCAGCACACTGGAGTGACGAACACCTCCGAAGCTCTCCGTGCTCAATTCAAAGCCATTCACTCACGTTCCTCTGTTGGAACGTTTATTCTGAAGGGAGCACCAGGAGACTTCAGGCTCGAGAGTTCTATGGTCGAAGGGGACACAATCATGAACCCATTCGGCTACAGAACTCACAGAATGCAAACCATTACGAACTCAGTAAGCTTTACTCTCTCCCATATCTGAATATGAAAAAATAGCCTCATCCCACGGCGACTCGCAGATTCTAAAGCACTTGGCAATTTTTATAGACCATGGTTCTCAAATCCGCGAAAGGCATTACCCGTCCATTCCGTGTATCTTCGAAAACTCGCGATGTGAAGACATGGCGTTATGAAGTGGCTTCACCATACCCTGCACCAGAAGGACATCCGGAACCATGGGTTAACTATCGACAGGTATATACGCAAATAATATTGATACATTACCAATTGATCATTAAAACTATAAAAAAGTAATGTTTCTATATAGTTTACGATCAGCTGGAAGGGACAGTATTTTATAGCTTAAATAATTGTGTATACTTTGCAGGGAAGCCAGTACTTGCCCGTCAATTTCCAGTCTACTCTTCTCGGCTTGAACGTTACTTCTTCAATGATTGACGAATACGAGGTAAATTAAAGAACATTATCACTTAGTATTGTAGTAAACCTATGCACAAAATATAATAAAAATTGTCTCCAAATTTCAGAAAACTCTAATGCAAATGCTGGAAGATAGCGTGAAGTTCTTTTATGATGATCCTTCTGAAACATCAACACCAAATCCTTCTTGCAAATACTCCAAAGAATCGGTAGCCACCACTAATCTGCACTTCATGACTAGAATGATGCGCATCTTGCCCGAGTCCAAGGTGGATGAGATCTTCTCCCAAGTTTTCAGCCAACAGGATGTCACTGGACAGCGAAAACAGTGAGTATTACAAAGTCATCCATTCTTCCCAATCCGAGAGACCAATACACATGAAAATGTGCTCATCAGATGACCTGTTCTCGTGTTTTAAGAATGCTGTTGACGGACGTTGCTGCCGCTTCGGGCGCCACTGCACCAATCAAGGTTCTTATAAAGAAGATGAAGTCTCGAGAAATTTCTTCCCAAAGAACTGCAACAATCTTCATGACCATGACCAATTCACTTTACTCTCCAGATGTTATCCCTCAACTTGTGGTATGTTGAAGTCAGACAAGAATGTATCGTTGTGAGTTATAAAGTTGAGTTATTATCATCATAAGCTAACACTATGTATTTTGTTTTTTTCAACCTAGGACTTTGCAAAATCTTGGGATGTTAGCACGAACCCCCTTGTAACATCGTCAGTACTCATAAATGTTGCAGGACTTATTAATAGAGTTTGCATGGATGAAAGAAGAATCAACTATACTCTACCCAATCCAATCTTCGGCAAGGAAGCTTGCAACCCATCTGAGATTGTGGATAGTTTCCTTCCCTACTTGAAACAAAAGGCTGAGGTTGGACTTATAATAGGATTTTTATTCTCATATTTTTTTCTTCTATATGAATATATATTTTATTTTGGACTGTGAGTCTGAATACGAATTTCTACCTACAGCAAGCCTCCTCATCGTATGAGAGAACAATTTTCATTATAGCAATTGCTAACTTTGGCTCACCTGAAACCCTGCCCATCTTGAAGCCATATATTTATGGAACACAAGATTCCAACCCTCGTGTCCGAATTTCAGCCATCTATGGTTTGACCAGAAGACACATGCCTGATTCCGTGCGCCAGGAGGTGAGTAAATAGTACAGGAAACTTCCTTCCAACCCGATGCTAGTTTAAAGATTATGTGACATTTATGTTTTACCCTATGGCAGGTTTTCGACACCCTTATGAAAGTCGTAGATAACATCATAGAAGAGACAGAGATCAGACAACATGCATTATCTGCGCTTCTCACTTGGCATCCCGATACTGCGTGGTGGCAACGAATGGCTAGACTGACATGGAGAGACCCCAGTCCGAGCATGGCAGCATATATCACCTTCACAGTTCAGAGTTTAGCTAAGTCAACAGAGTCTCATCTTCATCGCCAGTAAGTTTCTTTGCCTTAATTTTATTAGAGAGATGTCATTTATAACAAAGAATAATACCAAACACTGCATTATATTGAATTTCTATGTTTTGCTCAATAATAAAGAGCCAGGATTGCTTCGTTCGTTGAGCCTCTTCTGAAACCCTTTACACCTTCGATGATGCGCTCTTATCACAACATTTTCTCCAGCTTTAACGAGCCCAAGAAGGTAAAGCTAATATAGAAGGTCCACCTGTAGATATTCATTTCGTCTGGAATTATTTCTTACAATTTATGCGTAAGTGCATAACTATTAGTATTATTTTAGGTTGGAGTCTTCACAGATTTCGCATACATTCAACCCCGCCTAGAAGATCATCCAAGCACATTATATATGGCCGGCATAGAAAATTTGGGAGACCTTCATCTTCATCTCTTCGAGGTAATGTTAGTCCAGTGTAAAATAACGTACTAAAGGCAAGAATGTCATTACCTTGTCTCATTTTCCAAACCTTACATTATTCAATCAGCTTTACATTTTAGGGTGGTTTTTCATACTCTGGAATGTTACAAAATATTAGTGACTTCATGAGTTCCTTTGCTTCGCGAGAATTTGGTCAACCGATCATGACTCCTTCAGTGACCCGAAGCCCACACAGCAGAGATTTAGAAAAGTTTGTGTCGAAGATGAAGGTACGTATGTACAACTTTAAGCTTAATCTTTGTTGACATAATCGCTTCTTTGAAAATTAGTTAAATTTACGTGTTACAAATTTAGAGCTTTGTTGGAATGAAGAGGTCATCTCAAAAACCAATGGAAGCTGATCTTTATCTCCGTATCTTCGAAAACATGCAGTATTTCCTTCCAATTAACAAAGATATCATCCGAAAGATTGCCGGAGAGGGTAAGGAAAACGAAGTTTAATTAGTCATGAGTAAGATATTGTTGTTGCTCTTCATATGAGGAAATCAAAATCCATGGTCCTATCATTTCAGGAGGCCAAAACCTCATTAACGATCTCCTTCATGGAATTACCTCCAATATTACCAAATTCATGAGCCCCGTCGAAATCGAATACTTCATTCCAACTGAAATCGGTCTGCCAATTCTGAATACGGTAAATAGCTCGTAATTAAACTATCATGCACATATTCTATGAGTTTCATGTGATGATAAAACTATTCCCTTTGAGTGATGACGAATCGCTGACCCATGACAATTTCTGTACATAGGTGTCTCTGCCGACGGTGAACAAGGGAGACATCGAAGTTCGCCTTTTCGTCTCCGACATGCAGTCACCAACTATTCACGATTTGATGCATGCTGAGAACATTACCCTCCTCTTCAAAACCAACTACAAGTGGGTAACACTAGAGAGTATAATCTAGTTACTTTTTAGAAAATATACCTTACTCGAATCTTCTTCTTATGGTATATTCTGTTGGTTTTTGTGTAATTTATGCGTCGAAATTCGTTCCTCGAAGATATGTGTCCAAATTGTTGGTGAAGACCGAAGTACCAACACCATGGAACAAGAAGATGGTCGAAACTGGAATAGACAATACCAAGCAAGTGAACTTACCAGTGTACGGAAATTTGACTCTTAGCCGCACACATGAAGTAAAGAACCTCACTCTTAACCTCGCCCCGTACGTTCAACAAAAGGTGAGTCAAATTAATCTCAACTTTACCCATCTTCAATCCTTTTCATTGCTTACCGAAATAAAGTCTATTTCCAGCATAGCAAGTTGATTATCTCTCTTCCATTAGTTCCCTCTCGTCCATGCTCACAACCTTCCCTACACACAAGTTCGAGACTGGATTCCATCAAGCTCCTCTCAGTGCCTGACTAAGGTCATTGCGGTTCAAGAAGACATGAAGCCTGTCTTGCAGGTATGGTTCTATATAGTACTTTTCTACTAATAACGGATATATGTTAAAAGTAGGAAATAATTTAAAATTAAATGTTTTCTCTATTTCCAGATTTCAAAGAAATTCGACAAAAAATACACGGGTCTTGATATGGAACTGAAATACTATGCAGATGCCCCGTACCCATTCACTCACAGCTTCATGACACAATACAAAGAGTAAGAGACCTAATCTTCAGAATTTACTTTCTTAGTGTTCACAGTAGGCCTTATTGACCAATCATCACTGAATTCATATCATGTCTTCTTCAAGCAAGTGCTGATATTTGTTTTAAAATTTGGATCTTTACACCAACCAAGGTTTATATGCCATAGGGTAGAAAGAATTGTTTTATGTATATCTATTTCCAGACATCCAGAGTACCTGCCTCAACTTCTTATTTCACCTACGTCCAAACAATACCAATTTACCCTACATATGACTCCGCAACAATCTACCCGAAACGTCAGCGTGTCCTTATCACTTCGTAGGTTACTGAAGGAAATTATTTGCTCATAACATTAATATGTATATATAAATTTGTACTTGATCAACAAAACTTATCACGGATTATATTTTAAATGTTTATTTAACTCTTTTACAGTATACCCCACACCTAGAAGTGCCAGAAGTTCTTCTCCAATGCCTGCATTCTCGGCCGATGATACAGTGAGTCAGAAATTGGAAAAATTAAGAAGCCTCTCAGGTAATTATAATGAAATGAATCTTAAGAATATAGACGGTTATGGTTTAGGCCAGAACAAAATTCATTCATATATGTAAGTCTAGCAGCTTTTATATATGCATCCCGTTTCCTTTTCACATGATTAAATCTTAGAATTTATTCTGAGGAAAAGAGATTGCTTATTCCTACATCAAAATGAAATATCAAGAATGAAGGTTAGCTTTTGCACGACTGATAATCTCTTGAGAGTTTGTGGAATGGATGTTTTAATGTCCTTTGCTGTCAATGTAAATTAGAATAATACGCAGTTTTATGTCTGTGTATATTTACAGACCACCAAGTATATGGACTAAACATTGAAACCCTCTATAATGGAACCGAATACCGTAAATACGAGGTCCTCGCGGCTTTCACTCTTAAGTCTCAAAGCCAACAGACGGAACAATACAAGGCTGTCCTCGCTTTCCTCACTAGTCGTGTCCCAGGATTCATACAGTCTCCTAAAGCCCTATGTACTCAAGCTGAAATGAGTACCCCATACATCCCAGACTTCGATGCTCTGAAACACGTTGTCCAATCGGATCCCCAAGAAACTGTACAAGGAGGGGTATATTATGGGCAGAACTGTGCCTCACCAGAAATTACAACTTACAAAGTGAGTTAAAATATATCGTCCACGAAAGTGAAATTACAGATGACATTCCGTCGTCACACCAATAAAGCATTTTTCAATAACTCTCGAACTCGTTTTCAGGGATCGGCAAAAGTGAGTCAAGAAAGACTTAGCATTATTCGCCAGGAACTCAACAAGATTTGTGGCAGTGACGAAGTCAATCCAACCGTTGAATTACAAACTCCTGCTATCTACGACACAGGAAGCTTCGAAGTTCACTTTTCGAAGGTAGTAAGCAAGGTTTTTAATAGATTAAACTGGGTATAATTGTTTGATTATAAATGTACATATTATATCGTAATTACCTTGAACATTTCAAACTTTATATCCTTAGGAAAAGATTCCAAAACTCCTGCTTAACTCAAGCTATTGCGCTGAAGATATGATTGAGGGCGCTATCTACCCCAACGGCTCATATAACCACTTCGTGAAGGGTCCCCAAAATCAGATTACAGTAACTTTTAAGAGGTATCTCACCCTTATCTGAGAAATCTAGTTTGAATTAAGGATTGTTTGTAGATACACGAGTATTATTATAAGGAATCCCATTTCCTAGTACAAATCTTTCATACCTTCTCATTTCAGGCCACTTTCAAGTCTCGGTTACACCTTCTGGGCTGCCCTTCCACAAAAATACAGCATCCTCAGTGAAATTTCCATCCCCGAAAGGATGACAGCTATTGTCCCGATGAGTGGTCTACACGTATCTTATGATCAATACTCTCACCTCCTGATTAGAATGGGTCTTCCCGAAACTTGCCAAATTCAAACTGGACGGGTTATCACATACGACCATTTGAACTACACATACAATCCACTACACTGCTGGACAACTGCTGCCATTGATTCGAGATCCCCGGATGACTTCATGGTCTACAGCCGAGTGAACGCATCTGGAGAGTTTGAAGTAAAGGTCGTAATGCCCAGAGATTCCATCACTGCTCTGGTTTCGCGAACTTATGTGACAGTAAGTATTTCGAACATTTCTAATTTGGGATAAATTCTTATGTTGAAATTTCATGAAAACTTAAAACATCCTAAATAAGTATGAATATCGAAGTTTCCCCCTTCTAATAATTTTGATATTTATTCTTACACTTTGTTTTAACTTTAACTGTTACTTATTCAAACAGGTTAATGGAAAGATGATTCCACGGGATCAAAATATGTACATCGTGAAGAACAGAGAAGGCAAAGAAGTAATGGTTATCATTAAACATAGAGATTATTATCAAGTTAAAGTAATCAGCAAACTTATTGTAAAAGTAAAGAATGAAGTTCAAATTAAACCTTACCAGCCCATGAAGGGACACCTCCGTGGTGTCTGTGGAGATTTTGATGGGCAACAAACAGACGACCTGACAGGTCCCAAAAGTTGCTTGTATACAGACAAGGAGCTGTTTAAGTATGCCTGGAGCTTACCTGAAGGCGATCACTGTGACATCCAGAAATGGCAAAGTGAGCAAAAGAAGGTTCAGGAATTTCGGCACTCTTGTCCTAAGCGCCCAACAAATCCCAGTGATCTTCGTCTCAAATCTTTTTATGGTAAGAGCAATTAACCTCTCCACCCTCCATTTATTTTACAATTACTATATATTACAAAAATTAAGAGAACACTTGATCTTAGTACAAATGTCCTATGGCGCTGTCAATAATTTTGTTTAAATTTGCTCTCTAATATTAGTCTCATTTCTGTGATAACATCTAAGCAAGCTTTTCCTCTCCTCGTGATTGACTCACTCTTTAGTTTGTTTAAAGAATGTGATGGAAGAAAGTAACAGATGAGAGAAGGATGGAAAGGGAAGGATGGAAAGGGAAAATATATTTGAAAGTGTTGAAAGTTACCAAGTAACAACAATTAGGCCGTCTCGCATTCTTTCATTTTCCTTCCAATCGAGATAATATGCATTTCGGTCCACAGAATCAGAGATGACCAACTGCTACCAGAACGTTTACCCAATTAAACGGAAAGGACCTGCCATTTGTGTGTCAATCAGTCCTGTAAAGATCTGCACCTCAGAATGCAGTCTGGTCCATAAACGGGAAACAAAGGTAAAGTAGACGAGAAGGAGCGTTCGTTATGTGTTCAATCCCAGCGAGAACTGACACAAAACATCATCGCAGTGATGTTTTGCCAATGCTAAGCCGCTCCAGCATTGGCAAGTAGCCCATTACACGTCATCGAGCACATAGCTAATCACAAACGCGCCTCCTTTCTAACCCTAATCTTCACAATACAGCTATATCCACTCTTTTTCTCTCCCTTAACGTGCCGTAGGGTTAAACAATATCGATACACAAAAAGTAGAGGAAAAAACTACATCTTAGTAAAATTAGAAACAAAGGTAATGAAATAATAGATTTGTGGTGACAATTTGGTTGATTTGTTTTCTTTTCTCATCCGACAGCAACTCTGCAAGTGTTGGATGCCATCGAATCTTCCAAGTGAGGTACGTAAGGCTGAATCCAGAGGATACCTCATGCATCCCGTCACTGCCCCGGCCAAGTACAGGGACCAAGTCGAATTCACTGAAGCCACTGAATGCAGACCGCATTAAAATGGCCACATTCCTACTTAAATGTTAAAATAAAATATTTTAGAATTCAATTTGATTTTATTACCTCGGGGTTAAATCCTCATTTTTCTAGCTGGTCAAACTTAGTAGTTGTGTTAATGGAATCGAGTACTGAACCTAATGCAACATATTCTGCTCCATCTCACTCTACATTGGGTTTACAACCCAGCTATAAATAAAGTTCCTTACAGTAACTAGACACCTCATTGTACCCACCAAGCGAACAGATTACTGTTCTAAAGCTATTAATAGCAGCGTTGAGAAATTAGAAATTAAAGATTGTAATCACTACTGTTAAATTTATGTATATACAATACTTGCAGCCGAAAGAGCTTCGGTATATATATATACACTGTCGATACTTGCCAAACCCGCAATCAATTGGGTGTCAAAGGAATGACAACGGAATATGACAGCAAACATTAGTAATTATAACAATATTAGTTAGCATTGTACAGGTCTTGTAATTGTGCGAGAGGCTTCGAAACCGAGACCAATTTTACCGAATTTGATTCACAGAGATATTCACAGAGGATCTTCTGGAAGAGGCATTATGCCAGTGGCTCCAGGGTTTTGAAGTCAGAGTTATCCTTCTATTAGGTGGACTGCCTGCCATCGCTACGAGCTCCACCTACCCGTGCCCACCGTGATACCTAGTCACGGAGGTAACCTCCCTAGTATATAGTGTCAGCTTTTTAAAAAGAATCCGGACGAAAATTCGAACTCCTGACCTCACGATTGCCGGGCAAGTGCGCTAACCACTATACTAGCTTGTTCATTCGACTTGGAATCTACCATTCACTTCAAACTCCTCCTTTGAGCATATGCGCAAAAATTCTTAGATCTCAGTTTCCGCAATGGGACAAGAACAGAATCAAATTTCAAAGAATATTCTGTGCAATTTTCATGGAAATTTATTGTGGTGGTACTGTTGTCTTACCCGACTAGTTTACTGATATGGTATGTTGTTGTTACCTACTTAACCCTAGGCTGTCTGCCCGAGCTCCTGATGTCTACGGCCGGCATCTTGCTCTTCCACAAACCTTCAGTGTGTGTATTTTGTGTTGTCTGCATAGGTGGCTATGATTTAGGAAGTCTTTCATTATGTGTTTTATGGTGTGGGTGGATCTGCTACAAGATGGACATATCACAATTTCGGTCGGTCCCCGTTTTAATTTTTGTTGTTTTGGTAATAACATTGTAACTATTCGTCCGATTTTAACGAAATTTGAAAATTTTATGTTGTTTTACATTTTCTTTCGAATGCCATTATTGTCAAGGTCCTCCTAAGGATAGCGCGGGAATTATTCTTTTTCGGCAATAACATCATAATTGTTCGGCTGATTTAACCAAGTTTGAAACCCTTATTTTGTTAACATTATTTTTCAAATGAAATAAATGCCAAAGTCCTCCCAAGGTTAGCTGAGGAATTATTTGGCAATAACATCATAACTATTCGGCGGATTCTAACGATATTTAAAAGCCTTATGTTGAAGGGCATAAGGTCGTAAACCAGAATAAGTGAAAGCACGCGACTTTTGGTCGGCATATCTCGTTTTACTGAGTCGTTCTGTGACTTTGTAGGGGGTACAGAGTAGTGTGATTTTATGGATGTGGAGGGTAGCGTGTGTTTTCTTTTGGGGTTGGGAGATAGTAAGTATGGCACCGTGTTTCCAGATGTTAGGTATGGTGTCGTGAGAGTAGCTGAAGTCCGATATGTTGAAGAGTGCTTGTTGCCTAGGTGCTGTTTTAGGTTTATGCTGCTTATGTTGTTTGGGCCACAGGCAGATGAGTATTTGACGTTATCAACGATGTTTCTTCTGCTCGTCGGTAAATAGAGCATAGTAAGGATCGTTTGGAACTTCCTCTTGCGTCAACGACTTTCCTATCGTTTTTAGGATGGTGTTTGTGTGTGACTGAATTTTGAGAAGCGATTGATCAATGTTCCTCTGTTGTTTGTCAGAAGGCATTTTGTCTCTTATTATGATGGCAGCGTGTGATTGTATAATGTTGGTGTATAATAGTGTGATGCTGTTATTGTTTTATAAAGTTTGTCATTTTGTTTAATGCTCAAGTGTTTGGATATAATTGCTCCAGTTTAGTGTTTGTTGTTCGGATATTTTGTTTATTTGTGTGTTTTTCTGGGTTTTTTAGCGCCTTCTGGCCACTGCTAACTAGGGCATAAGTTCGCGAGGTATGCGAACAACAGCATAGATAGTTAAATAAAATGGAAGAGGCCAGCACCCTTTAAGATTTCATATAGTTCACAAGTCCTATAGGCCTCCGCTGTCCAGGAAAAACGCTAATCAACTTTTCCCATCAAATTTTAAACACAGGAGGTTAGAGAAATTGGGCGGAAATCGGCTTGAGTAGCGTGATCTCTCCCCGATTAGCGCAAAGTGAGAAAAGTGAGCCAGGAGTCGGGGAAGATACCCTATGTCCCGCTCCTGTTTAACAGATCTAACAGAAATGGAATGCATCACTAACCTAGTTGCTGAAGCATGGCATACGAGACATCGTCTGGACCAGGGGTAGTGTCCGTGCATGAAGGGAGAACGGAACGCAACTCACTCAACGTAAACCTGTCGTTGGATTGTTCTCCACCTCTGGAGGTAGAGTCCAGTCGGTGGCGTTCAGTGACATCACGACGTGTTTTAAATGTTCGTAGAGCAGCATCACAACTAGAGAATATGAAGAAAGTGGTCGCTAAAGAGTCTGAGCCGGATGCGGGGTCCCAGATAGCAGCCATGTTCACCTGGAGACGGGGAGGGAAGGTCCTACGTGAACTAGCCCCATATATTTTTGACTCGCTTCTATACCTAAACAAGAGGGGGTTTCCCTTTAAGTGATGACACGTATCCCGCCATGAAAGAGTGGCGTGCGTGTTTCGAAACACACCGGAATCTAACTCTGGTTCGACAAAATTCACCGACGGTGAATTTTATTCAGCGGCCCTTATGGATCATGTAGGCATATCGCTTCTGTCCGAGGGCCGTCTCACTTTCGGCAGACCACCATGGAAGCGGACATTCTGCACAATGAACAGACGTTTTATGAATGTTAGTTTGGCCCACTGTGGTCTTTCAGGTGTAATTGACTCAGAAAAGGATAGCTGAATGGGAAAGTGTTCACTACCATGAAGGTCATCGACCATCTCACATCCGGAGACCACAGAGACAGATCGAGAGAGAAAAATCAAGCGGTTCTCGGGCAATTATGCGTAAAATCATCCACATTTAGGGCGCCTACTTCTAGTTTGTCGATCAGGGTCGGCAAAGATCTGACCCTTGGTAGGGCGCATGTGCCCAGCATGGTCTCGGCAAAAAAAAACGAGCTTGTGCAGCTCTTCTCAGTTGACCCGGAGTTCAGGGCAATTTCATTGTAGGAATATACCCTCCAAGTTTATTTGGGTGAAGCTGCGGGGACACTCTTCAATAGCGGCCCGGGGTGACAAAACTCTGTCCCATTAGAGGTTTTATTGGGGGAGGACCAGGTCACTCTGTGAGTCTTTTCCTTTCTCCGCTTCGAACCTTTTGGATGAGTGGGCTGGCTCGTAGGTAAGGAACCTTCTTTGGCAGTGTCCCATGTCTCCAAGTCACCTAATGCAGCCTTGAGTTAGAGGATAGGAACCGAAACTCCTTTCGCGCTGCCCTCCTTTAGTGAAGCAGCTTTAGCAACCGCGGAAAACCGCCTCACGACACTCTTCTCGTCCTTTGCGTCCTGTGTTCTAACGACGCAGTGGAGGTACGCGGCCGTTTTAGCTTACAGGAAACGGTCACAATGGGGGAGCGGAGGGATCTTTAGTTTTAACCAAGGCTGGGTGTGAACACTAAGTACCCCAGCTTTACCAGGGAAACGCCGGGGAGGGGAACCTTAGAACCCGTAGAAGTATTTCGAATGGGCGTCAAAGCGACCGTACTCGTAGGCCAGGAGGGGGCAGGAGAAGGTGCCTTTATATAAATTAAGGCGAAAAAACGTCCCAATGAAACATCGGGCGCACCAAGTCCTTAGCCCTAGCCTTGCGAAATGAGAGACGTTCTACAGCATGAACGGCCAAGATTTCATTCTCCTAGAGAGACGCGCGGCATTTCTTCGAGGAAGCAGAGAGTTGCTCTCCGCACTTGACACACTTGGCCATAAACCATACGGATTGATTCTGTACAGTTTGGAGCAAATTACACAAACTTCGGGTAATCCAACTTTGCCCATCTCACGAACGATTTGTATGGCTGAAGCGGGGGCAGTAGTAGCACCTCCGTAGTAGTGGGATGAAGGCCTTCACGCAGCAACGATAATACTAGGCACACACTAACACAGGAAGCCTGTAGAGGTGGATCTCGAGTACAATCCGTTTTCTCCTCACATGTTTGACCTTGACAGCTACCTTCTCTGCCAAAACTAAGGTGATGTCTTTTAAGGAGTAGTCAACGAGCTCCTTCACATAAGCCACGCCTTTCACGATTTTCATGTTAGAGTGAAGTGTCACACTCACCGGGGAGCCATTAAATGTCCAAAGGGCACAAGGCATGGCCGCCTTTAAAGGACAGACGCTTTCGCCCGAAAGGTCCCATCCGAGAAACGGGTCACCTTCGGCTCTCTACAGATCAAACTTGCTAATGCGCTCCTGTAAATGAGCGCCTGGCCTTTGTAGCACATAACTAGAAGGATTTTAATCTACCGAGTTAAAATGCCAAGAAAGCTCTGAATGAGGAGCCCTGAAATAATCAATGATCCACTCAGCGAACGTACGACTTTGGTCTTTTTCTGGGCCTTCCTTTCCCAAGGTACCTCGAGGCGGTATGCCAATCTTATTCTGGTCACTTGGAGAAGCGACAGAGAACCCCTCCTTCCTTGGAGCCCCGCGGAAGGAGAGGAATATCTTGTCCACTTTGATTTCCTCTTGCTTTTCTTCTTCTTTAGAAAGGAGGGTGGAGAGTGAAACTGATTTTCTCCTTTCCCGGAAGGCCGGACGGACCAGCCTTGATCAGATATTTCTCTCAAATGGAGAAGAAAGTTCTCCCTTGTGTGAATCATTATACATATATCTTCTGGAAGTGGTTATTTTGTCTGTGGCTCCAGCTTCATATTACCACTTTGATTTTGTGAACTGCCTGGTTGGCTTATTGTTGAAAGAACTGACTGCATAGTAAAGCTCTGTAATTTTATTTTTTCTCCTAGCCATTCCATATGTTAAAATACATTTGACCTTTCTAAGAATTCATCGCCAATCCTGGAAGTCCATTCCAATAATTTTGTATCAAAAACCATCTTCATAATTCTCAAATCCCATTTGAAATTCTATTTCTAAAAATGATTATGTTAAATATTATTTTATAAATCAATTTTATGATAAAAATATAAGTGTTTGTTGTATTATCATAACATAATCCTATAATCTCAACTCAAAAAACTACAACAATAATGGTACTTATGGACTCTGAACTTTTCAAGTTTTGTTGGCTTGGTAGTTGCGGAAGCTAATAACGAACTTGTTGGTAAGTGGCTTTTTCTTATCACTCTATTCACAACGTTTTTATTCCCAACGTTAGATATATGTAATTACGACAAACCGAAAAATTAAATATCAATCTTACAATCCCGATCTGCATCAATGAATTCTCCAAATAGTATGCTGTATGTTAGGCCTAGTTTTGATATTGTTATGAAAGTTGTTTTCAGGGAAGTCATACCTGTCGTTTAAGTACTTTCTATCCCTTTCATAGAAAACAATGAAGTGGGATTTGCATAGCTTAGATAAGTCTCGAGTAAGCTACTACATTTGATAATATTTACTCCATACGATTACCATATTAGATGTAGGGTATCCTCCAACCAATCACAACCCTTGTCTGACGAATTTCAAATTCTCCAATCAGTGTAGACCTCCTCTCCCCTGCTTCACTCAAACTTTCTATTTCTTCACTCGTGTTTGGTCTACCCGCCGGATGAGTCACCCCCTGAGGTTATTATTCGTGCAACGTTCAGTGGCTATAACATAAAATCTACCAACTATAATCTATAACAAATAATTTTCCACATTGCTATACCCTTCATATTAATGTAAACCAACTCGTATAAACAGTGGCAGTCCTAGCCTACATGGCGCCCTGGGCGAACCTCACCTACGGTGCCCCCCCCCCCCTTCCTCCACAGTGTACATAAGAAGTTTAGGACAGCCATAGCTTTTACAAAACAACTTTTTATTAAACTATTTATTGTTACTTCAGAATTTAAAAAAAAAATGTCATTTATAAATTTTACAAACTCTTCATCACTTAAATAAAACACAAACATAGGAATATAGATATATTACCAGAAATAATACAAATGAAATTGCACAAAGCTCCTCTCTGCTTCAGCAATAGTGACTGTAAGAGTAATACCAATCCTGAGAGCAGTCCAAAAATTAGGATATATTTCAGAGAGCTCCCTTTCGTGGATAAATGTTAATTGCTTAAGCAAGGACATGGTTTTTAATATTATGTCTGGCAAGTTTTTCAGCTCCTGTACAAGCTCTCTACCATTTAAGTCAGAATGACCATTAAACTGTAGTGTATTGCTAAGATTCTCACATTGTTTAGTCAGCTCCTCAAATGTGAGATTATGGAAATTAGTCAGCACTCCAAACTTCTATCCCACATTTTTCAAGGTGGAAAATCTTTCCTGAATGGCTGACATCGCAGCATCAACGACTGCCTTGAAGAATGTCCCCTCCAACTTCTTCAAAGCATCATTTAAGGGTTCATCACATGCTTCATAGGAGAAGTGCCGCTTTGTAGACCTCAGCCGTTTCTGTTTTAACACAGTCTCCACATGCATTTGTTCACATATATCTTTGGCTGCCATCTGTGCAGCAACAAAACCTGTCTGTTTCCCTGTATTGATAGAGAGCTCTCTCTGTCTTCTTTAGGAGATTTACTGCAACATCAACTTGCATGTTACAAGATTGCATCTGCTTGCTCACATGCTGAGTTTGGCACAACAGTTCGTACCACAGAACTAAACAAATGGCGAAGCGGTATGATCCAACTTCCTTGCTAGAGATTGGGCCTCAACCATTATTATAGAATCTTTAGACTGATCTCTCACCTCGATTAGTGCAACTCTCACTCCAGCTGCTTGATATCTTAAGGGCTCCACACTCTTGATCTTGCTCTCCCATCTTGTGTCAGACTACATCTTCAAGGTGATATTCACATGTTTTTTCAAAATAGCCCATCGTTGTGTGGAGGCTGAAAACAAGTTATAAAGCTTCTGCAAGATGCCAAAGTAACTTGTGGCATCAATAGATCCCTTGGCAGCATCGGCCACAATAAAATTCAAAGAATGAGCCCCACATGGAACCAACAGAGCTCTGGCATTCATTTCAAGTAGCCTGAATTGAACACCTTCGTTTTTTTCCTCCATGTTGGCCCCATTGTCGTATGATCGTCATCTACAGTCCATGAAAGGAATTTCTAACTACTCCAGTCTCTTCAAAATCATAGATGCCAAATGATGCGCAGTGGACTGTTCCGCCTCCAAGAACCCAATGAAATGTTCCATGATATGGGGCTTCCCCTCAAGTGATATTGCCCGAATCACAACTGAGTATATTTAATTTGTTCAGACGAATTTTGCTTGAAAGTGGGAGAAGGAGTGCTTGGGAAGAATTAAAGCAGGCTTTTAAGCTCGAGTTCGGCAGGTCACAGGTCGAAGACTTGCAAGAACTTTTAAGTACGTGGCAAATGGGGGATAGGCGTCCCACGCGTTTCTTTGAACATCTTAAGGAATTGATCAGGGTAAAAGGCACTCAGTCTGAGCTTTTCGACTCCCTCTTGACACAAATGTTCCTGCGTGGAATCCTTGACCACATTACGACCCTCATTATGATTGGTAAGCATAACAACATAGACCAGATTGCACATGCAGCCGAGATTATTTACCTGAACCCATATGTTAGCTGGGGGACTGTCCCACAAAATCAGATTCCATATTCTAATTTAACTATTTCACAGGTTCCGTTACCAACGGAGTCTTTCGACAACAGGTCGGACCAGTGTAACGCCTCTTTCTTAGCTGCTACGTTGGAGAGGATAGAAAGAGAGTTAGGAAACTTAAAACTCCAATGTAGGAAGGCGCAAGTGCACAGTCACAAGAGTGGACGGAGCGAGAGACATCGTTCTTCCTCTCGAAGGCGAAACCAACGAGGGCATTCCAGCACAAGAGGTGAGACGCAGCATTCCTTTAATCATTCTTCTTCCGCCTACCCCTCCGCACCTAATTTCGTCACTCTCAACCAAAGAGTATATTCTGGTACCATGAGAAATATATTAGCGACGCTGTACACTGTACGCAGCCTTGCCAATATTACCACTCATCCCATTCTCAATCTAATTCTCACTTTTCACAACTTCGTTCTTCTCATTCTAATGTTACTTTCATCCAACAAACTAATTGGTGTTGGTACCACAAAAATATGGTGCACAAGCCGTAAAATTCTTACAGCCTTGCACATACCTACAACCAGTACCTCCTTCTTTTAACGTTAATCCACCAATTTCATCTCCTCCACAATCCATTCACTCTTCTCAATCTAATTCTCCAATTCACTTTAGCTTGTCCCATTCTAATGATTCAAATTCTCCAACTAATTCAAACTGAGAACGCAAGTGATCAATGGGTCTAACACCTCTGCCGTTCCTTCATTTTCTCGTGTTGATCCACCATTTCGTATTTACGACCCACTCTCTGGTTTTTCATATTTAGTTGACACTGGTTCTCAATGTAGTGTTATTCCAGCCTCTCTGGATGATAAAGCTTGTTCTTCCTCTGATTTTGTTCTTAATGCCGCTAATTCCTTGGATATAAGTACCTTTGGAAGGCGTATCCTTCAGTTGTCTCTCAGCCTCCGTCGAGTTTTTCGATGGACGTTTATTATTGCTAAGGTTGATGTTCCTATTTTGGGCCTCGATTTTCTTTGTGTCCACGACTTTTTGGTCGATTCTTGTAACCGCAAACTTATTCATCGCACTACTTCGCTCATAGTTTCAGGTTCATTTTTCCCGTCGCACAGTTCTCTTCTCTCTGGCCGGTTCCCTTCGACTAGTCCCCAATTTCAGCGCCTTATACAGGAATTTAACGTCTTTAGCATTAAATTTACCGGATAGAGACGAATGGAAGCCCTGTATTTTCCCTCCCCCGTCGACAAGCCCCAGATAAACTCGCTTTAAGGGGATAGCATATTTGTTAATCAATCACTTTTCAAATTCTTTCGTTAAAAATTCGCATGTTTGGTTTTGTATATCAATTTATTGCAAATTTTATGCACTTTTTATCGTATAATTATTTTTTACCAACATGAGTAGAACATAGTGAAAATTAAGATAATGCCAAACTATTTACATTCGTGGAAAACTTTTCTTAGATATCTAAAGTTAATTTGTGACAAACAAAACAAAAATACACCATTGATTTTTATATCATTTTATTGCATATTTTATGCACTTTTTTCAGTATATATTTTGTTTTAGCAACATGACTAGAACATAGTAAAAATTATCCTAATGCAAAATTTTATATATTCTTGGAAATTCTCCGTAGATTTTTTAAGTTAATTTTGAACAAAACACAAAACTATGTCATGCGATTTTAAATATTTGCTATAAAAAATGGCGCTTGAGAAATGGTTGTATTTTTAGCATCATTCGAATATAGATTGAACTAAATTCCAGGGCATTCAGAACAATACTATTATTCACCTAACACCCCCTTTTCCAACTGGAAACAGTTGCAACTGCGCTGAGCAGAGCCTCGATTACGTCAGAGCCCATTATTTAGAGACTATCTACAGTTTTCCAGCCCACTGGCAACAAACGCTTTCTCCACACACCTGGTGCGAGGTATGGATCAGGCCATGGGTGCGTTTCGCCTTTCCACACACCAACTACTTGGCAGGATTCAGGGCAACCATAAGGGCTGCCTGATAATGAATATGGAGAGACGGTCGACACGAGCTTAAAGTTGCGTCCATTGCTCCACGACTGTTCACATGGACCTACCACCCACTGCGGTGACCAGTTCAGGTCGTCTTCTGCCATCTTCCAATTGGGTACACTCACCGCCATTTGATAGAGCGATGGCCCCCACCTCACTAAGAAGACTGCTTATCTTCCGAAGGGTTCGGCATATTCTTGTTAAATGTCCCAGTCTAGGTGATCATTTCACACTTTAGATGTCCCGGTACCGGAATAAGATGGGTCGTACCGCTTGTCCCTCGTATCTGACTTTTGGGAGGAGGCTGGCTCCTCTTGTCGCTCTTCTCCTGGTTGAAGCGGGCCTTCCCGTATACCAGAGCCTGCTTCCCCTTTTTTAATTCTTTTATTTTGTTTTGTTTCTTGTTGGTTTAGGTACTGCTTTTGTTTGTTTCGGTTATTTCTTTAATTGTTTTATTTTTAATCTAGCCCATTATTAGACTGCAAAGTGATTGCGACTAATTATGCCCTCGAGGGCAATCGCCAAATGTGCACTTTAAAAAAATCGACAGATAGCAGTATGAGATAGACAAACATCTCATACTGATCATTGCCATGTCCCTTGTCAATCTTGTCAATTTCTGTCAGCTGACACTTCCTTGTGGTTCAGAATTACGTTTACCATCTTCTTAGGTAACTTAGTACTTTGCATGGGAGTCTTGGGGGTGGCTGGATCAAAATTTGCTTTACAGTCGAAATTCTGATAAATTTACACTAGTTCTTCTAATGTTCCCTCCCCCCCTCCCCACCATTAATTTCTTTGATATATTTTTCTCAAAAATTTGACCCCAGTAATGTTCCGAATGAAATCTACTGAATAGCTTATCTGTTGCTAGCTTTAAATATGCTATAAGGACAGCTATTCCCACTTGCCTTTCTTCTTCTTTTTGGTGTCGTTACCATATTATTTATCCTTCCCTTTCTTCCTCTGTTCCACTCGCAAATAGAGCGGGCTATGTCAGCCTTTTTCAAATGCATCCAACCATCTTTCTTACCTGATTGAAAGTCTAAGTTCCGAGACGGAGGGATACCAAATTATTATTAATGCTGACATGTCTCTAACATGTTTGTTTTTCCACACTTTCTCCCTCAACATCTTAAAAAGGTGTGGCAGAAATGCCAGCGTTGGCTTTCATCTACTTTTAATTAATTCAAAGACAGTTCTCTTTTATTCCCGTAATTCTAAAAATAAATCTGTTCTAATATTTATTATCATAAAGTTGTTGATCCTACCACACCTTTTAGCAGAGCTCGTGCCTTTCAAGTGGGGGCTTAATGTTCGTACCTTTAAGCTTGAAGACCTCTAAATATTAACGGATTTGTTTCAAGGGCTTTGACCTCTGACCTCGTTAATTTTGTAAAAGTGGCCTACTTGGATTCTACAGGTTTGATCTTCAAAATCCTACAAATCCTACAAATCCTGGGCAAAATTGAACTTGGTATGCATATTTTGAAAGGACCGAATACAAAATCTCATAAAATTATCATTTGAGACATTGAAATAAATTATGAAAGTGATCCTAACTAGATCTATGATGAGAGGCGAACCTCGCTTAAATTTGAAACCGAAATAAAAGCTTCAAATTATCAATTTTATGTATATAATTACGATGGATATCATTTTTCGTGTAATATCAAATAAAAACATATTAATCGAGTGAATGTGGTCAAAATTTCAATCGTTTAGAGTGTGGTTCCTATCCAGTGACTGACTCTGAGGTATAAAAAGGGATTTGATCTTCTTCTCTTCACCAGTCGGTCTAACCTCGCCGGCTGATCCTCTTCTGCTGTGATTCGGGAATAATCTGAAAACCATGAGACTTCTTCTTCTCTTCCTAGCCATCGTCGGTAAGAAGTTATATTCACTGTCGGGTTTTTTTCTTTCACTAAATATTACAAGTAGGGGTGGGGGGTATTTAAAGGGGGTGTGGAAGGTAGGGAGTGCGTGTGACTCCCCAAAATGAGAGAACTTGCACCTAAAAGTGAAGAACAATGAGGAAAATTGAGTAAAGAGAGAAATGTAAAGAAAATGTGATAAAAACGGAAGAAGTAAAAATGTGTGAAAGCTTTGAAACCACAGATCTACCTCTGGACGTTGAGGTCAAGAGGGCAAGCAAATGTCGAGATGTAACCCGCAGCATGACGCACCTGATTATATCCTGGTTTGTTCAGGGAGGGTAAATTATACCGACTTGTTCAGGTAGGGTAGATTATACCGTCCTGTTCAGGGATTCAAGCTTGTAGGAAAGTCTTTTGCCTCAACCTCTGCGAAGACACGGTCAAACCAAGAAAGAGGAATACCCGTCATCTAGCCTTCAGCATGTCGCCCTAGAGAGTAATTTTTCTCTGTTTTGTCCGTCACCGAACATGACGGCCTAAATAACCCCTCTTCTCCTGCCTTGCCGAATTCGCTCCGTGAATATGAATCCGCACTCATAAACTCACTACAACTATACCGTTCACTTAGAAGGACATAATTGCAGGCTTCGGGTAAAGGAAATTTGAGGTCTAGCCCACTGCGGAACCCGAAGTCCGAGCCATCCTGGATTTGGGCCAAAGTTACAACTTGCGGGGGGTAATCACCATACCCTTCGGGAGTGGCCAGGACCACAGCTTAGAACTCACACCCGTGTCTGTGCATGCTGAGCGAAACTGAATAACTAAAACCCGTTCGAGGGGGCGGCTGCCTCAGGCGGTGGTCGTTGATTTGACCTCGCCTATCATCAATTCCGGCATGCTTTTGAACTCTCTGAGGAGCCCTTCCAAGTCCATCTCATTCATATCATCTCTCACAGGTGTCACTTCGTGAGCGGTCGCTGGCGGGGTGGAGGACTATCCCTCCAAAAAAGTTAAGAAAATAGAAACCATAGTAATGGGCTCTAGACTGAAGTTACTAAACAACACACATAAACCATGCACACTCACACCCACAAGACATTGCAACTAGCCAACACACATGACACATCCAATACAAACATATTTACAGGCTCATAATTATAAAATATTCGTCTTCAGGTCACTTGAAGACGCCTTTAAATTCCACGAACACACAATAGACTCACTTAACCAACTCGAACACGACACTATTCTTCCGGACGAGGTAACAAAAAGGTACAAAGTCCGTAGACTAAGGAAAGACCCCCTTTAGTTGGCATTGCCAGCTACAGAGTTATTGACGAACCTCAGGCTTAAGTATGGCGAGGAAGTCATTCAAGATTTCTATTTCAACCATATCAAGCAGTGGGCGGTCATTACACTAGCCGGCTAGCATACAAAAAATACGCTGCTAGACCAAGGTTTCAAGGTTTGTGGCACCATGGTACACCCACACAACATTGAGACTCAACAGAGCATCAAACTACAACAGTGTCAGCCTTGTGACAAGACCGGACATGAGACACACACCTGTCAAGCAGACTTTGTCTGCTTAAAATGCAGTATAATGGATAACTATTACTTCAGCTGCATACGGAGTGCCTCAACTGTGGTGGTGAACACGTCGCCGTCAATTTAAATTGCCCCTACCTCTCAAAGGCTCTGGCAGATGCCGTTTAGGCTATACGGTGCCCATACACAAACACTACCGCCGCACATAACCCACTCTAGCCCGGTCCCCGCCCCCTTTCCTTCACAAAAATCATACGCCGCAAAAATCATACGTGCTGGAGCTAACATCGTTACGAGGCGGTGACTAGCGTAAGGGGGTTAGCTTCAGCACCTACACCTACCCCGGGACATCACATAAACCTGCCCTAGGACACACCTGGCCGTCGTGATTGCCTTCAACTCTTCCCTCTCATCCCAAGAGCCCGAAGAGAAGAGGGCAGCCGTACCTCGACCACTACGCTCACTAGACCATAGGTCGTCTAATGGTAGTACATCTCAACATATGCAGTTGGCACAGCATTCTTCATGCTCTCGCAAACTAGGTACTTAACACACAGAGACCTGACATTATACTACTAAATTTCACCAGCCTACACCCTCCAAACAACAGACTCCGCATTGCAGACTACCTCACATACCTCACACCTTAAGTGCAGCAGCTTTGCTAAGAAATCCTGGTCAAGCGGTCTATACTCCATTCCCTCATAAACACACGAAACGACTCCTTCCTAGCCTGCAAAATACAAACCAGCTCTGGCTCCATCCTTGTGGCCACTCATTACAGACTTCCACAAGTACAACGACAATCTACCACTATTCTTTGTGGGGGACCTGAATGTTCACCACCCTCACACTACTATCTAACACCACAAATGAGGCAGGAAGATATATGACCGGTGCCTTGCAGTGTTTTAGCTGCGAGCACATCGGTCCAGTCTTCCCTCCATGCTACACATTACATATGGCCTCAACGTACTATCTGACCACATTTTCATATGCGTGTTGATCTTATCATCACCCATACTCATACCTATACACACACCCCCTCTTAGACTACAAAAACACGAACTGGGCGGAGTCTAGTAGATAAATAATGGATAACACACCCCACAACTTCAATCTAGATAATACAAACCCCAGGCATCTAGAACCTCACTGCTCCACTCTATTAGACACAATAAAGACTGCACGTGACAGACACATATACCAGAAAAACATACACGGCCATTAGACATTTTACATACGCATAACATACTCAAGCCCCCATCACACTATACAATAACCAAAACAACAGAGGCCGAAGACAACATAACATAACTCTTCTACGTGCATGCTTCCTCCAATGCGTGAAGCAGAACCGGAATCCCCAGTGGCACGAAGTGGTCCACATTGCGGATGACACTCGCTGCGCTGGCCCTTCCTTGTTCTCGTGGTGCGTATGGAGGATGCACGGGGCGGATCCCCAAAGACTTATCACCATCACTGCCAACAGCCAGACATTAATGAGATCATCGACGCCTCTAGGTGCCATTGAGGCACAGTTCATAAACACATACAACCAAAACCATATGCACGAGAACACTCCCAAGAAGTCCAGGAATAGTGCAGACTCTATGCTGATGAGCTAAAGTCCGACCCATGATAGAATTTGAGTTTCTCGGTAGCATCACTACAATAACCACTCCCATCACCGTCGAGAAGACAAAACACTCCATTAAATCGACACCAAAACGTACTCACGGCCCCTCCTGCAATCCTGCTACATTAATGTACCACCTTCCCACAACAATTTACCCCTCAATGCAACACTAGTCTCTGGTCACTTCCCACAAATATTCAAAATCTCACACAACATTTTACTCCACAAGTAAAACAAGGACCCGTGATATCCGAACAATTACAAGCCTATAGCTCTGTTAGTGCATCTATGCAAGATACTCGAGCTTCTGGTTAACAGTTACCTTACGTAATTTCCTTGATAAAAGGGGCTGGTTCTCCCCCTGCAAATATGGTTTTAGGAGAAGCCGGTCCACTCAGGTGGTTGTGACCACCGTTCATGATATCAAACAAAGAGCACGCCAAACACGTCAAAAGGCACCCTCCATCTGTAAGGATGTGGAGAAATCCTTCAATAAAGTGTGGCACCCAGAATTCCGTAGGAAACTCGCAAATAGAAGACATCTCTACTAGAAGACTTCTTTTCTACTACCTCACAGACCGGAAGTGCCTCATTAAATACAACAATGCTATATCACATCCATCCACACCCCACGCAGGCGTACACCAAGGTAGCGTTCTAACGCCAAGACTTTACATCATGTACACAAATGACACACCATGACCACCAGAAGACTGCAGACATACATACACACTGTCTTACGACGACGACGAGACCAATCTCGTATGTAGACGTAGACCAGAAATGATCGCACTACATGCACAAAGAATACTCGACGACAATGCATAATACGAGGATGAGTGGCTTATTGCCAAGAATCCTCTGAAGTTACAGGTGACAAGTCCCTAAGATTCACACGCACTAGACTATTATACAGGCAAGGGCAAAAAACATTAACAGAAAGCTTCTCAGGTTCTACCCTGTCAGCCATAAACTACAGTTACACCTACCTATACAAGACCCTTGTCAGACCAGTATTAATATACGCACCCATCACACTTCTAGCTGCGAGTTACACAAGGCAGAGTGAAGCACAGCGCATCCAGAACTTCGCTCTGAGGTGCACCTGTCGCTCCCCGATCTACACAAGAATGACTACACATGAAAACAACAGGCTCGCACCGATAAACACCTACATTCACACACGGCTGACCAGACAATTTGGGAAACTCGGAAGAGGCCCAATATACACATACATTCACAGACATAATGCTGCTCTGGCACCTAGGTACTCCGCAGCTAGAGACTATCAGTAACTCATACCTATACCCACATAAATGTGACAGCGTTGCGAATGTATGCGTTTCCTTGAATGCTAGCCTCCTTCCCGACTAGCCTCCCCTCCAGCCGCACCAGTGATAAAACATACACACAAAATAAGCCGCGTAACACGCCGCATCGATGTATAGCCACCGACCTTTCAAACTCATCCCATCACCTCATAAGCAATTTCCGAACCTCTCCTCTCTAACTAAAATGATTTCCTGTGTTCCTACAGGATTTAATACGACTCATAGATTCGATTCGATTTTCCAATATCTCCATTACCCGGGAGGAGAACTAGAATTATGAGGTAGCATTCGTACAAAGGGTAAAACAAGAACTAGATGAAAAGGAACCCAAACTCCGTCCTCATTCACGGGTAGGCGAAACCCGGGAACAAGGGAACGAAGGAAGGTCATTTACTCTAGAACTACAAACAGCCCTTTCATCGTCCAAACAGAAAAGCCCCCGAATGAGTCGTATCACCAAGCACCACTCAACGAACGCCCCTGACAACATTTTAACATCATTACTCAAAATCCTGAACGCATGCCTAGACACAGGGCACTTTCCAGACGCGTTGAAGACAGCGAGAATGATATTTCTATGAAAACCTAACAAACCTAAAGGGCATATCGAAAGCTACCCACCGATCTTGCTCTTAGAGTTTATTGGTAAGCTTTTCGAGAAAGTTCTAAATGAAAGACTTAGAAGTTCCTTGGAAGATAACGAATTGCAGAATAACAACCAACTCGCCGTAGAAATTGCAAAAGGCAACAGAGTGTGGATTTAACACTCCGCGATGTTGCCAAAAAATTGGACAAGGTAGTATGGGTGGCTGGACTGAAGCTAAGATTAGATTTTCTTGGACAAAATTCAAACCTCATGCGAATCCTCTGCAGTTATCGTACAAAGGGAAAAGCAAGAATTTCTATCAATTTCTTCACCGGTGATGCCTTCACCTGAAATGGAGGGGTCCCACAGGAGGGTTTCAGCCCCATGCTTCATACCATGTATACGAGAGACCTCCCCCAACCCCCGAACGACTACGCAATGTATGTCCAATTGGCAGATGATGTCTCTCAAATTATCGTTAGTGAACGAAAGAACCCGAGGGACATCACGCAACGAACTGCTCGCGAAATCCAAAACATCAACAATGTCAAAAGCCAATAAAACAAATACAAACAAGGAAGAATTCTGCCCAATTCCAGTTAATAGATACAAAGTCCAACAAGTCACCGCAAACAACATTGTGTATCCTTACAATGCCCAGGGAAAAGTCCTCTGCCTGAAGATTACAAGAAAAGGATACACCTTGAACGTGAATGAAAAAAATACCTCTCATCCCTGTACAGGTCCTACAAACTGTCAGCTAAAAATAAAAGAAAACTATATTTAGCATCAGTACGCCCGAGTAGGACCTACGCGATTATTCCTCTACATACCTTAGTAAAGACAAAACTCCTGCAAATGCAGAGGGTCCAAAACAAAGCGATTCGCTTCATTACAAGATCAAGATGAATAGAAGGAACAGTGTTAAGTGTTCCACCTCAAAGATCAGATCTAAAACCAATAAAGATCTTTATGCACGAACGCGCCCAAAAGATATTGCCAAAAATACGAGAAAACTTCCCAAACGAAGTGCTCGAAAAAATCCAACTAACGGAAAGAGAAAACAATTAACTTTAAACAACAATTCAAAAGCAGTATAAAAAAGGGTCTAAACGAAATAGAACCACTTTACAGCTAAAACTCAAGAAAGAATGAAAAAAAAACGTGAAAAACAACAATAAATAAATAAAACAGAAAATAAACATAAAACTAAATACAAGAGCTAACCAGAAATATAAATATATAAAATTGCAAAGCTCGCAAGAGAAACTACGAAAACAAGGGCTAAAATGCTAAACCCAACGAAACTTAAGTAAACTAAACGAAAAAGAAAAAGCCCAAGAGAACAAAGGCTCCTATGCTGAAAGTAAAAATAATATAACCAAAAGCAAATCATACTGCAAAACGAAATCGTTAGCCAGGCAACCTGGCACATATCACCATCATTCTCATTCTAATCATTTATCATAGTCACTTCCTCTCTCTCCGTCCATATCGTTAACACTACTCATCCATCACTTACACAATATTTTCTACCTTTTCTATGTCTGTCCTACGCATTCACCTCTTCTTTTATCCCGATTAGATCATGCTCCAATTTCTTGAATGGCAGGGGTAAGGCATAAAAAGCGAATTGACACTTAAACTTTGAATGCGTTAAAACTCTGGCTTATAAATTTCTCTCTCCTGTATGCACGAAGAGCGTGTTCCGAGGGATTTATAAATAGCTAAGTTAGTTGCAACATTGCCATTTAACCTCATAATTAAAGTGCGACATCGCAAAATCAATTTTTCATTTCACTGGCCAAGTTAGACTGGATAAAATTAATTTTCTATTCATTTCGATAGGCAAATTGACACGTAAACATTTGTTTACGTTAGAAACGCCGGCTTATGAATTTCTCTCTATTTTATGTACGAACATCTGCTTCCTTCGATGAGCTATAACATCGCCATTATAGGTTAGGTTAGGTTGATCATCTAGAAATAAACGAATCGAATGTAAGCAACAATGGGCAAAAGGCTAGAAAGTACTGGACATGTTCGTATTGTTGTGCGCTTTCGAAATGAAAAAAAAAACACGAATCTAGATTTTCGAATCCCTTTACAAGTTAAAATTTTATTAAAAAAACAAATGATTAAATGAATTTTTAGAATTCTTTACAAACTATATTATTTTTTAAAAGTGTAAATAAACTTTGATGAAGGCGAAAACACAATGGGTTCTATGATCGCTGATTAGTGTAAAAACGCCCCTATTCGACACTACCCCGCCCTCAACTGCGACTGGCGACTGGAATCTTCAGGCTTACCAGCGTTGTTATTCTTCTTTATGTGTATTTCATAATTTGGTGGATCTCGCATCCACGCTCCGTCAGATAAATGGCTCAACCTACTACTATTGTTTCCATTAATCCATTATTCAATTTTCAACACTCTAACCTTTGTATTTCTTTTAGTTGCTCGACCAAAATCCTCTGTTTCGAGTGTTTTGGAATCGTCCTGGTTACTCTTCCATACATCCCCAGAGCCCTGCAACAGCTCCAGCCATGACTCTAAACCTACATTCTGTTTTCCATTAGTAGTCTTATTATTGATTTCTATATTTAGCCAACTTTTTATTTTATGCAGTCTTCAAACCTTTTGCACACACCTTGACATTCATTCTCGTATATTCCCTTCACAAGTCTTCTCATTCTTCTTACATGCCCGTACCACCTCAAAACATACTCAGTCACAAACTTGTCCACACGATAAACAATTCATAACTAGTTAGTTTTCTCCTCACTCTTTCTCACCTTAGCACACCGATCATCAATTTAAAATTTTTCATTTACAGAACTATCACTCAACATCTTTTCGCCCCATTCTATGCCATGCTCTCACCTCTAGACACCAACAAAGCACCCTCATGCTCTCATGCAGTTTTCATGATTCAAGATGTCCTAGATAGTCAAAACGTCGCACTTCATCAACGGTAACAACCACCAACTTTAATATCACACCTCAAGGGTAACATCTTGGACTTTAAAGTACCAGGTGTCACCTCAGATGTTAAAGCTCTCCTCACAAATGCCCTGACAAAGCCTCGACCAACAATTCCAAATCCCTCTCACTGCCAGCCACTAACAACAGATCATCAACATATACTAACATAGTTAGAAACAGTACTCATCCCTTACTATTCCTTATCCCTCTCACATCAATTTCCTTCATTCTCATTCGTACTAAACTGCCACAGCGATATCAAAGAACTTTGTCTTACACCCTCAGCTATGTCAAAATACTCATTCTGGCCATCTTTCACATGAACGCCACTTTAAGCCCAAAATAAATACTTCACAACCTCCAATAGTTTACCTCTCACTGCATATATTCTTACACCATGCTATAAGGCTCCTCCCAAATTGCCGGATCATAAGTTTTCTCTATATCGGTAAACTCACCATACACTATTGCGATGGAACTAGAACTGGCTTACAGACCGTAAACAATAAATGGTGATAAATGGATAAGCCCCTTAGTGGGGCTAAGTCCCTAGCTGCGGATCTCAGGGATCAGTCTTGGCTCCTATATTATTTATCTTCATAAACGACTAAAATTCAAGCCTATTAGAGCAATAAATGCAAGAAAGCCCACAGAGAAAATTAATACGAAGATTCCAAGTACTTTCGAACTTTATTTAGAGTTCTTTATCAAGGAATAACAAAAGTATCCATGCGAAGGTGAGACGCATGACGGGTGCGAGGAAGTTCAGGAGTCCTGCCTTGCGAAGCCAGCATTTACCTGGCACTGGATGAGAAGCGGCGTGTTGGAGAGCCTCTACAGTTTTTTCTTTGAGTGCCGTGGTAAGGCGCGCGGCAGTACGCAGGAGATCTATTTCCATGCCTAAGTAGGTTATTTTCTTGGAGGGAGCCAGGACAAACTTTAACAGATTAAGGTTAATCGAGCTGCTGCTCACCAGGAAGAGGAAACGTCGGAGGGCGGGTTTAGTACCGATGGCCAATATGTCGTCGAGGTACGTATGGGCGGTGGAGCCCGCCATGGAGGCCCACTGATTTATGACAGATGACAAAGCCATCTGCATAATAAAGGGCGCTCCTGAGAAGCCCATGGGGAGACGCTTAAAGTGGTATCGAGCGCCATTGATGACGAATCCGAAATAGTGCCTCAATGAAGGATGGAGTCTGCTGTGGTAAAAACCATCCTTCAGATCAAGCTTAATCACGAAGTGAGCCGGCAATGCAGAGTCGAACACCTTCTTTATTGAGGGGAGGCAAAAAGAAGGAGGATCGTAAACTTCTCGGGCAGCGGACATATCATAAACTATTCTTGCTGTCCCGTTAAGCTTGGGGACCCTAAAAACCCGATGAGCCTTGGTAATCCTTCCCGCCTCAACTATCCCGTGCTGCAGGAGTTGGTCCACGAGTGGTTGGATAGCCGAGAACGAGGGCCGCCGAAGTCTATATTGACGCTTGAAGAAGATTTTGACGCCCTGCTGCTTGTTTGCCTTTAGGATATGGCAATTGGGTTGTACCGAGTCGAAGAAACACGGAGACTGGAAGTCAAGGCGGGCGTCGGGACTTAATGTAGATACTTCTTGAGCCAGAGGGTCAAGGCCTGGGCTGACCCACTGCTGGTCTTGGTTGCCCTCTTGAGCGTGTATATATATATATATATATATATATATATATATATATATATATATATATATATATATATATATATATAGTCCAATTTAGTTGTTTCCGTCTCTATTTGATGCACTTTTAGTTATTTATTTATATAACCTACTTTTTCTATCATGTTAATTTTCTCACATTATTAAGGTTTTAATATATGTATTTATTGCACATATGTGCACAATTGCACGTATGTGTATTTTTTAATGATGACCATACGTTCAGTAAACAAATTGGTTTGTACACAATTGTTGGAATCTTTAATTTTTTTGTTCTATATGTTGGAAGATGGGTCTCATTACGAAGGGAGACGGAGTCACTGAAGGGGGATTTCGCCCTCGAAACCATATAGGCTAGAACCGCCATTGGATCTAATAATGAAAATACCTTCACTGTAGCTTCTCATGTTCACCATTTTAGGCCTGCTCTATCTCTTTTTGCCTATATGATACTCGTATAATGCTACCAATTGACTTTGGCATCATTTAGCTTCTAACATTAAATTCATCTGATAATTTATTCTCGTAAAACTTTCTGTAACTGAGATTCACAAAAGGATATTAATTTTAAAACCAGATCCGAGATGATTAATTTAAAAGAAATATGTATAGATTGACAATTTGTAAGATCATATTAGCATGGATCGAATCAGGAGAGAATAAATTATTTTAAAGATTTTATAATTAGCATATTGTGTTTCTCGAGGGAGTGGGTATAAAAAGACAAGCCAGCCTAGGTTCGCTACGAGTCGCTCTAACGCGATCGGCTAATCCAGACTGCCAGTCATCGGTCTAAACGAACCATGAAGTTTCTTCTTCTTCTTTTGGCCCTCATTGGTAAGAAAATAATGTGGTTTCGTTATCTTGTTTAAGCTATCTTCTTAAAGCTATTTTAAGTTTTTCTTTTGCGCAAACATATTTAAAAGAATATGATTGTTTTTTTATTCATTTTTTTTAAGGAATAGCTTTGTGCAGATTTGTGGTTACAAGTGATACAATAATAAGGTAAAGCTGAAGATAAGCTCCTCGGCTGCCAATTTATATTTATAGATTATTCGTATATGCATTTGGTTATTTGTATATGTGTTTGGTTACTAGAAGTCGGTTTCGAGCCGGTCTATGAGATCCGCTCCCCATACTCCCCGCTCGCCCTCAGAAACAAGTAGTACGATTGTGCTTTCGTCCTTTGTTCCAAAATCTTTCGTCGTACTACTTGTTCCTGACGGCGAGTGGGGGGGTATGGGGGGGTGGACTCACCATCCATATAGTAACTCATAGTCCGGCTCGAAACCGGTACCAGTAACCAAACACATATTCAAATAATCTATAAATATAAATGAGCAGCCAAGGAGCTTATCTTCAACTTTACCAATAACAAGTTTAAATAAATCATATAGGTAAAGTTCTATTAAATTTTAATTTACTGAACTACTAAGCGAATGTCTTCCCGAAGACAGATTCAGTTTTATACATTTTTCTCTTCTTGACGTAACAAATATAATTGAATTTGCACCCACTCTCCCCTCAGAATATAACTGTATAAATATTGGGGGTAGATAGATAAGATAAAGTAGTAAGTGACTAATGGTAGGCTGCTATAACAAACTAATTTGGGGTACCTCAATTCTACTTATCAACGCTCGTGGTGGTGAAATCTATTAATCCTAAACCAGTAAATGGATGGATAATCAATTGGGAGGTTGATGATTGCTGTATCAATTGTGAGATGGTTCTTACAATTTGAACTGGAAGGTCGGTTGCTTCAATATCATTTGGAAAGTCGGTTATTCAAGTATATTTCACATTCGCCTGTAGACTTTTTATCATATTTCAATAACGATTTTACTCTAAGCCTATTCCATCCTTTTTATTTAAAACAGGGGTGGCGAAACCCTCACCCGGAGGCACAATTTTCATCGTCCCCATATTTGTATGGTATATTTAAAACATACAATATCTTATAAGTAATATTATCCCAACTTCCGTGGTGGCAGTCAATAAAAATGTTGCGTATTAATTTTTTGTAGATATTAATGCATGAGTCTATCACACCATGTAATAATTTTAAACAAGATTTACAAAGATACAAGAGTCAAATTTTATTTATCGCTCGCCGACTTCTTTCATTAGAGATTTTCGACGGCGGCTCAAAAAAGTTTTCCCCAAAGCCCCCCAAAGGTTTCCTCACCCGTGACTTAAAACATAAAATAATTCAACGGATGACAAAAGCCGCAAGGTCATATCTGAGGTTATCCAAGTTAACACCCGCACTATCAATAATATGTATAATACACACAATTTATATAAAATAAATTCCCTACACATTTAATCTACACCTTTGTTTGTTTGTTTTTTTCATTTCCTGGCCCTATTATGTACTACCTTGTAACTCAAAGAATTGCTAAATTATCCTATTATCCTTTCGCATTTTGAAAACTACATTTTTAAGGTTAAAATTCATCTGCCACTTTTGTGCACAACCTAATAACTTATTTAAGCACTCTGTACTTTAAAGTTGGCCTCAATTTAATTTACTATAGTTGCCAGTTTTGTGTCATCAACAAAAAGTGACTAGGAATAATAATGAGTCTAAAAGTGATCCATGAGGTACGCCACTGATAACATTCCTCCACTGTGAGCTCACTTAATTCAGTACCACCCTCTGCTTCCTGTCTTTTAGCCATTCAGCTATACAATTAACATCTTTATAATTTCTGCACTTGTCTCATTTGGAGAACCTTATCTAGAGCTTTACTATTATCAAAGTAGATCAAATCAACATTCCTTCCATTATTTAATTGTTTAATTACATGACTCATAAATTGCAATAAATTTGTTAAACATGATCTACCACTTTCAAATCCATGCAGAACATCATTTATTAAACTACCTCTTTCTGGATGCTCAGAAATACACTTCTTAATGACCTTCTAAAGAATTTTACAAACAATAGATGTTAGGCTAACAGGTCTAAGGTTATTTAGGATATCTTTATTTCCCTTCTTAAAAATTGGCGCTACATTTTATCTTTTTCAACGATTAGCTATTTCTCCAAATTCCAATGATCTAGTATATATCTTCTCAAGAGCTAATTTAGTACTTTATACACCTTCTTTAAGTAACCTAGCTTAGATGTAATACTGAACAGATGCCTTACTAATATTTAACTCAATTATCAGCTTTTCAATAATTTCCATATCTACATTAATGTTATTCAACATTTTTCTCCCCTAACCTAGAATTATCACAAATTAAACTATTCAGATTCTCTTATAGAAATACTGAAGCAAAATGATCATTAACTACTTTTACTATTTCCTCATCAGATTCCTTTACAACACCTCTATATTTCATATACCTTATTTGATCTATCGTAGATTTGTTATTGAATTTATACTAGCTAAAGAATTTTCTTGGATCTTTATTAGTATTTGGAGGTAAATTAATTTATGCTTTTCCTAATCTTATTTAACTCATTCCTAGTCAGCCTATAATGATATATATTTTGAGCAGTACCTTCACCCTGTAATCTTTTGCATGCCCCTTTCTTTTCAGAAATCTTTCCTACCTCATGATTCCCCCATAATGGCTTCCTACATTTCTTCCTAGTGACTTTCGTTGGGAAGCATTACGTTTGGACCACATTTAATATAGTCTTAGAAATATTTTTACCACTCAATTCTACATCCCAGTTAACCTGACTCAGCAAGTTTCTAAGTTTTTCATAATCACCTCTATGAAAGTTGAAATTTTAGTAGTGTTTGTTCATGTTCTACACTTCCTTATTCCCAAATTAAAACTGACTAACCGATAATCACTATTTCCCAATGCGTCTCCGATAGTCAATTTCTGAACCAAATTATCGTCATTTGAAAGTACTAGATCTAATTAATTGGTACCCCTTGTCATCATCATCATCATCATCACTAACTCTATAATTTTAGAAGGGGATATTTTTGACTATTTGCATAATAATTTCATCTTAGTATATAATATTCACTTCATAAACAGGGTCATCGTTCGCATTCACGTATCCCATGCAATGCGACTACAAGTTTGAGTGTCGCCTCGCCACTGGAATGCCAGGCATTCAGGCAATGGTAGCCGGTCTCGGTATTAGGGCAGAAGTCAGCGTCCAGATGAATTCGGCAACTCAGGGAATAGTCAAGGTAATAACAATTACTTCAATTCAACATTCAAACACATACATAAAAGAATTGTTATTCTTACCCATTTCTTTCCCATTCCGATCAAAGCTCGAAGACGTCCAATCTGGTGATTTCGACGGCGATTCGCAATGCTGCAATCTTCGAGAGCCTATCCCAATGAAGTGGTCCCCAATGGCGCAGTACAAAGAGCAGTTGGAGAAAGAATTTGTTGTAAACTTCCATGAGGAAATGGTGGGTTATGAATAGATGTCAGCGAGGAATATTAAATAGATGTTAAGTTTTGAGGAAATTAACTTGCTTGTATCCCCTCAGGGCAAAGTAATGGAGGTGGATGATCAAGATATGGAATTCATCATCAACATCCGAAAGGCAATTGTGGAAAGCCTCAGAATCAATCCGTTGATCGCGAATGAAGGAGCCGTCGCGCGGGATCGTCTTAATAAAATAGCCTCCGGAGGCGTCCCAGACGCCTTCTCCTTGGAAGAAGAAACTCTCTTTGGTCGATGCGAAAGCCAATACACCATTTCGAAGGTGCCTGAGTACAGCGTCGAGGCACTCAAGCAAGAGCTTAAAAAACACCTCAAACATGATGAGCAGGTTGAGGGGTCGTCAAAAACCAAAGGAGCCAGTATCCGAAACCTCGCAGAGCAATATTATCGCGTCGTCCGAACAATTGACTTCGACAACTGCAACGACAAAGTTTACCTCCAGGTAAAAAATTAGAGCATCTATATATTAGAACTTTGATGGATATGCACATAAACTCTACATTATATATCACCTTTAATTTCAGCACACTGGAGTGACGAACACCTCCGAAGCTCTCCGTGCTCAATTCAAAGCCATTCACTCACGTTCCTCTGTTGGAACGTTTATTCTGAAGGGAGCACCAGGAGACTTCAGGCTCGAGAGTTCTATGGTCGAAGGGGACACAATCATGAACCCATTCGGCTACAGAACTCACCGAATGCAAACCATTACGAACTCAGTAAGCTTTACTCTCTCCCGTATCTGAATATGAAAAAATAGCCTCATCCCACGGCGACTCGCAGATTCTAAAGCACTTGGCAATTTTTATAGACCATGGTTCTCAAATCCGCGAAAGGCATTACCCGTCCATTCCGTGTATCTTCGAAAACTCGCGATGTGAAGACATGGCGTTATGAAGTGGCTTCACCATACCCTGCACCAGAAGGACATCCGGAACCATGGGTTAACTATCGACAGGTATATACGCAAATAATATTGATACATTACCAATTGATCATTAAAACTATAAAAAAGTAATGTTTCTATATAGTTTACGATCAGCTGGAAGGGACAGTATTTTATAGCTTAAATAATTGTGTATACTTTGCAGGGAAGCCAGTACTTGCCCGTCAATTTCCAGTCTACTCTTCTCGGCTTGAACGTTACTTCTTCAATGATTGACGAATATGAGGTAAATTAAAGAACATTATCACTTAGTATTGTAGTAAACCTATGTACAAAATATAATAAAAATTGTCTCCAAATTTCAGAAAACTCTAATGCAAATGCTGGAAGATAGCGTGAAGTTCTTTTATGATGATCCTTCTGAAACATCAACACCAAATCCTTCTTGCAAATACTCCAAAGAATCGGTAGCCACCACTAATCTGCACTTCATGACTAGAATGATGCGCATCTTGCCCGAGTCCAAGGTGGATGAGATCTTCTCCCAAGTTTTCAGCCAACAGGATGTCACTGGACAGCGAAAACAGTGAGTATTACAAAGTCATCCATTCTTCCCAATCCGAGAGACCAATACACATGAAAATGTGCTCATCAGATGACCTGTTCCCGTGTTTTAAGAATGCTGTTGACGGACGTTGCTGCCGCTTCGGGCGCCACTGCACCAATCAAGGTTCTTATAAAGAAGATGAAGTCTCGAGAAATTTCTCCCCAAAGAACTGCAACAATCTTCATGACCATGACCAATTCACTTTACTCTCCAGATGTTATCCCTCAACTTGTGGTATGTTGAAGTCAGACAAGAATGTATCGTTGTGAGTTATAAAGTTGAGTTATTATCATCATAAGCTAACACTATGTATTTTGTTTTTTTCAACCTAGGACTTTGCAAAATCTTGGGATGTTAGCACGAACCCCCTTGTAACATCGTCAGTACTCATAAATGTTGCAGGACTTATTAATAGAGTTTGCATGGATGAAAGAAGAATCAACTATACTCTACCCAATCCAATCTTCGGCAAGGAAGCTTGCAACCCATCTGAGATTGTGGATAGTTTCCTTCCCTACTTGAAACAAAAGGCTGAGGTTGGACTTATAATAGGATTTTTATTCTCATATTTTTTTCTTCTATATGAATATATATTTTATTTTGGACTGTGAGTCTGAATACGAATTTCTACCTACAGCAAGCCTCCTCATCGTATGAGAGAACAATTTTCATTATAGCAATTGCTAACTTTGGCTCACCTGAAACCCTGCCCATCTTGAAGCCATATATTTATGGAACACAAGATTCCAACCCTCGTGTCCGAATTTCAGCCATCTATGGTTTGACCAGAAGACACATGCCTGATTCCGTGCGCCAGGAGGTGAGTAAATAGTACAGGAAACTTCCTTCCAACCCGATGCTAGTTTAAAGATTATGTGACATTTATGTTTTACCCTATGGCAGGTTTTCGACACCCTTATGAAAGTCGTAGATAACATCATAGAAGAGACAGAGATCAGACAACATGCATTATCTGCGCTTCTCACTTGGCATCCCGATACTGCGTGGTGGCAACGAATGGCTAGACTGACATGGAGAGACCCCAGTCCGAGCATGGCAGCATATATCACCTTCACAGTTCAGAGTTTAGCTAAGTCAACAGAGTCTCATCTTCATCGCCAGTAAGTTTCTTTGCCTTAATTTTATTAGAGAGATGTCATTTATAACAAAGAATAATACCAAACACTGCATTATATTGAATTTCTATGTTTTGCTCAATAATAAAGAGCCAGGATTGCTTCGTTCGTTGAGCCTCTTCTGAAACCCTTTACACCTTCGATGATGCGCTCTTATCACAACATTTTCTCCAGCTTTAACGAGCCCAAGAAGGTAAAGCTAATATAGAAGGTCCACCTGTAGATGTTCATTTCGTCTGGAATTATTTCTTACAATTTATGCGTAAGTGCATAACTATTAGTATTATTTTAGGTTGGAGTCTTCACAGATTTCGCATACATTCAACCCCGCCTAGAAGATCATCCAAGCACATTATATATGGCCGGCATAGAAAATTTGGGAGACCTTCATCTTCATCTCTTCGAGGTAATGTTAGTCCAGTGTAAAATAACGTACTAAAGGCAAGAATGTCATTACCTTGTCTCATTTTCCAAACCTTACATTATTCAATCAGCTTTACATTTTAGGGTGGTTTTTCATACTCTGGAATGTTACAAAATATTAGTGACTTCATGAGTTCCTTTGCTTCGCGAGAATTTGGTCAACCGATCATGACTCCTTCAGTGACCCGAAGCCCACACAGCAGAGATTTAGAAAAGTTTGTGTCGAAGATGAAGGTACGTATGTACAACTTTAAGCTTAATCTTTGTTGACATAATCGCTTCTTTGAAAATTAGTTAAATTTACGTGTTACAAATTTAGAGCTTCGTTGGAATGAAGAGGTCATCTCAAAAACCAATGGAAGCTGATCTTTATCTCCGTATCTTCGAAAACATGCAGTATTTCCTTCCAATTAACAAAGATATCATCCGAAAGATTGCCGGAGAGGGTAAGGAAAACGAAGTTTAATTAGTCATGAGTAAGATATTGTTGTTGCTCTTCATATGAGGAAATCAAAATCCATGGTCCTATCATTTCAGGAGGCCAAAACCTCATTAACGATCTCCTTCATGGAATTACCTCCAATATTACCAAATTCATGAGCCCCGTCGAAATCGAATACTTCATTCCAACTGAAATCGGTCTGCCAATTCTGAATACGGTAAATATCTCGTAATTAAACTATCATGCACATATTCTATGAGTTTCATGTGATGATAAAACTATTCCCTTTGAGTGATGACGAATCGCTGACCCATGACAATTTCTGTACATAGGTGTCTCTGCCGACGGTGAACAAGGGAGACATCGAAGTTCGCCTTTTCGTCTCCGACATGCAGTCACCAACTATTCACGATTTGATGCATGCTGAGAACATTACCCTCCTCTTCAAAACCAACTACAAGTGGGTAACACTAGAGAGTATAATCTAGTTACTTTTTAGAAAATATACCTTACTCGAATCTTCTTCTTATGGTATATTCTGTTGGTTTTTGTGTAATTTATGCGTCGAAATTCGTTCCTCGAAGATATGTGTCCAAATTGTTGGTGAAGACCGAAGTACCAACACCATGGAACAAGAAGATGGTCGAAACTGGAATAGACAATACCAAGCAAGTGAACTTACCAGTGTACGGAAATTTGACTCTTAGCCGCACACATGAAGTAAAGAACCTCACTCTTAACCTCGCCCCGTACGTTCAGCAAAAGGTGAGTCAAATTAATCTCAACTTTACCCATCTTCAATCCTTTCCATTGCTTGCCGAAATAAAGTCTATTTCCAGCATAGCAAGTTGATTATCTCTCTTCCATTAGTTCCCTCTCGTCCATGCTCACAACCTTCCCTACACACAAGTTCGGGACTGGATTCCATCAAGCTCCTCTCAGTGCCTGACTAAGGTCATTGCGGTTCAAGAAGACATGAAGCCTGTCTTGCAGGTATGGTTCTATATAGTACTTTTCTACTAATAACGGATATATGTTAAAAGTAGGAAATAATTTAAAATTAAATGTTTTCTCTATTTCCAGATTTCAAAGAAATTCGACAAAAAATACACGGGTCTTGATATGGAACTGAAATACTATGCAGATGCCCCGTACCCATTCACTCACAGCTTCATGACACAATACAAAGAGTAAGAGACCTAATCTTCAGAATTTACTTTCTTAGTGTTCACAGTAGGCCTTATTGACCAATCATCACTGAATTCATATCATGTCTTCTTCAAGCAAGTGCTGATATTTGTTTTAAAATTTGGATCTTTACACCAACCAAGGTTTATATGCCATAGGGTAGAAAGAATTGTTTTATGTATATCTATTTCCAGACATCCAGAGTACCTGCCTCAACTTCTTATTTCACCTACGTCCAAACAATACCAATTTACCCTACATATGACTCCGCAACAATCTACCCGAAACGTCAGCGTGTCCTTATCACTTCGTAGGTTACTGAAGGAAATTATTTGCTCATAACATTAATATGTATATATAAATTTGTACTTGATCAACAAAACTTATCACGGATTATATTTTAAATGTTTATTTAACTCTTTTACAGTATACCCCACACCTAGAAGTGCCAGAAGTTCTTCTCCAATGCCTGCATTCTCGGCCGATGATACAGTGAGTCAGAAGTTGGAAAAATTAAGAAGCCTCTCAGGTAATTATAATGAAATAAATCTTAAGAATATAGACGGTTATGATTTAGGCCAGAACAAAATTCATTCATATATGTAAGTCTAGCAGCTTTTATATATGCATCCCGTTTCCTTTTCACATGATTAAATCTTAGAATTTATTCTGAGGAAAAGAGATTGCTTATTCCTACATCAAAATGAAATATCAAGAATGAAGGTTAGCTTTTGCACGACTGATAATCTCTTGAGAGTTTGTAGAATGGATGTTTTAATGTCCTTTGCTGTCAATGTAAATTAGAATAATACGCAGTTTTATGTCTGTGTATATTTACAGACCACCAAGTATATGGACTAAACATTGAAACCCTCTATAATGGAACCGAATACCGTAAATACGAGGTCCTCGCGGCTTTCACTCTTAAGTCTCAAAGCCAACAGACGGAACAATACAAGGCTGTCCTCGCTTTCCTCACTAGTCGTGTCCCAGGATTCATACAGTCTCCTAAAGCCCTATGTACTCAAGCTGAAATGAGTACCCCATACATCCCAGACTTCGATGCTCTGAAACACGTTGTCCAATCGGATCCCCAAGAAACTGTACAAGGAGGGGTATATTATGGGCAGAACTGTGCCTCACCAGAAATTACAACTTACAAAGTGAGTTAAAATATATCGTCCACGAAAGTGAAATTACAGATGACATTCCGTCGTCACACCAATAAAGCATTTTTCAATAACTCTCGAACTCGTTTTCAGGGATCGGCAAAAGTGAGTCAAGAAAGACTTAGCATCATTCGCCAGGAACTCAACAAGATTTGTGGCAGTGACGAAGTCAATCCAACCGTTGAATTACAAACTCCTGCTATCTACGACACAGGAAGCTTCGAAGTTCACTTTTCGAAGGTAGTAAGCAAGGTTTTCAATAGATTAAACTGGGTATAAGTGTTTGATTATAAATGTACATATTATATCGTAATTACCTTGAACATTTCAAACTTTATATCCTTAGGAAAAGATTCCAAAACTCCTGCTTAACTCAAGCTATTGCGCTGAAGATATGATTGAGGGCGCTATCTACCCCAACGGCTCATATAACCACTTCGTGAAGGGTCCCCAAAATCAGATTACAGTAACTTTTAAGAGGTATCTCACCCTTATCTGAGAAATCTAGTTTGAATTAAGGATCGTTTGTAGATACACGAGTATTATTATAAGGAATCCCATTTCCTGGTACAAATCTTTCATAACTTCTCATTTCAGGCCACTTTCAAGTCTCGGTTACACCTTCTGGGCTGCCCTTCCACAAAAATACAGCATCCTCAGTGAAATTTCCATCCCCGAAAGGATGACAGCTATTGTCCCGATGAGTGGTCTACACGTATCTTATGATCAATACTCTCACCTCCTGATTAGAATGGGTCTTCCCGAAACTTGCCAAATTCAAACTGGACGGGTTATCACATACGACCATTTGAACTACACATACAATCCACTACACTGCTGGACAACTGCTGCCATTGATTCGAGATCCCCGGATGACTTCATGGTCTACAGCCGAGTGAACGCATCTGGAGAGTTTGAAGTAAAGGTCGTAATGCCCAGAGATTCCATCACTGCTCTGGTTTCGCGAACTTATGTGACAGTAAGTATTTCGAACATTTCTAATTTTGGATAAATTCTTATGTTGAAATTTCATGAAAACTTAAAACATCCAAAATAAGTATGAATATCGAAGTTTCCCCCTTCTAATAATTTTGATATTTATTCTTACACTTTGTTTTAACTTTAACTGTTACTTATTCAAACAGGTTAATGGAAAGATGATTCCACGGGATCAAAATATGTACATCGTGAAGAACAGAGAAGGCAAAGAAGTAATGGTTATCATTAAACATAGAGATTATTATCAAATTAAAGTAATCAGCAAACTTATTGTAAAAGTAAAGAATGAAGTTCAAATTAAACCTTACCAGCCCATGAAGGGACACCTCCGTGGTGTCTGTGGAGATTTTGATGGGCAACAAACAGACGACCTGACAGGTCCCAAAAGTTGCTTGTATACAGACAAGGAGCTGTTTAAGTATGCCTGGAGCTTACCTGAAGGCGATCACTGTGACATCCAGAAATGGCAAAGTGAGCAAAAGAAGGTTCAGGAATTTCGGCACTCTTGTCCTAAGCGCCCAACAAATCCCAGTGATCTTCGTCTCAAATCTTTTTATGGTAAGAGCAACTAAACTCTCCACCCTCCATTTATTTTACAATTACTATACATATATTACAAAAATTAAGAGAACACTTGATCTTAGTACAAATGTCCTATGGCGCTGTCAATAATTTTGTTTAAATTTGCTCTCTAATATTAGTCTCATTTCTGTGATAACATCTAAGCAAGCTTTTCCTCTCCTCGTGATTGACTCACTCTTTAGTTTGTTTAAAGAATGTGATAGAAGAAAGTAACAGATGAGAGAAGGATTTTAAGGGAAGGATGGAAAGGGAAAATATATTTGAAAGTGTTGAAAGTTACCAAGTAACAAAAATTAGGCCGTCTCGCATTCTTTCATTTTCCTTCCAATCGAGATAATATGCATTTCGGTCCACAGAATCAGAGATGACCAACTGCTACCAGAACGTTTACCCAATTAAACGGAAAGGACCTGCCATTTGTGTGTCAATCAGTCCTGTAAAGATGTGCACCTCAGAATGCAGTCTGGTCCATAAACGGGAAACAAAGGTAAGGTAGACGAGAAGGAGCGTTCGTTATGTGTTCAATCCCAGCGAGAACTGACACAAAACATCATCGCAGTGGCCGTGCTAAGCCGCTCCAGCATTGGCAAGTAGCCAGTTACACGTCATCGAGCACATAGCTAATCACAAACGCGCCTTCTTTCTAACCCTAATCTTCACAATACAGCTATATCCACTCTTTTTCTCTCCCTTAACGTGCCGTAGGGTTAAACAATATCCATACACAAAAAGTAGAGGAAAAAACTACATCTTAGTAAAATTAGAAACAAAGGTAATGAAATAATAGATTTTTGGTGACAATTTGGTTGATTTGTTTTCTTTTCTCATCCGACAGCAACTCTGCAAGTGTTGGATGCCATCGAATCTTCCAAGTGAGGTACGTAAGGCTGAATCCAGAGGATACCTCATGCATCCCGTCACTGCCCCGGCCAAGTACAGGGACCAAGTCGAATTCACTGAAGCCACTGAATGCAGACCGCATTAAAATGGCCACATTCCTACTTAAATGTTAAAATAAAATATTTTAGAATTCAATTTGATTTTATTACCTCGGGGTTAAATCCTCATTTTTCTAGCTGGTCAAACTTAGTAGTTGTGTTAATGGAATCGAGTACTGAACCTAATGCAACATATTCTGCTCCATCTCACTCTCCATTGGGTTTACAACCCACCTGTAAATAAAGTTCCTTACAGTAACTAGACACCTCATTGTATCCACCAAGCGAACATATTACTGTTCTAAAGCTATTAATAGCAGCGTTGAGAAATTAGAAATTAAAGATTGTAATCACTACTGTTAAATTTATGTATATACAATACTTGCAGCCGAAAGAGCTTCGGTATATATATATATATACACTGTCGATACTTGCCAAACCCGCAATCAATTGGGTGTGTCAAAGGAATGACAACGGAATATGACAGTAAACATTAGTAATTATAACAATAATAGTTAGCATTGTACAGGTCTTGTAATTGTGCGAGAGGCTTCGAAACCGAGACCAATTTTACCGAATTTGATTCACAGAGATATTCACAGAGGATCTTCTGGAAGAGGCATTATGCCAGTGGCTCCAGGGTTTTAAAGTCACAGTTATCCTTCTATTAGGTGGACTGCCTGCCATCGCTACGAGCTCCACCTACCCGTCCCCACCGTGATATCTAGTCACGGAAGTAACCTCCCTAGTATATAGTGTCAGCTTTTTAAAATGAATCCGGACGAAAATTCGAACTCCTGACCTAACGATTGCCGGGCAAGTGCGCAAACCACTATACTAGCTTGTTCATTCGACTTGGAATCTACCATTCACTTCAAACTCCTCCTTTGAGCATATGCGCAAAAATTCTTAGATCTCAGTTTCCGCAATGGGACAAGAACAGAATCAAATTTCAAAGAATATTCTGTGCAATTTTCATGGAAATTTATTGTGGTGGTACTGTTGTCTTACCCGACTAGTTTACTGATATGGTATGTTGTTGTTACCTACTTAACCCTAGGCTGTCTGCCCGAGCTCCTGATGTCTACGGCCGGCATCTTGCTCTTCCACAAACCTTCAGTGTGTGTATTTTGTGTTGTCTGCATAGGTGGCTATGATTTAGGAAGTCTTTCATTATGTGTTTTATGGTGTGGGTGGATCTGCTACAAGATGGACATATCACAATTTCGGTCGGTCCCCGTTTTAATTTTTGTTGTTTTGGTAATAACATTGTAACTATTCGTCCGATTTTAACTAAATTTGAAACTTTTATGTTGTTTTACATTTTCTTTCGAATACCATTATTGTCAAGGTCCTCCTAAGGATAGCGCGGGAATTATTTTGTTTCGGCAATAACATCATAATTGTTCGGCTGATTTAACCAAGTTTGAAACCCTTATTTTGTTAACATTATTTTTCAAATGAAATAAATGCCAAAGTCCTCCCAAGGTTAGCTGAGGAATTATTTGGCAATAACATCATAACTATTCGGCGGATTCTAACGATATTTAAAAGCCTTATGTTGAAGGGCATAAGGTCATAAACCAGAATAAGTGAAAGCACGCGACTTTTGGTCGGCATACCTCGTTTTACTGAGTCGTTCTGTGACTTTGTAGGGGGTACAGAGTAGTGTGATTTTATGGATGTGGAGGGTAGCGTGTGTTTTCTTTTGGGGTTTGGAAATAGTAAGTATGGCACCGTGTTTCCAGATGTTAGGTATGGTGTCGTGAGAGTAGCTGAAGTCCGATATGTTGAAGAGTGCTTGTTGCCTAGGTGCTGTTTTAGGTTTATGCTGCTTATGTTGTTTGGGCCACAGGCAGATGAGTATTTGACGTTATCAACGATGTTTCTTCTGCTCGTCGGTAAATAGAGCATAGTAAGGATCGTTTGGAACTTCCTCTTGCGTCGACGACTTTCCTATCGTTTTTAGGATGGTGTTTGTGTGTGACTGAATTTTGAGAAGCGATTGATCAATGTTCCTCTGTTGTTTGTCAGAAGGCATTTTGTCTCTTATTATGATGGCAGCGTGTGATTGTATAATGTTGGTGTATAAAAGTTTGATGCTGTTATTGTTTTATAAAGTTTGTCATTTTGTTTAATGCTCAAGTGTTTGGATATAATTGCTCCAGTTTAGTGTTTGTTGTTCGGATATTTTGTTTATTTTTGTGTTTTTCTGGGTTTTTTAGCGCCTTCCGGCCACTGCTAACTAGGGCATAAGTTCGCGAGGTATGCAAACAACAGCATAGATAGTTAAATAAAATGGAAGAGGCCAGCACCCTTTAAGATGTCATATAGTTCACAAGTCCTATAGGCCTCCGCTGTCCAGGAAAAACGCTAATCAACTTTTCCCATTAAATTTTAAACACAGGAGGTTAGAGAAATTGGGCGGAAATCGGCTTGAGTAGCGTGATCTCTCCCCGATTAGCGCAAAGTGAGAAAAGTGAGCCAGGAGTCAGGGAAGATACCCTATGTCCCGCTCCTGTTTAACAGATCTAACAGAAATGGAATGCATCACTAACCTAGTTGCTGAAGCATGGCATACGAGACATCGTCTGGACCAGGGGTAGTGTCCGTGCATGAAGGGAGAACGGAACGCAACTCACTCAACGTAAACCTGTCGTTGGATTGTTCTCCACCTTTGGAGGTAGAGTCCAGTCGGTGGCGTTCAGTGACATCACGACGTGTTTTAAATGTTCGTAGAGCAGCATCACAACTAGAGAATATGAAGAAAGTGGTCGCTAAAGAGTCTGAGCCGGATGAGGGGTCCGAGATAGCAGCCATGTTCACCTGGAGACGGGGAGGGGAGGTCCTACGTGAACTAGCCCCGTATATTTTTGACTCGCTTCTATACCTAAACAAGAGGGGGTTTCCCTTTAAGTGATGACACGTATCCCCGCCATGAAAGAGTGGCGTGCGTGTTTCGAAACACACCGGAATCTAGCTCTGGTTCGACAAAATTCACCGACGGTGAATTTTATTCAGCGGCCCTTATGGATCATGTAGGCATATCGCTTCTGTCCGAGGGCCGTCTCACTCTCGGCAGACCACCATGGAAGCGGACATTCTGCACAATGAACAGACGTTTTATGAATGTTAGTTTGGCCCACTGTGGTCTTTCAGGTGTAATTGACTCAGAAAAGGATAGGTGAATGGGAAAGTGTTCACTACCATGAAGGTCATTGACCATCTCACATCCGGAGACCACAGAGACAGATCGAGAGAGAAAAATCAAGCGGTTCTCGGGCAATTATGCGTAAAATCATTCACATTTAGGGCGCCTACTTCTAGTTTGTCGATCAGGGTCGGCAAAGATCTGTCCCTTGGTAGGGCGCATGTGCCCAGCATGGTCTCAGCAAAAAAAAACGAGCTTGTGCAGCTCCTCTCAGTTGATCCGGAGTTCAGGGCAATTTCACTGTAGGAATATACCCTCCAAGTTTATTTGGGTGAAGCTGCGGGGACACTCTTCAATAGCGGCCCCGGGGTGACAAAACTCTGTCCCCTTAGAGCTTTTATTGGGAGAGAACGAGGTCACTCTGTGAGTCTTTTCCTTTCTCCGCTTCGAACCTTTTGGATGAGTGGGCTGGCTCGTAGGTAAGGAACCTTCTTTTGTAGTGTCCCATGTCTCCAAGTCACCTAATGCAGCCTTGGGTTAGAGGATAGGAACCGAAACTCCTTTCGCGCTGCCCTCCTTTAGTGAAGCAGCTTTAGCAACCGCGGAAAACCGCCTCACGACCCTCTTCTCGTCCTTTGCGTCCTGTGTTCTAACGACGCAGTGGAGGTACGCGGCCGTTTTAGCTTACAGGAAACGGTCACAATGGGGGAGCGGAGGGATCTTTAGTTTTAACCAAGGCTGGGTGTGAACACTAAGTACCCCAGCTTTACCAGGGAAACGCCAGGGAGGAGAAGCTTAGAACCCGTAGAAGTATTTCGAATGGGCGTCAAAGCGACCGTACTCGTAGGCCAGGAGGGGGCAGGAGAAGGTGCCTTTATATAAATTAAGGCAAAAAAACGTCCCAATGAAACATCGGGCGCACCAAGTCCTTAGCCCTAGCCTTGCAAAATGAGAGACGTTCCACAGCATGAACGGCCAAGATTTCATTCTCCTAGAGAGACGCACGGCATTTCTTCGAGGAAGCAGAGAGTTGCTCTCCGCACTTGACACACTTGGCCATAAACCATAAGGATTGATTCTGTACAGTTTGGAGCAAATTACACAAACTTCGGGTAATCCAACTTTGCACATCTCACGAACGATTTGTATGGCTGAAGCGGGGGCAGTAGTAGCATCTCCGTAGTAGTGGGATGAAGGCCTTCACGCGGCAACGATACTACTAGGCACACACTAACACAGGAAGCCTGTAGAGGTGGATCTCGAGTACAATCCGTTTTCTCCTCACATGTTTGAACTTGACAGCTACCTTGTCTGCCAACACTAAGGTGATGTCTTTAAAGGAGTAGTCAACGAGCTCCTTCACATAAGCCACGCCTTTCACGATGTTCATGTTAGAGTGAAGTGTCACACTCACCGGGGAGCCATTAAATGTCCAAAGGGCACAAGGCATGGTCGCCTCTAAAGGACAGACGCTTTCGCCCGAAAGGTCCCATCCGAGAAACGGGTCACCTTCGGCTCTTTACAGATCAAACTTGCTAATGCGCTCCTGTAAATGAGCGTCTGGCCTTTGTAGCACATAACTAGAAGGATTTTAATCTACCGAGTTAAAATGCCAAGAAAGCTCTGAATGAGGAGCCCTGAAATAATCAATGATCCACTCAGCGAACGTACGACTTTGGTCTTTTTCTGGGCCTTCCTTTCCTAAGGTACCTCGAGGCGGTATGCCAATCTTATTCTGGTCACTTGAAGAAGCGACAGAGAACCCCTCCTTCCTTGGAGCCCCGCGGAAGGAGAGGAATATCTTGTCCACTTTGATTTCCTCTTGCTTTTCTTCTTCTTTAGAAAGGAGGGTGGAGAGTGAAACTGATTTTCTCCTTTCCCGGAAGGCCGGACGGACCAGCCTTGATCAGATATTTCTCTCAAATGGAGAAGAAAGTTCTCCCTTGTGTGAATCATTATACATATATCTTCTGGAAGTGGTTATTTTGTCTGTGGCTCCAGCTTCATATTACTACTTTGATTTTGTGAACTGCCTGGTTGGCTTATTGTTGAAAGAACTGACTGCATAGTAAAGCTCTGTAATTTTATTTTGCCCCTAGCCATTCCATATGTTAAAATACATTTGAGCTTTCTAAGAATTCATCGCCAATCCTGGAAGTCCATTCCAATAATTTTGTATCAAAAACCATCTTCATAATTCTCAAATCCCATTTGAAATTCTATTTCTAAAAATGATTATGTTAAATATCATTTTATAAATCAATTTTATGATAAAAATATAAGTGTTTGTTTTATTATCATAACATAATCCTATAATCTCAACTCAAAAAACTACAACAATAATGGTACTTATGGACTCTGAACTTTTCAAGTTTTGTTGGCTTGGTAGTTGCGGAAGCTAATAACGAACTTGTTGGTAAGTGGCTTTTTCTTATCACTCTATTCACAACGTTTTTATTCCCAACGTTAGATATATGTAATTACGACGAACCGAAAAATTAAATATCAATCTTACAATCCCGAACTGCATCAATGAATTCTCCAAATAGTATGCTGTATGTTAGGCCTAGTTTTGATATTGTTATGAAAGTTGTTTTCAGGGAAGTCATACCTGTCGTTTAAGTACTTTCTAGCCCTTTCATAGAAAACAATGAAGTCGGATTTGCATAGCTTGGATAAGTCTGGAGTAAGCTACTACATTCGATAATATTTACTCCATACGATTACCATATTAGATGTAGGGTATCCTCCAACCAATCACAACCCTTGTCTGACGAATTTCAAATTCTCCAATCAGTGTAGACCTCCTCTCCCCTGCCTCACTCAACTTTCTATTTCTTCACTCGTGTTTGGTCTACCCGCCGGATAAGTCACCCCCTGAGGTTATTATTCGTGCAACGTTCAGTGGCTATAACATAAAATTTACCAACTATAATCTATAACAAATAATTTTCCACATTGCTATACCCTTCATATTAATGTAAACCAACTCGTTTAAACAGTGGCGGTCCTAGCCTACATGGCGCACTGGGCGAACCTCACCTACGGTGCCTCCCCCTCCTCCACAGTGTACATAAGTAGTTTAGGACAGCCATAGCTTTCACAAAACAACTTTTTATTAAACTATTTATTGTTACTTCAGAACTTTAAAAAAAAATGTCATTTATAAATTTTACAAACTCTTCATCACTTAAATAAAACACAAACGTAGGAATATAGATATAGTACCAGAAATAATACAAATGAAATTGCACAAAGCTCCTCTCTGCTTCAGCAACAGTGACTGTAAGAGTAATACCAATCCTGAGAGCAGTCCAAAAATTAGGATATATTTCAGAGAGCTCCCTTTCGTGGATAAATGTTAATTGCTTAAGCAAGGACATGGTTTTTAATGGCATGTCTGGCAAGTTTTTTAGCTCCTGTACAAGCTCTCTACCATTTAAGTCAGAATGACCATTAAACTGTAGTGTATTGCTAAGATTCTCACATTGTTTAGTCAGCTCCTCAAATGTGAGATTATGGAAATTAGTCAGCACTCCAAACTTCTATCCCACATTTTCCAAGGTGGAAAATCTTTCCTGAATGGCTGACATCGCAGCATCAACGAACGACTGCATTGAAGAATGTCGCCTCCAACTTCTTCAAAGCATCATTTAAGGGTTCATCACATGCTTCATAGGAGAAGTGCCGCTTTGTAGACCTCAGCCGTTTCTGTTTTAACACAGTCTCCACATGCATTTGTTCACATATATCTTTGGCTGCCATCTGTGCAGCAACAAAACCTGTTTCCCTGTATTGATAGAGAGCTCTCTAATGGCCTCAACCATTATTATAGAATCTTTAGACTGATCTCTCACCTCGATTAGTGCATCTCTCACTCCAGCTGCTTGATATCTTAAGGGGTCCACACTCTTGATCTTGCTCTCCCATCTTTTGTCAGACCACATCTTTAAGGTGATATTCATATGTTTTTTCAAAATGGCCTATTTGTGTGGAGGCTGAAAACAAGTTATAAAGCTTCTGCAAGATGCCAAAGTAACTTGTGGCATCAATAGATCCCTTGGCAGCATCGGCCACAATAAAATTCAGAGAATGAGCCCCACATGAAACAAACAGAGCTCTGGCATTCATTTCAAGTAGCCTGAATTGAACACCGTCGTTTTTTTCCTCCATGTTGGCCCCATTGTCGTATGATCGTCATCTACAGTCCATGAAAGGAATTTTTAACTACTCCAGTCTCTTCAAAATCATAGATGCCAAATGATGAGCAGTGGACTGTTCCGCCTCCAAGAACCCCATGAAATGTTCCATGATATGGGGCTTCCCCTCAAGTGATATTGCCCGAATCACAACTGAGTATATTTACTTTGTTCAGACGAATTTTGCTTGAAAGTGGGAGAGGGAGTGCTTGGGAAGAATTAAAGCAGGCTTTTAAGCTCAAGTTCGGCAGGTCACAGGTCGAAGACTTGCAAGAACATTTAAGTACGCGGCAAATGGGAGATAGGCGTCCCACGCGTTTCCTTGAACATCTTAAGGAATTGATCAGGGTGAAAGGCGCTCAGTCTGAGCTTTTCGACTCCCTCTCGACACAAATGTTCCTGCGTGGAATCCTTGACCACATTACGACCCTCATTATGATTAGTAAGCATAACAACATAGACCAGATTGCACATGCAGCCGAGATTATTTACCTGAACCCATATGTTAGCTGGGGGACTGTCCCACAAAATCAGATTCCATATTCTAATTTAACTATTTCGCAGGTTCCGTTACCAACGGAGTCTTTCGACAACAGGTCGGACCAGTGTAACGCCTCTTTCTTAGCTGCTACGTTGGAGAGGATAGAAAGAGAGTTAGGAAACTTAAAACTCCAATGTAGGAAGGCGCAAGTGCACAGTCACAAGAGTGGACGGAGCGAGAGACATCGTTCTTCCTCTCGAAGGCGAAACCAACGAGGGCATTCCAGCACAAGAGGTGAGACGCAGCATTCCTTTAATCATTCTTCTTCCGCCTACCCCTCCGCACCTAATTTCGTCACTCTCAACCAAAGAGTATATTCTGGTACCATGAGAAATATATTAGCGACGCTGTACACTGTACGCAGCCTTGCCAATATTACCACTCATCCCATTCTCAATCTAATTCTCACTTTTCACAACTTCGTCCTTCTCATTCTAATGTTACTTTCATCCAACAAACTAATTGGTGTTGGTACCACAAAAATATGGTGCACAAGCCGTAAAATTCTTACAGCCTTGCACATACCTACAACCAGTACCTCCTTCATCTAACGTTAATCCACCAATTTCATCTCCTCAACAATCCATTCACTCTTCTCAATCTAATTCTCCAATTCACTTTAGCTTGTCCCATTCTAATGATTCAAATTCTCCAACTAATTCAAACTGAGAACGCAAGTGATCAATGGGTCTATCACCTCTGCCGTTCCTTCATTTTCTCGTGTTGATCCACCATTTCGTATTTACGACCCACTCTCTGGTTTTTCATATTTAGTTGACACTGTTTCTCAATGTAGTGTTATTCCAGCCTCTCTGGACGATAAAGCTTGTTCTTCCTCTGATCTTGTCCTTAATGCCGCTAATTCCTTGGATATAAGTACCTTTGGAAGGCGTATCCTTCAGTTGTCTCTCAGCCTCCGTCGAGTTTTTCGATGGACGTTTATTATTGCTAAGGTTGATGTTCCTATTTTGGGCCTCGATTTTCTTTCTGTCTACGACTTTTTGGTCGATTCTTGTAACCGCAAACTTATTCATTGCACTACTTCGCTCATAGTTTCAGGTTCATTTTTCCCGTCGCACAGTTCTCTTCTCTCTGGCCGGTTCCCTTCGACTAGTCCCCAATTTCAGCGCCTTATACAGGAATTTAACGTCTTTAGCATTAAATTTACCGGATAGAGACGAATGGAAGCCCTGTATTTTTCCTCCCCCGTCGACAAGCCCCAGATAAACTCGCTTTAAGGGGATAGCATATTTGTTCATCAATCACTTTTCAAATTCTTTCGTTAAAAATTCGCAATTTTGGTTTTGTATATCAATTTATTGCAAATTTTATACACTTTTTATCGTATAATTATTTTTTACCAACATGAGTAGAACATAGTGAAAATTAAGATAATGCCAAACTATTTACATTCGTGGAAAACTTTTCTTAGATATCTAAAGTTAATTTGTGACAAACAAAACCAAAATACACCATTGATTTTTATATCATTTTATTGCATATTTTATGCACTTTTTTCAGTATATATTTTGTTTTAGCAACATGACTAGAACATAGTAAAAATTATCATAATGCAAAATTTTATATATTCTTGGAAATTCTCCGTAGATTTTTAATGTTAATTTTGAACAAAACACAAAACTATGTCATGCGATTTTAAATATTTGGTATAAAAAATGGCGCTTGAGAAATGGTTGTATTTTTAGCATCATTCGAATATAGATTGAACTAAATTCCAGGGCATTCAGAACAATACTATTATTCACCTAACACCCCCTTTTCCAACTGGAAACAGTTGCAACTGCGCTGAGCAGAGCCTCGATTACGTCAGAGCCCATTATTTAGAGACTATCTACAGTTTTCCAGCCCACTGGCAACAAACGCTTTCTCCACACACCTGGTGCGAGGTATGGATCCGTCCATGGGTGCGTTTTGCCTTTCCACACACCAACTACTTGGCAGGATTCAGGGCAACCATAAGGGCTGCCTGATAATGAATATGGAGAGACGGTCGACACGAGCTTAAAGTTGCGTCCATTGCTCCACGACTGTTCACATGGACCTACCACCCACTGCGGTGACCAGTTCAGGTCGCCTTCTGCCATCTTCCAATTGGGTACACTCACCGCCATTTGATAGAGCGATGGCCCCCACCTCACTAAGAAGACTGCTTAGCTTCCGAAGGGTTCGGCATATTCTTGTTAAATGTCCCAGTCTAGGTGATCATTTCACACTTTAGATGTCCCGGTACCGGAATAAGATGGGTCGTACCACTTGTCCCTCGTATCTGACTTTTGAGAAGAGGCTGGCTCCTCTTGTCGCTCTTCTCCTGGTTGAAGCGGGCCTTCCCGTATACCAGAGCCTGCTTCCCCTTTTTTCATTCTTTTATTTTGTTTTGTTTCTTGTTGGTTTAGGTACTGCTTTTGTTTGTTTCGGTTATTTCTTTAAATGTTTTATTTTTAATCTAGCCTGTCGTAGAATGACCCTTGGCTTTGATCACTCTACGCTTTGACACCCTTTTAGTAGCGGTGTGCTTTAAGGGGCGTGAGTTACTTCTATGATGAAGTAGGCTTTGTTCTAAGAGTGCTATTTTAGTGGTTTAGTCCTTAAAGAAGAGCTATTTTTAAACACATAAGGATAAGAGGAAACACCAGAATCTACCAAAAATAAACATGTATTTTAAATTAAATATTACAAACCAACAGTAAAAGCATTTCTATATTTGGCCTCCAAGATTTTTCAATGACAAAACATAAACAAGTAGGCCTCCAATAAACAAACCAATTGCCAATTAGTATTTTTATCACGACCCTATTTGTTTAGCATAAAACATTAAATTAATGTACTGTCATCTACAAACACATATGACCTAGGTTCAAGAATAACGGTTTCTACTCTCCTTTAAAACGTGGGACGTACTAAACTTCTACTATCGTAATAGAGATATAAATGTTATTGTTAACTTACAGGTAGGTATTAGGGATTGCCGGATGTCGTTGGAGGACTTATCTCTCGCTTTGAAGTGGTGTGGCCGCTGGTTGAAATTTTCGAAAAGGGATTGCTTGAGATGTGAGAATCACTCGAGTGTGAGCGGCTTTGTTTTTCTTCAGTCGGACTTCTTTGCAGACGGAAAAGGCTTCTTCTGTATGGCACCGATATAAAACTTGACTATTTAGGTTAATACGGCCCTGAAAGGGGGGGATCGATTTTCTCAATCTGATCCTATCGTTTCTCACGGAAATAGTCTTGTATGGCTGAAGGATCGATCTTTACGAACTAATCTTTCTTCTGGCGAATCGACTTCTAATAATCTTCTTGTCTAGTCGATGGATCGATCTTCACGAACTAATCCACCTCTAGCGTATCGACTTCTGATAATCCCTTCTCTTTCTTTGCGGGGCTTATATATAGGCGGATTGCCGCCCCATCTAAAGGGGGAAGTGACCAGGCCACAGATGCAAAAAAGGGGGGGAGCGAATGGAGAGTTAGCATCTGGGGAGAGCGAGAATTCCTGAGGTGGCACTGGGGTGCCCAAGTCAGCTCGCAAATTATAGGCTCGCAACCGCACCGCTACTTGGCGTGCCTTCTGACTCGCACCGTTTTTTTTTCCTAACCACGGGTTTATGGGTCTCGTAGGTAATACGATCGTTAGAGCGTCGTTTAAGGACCTTAGGTGGTCGCCTTCAAACATATGTTAGCTCCAACTGCCCACAGCGGCGAGGAGATCACACATGGTAAGCATTTTCGCCGGCTACCTTTCCCACGCTTCTCCTCATGAAGGGAGGGGGGCTTGAATGTACCTATACTCCTCCAGGAGGCTTAATGTAGCCATTTCTCCACATCTACCTCCATTCTTAAGAAAATAACGGGAGGGGGGGGGTTCCAATCCGACGCTTACAATAATATACATGGGTAACTTACGGAACATTATATTATACAATAAATTCTAAATGCCTCGATAACATTTCACCTGACCTTACATTAATTCCTATATTACTGTGCCAACTTAGGATTTTCTTACCTACCACTCGGGTTACTCCCCCCTACTTACTTACAATTCTACTGATTTACACTTAACTTTGCTATAATACAATAGTTGGGCTGCTCCTTAATCGTCGACAGGGTTCTGACTTAACGAGTCGGCCATACAATTGTTGGACCCTTTTATATAGTGAATGGAGTACTGGTACTCCATCAAGAGTAAACTCCATCTCAGGAGTCTTCCATTCTTACACTTATTTTTACCTAAGTATGACAACGGTTTATGGTCGCATTCCAACTTAAACTCGCGCCCTATTAGATAATATTTGAATTTACCTATGGACCATATTATGGCCAAAGCTTCGATTTCGATAGTAGCGTAGGCTTTTTCTCTACTCAACAGTTTCCTACTGACATAAGCTATGGGATAGGCTGTTTCGTCATCTTCGTATTGAAGCAATACTCCGCCTAACCCGTCCCGACTAGCGTCCGTGCGAAGGCCAAAGATCTTGTTGGGATTTGGTAAGCGAAGAATGGGCGCAGTTACGAGTTTTCCTTTTAGAACCTCCAACTGAGTTATTGCATGGGGGTTCCACGTGACAGGGTCTGACGCTGTCTTTTTTAACAAATCATTCAGTGGGGCCGTAATGGAAGCGAAGTGTGGTACAAAACGCCTATAGAACGAGGCCGCTCCCATAAACGATCGGAGTTGTTTCTTTGTTTTCGGCCGGGGCATCTTGACTATGGCGTCCACTTTTTCTTGCTGGGTAGTCAAGTGTTTTTGTCCTATTTTGAATCCCAGGTAGTCAATGGATTCGTAGGCAAAATAACACTTGGTCGGCCCGGCGGTTAGACCTTGCTCCTTCAATTTCTCCAGCAATGAGCGTAAGGCGTGTAAGTGTGACTCCCATGTACGGGTAGCTACGTACACGTTGTCGAAGTAAAACGACACGTCACTTAGTCCAGCGATAATTCGCCTCATCATCCTATTATAATTGCTACCGGCTGTAAGTAGTCCGAAGGGTAGCCTGGTAAACTGTAACAGACCTCTCTCGGTCGCAAAAGCCGTCAGTTTTTTGGACTCCTTAGCGAGAGGTATTTGATAGTACGCTTTACATAAATCCAATTCGGTGATGAATGTAGCGTCTTCAAATAAGTGGAGATTTTGATCTATTAGTGGGATGGGCTCGGCGTCGAAAACGGTCACTGAATTCAATTTTCGGAAGTCCACGCACATCCGAAATGATTGATCAGGTTTCTTAACCATTACTATGGGGGAGCAATAATCGGACTCCGATGGCTCTAAAATTCCCAATTTTAGTAAATTCCGGACTTCCTTATTGAAGGCTTCTCGTAGGTGGATTGGTAAAGGATATGGTTTGCTCCGAACCACTGAATTAGTTTTTAGTTTTATTTCATGGATAAAATCCTTGGCACATCCAGGGTTTTCAGAAATGACTTCTGGGAATTCCATGAGCAAGTTCAACATTTCCGCTTTTTGTTGAATTTCTAAGTGGGGATTTATCTTTAAATCCACCCGAGGGTCTTCCGGGGTAGGTGAGAGCGAGGGAAGTTCGTATTCCTCGTCTTGTTCCACACACACGGTGTGTATGACTTGCAGGGGCGTACCCGGGTAAACGGCATCCATCGGTTCTTCTTCGTCTAGAAGGGTAATATTCTTTATGCACGCGCGGCGGTGATATTTTTTTAGCCTGTTTATGTGATAGGTTCTTCGCCCTGTTGGGGTATCTATCAAGTAATCGACTGGACCCCGTGCCTCGATTACTTCAAACGGTCCTTCCACTGGGCCCATAACTTATTATTTTCGGTCGGGAGTAATAATAAGACTTCATCTCCTGCCTTTAATTTTCGAGCCTTTGCTTTCATATCGAAATAGTCCCGGTATTTGGCTAAATTTTTCTCGGCGTTCTCTCGAGCTAAGCCAGAGCAGTATTCTAGGCGCTCGCGCATATCCATCACTTAGGCGTAAGACGATTTGATTTCTTGCTCGAGCTTCGCGTTGGAAAATAATTCCTTAAGAATACTCATAGGACCTCGCACATTTCTACCGTATAATAGCTCAAAGGGCGAGAATCCCAACGTCCGATGAGGTATTTCTCGGCAGGCGAAAAGGGCTGCAGGCAGGTATCTGTGCCACTGTGTAGGGTTGTTTTGACACAACTTCTTCAATATATTTTTGAGAGTCCCGTTTAATTTCTCGCAGATTCCGTTAGCGACTGGATGAAATGGACTCGTAAAAATTGGCTGGACTAACAGTAGTTTGTTAAAATACTCCATCAATTCTGAGGTGAATTGGCGCCCTCTATCAGATAGAATTTCTTTAGGCAGGCCTACTCGTGCAAAAATTGAAATTAATGCTTCCGCGCAGGAAATAGTGTCAATCTTCCGTAGGGCCACGGCATCTGGGAACCGAGTGGCACAATCCACTAGGGTGAGGATGTAGGAGTGTCCTCCACTTGAAGGGGGGTGAATTGGTCCCACCAAATCAATTGCCACTCGAAAGAAAGGTTCGGTAATACCGGGCACCTTTTGTAAGGGAGCGGGAGGTACCCGTCCTCTGGAGCCATCCTTCTGACACACGTCGCATGATCGGCAATAGGCCACAATTTCCCTGGCGGCCTGGGGCCAATAAAAGTGTCGGAATATCTGCTGCGCCGTTTTGTTGTGCCCAAAGTGTCCGGCTAATATTCCATCATGCGCGGTATTCAAAATTCTTTGCGTGTATTCTTGAGGTACACACAGTGCTTTCTTGTTCTCCTTATCCTCCTCGCTGATAGTGCGGTAGAGAAGTGAATCTTCTACGATATACTGGATAGGCTTCTTTCCTTTCACTTGGAGAATTTCACCTTTAATAGCTTTCTCCCATAGAGGTTTAAGAGTGGGGCATTCCTTCTGAGCAATGGCGAAGGAAGTCAATTTGAACCCATTGTCTTCGAGGGTAATCCTCGGGGTCAACTTAGCAGGTTGCTCTTTCCTCTGGGCTTCTTGTGCCCGGGTGACTACTTGTTGGGCCACTTCTTTCTGGGGAATTAGGGGGTTTTGTCCGATTAGTACTGCGCAGAACTTAATCGGGGCTACTAACACGTCCGTCCAACCGGTGAAATATCTGCATTGTATATGACATCTCACGACGGGGAATCGATTGTCGCGTCCTAAAAAGTCGTGGACGATTGAGAATTTCTTATGGGCAGGGTTTACTGGGGGCAGCAACTTGTCGGATACCACTATGCACGTGCATCCGGTGTCTCTGACTAAAGTGGATACTCGGCACCCATTAACAGTGCCCTCTTAAAAATTGTAGGCCGCCCAGCGAACTTTTGTTGAATAAAAAGTTTACCTGTTGCTGGGGCCCTTCGGATGTTGGCGCGGGGACGTAGGACGAATCAGCTTGTCCTGCTGGGATCGCGGCAGTCAGGTTTTGCACCTGTTGTCTCGAGGTCTCCCTCACTCGGGAGTTCTGTGGGCACTGGAAACTCAGGTGACCTATTATCCCGCAGGTATAACAAGTGACGGGCTTCCTGGGATACGTGCCGGTATTAGGGTATGATCCTTGTGGAATCCTAACTTCTTTTTGATTTTTTTCTCCTGCAAAATTTGGCTTATAAGTTCCTTTTGCTACTGAGAACTTAAAGGGCTTCTTCTGTAAATGCCTGGGTTGCGGCCCATTTTTCTTTGGGGAGGGAGCCTTCTCTTTCTTGTACTCCCTAGGATATAACCGATGATTTACCGCGTGGAGGTCAGCCTCGTCCAGGCACTCGTTGAAGGTAGAAGCTTTTCGGTCCTTAACGAATGCACGGATTTCCTGGGGTAGTGTACTTAGTAACTGATCTCTAAGCATGAAGTCGACGACCGCAGCGACTTCGTTCTCTACCCCTTCTGACTCCATCCAAAACTGTAGGCTTCGACGAAGCTCAAAGCCAAAATGTTTGTACGTTTGTCCGGGTCTTATACGAGACTGCCTGAACTTCATCCTATATTCTTCCGGGTTAAGGTTTGTAGCTGAGAGAAGTTCGGCTTTGAGAGTGGAATAGTCCACAGTCGCTTCTGAGGGTAAAGATACGAATATCTCTCTCATCCTACGATTGAGTAGCAGTAACAGTCTGGCGACCCCATCTTCTTCTAGGTCCCAATTATTGACTTCAAATATTTTCTCAAAATGGGGGAGATAGGAGCATAAATCTTCTTCGTCCTTGTACTCCGGGAGTTTCATGCTGGCCGCTGGTGACACTCCTGTTTTGGATGACACTGACTGCACCTCTAACTGGTCTTTACTAAGGGCTCTTTCGTGGGCCCTTATCTTCTCTCTTTCATCAGCTTCCATTTTCGTCTTTTCTGCTTCCATTTTCATCTTTTCTCTTCTTTCTTCTCTTTCGTTTCTCTCTTTCTCCTAAATAAACTCTCTTTCGTTTCTCTCTTTCTCCTGAATAAACGAACTCAGATCGGTTCCTTCCAGGCCGAGGCTTTGACCTTGCTTCCGATAAAGGTCAAACAATGCCATCGCGCTTATGTCAGTCATCTACCTTGTTTTTACTCAAGCCTGACCTACTCCACCACCGAAACTTACCACTTGGCCTAACAATTACCTTTAGATGGTATCCACCTCTAACTTTACCAATTTCCCACTCGTCAACTATCCTATTATTCCTGGTGTTCCTTTTATGTGTTAGCTCTTCCTTAAATAGACACTGCTGGGTTCTTTCTAATATAAAACCTCTAGACCTGACACCACTTTTATAATATGTCGTAGAATGACCCTTGGCTTTGATCACTCTACGCTTTGACACCCTTTTAGTAGCGGTATGCTTTAAGGGGCGTGAGTTACTTCTATGATGAAGTAGGCTTTGTTCTAAGAGTGCTATTTTTGTGGTTTAGTCCTTAAGGAAGAGCTATTTTTAAACACATAAGGATAAGAGGAAACACCAGAATCTACCAAAAATAAACATGTATTTTAAATTAAATATTACAAACCAACAGTAAAAGCATTTCTATATTTGGCCTCTAAGATTTTTCAATGACAAAACATAAACAAGTAGGCCTCCAATAAACAAACCAATTGCCAATTAGTATTTTTATCACGACCCTATTTGTTTAGCATAAAACATTAAATTAATGTACTGTCATCTCCAAACACATATGACCTAGGTTCAAGAATAAGGGTTTCTACTCTCCTTTAAAACGTGGGACGTACTAAACTTCTACTATCGTAATAGAGATATAAATGTTATTGTTAACTTACAGGTAGGTATTAGGGATTGCCGGATGTCGCTGGAGGACTTATCTCTCGCTTTGAAGTGGTGTGGCCGCTGGTTAAAATTTTCGAAGAGGGATTGCTTGAGATGTGAGAATCACTCGAGTGTGAGCGGCTTTGTTTTTCTTCAGTCGGACTTCTTTGCAGACGGAAAAGGCTTCTTCGGTATGGCACCGATATAAAACTTGACTATTTAGGTTAATACGGCCCTGAAAGGGGGGGATCGATTTTCTCAATCTGATCCTATCGTTTCTCACGGAAATAGTCTTGTATGGCTGAAGGATCGATCTTTACGAACTAATCTTTCTTCTGGCGAAACGACTTCTAATAATCTTCTTGTCTAGTCGATGGATCGATCTTCACGAACTAATCCACCTCTAGCGTATCGACTTCTGATAATCCCTTCTCTTTCTTTGCGGGGCTTATATATAGGCGGATTGCCGCCCCATCTAAAGGGGGAAGTGACCAGGCCACAGATGCAAAAAAGGGGGGGAGCGAATGGAGAGTTAGCATCTGGGGAGAGCGAGAATTCCTGAGGTGGCACTGGGGTGCCCAAGTCAGCTCGAAATTATAGGCTCGCAACCGCACCGCTACTTGGCGTGCCTTCTGACTCGCACCGTTTTTTTTCCTAACCACGGGTTTATGGGTCTCGTAGGTAATACGATCGTTAGAGCGTCGTTTAAGGACCTTAGGTGGTCGCCTTCAAACATATGTTAGCTCCAACTGCCCACAGCGGCGAGGAGATCACACATGGTAAGCATTCTCGCCGGCTACCTTTCCCACGCTTCTCCTCATGAAAGAAGGGGGCTTGAATGTACCTATACTCCTCCAGGAGGCTTAATGTAGCCATTTCTCCACATAGCCCATTATTAGACTGCAAAGTGATTGCGACTAATTATGCCCTCGAGGGCAATGGCCAAATGGGCACTTTAAAAAAATCGACAGATAGCAGTATGAGATAGACAAACATCTCATACTTATCATTGCCATGTCCCTTGTCAATCTTGTCAATTTCTGTCAGCTGACACTTCCCTGTGGTTCAGAATTACGTTTACCATCTTCTTAGGTAACTTAGTACTTTGCATGAGAGTCTTGGGGGTGGCTGGATCAAAATTTGCTTTACAGTCGAAATTCTGATAAATTTACACTAGTTCTTCTAATGTTCCCTTCTCCCCCCCCCCCACCATTAATTTCTTTGATATATTTTTCTCAAAAATTTGACCCCAGTAATGTTCCGAATGAAATCTACTGAATAGCTTATCTGTTGCTAGCTTTAAGTATGCTATAAGGACAGCTATTCCCGCTTGCCTTTCTTCTTCTTTTTGGTGTCGTTACCATATTATTTATCCTTCCCTTTCTTCCTCTGTTCCACTCGCAAATAGAGCGGGCTATGTCAGCCTTTTTCAAATGCATCCAACCATCTTTCTTACCTGATTGAAAGTCTAAGTTCCGAGACGGAGGGATACCAAATTATTATTAATGCTGACATGTCTCTAACATGTTCGTTTTTCCACACTTTCTTCCTCAACATCTCAAAAAGGTGTGGCAGAAATGCCAGCGTTGGCTTTCATCTACTTTTAATTAATTCAAAGACAGTTCTCTTTTATTCCCGTAATTCTAAAAATAAATCTGTTCTAATATTTATTATCATGAAATTGTTGATCCTACCACACCTTTTAGCAGAGCTCGTGCCCTTCAAGTGGGGGCTTAATGTTCTTACCTGTAAGCTTGAAGACCTCTAAATATTAACGGATTTGTTTTAAGGGCTTTGACCTCTGACCTCGTTAATTTTGTACAAGTGGCCTACTTGGATTCTACAGGTTTGATCTTCAAAATCCTACAAATCCTACAAATCCTGGGCAAAATTGAACTTGGTATGCATATTTTGAAAGGACCGAATACAAAATCTCATAAAATTATCATTTGAGACATTGAAATAAATTATGAAAGTGATCCTAACTAGATCTATGATGAGAGGCGAACCTCGCTTAAATTTGAAACCGAAATAAAAGCTTCAAATTATCAATTTTATGTATATAATTACAATGGATATCACTTTTCGTGTAATATCAAATAAAAACATATTAATCGAGTGAATGTGGTCAAAATTTCAATCGTTTAGAGTGTGGTTCCTATCCAGTGACTGACTCTGAGGTATAAAAAGGGATTTGATCTTCTTCTCTTCACCAGTCGGTCTAACCTCGCCGGCTGATCCTCTTCTGCTGTGATTCGGGAATAATCTGAAAACCATGAGACTTCTTCTTCTCTTCCTAGCCATCGTCGGTAAGAAGTTATATTCACTGTCGGGTTTTTTTCTTTCACTAAATATTACAAGTAGGTGGGGGGGGCTATTTAAAAGGGGTGTGGAAGGTAGGGAGTGCGTGTGACCCCCCAAAATGAGAGAACTTGCACCTAAAAAGTGAAGAACAATGAGTAAAATTGAGTAAAGAGAGAAATGTAAAGAAAATGTGATAAAAACGGAAGAAGTAAAAATGTGTGAAAGCTTTGAAACCACAGATCTACCTCTGGACGTTAAGGGCAAGAGGGCAAGCGAATGTCGAGATGTAACCCGCAGCATGACGCACCTGATTATATCCTGGTTTGTTCAGGGAGGGTAAATTATACCGACTTGTTCAGGTAGGGTAGATTATACCGTCCTGTTCAGGGATGCAAGCTTGTAGGAAAGTCTTTCGCCTCAAATCTCTGCGAAGACACGGTTAAACCAAGAGGAAGACCCGTCATCTAGCCTTTAGCATGTCTCCCAGTCGCCCCCCCCCTCCTCCCTAGAGAGTAATTTTTCTCTGTTTTGTCCGTCACAGAACATGACGGCCTAAATAACCCCTCTTCTCCCGCCTCGCCGAATTCGCTCCGTGAATATGAATCCGCACTTATAAACTCACTACAACTATACCGTTCACTTAGAAGGACATAATTGCAGACTTCAAGTAAAGGAAATTTAAGGTCTAGCCCACTGCGGAACCCGAAGTCCAAGCCATCCTGGATTTGGGCCAAAGTTACAACTTGCGGGGGGTAATCACCATACCCTGCGGGACTGGCCAGGACCCTCCAAACAACAGACTCCGCATTGCAGACTACCACACATACCTCACACCTTAAGTGCCGCAGCTTGGCTTAGAAATCCTGGTCAAGGGGTCTATACTCAATTCCCTCATACACAGATGAAACGACTCCTTCCTATCCTGCAAAATACAAACCAGCTCTGGCTCCATCCTTGTGGCCACTCATTACAGACTTCCACAAGTACAAAGACAATCTACTACTATTCTTTGTGGGGGACCTGAATGTTCACCACCCCCACACTACTATCTAACACCACAAATGAGGCAGGAAGATATATGGCCAGTGCCTTACAGCGTTTTAGCTGCGAGCACATCGGTCCAGCCTTCCCTCTATGCTACACGCTTCTAAATTCATATTACATAGGGCCTCCACGTACTATCTGACCACATTTTAATATGCGTGTTGATCATATTATCACCCATACTCATACCTATACACACACCCCCTCTTCGACTACAAAAACACGAACTGGGCGGAATCAAGTAGATACATAATGGATAACACACCCCACAACTTCAATCTAGATAATACAAACCCCAGGCATCTAGACACTCACTGGTCAACTCTACTAGACACAATAAAGACTGCACGTGACAGACACATATACCAGAAAAACATACAGGGCCATTAGACATTTTACATAAGCCATACATACTCAAGCCCTCATCACACTATACAATAACCAATACAACAGAGGCCGAAGACAACATAACATAACTATTCTACGTGCGTGCTTCCTCCAATGGGTGAAGCAGGACCGGAATCGCCAGTAGCGTGAAGTGGTCCGCATTGCGGATGACACTCGCCTCGCTGGCCCTTCCTTGTTCTCGCAGGGCGTATGGAGGATACTCGGTGTGGAGCCCCAAAGACTTTTCACCATCACTGCCAACAGCCAGATACTAATGAGATCATCGACGCCTTTAGGTGCCATTGAGGCACAGTCCATACACACATCCAACGAAAACCACATGCACGAGAACACTCCCTAGAAGTCCAGGAATACTGCAGACTCTATGCTGATGAGCTAAAGTCCGACCCATGATAGAATTTGAGTTTCTCGGTAACATCACTGCAATAACCACTCCCATCACCGTCGAGGAGACAAAACACTCCATTTATTCGACACCAGAACGTACTCACGGCCCCTCCTGCAATCCTGCTACATTAATGTACCACCTTCCCACAACAATTTACCCCTCAATGCCACACTAGTCTCTGGTCACTTCCCACAAATATTCAAAATCTCACACAACATTTTACTCCACAAGTAAAACAAGGACCCGTGATATCCGAACAATTACAAGCCTATGGCTCTGTTAGAGCATCTATGCAAGATACTCGTGCTTCTGGTTAACAGTTACTTACGTAATTTCCTTGATAAAAGGGGCTGGTTCTCCCCCTGCCAATATGGTTTAAGGAGAGGCCGGTCCACTCAGGTGGTTGTGACCACCGTTCATGATGTCAAACAAAGGGCACGCCAAACACGTCAAAAGGCACCCTCCATCTGTAAGGATGTAGAGAGGTCCTTCAATAAAGTGTGGCACGCAGAACTCTGTAGGACACTCGCAAATGGAAGACTTATCTCCACTAGAAGACTTCTTTTCCACTACCTCACAGACCGGAAGTGCCTTATAAAATACAACAATGCTATATCACATCCATCCACACCACGCGCAGGCCTACCCCAAGGTAGCGTTCTAACGCCAAGACTTTACATGATGTACACAAATGACACAACATGACCACCAGAAGACTGCAGACACACATACACACTGGCTTACGACGACGACGAGACTAATCTCGTATGTAGACGTAGACCAGAAATGATCGCACTCCATGCACAAAGAATACTCGACGACAATGCATAATACGAGGATGAGTGGCTTATTGCCAAGAATCCTCTGAAGTTGCAGGTGACAAGTCCCTAAGATTCACACGCACTAGACTATTATACAGGCAAGGGCGAAAAACATTAACAGAAAGCTTTTCAGGTTCTACCCTGCCAGCCATAAACTACAGTTACACCTAACTATACAAGACCCTTGTCAGACCAGTATTAATATACTCACCCATCACACTTCTAGCTGCGAGTTGCGCAAGGCAGAGTGAAGCACAGCGCATCCAGAACTCCGCTCTGAGGCGCGCCTGTCGCTCGCCGATGTACACAAGAATGACTACACATGAAAACAACAGGCTCGCCCTGATAAACACCTGCATTCACACACGGCTGACCAGACAATTTTGGAAACTCGGAAGAGGCCCAATATACACATACATTCACAGACATAATGCTGCTCTGGCACCTAGGTACTCCGCAGCTAGAGACTATCAGTAACCCATACCTATACGCACATCAATGTAACAGCGTTGCGAATGTATGCGTTTCCTTGAATGTTAGCCTCCTTCCCGACTAGCCTCCCCTCTAGCCACTCCAGTGATAAAACATACACACAAAATAAGCCTCGTAACACGCCGCCTCAATGTATAGCCACCGACCTTTCAAACTCATCCCATCCCCTCATAAGCAATTTCTGAACCTCTCCTCTCTAACTAAAATGATCTCCTGTGTTCCTATAGAATTTAATACGACTCATAGATTCGATTCGATTTTCTAATATCTTCATTACTCGGGAGGAGAACTCGAATTATGAGGTAGCATTCGAACAAAGGGTAAAACAAGAACTAGATCAAAAGGAACCCGAACTTCGTCCTGATTCACGGGTAGGCGAAACCCGGGAACAAGGGAACGAAGGAAGGTCATTTACTCTAGAACTACAAACAGCCGTTTCATCGTCCAAACAGAAAAGCCCACGAATGAGTGGTATCACCAAGCACCACTTAACGAACGCGCCTGACAACATTTTAACATCATTACTCAAAATCTTGAACGCATGCCTAAACACAGGGCACTTTCCAGGCGCGTTGAAGACAGCGAGAATGATATTTTTATCAAAACCTAACAAACTTAAAGGGCATATCGAAAGCTACCCACTGATCTCGCTCTTAGAGTTTATTGGTAAGCTTTTCGAGAAAGTTCTCAATGAAAGACTTAGAAGTTTCTTGGAAGATAACGAATTGCAGAATAACAACCAACATGGATTCCGAAAACATCGAGGTACCGAGACAGCACTGGCACTCATCACCGAAAAACTAGCCGTAGAAATTGCAAAAGGCAACAGAGTGTGGATTTAACACTCCGCGATGTTGCCAAAAAATTGGAGAAGGTAGTATGGGTGGCTGGACAGAAGCTAAGATTAGATTTTCTTGGACAAAATTCAAACCTCATGCGAATCCTCTGCAGTTATCTTACAAAGGGAAAAGCAAGAATTTCTATCAATTTCTTTACCGGTGATGCCTTCACCTGAAATGGAGGGGTCCCACAGGGGGGTTTCAGCCCCATGCTTTATACCATGTATACGAGAGACCTCCCCCAACCCCCGAACGACTACGCAATGTATGTCCAATTGGCAGATGATGTCTCTCAAATTATCGTTAGTAAACAAAAGAACCCGAGGGACATCACGCAACGAACTGCTCGCGAAATCCAAAACATCAACAATGTCAAAAGGCCAATAAAATAAATACAAACAAGGAAGAATTCTGCCTAATTCCAGTTAATAGATACAAAGTCCAACAAGTCACCGCAAACAACATCGTGTATCCTTACAATGTCCAGGGAAAAGTCCTCTGCCTGAAGATTACAAGAAAAGGATACACCTTGAACGTGAATGAAAAAAATAACTATGCGAAGATATTCCTCTCATCCCTGTACAGGTCCTACAAACTGTCAGCTAAAAATAAAAGAAAACTATATTTAGCATCGGTACGCCCGAGTAGGACCCATGCAATTATTCCTCTACATACCTTAGTAAAGACAAAACTCCTGGAAATGCAAAGGGCCCAAAACAAAGCGATTTGCTTCATAACGAGATCCAGATGAATAGAAGGAACAGTGTTAAGTGTTCCACCTCAAAGATCAGATCTAAAACCAATAAACATCTCTATGCACGAACGCGCCCAAAAGATATTGCCAAAAATACGAGAAAACTTTCCAAACGAAGTGTTCGAAAAAATCCAACTAACGGAAAGAGAAAACAATTAACTTTAAACAACAATTCAAAAGCAGTAAAGAAAAGGGTCTAAGCGAAATAGAACCACTTTACAGCTAAAACTCAATAAAGAATGAAAAAAAAACGTGAAAAACAACAATAAATAAATAAAACAGAAAATAAACATAAAACTAAATACAACAGCTAACCAGAGATATAAATATATAAAATTGCAAAGCTCGCAAGAGAAACTATGAAAACAAGGGCTAAAATGCTAAACCAAACGAAACTTAAGTAAACTAAAGAAAAAACAAAAAAAAAACAAAGAGAACAAAGGCTCCTATGCTGAAAGTAAAAATAATATAACCAAAAGCAAATAATACTGCAAAACGAAATCGTTAGCCAGGCAACCTGGCACATATCACCATCATTCTCATTCTAATCATATATTATAGTCACTTCCTCTCTTTCCGTCCATATCATTAACACTACACATCCATCACTTACACAATATTTTCTACCTTTTTTTATGTCTGTCCTACGCATTCACCTCTTCTTTTATCCCGATTAGATCATGCTCCAATTTCTTGAATGGCAGGGGTAAGGCATAAAAAGCGAATTGACACTTAAACTTTGAATGCGTTAAAACTCTGGCTTATGAATTTCTCTCTCCTGTATGCACGAAGAGCGTGTTCCGAGGGATTTATAAATAGCTAAGTTAGTTGCAACATTGCCATTTAACCTCATAATTAAAGTGCGACATCGCAAAATCAATTTTTCATTTCACTGGCCAAGTTAGACTGGATAAAATTAATTTTCTATTCATTTCGATAGGCAAATGGACACGTAAACATTTGTTTACGTTAGAAACGCCGGCTTATGAATTTCTCTCTATTTTATGTACGAACATCTGCTTTCTCCGATGACTTGATGAAAAGCTTAATTAGCTATAACATCGCCATTATAGGTTAGGTTAGGTTGATCATCTAGAAATAGACGAATCGAATGTAAGCAACAATGGGCAAAAGGCTAGAAAGTACTGGACTTGTTCGTATTGTTGTGCGCCTTCGAAATGAAAAAAAATCCACGAATCTAGATTTTCGAATCCCTTTACAAGTTAAAATTTTATTAAAAAAACAAATGATTAAATGAATTTTTAGAATTCCTTACAAACTATATTATTTTTTAAAAGTGTAAATAAACTTTGATAAAGGCGAAAACACAATGGGTTCTATGATCGCTGATTAGTGTAAAAACGCCACTATTCGACACTTCCCACCCCTCAACTGTGACTGGCGACTGGTGTCTTCGGGCTTACCAGCGTTTTTATTCTTCTTTATGTGTATTTCATAATTTGGTCGATCTCGCATCCACGTTCCGTCAGATAAATGGCTCAACCTACTACTATTGTTTCCATTAATCCATTATGCAATTTTCTACACTCTAACCTTTGTATTTCTTTTAGTTGCTCGACCAAAATCCTCTGTTTCGAATGTTTTGGAATCGTCCTGGTTACTCTTCCATACATCCCCACAGCCCTGCAACAGCTCCAGCTATGACTCCAAACCTACATTCTGTTTTCCATTAGTAGTCTTATTATTGATTTCTATATTTGGCCAACTTTTTATTTTATGCAGTCTTCAAACCTTTTGCACACACCTTGACATTCATTCTCGTATATTCCCTTCACAAGTCTTCTCATTCTTCTTACATGCCCGTACCACCTCAAAACATACTCAGTCACAAACTTGTCCACACGATAAACAATTCATAACCAGTTAGTTTTCTCCTCACTCTTTCTCACCTTAGCACACCGATCATCAATTTCAAATTTTTCATTTACAGAACTATCACTCAACATCTTTTCGCCCCATTCCATGCCATGCTCTCACCTCCAGACACCAACATAGCACCCTCATGCTTTCATACAGTTTTCATGATTCAAGATGTCCTAGATAGTCAAAACGTCGCACTTCATCAACGGTAACAACCACCGACTTTAATATCACACCTCAAGGGTAACACCTGGGACTTTAAAGTCCCAGGTGTTACCCCAGATGTTAAAGCTCTCCTCACAAATGCCCTGACAAAGCCTCGACCAACAATTCCAAATCCCTCTCACTGCCAGCCACTAACAACAGATCATCAACATATACTAACATAGGTAGAAACAGAACTCATCCCTCACTATTCCTTATCCCTCTCACATCAATTTCCTTCATTCTCATTCGTACTAAACTGCCACAGCGATATCAAAGAACTTTGTCTTACACCCTCAGCTATGTCAAAATACTCATTCTGGCCATCTTTCGCATAAACGCCGCTTTAAGCCCAGAATAAATACTTCACAACCTCCAATAGTTTACCTCTCACTGCATATATTCTTACACCGTGCTATAAGGCTCCTCCCGAATTGCCGGATCATAAGTTTTCTCTATATCAGTAAACTCACCATACATTTTTGCGATGGAACGGGAACTGGCTTACAGACCGTAAAAAATAAATGGTGATAAATGGATAAGCCCCTTAGTGTGGCTAAGTCCCTAGCTGCGGATCTCAGGGATCAGTCTTGGCTCCTGTAATATTTATCTTCATAAACGACTAAGATTCAAGCCTATTAGAGCAATAAATGCAAGAAAGCCCACAGAGAAAATTAATACGAAGATTCCAAGTACTTTCGAACTTTATTTAGAGTTCTTTATCAAGGAATAACAAAAGTATCCATGCGAAGGTGAGACGCATGACGGGTGCGAGGAAGTTCAGGAGTCCTGCCTTGCGAAGCCAGCATTTACCTGGCACTGGATGAGAAGCGACGTGTTGGAGAGCCTTTACAGTTTTTTCTTTGAGTGCCGCGGTAAGGCGCGCGGCAGTACGCAGGAGATCTATTTCCATGCCTAAGTAGGTTATTTTCTTGGAGGGAGCCAGGACACACTTTAACAGATTAAGGTTGATCGAGCTGCTGCTCATCAGGGAGAGGAAACGTCGGAGGGCGGGTTTAGTACCGATGGCCAATATGTCGTCGAGGTACGTATGGGCGGTGAAGCCCGCCATGGAGGCCCACTGATTTATGACAGATGACAAAGCCATCTGCATAATAAAGGGCGCTCCTGAGAAGCCCATGGGGAGGCGCCTAAAGTGGTATCGAGTGCCATTGATGACGAATCCTAAATAGTGCTTCGATGAAGGATGGAGTCTGCTGTGGTAAAAACCATCCTTCAGATCAAGCTTAATCACGAAGTGAGCCGGCGATGCAGAGTCGAACACCTTCTTTATTGAGGGGAGGCAAAAAGAAGGAGGATCGTAAACCTCTCGGGCAGCGGACTATATATATATATATATATATATATATATATATATATATATATATATATATATATATAAACTATTCTTGCTGTCCCGTTAGGCTTATGGACCCCCAAAACCAATAAGCCTTGGTGATCCTTATCGCCTCGACTATCCCGTGCTGCAGGAGTTGATCCACGAGTGGTTGGATATCCGAGGACGAGGGCCGCTGATGTCTATATTGACGCTTGAAGAAGATTTTGACGCCCTGCTGCTTGTTTGCCTTTAGGATATGGCAATTGGGTTCCACCGAGTCGAAGAAACCCGGGGACTGGAAGTCAAGGTGGGCGTCGGGACTTAATGTAGATACTTCTTGAGCCAGAGGGTCAAGGCCTGGGCTGACCCACTGCTGGTCTTGGGTGCCCTCTTGGGCGTATATATAATATATATATATATATATATATATATATATATATATATATATATATATATATATATATATATATATATAGTCCAATTTAATTGTTTCGGTCTCTATTTGATGCACTTTTAGTTATTTATTTTTATAACCTACTTTTCTATCATGTTTATTTTCTCACATTATTAAGGTTTTAATATATGTATTTATTGCACATACGTAGGTGAGTCAAAAAGTTCTCAGACAAATGCCAGATTATTGAAATGTTCGATTTTGTACAAGTAAATACAGGGTCAAACACGACTTTCATGTTTTCTGAACAATTCCTACAAAATTCGTCATTCAATTTGTCGAGACTCTTTGTATTAGATGTGCTTCAAAAAGGTTACTTTTTGAACCCATAAAATGGCAAATTTTGAGATAAGAGCGAACATTAAATTCCTGACTAAACTTGATTGGAAGCCTGTTAAGATTATTGACGCTCTACAACAGGTTTATGGTGACTCTTCGCCATGTAGAGCGGTAGTTTACGACTGGATTAAGCGCTTCAAGGGGGGCAGAGAAGAAGTTGAAGATGATCCACGTGAAGGGAGACCCTCCACCTCCATTAACCCAGAAAATGTCGAGCTTGTGAGGAATCTAGTGGATAAAGATCGCCGTATTACTATTGATGAAGTTGCCAATGCATGTGAAATCTCTCATGGCTCAGCATTTGGAATTCTAACTGAAAATCTTGGCCTGAGCAAGCTTTCAGCACGTTGGGTCCCAAAAGCGTTGCGAGAAGACCAGCTGAATCATAGGGCCAACCTTTCTTTGGCTATTTTGACCATGATTGAAGCAAACGAGGATAGTTTTTTTGAGCGCCTCGTAACGGGAGATGAAACTTGGGTGTATCAGTTTGATCCTGAAAGTAAAAATCAATCAAAAGAGTGGCACCCAAGGGGGGCAGCAGGGCCTATCAAGTTCAAGACAGAGAGGTCCGTTAAGAAGATAATGGCTACAGTTTTTTGGGATTCGGAGGGAATTATTTTAATAGACTTCTTAGAAGGACAAAAAACTGTTACATCCAGCTATTACGAAGGAGTTTTAAGGAAGCTGAAAACTTCAATAGCCAAAAAACGACGAGGAAAGCTCCACAAGCAAATCTTGTTCCACCATGACAATGCCCCTGCACATTCGTCCAAAGCTGTGAGATCTCAGCTACGGGAATTTCGATGGGAAACTCTTGCTCATCCCCCTTATAGCCCTGATTTAGCACCCTCTGACTTTTTTCTGTTTCCAAATTTAAAGGGACACCTAAAAGGAACCCGGTTTCAATCATTAGATGAAGCAAAAAAGCAGGTCATTACTTGGTGCCAGAGACAACCCCGTGAATTCTACAAAGATGGTCTTTACCGTTGGATTCATAGATTAAGAAAGTGTATAGATGTTAATGGAGCTTATGTAGAAAAATGATTACAGTATTATTACAAATAAATAGATTAAGAAAGTGTATAGATGTTAATGGAGCTTATGTAGAAAAATGATTACAGTATTATTACAAATAAAAATTTTATGCCATTTATCTGAGAACTTTTTGACTCCCCCTCGTATGTGCACAATTGCACGTATGTGTATTTTTTAATGATGACCATACGCTCAATAAACAAATTGGTTTGTACACAATTGTTGGAATCTTTAATTTTTTTGTTCTATATGTTGGAAGATGGGTCTCATTACGAAGGGAGACGGAGTCACTGAAGGGGGATTTCGCCCACGAAACCATATAGGCTAGAACCGCCATTGGATCTAATAATGAAAATACCTTCACTGTAGCTTTTCATGTTCACCATTTTAGGCCTGCTCTATCGCTTTTCGCCTATATGATACTCGAATAATGCTACCAATTGACTTTGGCATCATTTAGCTTCTAACATTAAATTCATCTGATAATTTATTCTCGTAAAACTTTCTGTAACTGAGATTCACAAAAGGATATTTAATTTTAAAACCAGATCCGAGATGATTAATTTAAAAGAAATATGTATAGATTGACAATTTGTAAGATCATATTAGCATGGATCGAATCAGGAGAGAATAAATTATTTTAAAGATTTTATAATTAGCATATTGTGTTTCTCGAGGGAGTGGGTATAAAAAGACAAGCCAGCCTAGGTTCGCTACGAGTCGCTCTAACGCGATCGGCTAATCCAGACTGCCAGTCATCGGTCTAAACGAACCATGAAGTTTCTTCTTCTTCTTTTGGCCCTCATTGGTAAGAAAATAATGTGGTTTCGTTATCTTGTTTAAGCTATCTTCTTAAAGCTATTTTAAGTTTCTCTTTTGCGCAAACATATTTAAAAGAATATGATTGTTTTTTTATTCATTTTTTTTAAGGAATAGCTTTGTGCAGATTTGTGGTTACAAGTGATACAATAATAAGGTAAAGCTGAAGATAAGCTCCTCGGCTGCCAATTTATATTTATAGATTATTCGTATATGCATTTGGTTATTTGTATATGTGTTTGGTTACTAGAAGTCGGTTTCGAGCCGGTCTATGAGATCCGCTCCCCATACTCCCCGCTCGCCCTCAGAAACAAGTAGTACGATTGTGCTTTCGTCCTTTGTTCCAAAATCTTTCGTCGTACTACTTGTTCCTGACGGCGAGTGGGGGGGTATGGGGGGGTGGACTCACCATCCATATAGTAACTCATAGTCCGGCTCGAAACCGGTACCAGTAACCAAACACATATTCAAATAATCTATAAATATAAATGAGCAGCCAAGGAGCTTATCTTCAACTTTACCAATAACAAGTTTAAATAAATCATATAGGTAAAGTTCTATTAAATTTTAATTCACTGAACTACTAAGCGAATGTCTTCCCGAAGACAGATTCAGTTTTATACATTTTTCTCTTCTTGACGTAACAAATATAATTGAATTTGCACCCACTCTCCCCTCAGAATATAACTGTATAAATATTGGGGGTAGATAGATAAGATAAAGTAGTAAGTGACTAATGGTAGGCTGCTATAACAAACTAATTTGGGGTACCTCATTTCTACTTATCAACGCTCGTGGTGGTGAAATCTATTAAACCTAAACCAGTTAATTGATGGATAATCAATTGGGAGGTTAATGATTGCTGTATCAATTGTGAGACGGTTCTTACAATTTGAACTGGGAGGTCGGTTGCTTCAATATCATTTGGAAAGTCGGTTATTCAAGTATATTTCACATTCGCCTGTAGACTTTTTATCATATTTCAATAACGATTTTTCTCTAAGCCTATTCCATCCTTTTTATTTGAAACAGGGGTGGCGAAACCCTCACCCGCGGGCCCAATTTTCATCGTCCCCATATTTGTATGGTATATTTAAAACATACAATATCTTATAAGTAATATTATCCCAATTTCCGTGGTGGCAGTTAATAAAAATGTTGCGTATTAATTTTTTGTAGATATTAATGCATGAGTCTATCACACCATGTAATAATTTTAAACAAGATTTACAAAGATACAAGAGTCAAATTTTATTTATCGCTCGCCGACTTCTTTCATTAGAGATTTTCGACGGCGGCTCAAAAAGGTTTTCCCCAAAGCCCCCCAAAGGTTTCCTCACCCGTGACTTAAAACATAAAATAATTCAACGGATGACAAAAGCCGCAAGGGCATATCAGAGGTTATCCAAGTTAACACCCGCACTATCAATAATATGTATAATACACACAATTTATATAAAATAAATTCCCTACACATTCAATCTACACCTTTGTTTGTTTGTTTTTTAATTTCCTGGCCCTATTATGTACTACCTTGTAACTCAAAGAATTGCTAAATTCTCTATTATCCTTTCCCATTTTAAATACTACATTTTTAAGGTTAAAATTCATCTGCCACTTTTGTGCACAACCTAATAACTTATTTAAGCACTCTGTACTTTAAAGTTGGCCTCAATTTAATTTACTATAGTTGCCAATTTTGTGTCATCAACAAAAAGTGACTAGGAATAATAATGAGTCTAAAAGTGATCCATGAGGTACGCCACTGATAACATTCCTCCACTGTGAGCTCACTTAATTCAGTACCACCCTCTTCTTCCTGTCTTTTAGCCATTCATCTATACAATTAACATCTTTTCCACATACCTCATGCATTTTTAATTTCTGCACTTGTCTCATTTGGAGAACCTTATCTAAAGCTTTACTATTATCAAAGTAGATCAAATCAACATTCCTTCCATTACTTAATTGTTTAATTACATGACTCATAAATTGCAATAAATTTGTTAAACATGATCTACCACTTTCAAATCCATGCAGAACATCATTTATTAAACTACCTCTTTCTGGATGCTCAGAAATACACTTCTTAATGACCTTCTAAAGAATTTTACAAACAATAGATGTTAGGCTAACAGGTCTAAAGTTATTTGGGATATCTTTATTTCCCTTCTTAAAAATCGGCGCTACATTTTATCTTTTTCAACGATTAGCTATTTCTCCAAATTCCAATGATCTAGTATATATCTTCTCAAGAGCTAATTTAGTACTTTATACACCTTCTTTAAGTAACCTAGCTTAGATGTAATACTGAACAGATGCCTTACTAATATTTAACTCAATTATCAGCCTTTCAATAATTTCCATATCTACATTAATGTTATTCAACATTTTTCTCCCCTAACCTAGAATTATCACAAATTAAACTATTCAGATTCTCTTATAGAAATACTGAAGCAAAATGATCATTAACTACTTTTACTATTTCCTCATCAGATTCCTTTACAACACCTCTATATTTCATATACCTTATTTGATCTATCGTAGATTTGTTATTGAATTTATACTAGCTAAAGAATTTTCTTGGATCTTTATTAGTATTTGGAGGTAAATTAATTTATGCTTTTCCTAATCTTATTTAACTCATTCCTAGTCAGCCTATAATGATATATATTTTGAGCAGTACCTTCACCCTGTAATCTTTTGCATGCCCCTTTCTTTTCAGAAATCTTTCCTACCTCATGATTCCCCCATAATGGCTTCCTACATTTCTTCCTAGTGACTTTCGTTGGGAAGCATTACGTTTGGACCACATTTAATATAGTCTTAGAAATATTTTTACCACTCAATTCTACATCCCAGTTAACCTGACTCAGCAAGTTTCTAAGTTTTTCATAATCACCTCTATGAAAGTTGAAATTTTAGTAGTGTTTGTTCATGTTCTACACTTCCTTATTCCCAAATTAAAACTGACTAACCGATAATCACTATTTCCCAATGCGTCTCCGATAGTCAATTTCTGAACCAAATTATCGTCATTTGAAAGTACTAGATCTAATTAATTGGTACCCCTTGTCATCATCATCATCATCATCACTAACTCTATAATTTTAGAAGGGGATATTTTTTACTATTTGCATAATAATTTCATCTTAGTATATAATATCCACTTCATAAACAGGGTCATCGTTCGCATTCACGTATCCCATGCAATGCGACTACAAGTTTGAGTGTCGCCTCGCCACTGGAATGCCAGGCATTCAGGCAATGGTAGCCGGTCTCGGTATCAGGGCAGAAGTCAGCGTCCAGATGAATTCGGCAACTCAGGGAATATTCAAGGTAATAACAATTACTTCCATTCAACATTCAAACACATACATAAAAGAATTGTTATTCTTACCCATTTCTTTCCCATTCCGATCAAAGCTCGAAGACGTCCAATCTGGTGATTTCGACGGCGATTCGCAATGCTGCAATCTTCGAGAGCCTATCCCAATGAAGTGGTCCCCAATGGCGCAGTACAAAGAGCAGTTGGAGAAAGAATTTGTTGTAAACTTCCATGAGGAAATGGTGGGTTATGAATAGATGTCAGCGAGGAATATTAAATAGATGTTAAGTTTCGAGGAAATTAACTTGCTTGTATCCCCTCAGGGCCAAGTAATGGAGGTGGATGATCAAGATATGGAATTCATCATCAACATCCGAAAGGCAATTGTGGAAAGCCTCAGAATCAATCCGTTGATCGCGAATGAAGGAGCCGTCGCGCGGGATCGTCTTAATAAAATAGCCTCCGGAGGCGTCCCAGACGCCTTCTCCTTGGAAGAAGAAACTCTCTTTGGTCGATGCGAAAGCCAATACACCATTTCGAAGGTGCCTGAGTACAGCGTCGAGGCACTCAAGCAAGAGCTTAAAAAACACCTCAAACATGATGAGCAGGTTGAGGGGTCGTCAAAAACCAAAGGAGCCAGTATCCGAAACCTCGCAGAGCAATATTATCGCGTCGTCCGAACAATTGACTTCGACAACTGCAACGACAAAGTTTACCTCCAGGTAAAAAATTAGAGCATCTATATATTAGAACTTTGATGGATATGCACATAAACTCTACATTATATATCACCTTTAATTTCAGCACACTGGAGTGACGAACACCTCCGAAGCTCTCCGTGCTCAATTCAAAGCCATTCACTCACGTTCCTCTGTTGGAACGTTTATTCTGAAGGGAGCACCAGGAGACTTCAGGCTCGAGAGTTCTATGGTCGAAGGGGACACAATCATGAACCCATTCGGCTACAGAACTCACCGAATGCAAACCATTACGAACTCAGTAAGCTTTACTCTCTCCCATATCTGAATATGAAAAAATAGCCTCATCCCACGGCGATTCGCAGATTCTAAAGCACTTGGCAATTTTTATAGACCATGGTTCTCAAATCCGCGAAAGGCATTACCCGTCCATTCCGTGTATCTTCGAAAACTCGCGATGTGAAGACATGGCGTTATGAAGTGGCTTCACCATACCCTGCACCAGAAGGACATCCAGAACCATGGGTTAACTATCGACAGGTATATACGCAAATAATATTGATACATTACCAATTGATCATTAAAACTATAAAAAAGTAATGTTTCTATATAGTTTACGATCAGCTGGAAGGGACAGTATTTTATAGCTTAGAATAATTGTGTATACTTTGCAGGGAAGCCAGTACTTGCCCGTCAATTTCCAGTCTACTCTTCTCGGCTTGAACGTTACTTCTTCAATGATTGACGAATACGAGGTAAATTAAAGAACATTATCACTTAGTATTGTAGTAAACCTATGCACAAAATATAATAAAAATTGTCTCCAAATTTCAGAAAACTCTAATGCAAATGCTGGAAGATAGCGTGAAGTTCTTTTATGATGATCCTTCTGAAACATCAACACCAAATCCTTCTTGCAAATACTCCAAAGAATCGGTAGCCACCACTAATCTGCACTTCATGACTAGAATGATGCGCATCTTGCCCGAGTCCAAGGTGGATGAGATCTTCTCCCAAGTTTTCAGCCAACAGGATGTCACTGGACAGCGAAAACAGTGAGTATTACAAAGTCATCCATTCTTCCCAATCCGAGAGACCAATACACATGAAAATGTGCTCATCAGATGACCTGTTCCCGTGTTTTAAGAATGTTGTTGACGGACGTTGCTGCCGCTTCGGGCGCCACTGCACCAATCAAGGTTCTTATAAAGAAGATGAAGTCTCGAGAAATTTCTCCCCAAAGAACTGCAACAATCTTCATGACCATGACCAATTCACTTTACTCTCCAGATGTTATCCCTCAACTTGTGGTATGTTGAAGTCAGACAAGAATGTATCGTTGTGAGTTATAAAGTTGAGTTATTATCATCATAAGCTAACACTATGTATTTTGTTTTTTTCAACCTAGGACTTTGCAAAATCTTGGGATGTTAGCACGAACCCCCTTGTAACATCGTCAGTACTCATAAATGTTGCAGGACTTATTAATAGAGTTTGCATGGATGAAAGAAGAATCAACTATACTCTACCCAATCCAATCTTCGGCAAGGAAGCTTGCAACCCATCTGAGATTGTGGATAGTTTCCTTCCCTACTTGAAACAAAAGGCTGAGGTTGGACTTATAATAGGATTTTTATTCTCATATTTCTTTCTTCTATATAAATATATATTTTATTTTGGACTGTGAGTCTGAATACGAATTTCTACCTACAGCAAGCCTCCTCATCGTATGAGAGAACAATTTTCATTATAGCAATTGCTAACTTTGGCTCACCTGAAACCCTGCCCATCTTGAAGCCATATATTTATGGAACACAAGATTCCAACCCTCGTGTCCGAATTTCAGCCATCTATGGTTTGACCAGAAGACACATGCCTGATTCCGTGCGCCAGGAGGTGAGTAAATAGTACAGGAAACTTCCTTCCAACCCGATGCTAGTTTAAAGATTATGTGACATTTATGTTTTACCCTATGGCAGGTTTTCGACACCCTTATGAAAGTCGTAGATAACATCATAGAAGAGACAGAGATCAGACAACATGCATTATCTGCGCTTCTCACTTGGCATCCCGATACTGCGTGGTGGCAACGAATGGCTAGACTGACATGGAGAGACCCCAGTCCGAGCATGGCAGCATATATCACCTTCACAGTTCAGAGTTTAGCTAAGTCAACAGAGTCTCATCTTCATCGCCAGTAAGTTTCTTTGCCTTAATTTTATTAGAGAGATGTCATTTATAACAAAGAATAATACCAAACACTGCATTATATTGAATTTCTATGTTTTGCTCAATAATAAAGAGCCAGGATTGCTTCGTTCGTTGAGCCTCTTCTGAAACCCTTTACACCTTCGATGATGCGCTCTTATCACAACATTTTCTCCAGCTTTAACGAGCCCAAGAAGGTAAAGCTAATATAGAAGGTCCACCTGTAGATGTTCATTTCGTCTGGAATTATTTCTTACAATTTATGCGTAAGTGCATAACTATTAGTATTATTTTAGGTTGGAGTCTTCACAGATTTCGCATACATTCAACCCCGCCTAGAAGATCATCCAAGCACATTATATATGGCCGGCATAGAAAATTTGGGAGACCTTCATCTTCATCTCTTCGAGGTAATGTTAGTCCAGTGTAAAATAACGTACTAAAGGCAAGAATGTCATTACCTTGTCTCATTTTCCAAACCTTACATTATTCAATCAGCTTTACATTTTAGGGTGGTTTTTCATACTCTGGAATGTTACAAAATATTAGTGACTTCATGAGTTCCTTTGCTTCGCGAGAATTTGGTCAACCGATCATGACTCCTTCAGTGACCCGAAGCCCACACAGCAGAGATTTAGAAAAGTTTGTGTCGAAGATGAAGGTACGTATGTACAACTTTAAGCTTAATCTTTGTTGACATAATCGCTTCTTTGAAAATTAGTTAAATTTACGTGTTACAAATTTAGAGCTTCGTTGGAATGAAGAGGTCATCTCAAAAACCAATGGAAGCTGATCTTTATCTCCGTATCTTCGAAAACATGCAGTATTTCCTTCCAATTAACAAAGATATCATCCGAAAGATTGCCGGAGAGGGTAAGGAAAACGAAGTTTAATTAGTCATGAGTAAGATATTGTTGTTGCTCTTCATATGAGGAAATCAAAATCCATGGTCCTATCATTTCAGGAGGCCAAAACCTCATTAACGATCTCCTTCATGGAATTACCTCCAATATTACCAAATTCATGAGCCCCGTCGAAATCGAATACTTCATTCCAACTGAAATCGGTCTGCCAATTCTGAATACGGTAAATAGCTCGTAATTAAACTATCATGCACATATTCTATGAGTTTCATGTGATGATAAAACTATTCCCTTTGAGTGATGACGATCGCTGACCCATGACTATTTCTGTACATAGGTGTCTCTGCCGACGGTGAACAAGGGAGACATCGAAGTTCGCCTTTTCGTCTCCGACATGCAGTCACCAACTATTCACGATTTGATGCATGCTGAGAACATTACCCTCCTCTTCAAAACCAACTACAAGTGGGTAACACTAGAGAGTATAATCTAGTTACTTTTTAGAAAATATACCTTACTCGAATCTTCTTCTTATGGTATATTCTGTTGGTTTTTGTGTAATTTATGCGTCGAAATTCGTTCCTCGAAGATATGTGTCCAAATTGTTGGTGAAGACCGAAGTACCAACACCATGGAACAAGAAGATGGTCGAAACTGGAATAGACAATACCAAGCAAGTGAACTTACCAGTGTACGGAAATTTGACTCTTAGCCGCACACATGAAGTAAAGAACCTCACTCTTAACCTCGCCCCGTACGTTCAGCAAAAGGTGAGTCAAATTAATCTCAACTTTACCCATCTTCAATCCTTTCCATTGCTTGCCGAAATAAAGTCTATTTCCAGCATAGCAAGTTGATTATCTCTCTTCCATTAGTTCCCTCTCGTCCATGCTCACAACCTTCCCTACACACAAGTTCGGGACTGGATTCCATCAAGCTCCTCTCAGTGCCTGACTAAGGTCATTGCGGTTCAAGAAGACATGAAGCCTGTCTTGCAGGTATGGTTCTATATAGTACTTTTCTACTAATAACGGATATATGTTAAAAGTAGGAAATAATTTAAAATTAAATGTTTTCTCTATTTCCAGATTTCAAAGAAATTCGACAAAAAATACACGGGTCTTGATATGGAACTGAAATACTATGCAGATGCCCCGTACCCATTCACTCACAGCTTCATGACACAATACAAAGAGTAAGAGACCTAATCTTCAGAATTTACTTTCTTAGTGTTCACAGTAGGCCTTATTGACCAATCATCACTGAATTCATATCATGTCTTCTTCAAGCAAGTGCTGATATTTGTTTTAAAATTTGGATCTTTACACCAACCAAGGTTTATATGCCATAGGGTAGAAAGAATTGTTTTATGTATATCTATTTCCAGACATCCAGAGTACCTGCCTCAACTTCTTATTTCACCTATGTCCAAACAATACCAATTTACCCTACATATGACTCCGCAACAATCTACCCGAAACGTCAGCGTGTCCTTATCACTTCGTAGGTTACTGAAGGAAATTATTTGCTCATAACATTAATATGTATATATAAATTTGTACTTGATCAACAAAACTTATCACGGATTATATTTTAAATGTTTATTTAACTCTTTTACAGTATACCCCACACCTAGAAGTGCCAGAAGTTCTTCTCCAATGCCTGCATTCTCGGCCGATGATACAGTGAGTCAGAAATTGGAAAAATTAAGAAGCCTCTCAGGTAATTATAATGAAATGAATCTTAAGAATATAGACGGTTATGGTTTAGGCCAGAACAAAATTCATTCATATATGTAAGTCTAGCAGCTTTTATATATGCATCCCGTTTCCTTTTCACATGATTAAATCTTAGAATTTATTCTGAGGAAAAGAGATTGCTTATTCCTACATCAAAATGAAATATCAAGAATGAAGGTTAGCTTTTGCACGACTGATAATCTCTTGAGAGTTTGTGGAATGGATGTTTTAATGTCCTTTGCTGTCAATGTAAATTAGAATAATACGCAGTTTTATGTCTGTGTATATTTACAGACCACCAAGTATATGGACTAAACATTGAAACCCTCTATAATGGAACCGAATACCGTAAATACGAGGTCCTCGCGGCTTTCACTCTTAAGTCTCAAAGCCAACAAACGGAACAATACAAGGCTGTCCTCGCTTTCCTCACTAGTCGTGTCCCAGGATTCATACAGTCTCCTAAAGCCCTATGTACTCAAGCTGAAATGAGTACCCCATACATCCCAGACTTCGATGCTCTGAAACACGTTGTCCAATCGGATCCCCAAGAAACTGTACAAGGAGGGGTATATTATGGGCAGAACTGTGCCTCACCAGAAATTACAACTTACAAAGTGAGTTAAAATATATCGTCCACGAAAGTGAAATTACAGATGACATTCCGTCGTCACACCAATAAAGCATTTTTCAATAACTCTCGAACTCGTTTTCAGGGATCGGCAAAAGTGAGTCAAGAAAGACTTAGCATCATTCGCCAGGAACTCAACAAGATTTGTGGCAGTGACGAAGTCAATCCAACCGTTGAATTACAAACTCCTGCTATCTACGACACAGGAAGCTTCGAAGTTCACTTTTCGAAGGTAGTAAGCAAGGTTTTCAATAGATTAAACTGGGTATAAGTGTTTGATTATAAATGTACATATTATATCGTAATTACCTTGAACATTTCAAACTTTATATCCTTAGGAAAAGATTCCAAAACTCCTGCTTAACTCAAGCTATTGCGCTGAAGATATGATTGAGGGCGCTATCTACCCCAACGGCTCATATAACCACTTCGTGAAGGGTCCCCAAAATCAGATTACAGTAACTTTTAAGAGGTATCTCACCCTTATCTGAGAAATCTAGTTCGAATTAAGGATCGTTTGTAGATACACGAGTATTATTATAAGGAATCCCATTTCCTGGTACAAATCTTTCATACCTTCTCATTTCAGGCCACTTTCAAGTCTCGGTTACACCTTCTGGGCTGCCCTTCCACAAAAATACAGCATCCTCAGTGAAATTTCCATCCCCGAAAGGATGACAGCTATTGTCCCGATGAGTGGTCTACACGTATCTTATGATCAATACTCTCACCTCCTGATTAGAATGGGTCTTCCCGAAACTTGCCAAATTCAAACTGGACGGGTTATCACATACGACCATTTGAACTACACATACAATCCACTACACTGCTGGACAACTGCTGCCATTGATTCGAGATCCCCGGATGACTTCATGGTCTACAGCCGAGTGAACGCATCTGGAGAGTTTGAAGTAAAGGTCGTAATGCCCAGAGATTCCATCACTGCTCTGGTTTCGCGAACTTATGTGACAGTAAGTATTTCGAACATTTCTAATTTTGGATAAATTCTTATGTTGAAATTTCATGAAAACTTAAAACATCCTAAATAAGTATGAATATCGAAGTTTCCCCCTTCTAATAATTTTGATATTTATTCTTACACTTTGTTTTAACTTTAACTGTTACTTATTCAAACAGGTTAATGGAAAGATGATTCCACGGGATCAAAATATGTACATCGTGAAGAACAGAGAAGGCAAAGAAGTAATGGTTATCATTAAACATAGAGATTATTATCAAGTTAAAGTAATCAGCAAACTTATTGTAAAAGTAAAGAATGAAGTTCAAATTAAACCTTACCAGCCCATGAAGGGACACCTCCGTGGTGTCTGTGGAGATTTTGATGGGCAACAAACAGACGACCTGACAGGTCCCAAAAGTTGCTTGTATACAGACAAGGAGCTGTTTAAGTATGCCTGGAGCTTACCTGAAGGCGATCACTGTGACATCCAGAAATGGCAAAGTGAGCAAAAGAAGGTTCAGGAATTTCGGCACTCTTGTCCTAAGCGCCCAACAAATCCCAGTGATCTTCGTCTCAAATCTTTTTATGGTAAGAGCAACTAAACTCTCCACCCTCCATTTATTTTACAATTACTATATATTACAAAAATTAAGAGAACACTTGATCTTAGTACAAATGTCCTATGGCGCTGTCAATAATTTTGTTTAAATTTGCTCTCTAATATTAGTCTCATTTCTGTGATAACATCTAAGCAAGCTTTTCCTCTCCTCGTGATTGACTCACTCTTTAGTTTGTTTAAAGAATGTGATGGAAGAAAGTAACAGATGAGAGAAGGATGGAAAGGGAAGGATGGAAAGCGAAAATATATTTGAAAGTGTTGAAAGTTACCAAGTAACAACAATTAGGCCGTCTCGCATTCTTTCATTTTCCTTCCAATCGAGATAATATGCATTTCGGTCCACAGAATCAGAGATGACCAACTGCTACCAGAACGTTTACCCAATTAAACGGAAAGGACCTGCCATTTGTGTGTCAATCAGTCCTGTAAAGATGTGCACCTCAGAATGCAGTCTGGTCCATAAACGGGAAACAAAGGTAAGGTAGACGAGAAGGAGCGTTCGTTATGTGTTCAATCCCAGCGAGAACTGACACAAAACATCATCGCAGTGGCCGTGCTAAGCCGCTCCAGCATTGGCAAGTAGCCAGTTACACGTCATCGAGCACATAGCTAATCACAAACGCGCCTTCTTTCTAACCCTAATCTTCACAATACAGCTATATCCACTCTTTTTCTCTCCCTTAACGTGCCGTAGGGTTAAACAATATCCATACACAAAAAGTAGAGGAAAAAACTACATCTTAGTAAAATTAGAAACAAAGGTAATGAAATAATAGATTTTTGGTGACAATTTGGTTGATTTGTTTTGTTTTCTCATCCGACAGCAACTCTGCAAGTGTTGGATGCCATCGAATCTTCCAAGTGAGGTACGTAAGGCTGAATCCAGAGGATACCTCATGCATCCCGTCACTGCCCCGGCCAAGTACAGGGACCAAGTCGAATTCACTGAAGCCACTGAATGCAGACCGCATTAAAATGGCCACATTCCTACTTAAATGTTAAAATAAAATATTTTAGAATTCAATTTGATTTTATTACCTCGGGGTTAAATCCTCATTTTTCTAGCTGGTCAAACTTAGTAGTTGTGTTAATGGAATCGAGTACTGAACCTAATGCAACATATTCTGCTCCATCTCACTCTACATTGGGTTTACAACCCAGCTGTAAATAAAGTTCCTTACAGTAACTAGACACCTCATTGTATCCACCAAGCGAACAGATTACTGTTCTAAAGCTATTAATAGCAGCGTTGAGAAATTAGAAATTAAAGATTGTAATCACTACTGTTGAATTTATGTATATACAATACTTGCAGCCGAAAGAGCTTCGGTATATATATATATACACTGTCGATACTTGCCAAACCCGCAATCAATTGGGTGTCAAAGGAATGACAACGGAATATGACAGCAAACATTAGTAATTATAACAATATTAGTTAGCATTGTACAGGTCTTGTAATTGTGCGAGAGGCTTCGAAACCGAGACCAATTTTACCGAATTTGATTCACAGAGATATTCACAGAGGATCTTCTGGAAGAGGCATTATGCCAGTGGCTCCAGGGTTTTGAATTCAGAGTTATCATTCTATTAGGTGGACTGCCTGCCATCGCTACGAGCTCCACTTACCCTTTCCCACCGTGATACCTAGTCACGGAGGTAACCTCCCTAGTATATAGTGTCAGCTTTTTAAAAAGAATCCGGACGAAAATTCGAACTCCTGACCTCACGATTGCCGGGCAAGTGCGCTAACCACTATACTAGCTTGTTCATTCGACTTGGAATCTACCATTCACTTCAAACTCCTCCTTTGAGCATATGCGCAAAAATTCTTAGATCTCAGTTTCCGCAATGGGACAAGAACAGAATCAAATTTCAAAGAATATTCTGTGCAATTTTCATGGAAATTTATTGTGGTGGTACTGTTGTCTTACCCGACTAGTTTACTGATATGGTATGTTGTTGTTACCTACTTAACCCTAGGCTGTCTGCCCGAGCTCCTGATATCTACGGCCGGCATCTTGCTCTTCCACAAACCTTCAGTGTGTGTATTTTGTGTTGTCTGCATAGGTGGCTATGATTTAGGAAGTCTTTCATTATGTGTTTTATGGTGTGGGTGGATCTGCTACAAGATGGACATATCACAATTTCGGTCGGTCCCCGTTTTAATTTTTGTTGTTTTGGTAATAACATTGTAACTATTCGTCCGATTTTAACTAAATTTGAAACTTTTATGTTGTTTTACATTTTCTTTCGAATACCATTATTGTCAAGGTCCTCCTAAGGATAGCGCGGGAATTATTTTGTTTCGGCAATAACATCATAATTGTTCGGCTGATTTAACCAAGTTTGAAACCCTTATTTTGTTAACATTATTTTTCAAATGAAATAAATGCCAAAGTCCTCCCAAGGTTAGCTGAGGAATTATTTGGCAATAACATCATAACTATTCGGCGGATTCTAACGATATTTAAAAGCCTTATGTTGAAGGGCATAAGGTCGTAAACCAGAATAAGTGAAAGCAAGCGACTTTTGGTCGGCATACCTCGTTTTACTGAGTCGTTCTGTGACTTTGTAGGGGGTACAGAGTAGTGTGATTTTATGGATGTGGAGGGTAGCGTGTGTTTTCTTTTGGGGTTTGGAGATAGTAAGTATGGCACCGTGTTTCCAGATGTTAGGTATGGTGTTGTGAGAGTAGCTGAAGTCCGATATGTTGAAGAGTGCTTGTTGCCTAGGTGCTGTTTTAGGTTTATGCTGCTTATGTTGTTTGGGCCACAGGCAGATGAGTATTTGACGTTATCAACGATGTTTCTTCTGCTCGTCGGTAAATAGAGCATAGTAAGGATCGTTTGGAACTTCCTCTTGCGTCGACGACTTTCCTATCGTTTTTAGGATGGTGTTTGTGTGTGACTGAATTTTGAGAAGCGATTGATCAATGTTCCTCTGTTGTTTGTCAGAAGGCATTTTGTCTCTTATTATGATGGCAGCGTGTGATTGTATAATGTTGGTGTATAAAAGTGTGATGCTGTTATTGTTTTATAAAGTTTGTCATTTTGTTTAATGCTCAAGTGTTTGGATATAATTGCTCCAGTTTAGTGTTTGTTGTTCGGATATTTTGTTTATTTGTGTGTTTTTCTGGGTTTTTTAGCGCCTTCCGGCCACTGCTAACTAGGGCATAAGTTCGCGAGGTATGCGAACAACAGCATAGATAGTTAAATAAAATGGAAGAGGCCAGCACCCTTTAAGATGTCATATAGTTCACAAGTCCTATAGGCCTCCGCTGTCCAGGAAAAACGCTAATCAACTTTTCCCATCAAATTTTAAACACAGGAGGTTAGAGAAATTGGGCGGAAATCGGCTTGAGTAGCGTGATCTCTCCCCGATTAGCGCAAAGTGAGAAAAGTGAGCCAGGAGTCAGGAAAGATACCCTATGTCCCGCTCCTGTTTAACAGATCTAACAGAAATGGAATGCATCACTAACCTATTTGCTGAAGCATGGCATACGAGACATCGTCTGGACCAGGGGTAGTGTCCGTGCATGAAGGGAGAACGGAACGCAACTCACTCAACGTAAACCTGTCGTTGGATTGTTCTCCACCTCTGGAGGTAGAGTCCAGTCGGTGGCGTTCAGTGACATCACGACGTGTTTTAAATGTTCGTAGAGCAGCATCACAACTAGAGAATATGAAGAAAGTGGTCGCTAAAGAGTCTGAGCCGGATGAGGGGTCCGAGATAGCAGCCATGTTCACCTGGAGACCGGGAGGGGAGGTCCTACGTGAACTAGCCCCGTATATTTTTGACTCGCTTCTATACCTAAACAAGAGGGGGTTTCCCTTTAAGTGATGACACGTATCCCCGCCATGAAAGAGTGGCGTGCGTGTTTCGAAACACACCGGAATCTAGCTCTGGTTCGACAAAATTCACCGACGGTGAATTTTATTCAGCGGCCCTTATGGATCATGTAGGCATATCGCTTCAGTCCGAGGGCCGTCTCACTGTCGGCAGACCACCATGGAAGCGGACATTCTGCACAATGAACAGACGTTTTATGAATGTTAGTTTGGCCCACTGTGGTCTTTCAGGTGTAATTGACTCAGAAAAGGATAGCTGAATGGGAAAGTGTTCACTACCATGAAGGTCATTGACCATCTCACATCCGGAGACCACAGAGACAGATCGAGAGAGAAAAATCAAGCGGTTCTCGGGCAATTATGCGTAAAATCATTCACATTTAGGGCGCCTACTTCTAGTTTGTCGATCAGGGTCGGCAAAGATCTGACCCTTGGTAGGGCGCATGTGCCCAGCATGGTCTCAGCAAAAAAAAACGAGCTTGTGCAGCTCCTCTCAGTTGATCCGGAGTTCAGGGCAATTTCACTGTAGGAATATACCCTCCAAGTTTATTTGGGTGAAGCTGCGGGGACACTCTTCAATAGCGGCCCCGGGGTGACAAAACTCTGTCCCCTTAGAGCTTTTATTGGGGGAGGACGAGGTCACTCTGTGAGTCTTTTCCTTTCTCCGCTTCGAACCTTTTGGATGAGTGGGCTGGCTCGTAGGTAAGGAACCTTCTTTTGTAGTGTCCCATGTCTCCAAGTCACCTAATGCAGCCTTGGGTTAGAGGATAGGAACCGAAACTCCTTTCGCGCTGCCCTCCTTTAGTGAAGCAGCTTTAGCAACCGCGGAAAACCGCCTCACGACCCTCTTCTCGTCCTTTGCGTCCTGTGTTCTAACGACGCAGTGGAGGTACGCGGCCGTTTTAGCTTACAGGAAACGGTCACAATGGGGGAGCGGAGGGATCTTTAGTTTTAACCAAGGCTGGGTGTGAACACTAAGTACCCCAGCTTTACCAGGGAAACGCCAGGGAGGAGAAGCTTAGAACCCGTAGAAGTATTTCGAATGGGCGTCAAAGCGACCGTACTCGTAGGCCAGGAGGGGGCAGGAGAAGGTGCCTTTATATAAATTAAGGCGAAAAAACGTCCCAATGAAACATCGGGCGCACCAAGTCCTTAGCTCTAGCCTTGCAAAATGAGAGACGTTCCACAGCATGAACGGCCAAGATTTCATTCTCCTAGAGAGACGCGTGGCATTTCTTCGAGGAAGCAGAGAGTTGCTCTCCGCACTTGACACACTTGGCCATAAACCATAAGGATTGATTCTGTACAGTTTGGAGCAAATTACACAAACTTCGGGTAATCCAACTTTGCACATCTCACGAACGATTTGTATGGCTGAAGCGGGGGCAGTAGTAGCATCTCCGTAGTAGTGGGATGAAGGCCTTTACGCGGCAACGATACTACTAGGCACACACTAACACAGGAAGCCTGTAGAGGTGGATCTCGAGTACAATCCGTTTTCTCCTCACATGTTTGACCTTGACAGCTACCTTGTCTGCCAACACTAAGGTGATGTCTTTAAAGGAGTAGTCAACGAGCTCCTTCAGATAAGCCACGCCTTTCACGATGTTCATGTTAGAGTGAAGTGTCACACTCACCGGGGAGCCATTAAATGTCCAAAGGGCACAAGGCATGGCCGCCTCTAAAGGACAGACGCTTTCGCCCGAAAGGTCCCATCCGAGAAACGGGTCACCTTCGGCTCTTTACAGATCAAACTTGCTAATGCGCTCCTGTAAATGAGCGTCTGGCCTTTGTAGCACATAACTAGAAGGATTTTAATCTACCGAGTTAAAATGCCAAGAAAGCTCTGAATGAGGAGCCCTGAAATAATCAATGATCCACTCAGCGAACGTACGACTTTGGTCTTTTTCTGGGCCTTCTTTTCCTAAGGTACCTCGAGGCGGTATGCCAATCTTATTCTGGTCACTTGGAGAAGCGACAGAGAACCCCTCCTTCCTTGGAGCCCCGCGGAAGGAGAGGAATATCTTGTCCACTTTGATTTCCTCTTGCTTTTCTTCTTCTTTAGAAAGGAGGGTGGAAAGTGAAACTGATTTTCTCCTTTCCCGGAAGGCCGGACGGACCAGCCTTGATCAGATATTTCTCTCAAATGGAGAAGAAAGTTCTCCCTTGTGTGAATCATTATACATATATCTTCTGGAAGTGGTTATTTTGTCTGTGGCTCCAGCTTCATATTACTACTTTGATTTTGTGAACTGCCTGGTTGGCTTATTGTTGAAAGAACTGACTGCATAGTAAAGCTCTGTAATTTTATTTTGCCCCTAGCCATTCCATATGTTAAAATACATTTGACCTTTCTAAGAATTCATCGCCAATCCTGGAAGTCCATTCCAATAATTTTGTATCAAAAACCATCTTCATAATTCTCAAATCCCATTTGAAATTCTATTTCTAAAAATGATTATGTTAAATATCATTTTATAAATCAATTTTATGATAAAAATATAAGTGTTTGTTTTATTATCATAACATAATCCTATAATCTCAACTCAAAAAACTACAACAATAATGGTACTTATGGACTCTGAACTTTTCAAGTTTTGTTGGCTTGGTAGTTGCGGAAGCTAATAACGAACTTGTTGGTAAGTGGCTTTTTCTTATCACTCTATTCACAACGTTTTTATTCCCAACGTTAGATATATGTAATTACGACAAACCGAAAAATTATATATCAATCTTACAATCCCGAACTGCATCAATGAATTCTCCAAATAGTATGCTGTATGTTAGGCCTAGTTTTGATATTGTTATGAAAGTTGTTTTCAGGGAAGTCATACCTGTCGTTTAAGTACTTTCTAGCCCTTTCATAGAAAACAATGAAGTCGGATTTGCATAGCTTGGCTATGTCTGGAGTAAGCTACTACATTCGATAATATTTACTCCATACGATTACCATATTAGATGTAGGGTATCCTCCAACCAATCACAACCCTTGTCTGACGAATTTCAAACCCTCCAATCAGTGTAGACCTCCTCTCCCCTGCCTCACTCAAACTTTCTATTTCTTCACTCGTGTTTGGTCTACCCGCCGGATAAGTCACCCCCTGAGGTTATTATTCGTGCAACGTTCAGTGGCTATAACATAAAATTTACCAACTATAATCTATAACAAATAATTTTCCACATTGCTATACCCTTCATATTAATGTAAACCAACTCGTTTAAACAGTGGCGGTCCTAGCCTACATGGCGCACTGGGCGAACCTCACCTACGGTGCCTCCCCCTCCTCCACAGTGTACATAAGTAGTTTAGGACAGCCATAGCTTTCACAAAACAACTTTTTATTCAACTATTTATTGTTACTTCAGAACTTTAAAAAAAAATGTCATTTATAAATTTTACAAACTCTTCATCACTTAAATAAAACACAAACGTAGGAATATAGATATAGTACCAGAAATAATACAAATGAAATTGCACAAAGCTCCTCTCTGCTTCAGCAACAGTGACTGTAAGAGTAATACCAATCCTGAGAGCAGTCCAAAAATTAGGATATATTTCAGAGAGCTCCCTTTCGTGGATAAATGTTAATTGCTTAAGCAAGGACATGGTTTTTAATATTATGTCTGGCAAGTTTTTTAGCTCCTGTACAAGCTCTCTACCATTTAAGTAGAATGACCATTAAACTGTAGTGTATTGCTAAGATTCTCACATTGTTTAGTCAGCTCCTCAAATGTGAGATTATGGAAATTAGTCAGCACTCCAAACTTCTATCCCACATTTTCCAAGGTGGAAAATCTTTCCTGAATGGCTGACATCGCAGCATCAACGAACGACTGCATTGAAGAATGTCGCCTCCAACTTCTTCAAAGCATCATTTAAGGGTTCATCACATGCTTCATAGGAGAAGTGCCGCTTTGTAGACCTCAGCCGTTTCTGTTTTAACACAGCCTCCACATGCATTTGTTCACATATATCTTTGGCTGCCATCTGTGCAGCAACAAAACCTGTTTCCCTGTATTGATAGAGAGCTCTCTAATGGCCTCAACCATTATTATAGAATCTTTAGACTGATCTCTCACCTCGATTAGTGCATCTCTCACTCCAGCTGCTTGATATCTTAAGGGCTCCACACTCTTGATCTTGCTCTCCCATCTTTTGTCAGACCACATCTTTAAGGTGATATTCATATGTTTTTTCAAAATAGCCCATTTGTGTGGAGGCTGAAAACAAGTTATAAAGCTTCTGCAAGATGCCAAAGTAACTTATGGCATCAATAGATCCCTTGGCAGCATCGGCCACAATAAAATTCAGAGAATGAGCCCCACATGGAACAAACAGAGCTCTGGCATTCATTTCAAGTAGCCTGAATTGAACACCGTCGTTTTTTTCCTCCATGTTGGCCCCATTGTCGTATGATCGTCATCTACAGTCCATGAAAGGAATTTCTAGCTACTCCAGTCTCTTCAAAATCATAGATGCCAAATGATGAGCAGTGGACTGTTCCGCCTCCAAGAACCCCATGAAATGTTCCATGATATGGGGCTTCCCCTCAAGTGATATTGCCCGAATCACAACTGAGTATATTTACTTTGTTCAGACGAATTTTGCTTGAAAGTGGGAGAGGGAGTGCTTGGGAAGAATTAAAGCAGGCTTTTAAGCTCGAGTTCGGCAGGTCACAGGTCGAAGACTTGCAAGAACTTTTAAGTACGCGGCAAATGGGGGATAGGCGTCCCACGCGTTTCCTTGAACATCTTAAGGAATTGATCAGGGTAAAAGGCGCTCAGTCTGAGCTTTTCGACTCCCTCTTGACACAAATGTTCCTGCGTGGAATCCTTGACCACATTACGACCCTCATTATGATTAGTAAGCATAACAACATAGACCATATTGCACATGCAGCCGAGATTATTTACCTGAACCCATATGTTAGCTGGGGGACTGTCCCACAAAATCAGATTCCATATTCTAATTTAACTATTTCGCAGGTTCCGTTACCAACGGAGTCTTTCGACAACAGGTCGGACCAGTGTAACGCCTCTTTCTTAGCTGCTACGTTGGAGAGGATAGAAAGAGAGTTACAAAAGTTAAAACTCCAATGTAGGAAGGCGCAAGTGCACAGTCACAAGAGTGGACGGAGCGAGAGACATCGTTCTTCCTCTCGAAGGCGAAACCAACGAGGGCATTCCAGCACAAGAGGTGAGACGCAGCATTCCTTTAATCATTCTTCTTCCGCCTACCCCTCCGCACCTAATTTCGTCACTCTCAACCAAAGAGTATATTCTGGTACCATGAGAAATATATTAGCGACGCTGTACACTGTACGCAGCCTTGCCAATATTACCACTCATCCCATTCTCAATCTAATTCTCACTTTTCACAACTTCGTCCTTCTCATTCTAATGTTACTTTCATCCAACAAACAAATTGGTGTTGGTACCACAAAAATATGGTGCACAAGCCGTAAAATTCTTACAGCCTTGCACATACCTACAACCAGTACCTTCTTCATCTAACGTTAATCCACCAATTTCATCTCCTCAACAATCCATTTACTCTTCTCAATCTAATTCTCCAATTCACTTTAGCTTGTCCCATTCTAATGATTCAAATTCTCCAACTAATTCAAACTGAGAACGCAAGTGATCAATGGGTCTATCACCTCTGCCGTTCCTTCATTTTCTCGTGTTGATCCACCATTTCGTATTTACGACCCACTCTCTGGTTTTTCATATTTAGTTGACACTGTTTCTCAATGTAGTGTTATTCCAGCCTCTCTGGACGATAAAGCTTGTTCTTCCTCTGATCTTGTCCTTAATGCCGCTAATTCCTTGGATATAAGTACCTTTGGAAGGCGTATCCTTCAGTTGTCTCTCAGCCTCCGTCGAGTTTTTCGATGGACGTTTATTATTGCTAAGGTTGATGTTCCTATTTTGGGCCTCGATTTTCTTTCTGTCTACGACTTTTTGGTCGATTCTTGTAACCGCAAACTTATTCATTGCACTACTTCGCTCATAGTTTCAGGTTCATTTTTCCCGTCGCACAGTTCTCTTCTCTCTGGCCGGTTCCCTTCGACTAGTCCCCAATTTCAGCGCCTTATACAGGAATTTAACGTCTTTAGCATTAAATTTACCGGATAGAGACGAATGGAAGCCCTGTATTTTTCCTCCCCCGTCGACAAGCCCCAGATAAACTCGCTTTAAGGGGATAGCATATTTGTTCATCAATCACTTTTCAAATTCTTTCGTTAAAAATTCACAATTTTGGTTTTGTATATCAATTTATTGCAAATTTTATACACTTTTTATCGTATAATTATTTTTTACCAACATGAGTAGAACATAGTGAAAATTAAGATAATGCCAAACTATTTACATTCGTGGAAAACTTTTCTTAGATATCTAAAGTTAATTTGTGACAAACAAAACAAAAATACACCATTGATTTTTATATCATTTTATTGCATATTTTATGCACTTTTTTCAGTATATATTTTGTTTTAGCAACATGACTAGAACATAGTAAAAATTATCATAATGCAAAATTTTATATATTCTTGGAAATTCTCCGTAGATTTTTAAAGTTAATTTTGAACAAAACACAAAACTATGTCATGCGATTTTAAATATTTGGTATAAAAAATGGCGCTTGAGAAATGGTTGTATTTTTAGCATCATTCGAATATAGATTGAACTAAATTCCAGGGCATTCAGAACAATACTATTATTCACCTAACACCCCCTTTTCCAACTGGAAACAGTTGCAACTGCGCTGAGCAGAGCCTCGATTACGTCAGAGCCCATTATTTTGAGACTATCTACAGTTTTCCAGCCCACTGGCAACAAACGCTTTCTCCACACACCTGGTGCGAGGTATGGATCCGTCCATGGGTGCGTTTCGCCTTTCCACACACCAACTACTTGGCAGGATTCAGGGCAACCATAAGGGCTGCCTGATAATGAATATGGAGAGACGGTCGACACGAGCTTAAAGTTGCGTCCATTGCTCCACGACTGTTCACATGGACCTACCACCCACTGCGGTGACCAGTTCAGGTCGCCTTCTGCCATCTTCCAATTGGGTACACTCACCGCCATTTGATAGAGCGATGGCCCCCACCTCACTAAGAAGACTGCTTAGCTTCCGAAGGGTTCGGCATATTCTTGTTAAATGTCCCAGTCTAGGTGATCATTTCACACTTTAGATGTCCCGGTACCGGAATAAGATGGGTCGTACCACTTGTCCCTCGTATCTGACTTTTGAGGGGAGGCTGGCTCCTCTTGTCGCTCTTCTCCTGGTTGAAGCGGGCCTTCCCGTATACCAGAGCCTGCTTCCCCTTTTTTCATTCTTTTATTTTGTTTTGTTTCTTGTTGGTTTAGGTACTGCTTTTGTTTGTTTCGGTTATTTCTTTAAATTTTTATTTTTAATCTAGCCTGTCGTAGAATGACCCTTGGCTTTGATCACTCTACGCTTTGACACCCTTTTAGTAGCGGTGTGCTTTAAGGGGCGTGAGTTACTTCTATGATGAAGTAGGCTTTGTTCTAAGAGTGCTATTTTAGTGGTTTAGTCCTTAAAGAAGAGCTATTTTTAAACACATAAGGATAAGAGGAAACACCAGAATCTACCAAAAATAAACATGTATTTTAAATTAAATATTACAAACCAACAGTAAAAGCATTTCTATATTTGGCCTCCAAGATTTTTCAATGACAAAACATAAACAAGTAGGCCTCCAATAAACAAACCAATTGCCAATTAGTATTTTTATCACGACCCTATTTGTTTAGCATAAAACATTAAATTAATGTACTGTCATCTCCAAACACATATGACCTAGGTTCAAGAATAAGGGTTTCTACTCTCCTTTAAAACGTGGGACGTACTAAACTTCTACTATCGCAATAGAGATATAAATGTTATTGTTAACTTACAGGTAGGTATTAGGGATTGCCGGATGTCGCTGGAGGACTTATCTCTCGCTTTGAAGTGGTGTGGCCGCTGGTTGAAATTTTCGAAAAGGGATTGCTTGAGATGTGAGAATCACTCGAGTGTGAGCGGCTTTGTTTTTCTTCAGTCGGACTTCTTTGCAGACGGAAAAGGCTTCTTCTGTATGGCACCGATATAAAACTTGACTATTTAGGTTAATACGGCCCTGAAAGGGGCGGATCGATTTTCTCAATCTGATCCTATCGTTTCTCACGGAAATAGTCTTGTATGGCTGAAGGATCGATCTTTACGAACTAATCTTTCTTCTGGCGAATCGACTTCTAATAATCTTCTTGTCTAGTCGATGGATCGATCTTCACGAACTAATCCACCTCTAGCGTATCGACTTCTGATAATCCCTTCTCTTTCTTTGCGGGGCTTATATATAGGCGGATTGCCGCCCCATCTAAAGGGGGAAGTGACCAGGCCACAGATGCAAAAAAGGGGGCGAGCGAATGGAGAGTTAGCATCTGGGGAGAGCGAGAATTCCTGAGGTGGCACTGGGGTGCCCAAGTCAGCTCGCAAATTATAGGCTCGCAACCGCACCGCTACTTGGCGTGCCTTCGGACTCGCACCGTTTTTTTTTTCATAACCACGGGTTTATGGGTCTCGTAGGTAATACGATCGTTAGAGCGTCGTTTAAGGACCTTAGGTGGTCGCCTTCAAACATATGTTAGCTCCAACTGCCCACAGCGGCGAGGAGATCACACATGGTAAGCATTTTCGCCGGCTACCTTTCCCACGCTTCTCCTCATGAAGGGAGGGGGGCTTGAATGTACCTATACTCCTCCAGGAGGCTTAATGTAGCCATTTCTCCACATCTACCTCCATTCTTAAGAAAATAACGGGAGGAGGGGGGGTTCCAATCCGACGCTTACAATAATATACATGGGTAACTTACGGAACATTATATTATACAATAAATTCTAGTTCACTCGGGAATGCCTCGATAACATTTCACCTGACCTTACATTAATTCCTATATTACTGTGCCAACTTAGGATTTTCTTACCTACCACTCGGGTTACTCGCCCCTACTTACTTACAATTCTACTGATTTACACTTAACTTTGCTATAATACAATAGTTGGGCTGCTCCTTAATCGTCGACAGGGTTCCGACTTAACGAGTCGGCCATACAATTGTTGGACCCTTTTATATAGTGAATGGAGTACTGGTACTCCATCAAGAGTAAACTCCATCTCAGGAGTCTTCCATTCTTACACTTATTTTTACCTAAGTATGACAACGGTTTATGGTCGCATTCCAACTTAAACTCGCGCCCTATTAGATAATATTTGAATTTACCTATGGACCATATTATGGCCAAAGCTTCGATTTCGATAGTAGCGTAGGCTTTTTCTCTACTCAACAGTTTCCTACTGACATAAGCTATGGGATAGGCTGTTTCGTCATCTTCGTATTGAAGCAATACTCCGCCTAACCCGTCCCGACTAGCGTCCGTGCGAAGGCCAAAGATCTTGTTGGGATTTGGTAAGCGAAGAATGGGCGCAGTTACGAGTTTTCCTTTTAGAACCTCCAACTGAGTTATTGCATGGGGGTTCCACGTGACAGGGTCTGACGCTGTCTTTTTTAACAAATCATTCAGTGGGGCCGTAATGGAAGCGAAGTGTGGTACAAAACGCCTATAGAACGAGGCCGCTCCCATAAACGATCGGAGTTGTTTCTTTGTTTTCGGCCGGGGCATCTTGACTATGGCGTCCACTTTTTCTTGCTGGGTAGTCAAGTGTTTTTGTCCTATTTTGAATCCCAGGTAGTCAATGGATTCGTAGGCAAAATAACACTTGGTCGGCCCGGCGGTTAGACCTTGCTCCTTCAATTTCTCCAGCAATGAGCGTAAGGCGTGTAAGTGTGACTCCCATGTACGGGTAGCTACGTACACGTTGTCGAAGTAAAACGACACGTCACTTAGTCCAGCGATAATTCGCCTCATCATCCTATTATAATTGCTACCGGCTGTAAGTAGTCCGAAGGGTAGCCTGGTAAACTGTAACAGACCTCTCTCGGTCGCAAAAGCCGTCAGTTTTTTGGACTCCTTAGCGAGAGGTATTTGATAGTACGCTTTACATAAATCCAATTCGGTGATGAATGTAGCGTCTTCAAATAAGTGGAGATTTTGATCTATTAGTGGGATGGGCTCGGCGTCGAAAACGGTCACTGAATTCAATTTTCGGAAGTCCACGCACATCCGAAATGATTGATCAGGTTTCTTAACCATTACTATGGGGGAGCAATAATCGGACTCCGATGGCTCTAAAATTCCCAATTTTAGTAAATTCCGGACTTCCTTATTGAAGGCTTCTCGTAGGTGGATTGGTAAAGGATATGGTTTGCTCCGAACCACTGAATTAGTTTTTAGTTTTATTTCATGGATAAAATCCTTGGCACATCCAGGGTTTTCAGAAATGACTTCTGGGAATTCCATGAGCAAGTTCAACATTTCCGCTTTTTGTTGAATTTCTAAGTGGGGATTTATCTTTAAATCCACCCGAGGGTCTTCCGGGGTAGGTGAGAGCGAGGGAAGTTCGTATTCCTCGTCTTGTTCCACACACACGGTGTGTATGACTTGCAGGGGCGTACCCGGGTAAACGGCATCCATCGGTTCTTCTTCGTCTAGATGGGTAATATTCTTTATGCACGTGCGGCGGTGATATTTTTTTAGCCTGTTTATGTGATAGGTTCTTCGCCCTGTTGGGGTATCTATCAAGTAATCGACTGGACCCCGTGCCTCGATTACTTCAAACGGTCCTTCCACTGGGCCCATAACTTATTATTTTCGGTCGGGAGTAATAATAAGACTTCATCTCCTGCCTTTAATTTTCGAGCCTTTGCTTTCATATCGAAATAGTCCCGGTATTTGGCTAAATTTTTCTCGGCGTTCTCTCGAGCTAAGCCAGAGCAGTATTCTAGGCGCTCGCGCATATCCATCACTTAGGCGTAAGACGATTTGATTTCTTGCTCGAGCTTCGCGTTGGAAAATAATTCCTTAAGAATACTCATAGGACCTCGCACATTTCTCCCGTATAATAGCTCAAAGGGCGAGAATCCCAACGTCCGATGAGGTATTTCTCGGCAGGCGAAAAGGGCTGCAGGCAGGTATCTGTGCCACTGTGTAGGGTTGTTTTGACACAACTTCTTCAATATATTTTTGAGAGTCCCGTTTAATTTCTCGCAGATTCCGTTAGCGACTGGATGAAATGGACTCGTAAAAATTGGCTGGACTAACAGTAGTTTGTTAAAATACTCCATCAATTCTGAGGTGAATTGGCGCCCTCTATCAGATAGAATTTCTTTAGGCAGGCCTACTCGTGCAAAAATTGAAATTAATGCTTCCGCGCAGGAAATAGTGTCAATCTTCCGTAGGGCCACGGCATCTGGGAACCGAGTGGCACAATCCACTAGGGTGAGGATGTAGGAGTGTCCTCCACTTGAAGGGGGGTGAATTGGTCCCACCAAATCAATTGCCACTCGAAAGAAAGGTTCGGTAATACCGGGCACCTTTTGTAAGGGAGCGGGAGGTACCCGTCCTCTGGAGCCATCCTTCTGACACACGTCGCATGATCGGCAATAGGCCACAATTTCCCTGGCGGCCTGGGGCCAATAAAAGTGTCGGAATATCTGCTGCGCCGTTTTGTTGTGCCCAAAGTGTCCGGCTAATATTCCATCATGCGCGGTATTCAAAATTCTTTGCGTGTATTCTTGAGGTACACACAGTGCTTTCTTGTTCTCCTTATCCTCCTCGCTGATAGTGCGGTAGAAAAGTGAGTCTTCTACGATATACTGGATAGGCTTCTTTCCTTTCACTTGGAGAATTTCACCTTTAATAGCTTTCTCCCATAGAGGTTTAAGAGTGGGGCATTCCTTCTGAGCACTGGCGAAGGAAGTCAATTTGAACCCATTGTCTTCGAGGGTAATCCTCGGGGTCAACTTAGCAGGTTGCTCTTTCCTCTGGGCTTCTTGTGCCCGGGTGACTACTTGTTGGGCCACTTCTTGCTGGGGAATTAGGGGGTTTTGTCCGATTAGTACTGCGCAGAACTTAATCGGGGCTACTACCACGTCCGTCCAACCGGTGAAATATCTGCATTGTATATGACATCTCACGACGGGGAATCGATTGTCGCGTCCTAAAAAGTCGTGGACGATTGCGAATTTCTTATGGGCAGGGTTTACTGGGGGCAGCAACTTGTCGGATACCACTATGCACGTGCATCCGGTGTCTCTGACTAAAGTGGATACTCGGCACCCATTAACAGTGCCCTCTTAAAAATTGTAGGCCGCCCGGCGAACTTTTGTTGAATAAAAAGTTTACCTGTTGCTGGGGCCCTTCGGATGTTGGCGCGGGGACGTAGGACGAATCAGCTTGTCCTGCTGGGATCGCGGCAGTCAGGTTTTGCACCTGTTGTCTCGAGGTCTCCCTCACTCGGGAGTTCTGTGGGCACTGGAAACTCAGGTGACCTATTATCCCGCAGGTATAACAAGTGACGGGCTTCCTGGGATACGTGCCGGTATTAGGGTATGATCCTTGTGGAATCCTAACTTCTTTTTGATTTTTTTCTCCTGCAAAATTTGGCTTATAAGTTCCTTTTGCTACTGAGAACTTAAAGGGCTTCTTCTGTAAATGCCTGGGTTGCGGCCCATTTTTCTTTGGGGAGGGAGCCTTCTCTTTCTTGTACTCCCTAGGATATAACCGATGATTTACCGCGTGGAGGTCAGCCTCGTCCAGGCACTCGTTGAAGGTAGAAGCTTTTCGGTCCTTAACGAATGCACGGATTTCCTGGGGTAGTGTACTTAGTAACTGATCTCTAAGCATGAAGTCGACGACCGCAGCGACTTCGTTCTCTACCCCTTCTGACTCCATCCAAAACTGTAGGCTTCGACGAAGCTCAAAGCCAAAATGTTTGTACGTTTGTCCGGGTCTTATACGAGACTGCCTGAACTTCATCCTATATTCTTCCGGGTTAAGGTTTGTAGCTGAGAGAAGTTCGGCTTTGAGAGTGGAATAGTCCACAGTCGCTTCTGAGGGTAAAGATACGAATATCTCTCTCATCCTACGATTGAGTAGCGGTAACAGTCTGGCGACCCCATCTTCTTCTAGGTCCCAATTATTGACTTCAAATATTTTCTCAAAATGGGAGAGATAGGAGCATAAATCTTCTTCGTCCTTGTACTCCGGGAGTTTCATGCTGGCCGCTGGTGACACTCCTGTTTTGGATGACACTGACTGCACCTCTAACTGGTCTTTACTAAGGGCTCTTTCGTGGGCCCTTATCTTCTCTCTTTCATCAGCTTCCATTTTCGTCTTTTCTGCTTCCATTTTCATCTTTTCTCTTCTTTCTTCTCTTTCGTTTCTCTCTTTCTCCTAAATAAACTCTCTTTCGTTTCTCTCTTTCTCCTGAATAAACGAACTCAGATCGGTTCCTTCCAGGCCGAGGCTTTGACCTTGCTTCCGATAAAGGTCAAACAATGCCATCGCGCTTATGTCAGTCATCTACCTTGTTTTTACTCAAGCCTGACCTACTCCACCACCGAAACTTACCACTTGGCCTAACAATTACCTTTAGATGGTATCCACCTCTAACTTTACCAATTTCCCACTCGTCAACTATCCTATTATTCCTGGTGTTTCTTTTATGTGTTAGCTCTTCCTTAAATAGATACTGCTGGGTTCTTTCTAATATAAAACCTCTAGACCTGACACAACTTTTATAATATGTCGTAGAATGACCCTTGGCTTTGATCACTCTACGCTTTGACACCCTTTTAGTAGCGGTATGCTTTAAGGGGCGTGAGTTACTTCTATGATGAAGTAGGCTTTGTTCTAAGAGTGCTATTTTTGTGGTTTAGTCCTTAAGGAAGAGCTATTTTTAAACACATAAGGATAAGAGGAAACACCAGAATCTACCAAAAATAAACATGTATTTTAAATTAAATATTACAAACCAACAGTAAAAGCATTTCTATATTTGGCCTCCAAGATTTTTCAATGACAAAACATAAACAAGTAGGCCTCCAATAAACAAACCAATTGCCAATTAGTATTTTTATCACGACCCTATTTGTTTAGCATAAAACATTAAATTAATGTACTGTCATCTCCAAACACATATGACCTAGGTTCAAGAATAAGGGTTTCTACTCTCCTTTAAAACGTGGGACGTACTAAACTTCTACTATCGCAATAGAGATATAAATGTTATTGTTAACTTACAGGTAGGTATTAGGGATTGCCGGATGTCGCTGGAGGACTTATCTCTCGCTTTGAAGTGGTGTGGCCGCTGGTTGAAATTTTCGAAGAGGGATTGCTTGAGATGTGAGAATCACTCGAGTGTGAGCGGCTTTGTTTTTCTTCAGTCGGACTTCTTTGCAGACGGAAAAGGCTTCTTCGGTATGGCACCGATATAAAACTTGACTATTTAGGTTAATACGGCCCTGAAAGGGGCGGATCGATTTTCTCAATCTGATCCTATCGTTTCTCACGGAAATAGTCTTGTATGGCTGAAGGATCGATCTTTACGAACTAATCTTTCTTCTGGCGAATCGACTTCTAATAATCTTCTTGTCTAGTCGATGGATCGATCTTCACGAACTAATCCACCTCTAGCGTATCGACTTCTGATAATCCCTTCTCTTTCTTTGCGGGGCTTATATATAGGCGGATTGCCGCCCCATCTAAAGGGGGAAGTGACCAGGCCACAGATGCAAAAAAGGGGGGGAGCGAATGGAGAGTTAGCATCTGGGGAGAGCGAGAATTCCTGAGGTGGCACTGGGGTGCCCAAGTCAGCTCGCAAATTATAGGCTCGCAACCGCACCGCTACTTGGCGTGCCTTCTGACTCGCACCGTTTTTTTTCCTAACCACGGGTTTATGGGTCTCGTAGGTAATACGATCGTTAGAGCGTCGTTTAAGGACCTTAGGTGGTCGCCTTCAAACATATGTTAGCTCCAACTGCCCACAGCGGCGAGGAGATCACACATGGTAAGCATTTTCGCCGGCTACCTTTCCCACGCTTCTCCTCATGAAAGAAGGGGGGCTTGAATGTACCTATACTCCTCCAGGAGGCTTAATGTAGCCATTTCTCCACATAGCCCATTATTAGACTGCAAAGTGATTGCGACTAATTATGCCCTCGAGGGCAATGGCCAAATGGGCACTTTAAAAAAATCGAAAGATAGCAGTATGAGATAGACAAACATCTCATACTTATCATTGCCATGTCCCTTGTCAATCTTGTCAATTTCTGTCAGCTGACACTTCCCTGTGGTTCAGAATTACGTTTACCATCTTCTTAGGTAACTTAGTACTTTGCATGAGAGTCTTGGGGGTGGCTGGATCAAAATTTGCTTTACAGTCGAAATTCTGATAAATTTACACTAGTTCTTCTAATGTTCCCTTCTCCCCCCCCCCCACCATTAATTTCTTTGATATATTTTTCTCAAAAATTTGACCCCAGTAATGTTCCGAATGAAATCTACTGAATAGCTTATCTGTTGCTAGCTTTAAGTATGCTATAAGGACAGCTATTCCCGCTTGCCTTTCTTCTTCTTTTTGGTGTCGTTACCATATTATTTATCCTTCCCTTTCTTCCTCTGTTCCACTCGCAAATAGAGCGGGCTATGTCAGCCTTTTTCAAATGCATCCAACCATCTTTCTTACCTGATTGAAAGTCTAAGTTCCGAGACGGAGGGATACCAAATTATTATTAATGCTGACATGTCTCTAACATGTTCGTTTTTCCACACTTTCTTCCTCAACATCTTAAAAAGGTGTGGCAGAAATGCCAGCGTTGGCTTTCATCTACTTTTAATTAATTCAAAGACAGTTCTCTTTTATTCCCGTAATTCTAAAAATAAATCTGTTCTAATATTTATTATCATAAAGTTGTTGATCCTACCACACCTTTTAGCAGAGCTCGTGCCCTTCAAGTGGGGGCTTAATGTTCGTACCTTTAATCTTGAAGACCTCTAAAAGTGGCCTACTTGGATCTTCAAAATCCTACAGACGGAATGGTCCGAGAGGGAAATAAATTGGGTTTATGACAATAAATATTCAATTATTCTGATGTTTGAGGCTCTGGGCAAAATTGAACTTGGTATGCATATTTTGATAGGACCGAATACAAAATCTCATAAAATTATCATTTGAGACATTGAAATAAATTATGAAAGTGATCCTAACTAGATCTATGATGAGAGGCGAACCTCGCTTAAATTTGAAACCGAAATAAAAGCTTCAAATTATCAATTTTATGTATATAATTACAATGGATATCACTTTTCGTGTAATATCAAATAAAAACATATTAATCGAGTGAATGTGGTCAAAATTTCAATCGTTTAGAGTGTGGTTCCTATCCAGTGACTGACTCTGAGGTATAAAAAGGGATTTGATCTTCTTCTCTTCACCAGTCGGTCTAACCTCGCCGGCTGATCCTCTTCTGCTGTGATTCGGGAATAATCTGAAAACCATGAGACTTCTTCTTCTCTTCCTAGCCATCGTCGGTAAGAAGTTATATTCACTGTCGGGTTTTTTTCTTTCACTAAATATTACAAGTAGGTGGGGGGGGCTATTTAAAAGGGGTGTGGAAGGTAGGGAGTGCGTGTGACCCCCCAAAATGAGAGAACTTGCACCTAAAAAGTGAAGAACAATGAGTAAAATTGAGTAAAGAGAGAAATGTAAAGAAAATGTGATAAAAACGGAAGAAGTAAAAATGTGTGAAAGCTTTGAAACCACAGATCTACCTCTGGACGTTAAGGGCAAGAGGGCAAGCGAATGTCGAGATGTAACCCGCAGCATGACGCACCTGATTATATCCTGGTTTGTTCAGGGAGGGTAAATTATACCGACTTGTTCAGGTAGGGTAGATTATACCGTCCTGTTCAGGGATGCAAGCTTGTAGGAAAGTCTTTCGCCTCAAATCTCTGCGAAGACACGGTTAAACCAAGAGGAAGACCCGTCATCTAGCCTTTAGCATGTCTCCCAGTCGCCCCCCCCCTCCTCCCTAGAGAGTAATTTTTCTCTGTTTTGTCCGTCACAGAACATGACGGCCTAAATAACCCCTCTTCTCCCGCCTCGCCGAATTCGCTCCGTGAATATGAATCCGCACTTATAAACTCACAACAACTATACCGTTCACTTAGAAGGACATAATTGCAGGCTTCAAGTAAAGGAAATTTAAGGTCTAGCCCACTGCGGAACCCGAAGTCCAAGCCATCCTGGATTTGGGCCAAAGTTACAACTTGCGGGGGGTAATCACCATACCCTGCGGGACTGGCCAGGACCCTCCAAACAACAGACTCCGCATTGCAGACTACCACACATACCTCACACCTTAAGTGCCGCAGCTTGGCTTAGAAATCCTGGTCAAGGGGTCTATACTCAATTCCCTCATACACAGATGAAACGACTCCTTCCTATCCTGCAAAATACAAACCAGCTCTGGCTCCATCCTTGTGGCCACTCATTACAGACTTCCACAAGTACAAAGACAATCTACTACTATTCTTTGTGGGGGACCTGAATGTTCACCACCCCCACACTACTATCTAACACCACAAATGAGGCAGGAAGATATATGGCCAGTGCCTTACAGCGTTTTAGCTGCGAGCACATCGGTCCAGCCTTCCCTCTATGCTACACGCTTCTAAATTCATATTACATAGGGCCTCCACGTACTATCTGACCACATTTTAATATGCGTGTTGATCATATTATCACCCATACTCATACCTATACACACACCCCCTCTTCGACTACAAAAACACGAACTGGGCGGAATCAAGTAGATACATAATGGATAACACACCCCACAACTTCAATCTAGATAATACAAACCCCAGGCATCTAGACACTCACTGGTCAACTCTACTAGACACAATAAAGACTGCACGTGACAGACACATATACCAGAAAAACATACACCGCCTTCAGACATTTTACATAAGCCATACATACTCAAGCCCTCATCACACTATACAATAACCAATACAACAGAGGCCGAAGACAACATAACATAACTATTCTACGTGCGTGCTTCCTCCAATGGGTGAAGCAGGACCGGAATCGCCAGTAGCGTAAAGTGGTCCGCATTGCGGATGACACTCGCCTCGCTGGCCCTTCCTTGTTCTCGCAGGGCGTATGGAGGATACTCGGTGTGGAGCCCCAAAGACTTTTCACCATCACTGCCAACTGCCAGATACTAATGAGATCATCGACGCCTTTAGGTGCCATTGAGGCACAGTCCATACACACATCCAATGAAAACCACATGCACGAGAACACTCCCTAGAAGTCCAGGAATACTGCAGACTCTATGCTGATGAGCTAAAGTCCGACCCATGATAGAATTTGAGTTTCTCGGTAACATCACTGCAATAACCACTCCCATCACCGTCGAGGAGACAAAACACTCCATTTATTCGACACCAGAACGTACTCACGGCCCCTCCTGCAATCCTGCTACATTAATGTACCACCTTCCCACAACAATTTACCCCTCAATGCCACACTAGTCTCTGGTCACTTCCCACAAATATTCAAAATCTCACACAACATTTTACTCCACAAGTAAAACAAGGACCCGTGATATCCGAACAATTACAAGCCTATGGCTCTGTTAGAGCATCTATGCAAGATACTCGTGCTTCTGGTTAACAGTTACTTACGTAATTTCCTTGATAAAAGGGGCTGGTTCTCCCCCTGCCAATATGGTTTAAGGAGAGGCCGGTCCACTCAGGTGGTTGTGACCACCGTTCATGATGTCAAACAAAGGGCACGCCAAACACGTCAAAAGGCACCCTCCATCTGTAAGGATGTAGAGAGGTCCTTCAATAAAGTGTGGCACGCAGAACTCTGTAGGACACTCGCAAATGGAAGACTTATCTCCACTAGAAGACTTCTTTTCCACTACCTCACAGACCGGAAGTGCCTTATAAAATACAACAATGCTATATCACATCCATCCACACCACGCGCAGGCCTACCCCAAGGTAGCGTTCTAACGCCAAGACTTTACATGATGTACACAAATGACACAACATGACCACCAGAAGACTGCAGACACACATACACACTGGCTTACGACGACGACGAGACCAATCTCGTATGTAGACGTAGACCAGAAATGATCGCACTCCATGCACAAAGAATACTCGACGACAATGCATAATACGAGGATGAGTGGCTTATTGCCAAGAATCCTCTGAAGTTGCAGGTGACAAGTCCCTAAGATTCACACGCACTAGACTATTATACAGGCAAGGGCGAAAAACATTAACAGAAAGCTTTTCAGGTTCTACCCTGCCAGCCATAAACTACAGTTACACCTAACTATACAAGACCCTTGTCAGACCAGTATTAATATACTCACCCATCACACTTCTAGCTGCGAGTTGCGCAAGGCAGAGTGAAGCACAGCGCATCAAGAACTCCGCTCTGAGGCGCGCCTGTCGCTCGCCGATGTACACAAGAATGACTACACATGAAAACAACAGGCTCGCCCTGATAAACACCTGCATTCACACACGGCTGACCAGACAATTTTGGAAACTCGGAAGAGGCCCAATATACACATACATTCACAGACATAATGCTGCTCTGGCACCTAGGTACTCCGCAGCTAGAGACTATCAGTAACCCATACCTATACGCACATCAATGTAACAGCGTTGCGAATGTATGCGTTTCCTTGAATGTTAGCCTCCTTCCCGACTAGCCTCCCCTCTAGCCACTCCAGTGATAAAACATACACACAAAATAAGCCTCGTAACACGCCGCCTCGATGTATAGCCACCGACCTTTCAAACTCATCCCATCCCCTCATAAGCAATTTCTGAACCTCTATCCTCTCTAACTAAAATGATCTCCTGTGTTCCTATAGAATTTAATACGACTCATAGATTCGATTCGATTTTCTAATATCTTCATTACTCGGGAGGAGAACTCGAATTATGAGGTAGCATTCGAACAAAGGGTAAAACAAGAACTAGATCAAAAGGAACCCGAACTTCGTCCTGATTCACGGGTAGGCGAAACCCGGGAACAAGGGAACGAAGGAAGGTCATTTACTCTAGAACTACAAACAGCCGTTTCATCGTCCAAACAGAAAAGCCCACGAATGAGTGGTATCACCAAGCACCACTTAACGAACGCCCCTGACAACATTTTAACATCATTACTCAAAATCTTGAACGCATGCCTAAACACAGGGCACTTTCCAGGCGCGTTGAAGACAGCGAGAATGATATTTTTATCAAAATCTAACAAACTTAAAGGGCATATCGAAAGCTACCCACTGATCTCGCTCTTAGAGTTTATTGGTAAGCTTTTCGAGAAAGTTCTCAATGAAAGACTTAGAAGTTTCTTGGAAGATAACGAATTGCAGAATAACAACCAACATGGATTCCGAAAACATCGAGGTACCGAGACAGCACTGGCACTCATCACCGAAAAACTAGCCGTAGAAATTGCAAAAGGCAACAGAGTGTGGATTTAACACTCCGCGATGTTGCCAAAAAATTGGACAAGGTAGTATGGGTGGCTGGACTGAAGCTAAGATTAGATTTTCTTGGACAAAATTCAAACCTCATGCGAATCCTCTGCAGTTATCTTACAAAGGGAAAAGCAAGAATTTCTATCAATTTCTTTACCGGTGATGCCTTCACCTGAAATGGAGGGGTCCCACAGGGGGGTTTCAGCCCCATGCTTTATACCATGTATACGAGAGACCTCCCCCAACCCCCGAACGACTACGCAATGTATGTCCAATTGGCAGATGATGTCTCTCAAATTATCGTTAGTAAACGAAAGAACCCGAGGGACATCACGCAACGAACTGCTCGCGAAATCCAAAACATCAACAATGTCAAAAGCCAATAAAATAAATACAAACAAGGAAGAATTCTGCCTAATTCCAGTTAATAGATACAAAGTCCAACAAGTCACCGCAAACAACATCGTGTATCCTTACAATGTCCAGGGAAAAGTCCTCTGCCTGAAGATTACAAGAAAAGGATACACCTTGAACGTGAATGAAAAAAATAACTATGCGAAGATATTCCTCTCATCCCTGTACAGGTCCTACAAACTGTCAGCTAAAAATAAAAGAAAACTATATTTAGCATCGGTACGCCCGAGTAGGACCCATGCAATTATTCCTCTACATACCTTAGTAAAGACAAAACTCCTGGAAATGCAAAGGGCCCAAAACAAAGCGATTTGCTTCATAACGAGATCCAGATGAATAGAAGGAACAGTGTTAAGTGTTCCACCTCAAAGATCAGATCTAAAACCAATAAACATCTCTATGCACGAACGCGCCCAAAAGATATTGCCAAAAATACGAGAAAACTTTCCAAACGAAGTGTTCGAAAAAATCCAACTAACGGAAAGAGAAAACAATTAACTTTAAACAACAATTCAAAAGCAGTAAAGAAAAGGGTCTAAGCGAAATAGAACCACTTTACAGCTAAAACTCAATAAAGAATGAAAAAAAAACGTGAAAAACAACAATAAATAAATAAAACAGAAAATAAACATAAAACTAAATACAACAGCTAACCAGAGATATAAATATATAAAATTGCAAAGCTCGCAAGAGAAACTATGAAAACAACGTCTAAAATGCTAAACCAAACGAAACTTAGGTAAACTAAAGAAAAAACAAAAAAAAAACAAAGAGAACAAAGGCTCCTATGCTGAAAGTAAAAATAATATAACCAAAAGCAAATCATACTGCAAAACGAAATCGTTAGCCAGGCAACCTGGCACATATCACCATCATTCTAATTCTAATCATTTATCCTAGTCACCTCCTCTCTCTCCGTCCATATCATTAACACTACTCATCGATCACTTACACAATATTTTCTACCTTTTCTATGTCTGTCCTACGCATTCACCTCTTCTTTTATCCCGATTAGATCATTCTCCAATTTCTTGAATGGCAGGGGTAAGGCATAAAAAGCGAATTGACACTTAAACTTTGAATGCGTTAAAACTCTGGCTTATGAATTTCTCTCTCCTGTATGCACGAAGAGCGTGTTCCGAGGGATTTATAAATAGCTAAGTTAGTTGCAACATTGCCATTTAACCTCATAATTAAAGTGCGACATCGCAAAATCAATTTTTCATTTCACTGGCCAAGTTAGACTGGATAAAATTAATTTTCTATTCATTTCGATAGGCAAATGGACACGTAAACATTTGTTTACGTTAGAAACGCCGGCTTATGAATTTCTCTCTATTTTATGTACGAACATCTGCTTTCTCCGATGACTTGATGAAAAGCTTAATTAGCTATAACATCGCCATTATAGGTTAGGTTAGGTTGATCATCTAGAAATAGACGAATCGAATGTAAGCAACAATGGGCAAAAGGCTAGAAAGTACTGGACATGTTCGTATTGTTGTGCGCCTTCGAAATGAAAAAAAATCCACCAATCTAGATTTTCGAATCCCTTTACAAGTTAAAATTTTATTAAAAAAACAAATGATTAAATGAATTTTTAGAATTCCTTACAAACTATATTATTTTTTAAAAGTGTAAATAAACTTTGATAAAGGCGAAAACACAATGGGTTCTATGATCGCTGATTAGTGTAAAAACGCCACTATTCGACACTTCCCACCCCTCAACTGTGACTGGCGACTGGTGTCTTCGGGCTTACCAGCGTTTTTATTCTTCTTTATGTGTATTTCATAATTTGGTCGATCTCGCATCCACGTTCCGTCAGATAAATGGCTCAACCTACTACTATTGTTTCCATTAATCCATTATGCAATTTTCTACACTCTAACCTTTGTATTTCTTTTAGTTGCTCGACCAAAATCCTCTGTTTCGAATGTTTTGGAATCGTCCTGGTTACTCTTCCATACATCCCCACAGCCCTGCAACAGCTCCAGCCATGACTCCAAACCTACATTCTGTTTTCCATTAGTAGTCTTATTATTGATTTCTATATTTGGCCAACTTTTTATTTTATGCAGTCTTCAAACCTTTTGCACACACCTTGACATTCATTCTCGTATATTCCCTTCACAAGTCTTCTCATTCTTCTTACATGCCCGTACCACCTCAAAACATACTCAGTCACAAACTTGTCCACACGATAAACAATTCATAACCAGTTAGTTTTCTCCTCACTCTTTCTCACCTTAGCACACCGATCATCAATTTCAAATTTTTCATTTACAGAACTATCACTCAACATCTTTTCGCCCCATTCCATGCCATGCTCTCACCTCCAGACACCAACATAGCACCCTCATGCTTTCATACAGTTTTCATGATTCAAGATGTCCTAGATAGTCAAAACGTCGCACTTCATCAACGGTAACAACCACCGACTTTAATATCACACCTCAAGGGTAACACCTGGGACTTTAAAGTCCCAGGTGTTACCCCAGATGTTAAAGCTCTCCTCACAAATGCCCTGACAAAGCCTCGACCAACAATTCCAAATCCCTCTCACTGCCAGCCACTAACAACAGATCATCAACATATACTAACATAGGTAGAAACAGAACTCATCCCTCACTATTCCTTATCCCTCTCACATCAATTTCCTTCATTCTCATTCGTACTAAACTGCCACAGCGATATCAAAGAACTTTGTCTTACACCCTCAGCTATGTCAAAATACTCATTCTGGCCATCTTTCGCATAAACGCCGCTTTAAGCCCAGAATAAATACTTCACAACCTCCAATAGTTTACCTCTCACTGCATATATTCTTACACCGTGCTATAAGGCTCCTCCCGAATTGCCGGATCATAAGTTTTCTCTATATCAGTAAACTCACCATACATTTTTGCGATGGAACGGGAACTGGCTTACAGACCGTAAAAAATAAATGGTGATAAATGGATAAGCCCCTTAGTGTGGCTAAGTCCCTAGCTGCGGATCTCAGGGATCAGTCTTGGCTCCTGTAATATTTATCTTCATAAACGACTAAGATTCAAGCCTATTAGAGCAATAAATGCAAGAAAGCCCACAGAGAAAATTAATACGAAGATTCCAAGTACTTTCGAACTTTATTTAGAGTTCTTTATCAAGGAATAACAAAAGTATCCATGCGAAGGTGAGACGCATGACGGGTGCGAGGAAGTTCAGGAGTCCTGCCTTGCGAAGCCAGCATTTACCTGGCACTGGATGAGAAGCGACGTGTTGGAGAGCCTTTACAGTTTTTTCTTTGAGTGCCGCGGTAAGGCGCGCGGCAGTACGCAGGAGATCTATTTCCATGCCTAAGTAGGTTATTTTCTTGGGGGGAGCCAGGACACACTTTAACAGATTAAGGTTGATCGAGCTGCTGCTCATCAGGGAGAGGAAACGTCGGAGGGCGGGTTTAGTACCGATGGCCAATATGTCGTCGAGGTACGTATGGGCGGTGAAGCCCGCCATGGAGGCCCACTGATTTATGACAGATGACAAAGCCATCTGCATAATAAAGGGCGCTCCTGAGAAGCCCATGGGGAGGCGCCTAAAGTGGTATCGAGTGCCATTGATGACGAATCCTAAATAGTGCTTCGATGAAGGATGGAGTCTGCTGTGGTAAAAACCATCCTTCAGATCAAGCTTAATCACGAAGTGAGCCGGCGATGCAGAGTCGAACACCTTCTTTATTGAGGGGAGGCAAAAAGAAGGAGGATCGTAAACCTCTCGGGCAGCGGACTATATATATATATATATATATATATATATATATATATATATATATATATATATATATATATATATATATATATAAACTATTCTTGCTGTCCCGTTAGGCTTATGGACCCCCAAAACCAATAAGCCTTGGTGATCCTTATCGCCTCGACTATCCCGTGCTGCAGGAGTTGATCCACGAGTGGTTGGATAGCCGAGAACGAGGGCCGCCGAAGTCTATATTGACGCTTAAAGAAGATTTTGACGCCCTGCTGCTTGTTTGCCTTTAGGATATGGCAATTGGGTTCCACCGAGTCGAAGAAACCCGGGGACTGGAAGTCAAGGTGGGCGTCGGGACTTAATGTAGATACTTCTTGAGCCAGAGGGTCAAGGCCTGGGCTGACCCACTGCTGGTCTTGGGTGCCCTCTTGGGCGTATATATAAATATATATATATATATATATATATATATATATATATATATATATATATATATATATATATATATAGTCCAATTTAATTGTTTCGGTCTCTATTTGATGCACTTTTAGTTATTTATTTTTATAACCTACTTTTCTATCATGTTTATTTTCTCACATTATTAAGGTTTTAATATATGTATTTATTGCACATATGTGCACAATTGCACGTATGTGTATTTTAAATGTTGACCATACGCTCAATAAACAAATTGGTTTGTACACAATTGTTGGAATCTTTAATTTTTTTGTTCTATATGTTGGAAGATGGGTCTCATTACGAAGGGAGACGGAGGCACTGAAGGGGGATTTCGCCCACGAAACCATATAGGCTACAACCGCTATTGGATCTAATAATGAAAATACCTTCACTGTAGCTTCTCATGTTCACCATTTTAGGCCTGCTCTATCTCTTTTCGCCTATATGATACTCGTATAATGCTACCAATTGACTTTGGCATCATTTAGCTTCTAACATTAAATTCATCTGATAATTTATTCTCGTAAAACTTTCTGTAACTGAGATTCACAAAAGGATATTAATTTTAAAACCAGATCCGAGATGATTAATTTAAAAGAAATATGTATAGATTGACAATTTGTAAGATCATATTAGCATGGATCGAATCAGGAGAGAATAAATTATTTTAAAGATTTTATAATTAGCATATTGTGTTTCTCGAGGGAGTGGGTATAAAAAGACAAGCCAGCCTAGGTTCGCTACGAGTCGCTCTAACGCGATCGGCTAATCCAGACTGCCAGTCATCGGTCTAAACGAACCATGAAGTTTCTTCTTCTTCTTTTGGCCCTCATTGGTAAGAAAATAATGTGGTTTCGTTATCTTGTTTAAGCTATCTTCTTAAGGCTATTTTAAGTTTATTTTTTGCGCAAACATATTTAATAGAATATGATTGTTTTTTTATTCATTTTTTTTAAGGAATAGCTTTGTGCAGATTTGTGGTTACAAGTGATACAATAATAAGGTAAAGCTGAAGATAAGCTCCTCAGCTGCCAATTTATATTTATAGATTATTCGTATATGCATTTGGTTATTTGTATATGTGTTTGGTTACTAGAAGTCGGTTTCGAGCCGGTCTATGAGATCCGCTCCCCATACTCCCCGCTCGCCCTCAGAAACAAGTAGTACGATTGTGCTTTCGTCCTTTGTTCCAAAATCTTTCGTCGTACTACTTGTTCCTGACGGCGAGTGGGGGGGTATGGGGGGGTGGACTCACCATCCATATAGTAACTCATAGTCCGGCTCGAAACCGGTACCAGTAACCAAACACATATTCCAATAATCTATAAATATAAATGAGCAGCCAAGGAGCTTATCTTCAACTTTACCAACAACAAGTTTAAATAAATCATATAGGTAAAGTTCTATTAAATTTTAATTTACTGAACTACTAAGCGAATGTCTTCCCGAAGACAGATTCAGTTTTATACATTTTTCTCTTCTTGACGTAACAAATATAATTGAATTTGCACCCACTCTCCCCTCAGAATATAACTGTATAAATATTGGGGGTAGATAGATAAGATAAAGTAGTAAGTGACTAATGGTAGGCTGCTATAACAAACTAATTTGGGGTACCTCTATTCTACTTATCCAACGCTCGTGGTGGTGAAATCTATTAATCCTAAACCAGTTAATTGATGGATAATCAATTGGGAGGTTAATGATTGCTGTATCAATTGTGAGACGGTTCTTACAATTTGAACTGGGAGGTCGGTTGCTTCAATATCATTTGGAAAGTCGGTTATTGAAGTATATTTCACATTCGCCTGTAGACTTTTTATCATATTTCAATAACGATTTTTCTCTAAGCCTATTCCATCCTTTTTATTTGAAACAGGGGTGGCGAAACCCTCACCCGCGGGCCCAATTTTCATCGTCCCCATATTTGTATGGTATATTTAAAACATACAATATCTTATAAGTAATATTATCCCAATTTCCGTGGTGGCAGTTAATAAAAATGTTGCGTATTAATTTTTTGTAGATATTAATGCATGAGTCTATCACACATGTAATAATTTTAAACAAGATTTACAAAGATACAAGAGTCAAATTTTATTTATCGCTCGCCGACTTCTTTCATTAGAGATTTTCGACGGCGGCTCAAAAAGGTTTTCCCCAAAGCCCCCCAAAGGTTTCCTCACCCGTGACTTAAAACATAAAATAATTCAACGGATGACAAAAGCCGCAAGGGCATATCAGAGGTTATCCAAGTTAACACCCGCACTATCAATAATATGTATAATACACACAATTTATATAAAATAAATTCCCTACACATTCAATCTACACCTTTGTTTGTTTGTTTTTTAATTTCCTGGCCCTATTATGTACTACCTTGTAACTCAAAGAATTGCTAAATTCTCTATTATCCTTTCCCATTTTAAAAACTACATTTTTAAGGTTAAAATTAATCTGCCACTTTTGTGCACAACCTAATAACTTATTTAAGCACTCTGTACTTTAAAGTTGGCCTCAATTTAATTTACTATAGTTGCCAATTTTGTGTCATCAACAAAAAGTGACTAGGAATAATAATGAGTCTAAAAGTGATCCATGAGGTACGCCACTGATAACATTCCTCCACTGTGAGCTCACTTAATTCAGTACCACCCTCTTCTTCCTGTCTTTTAGCCATTCATCTATACAATTAACATCTTTTCCACATACCTCATGCATTTTTAATTTCTGCACTTGTCTCATTTGGAGAACCTTATCTAAAGCTTTACTATTATCAAAGTAGATCAAATCAACATTCCTTCCATTACTTAATTGTTTAATTACATGACTCATAAATTGCAATAAATTTGTTAAACATGATCTACCACTTTCAAATCCATGCAGAACATCATTTATTAAACTACCTCTTTCTGGATGCTCAGAAATACCCTTCTTAATGACCTTCTAAAGAATTTTACAAACAATAGATGTTAGGCTAACAGGTCTAAAGTTATTTGGGATATCTTTATTTCCCTTCTTAAAAATCGGCGCTACATTTTATCTTTTTCAACGATTAGCTATTTCTCCAAATTCCAATGATCTAGTATATATCTTCTCAAGAGCTAATTTAGTACTTTATACACCTTCTTTAAGTAACCTAGCTTAGATGTAATACTGAACAGATGCCTTACTAATATTTAACTCAATTATCAGCCTTTCAATAATTTCCATATCTACATTAATGTTATTCAACATTTTTCTCCCCTAACCTAGAATTATCACAAATTAAACTATTCAGATTCTCTTATAGAAATACTGAAGCAAAATGATCATTAACTACTTTTACTATTTCCTCATCAGATTCCTTTACAACACCTCTATATTTCATATACCTTATTTGATCTATCGTAGATTTGTTATTGAATTTATACTAGCTAAAGAATTTTCTTGGATCTTTATTAGTATTTGGAGGTAAATTAATTTATGCTTTTCCTAATCTTATTTAACTCATTCCTAGTCAGCCTATAATGATATATATTTTGAGCAGTACCTTCACCCTGTAATCTTTTGCATGCCCCTTTCTTTTCAGAAATCTTTCCTACCTCATGATTCCCCCATAATGGCTTCCTACATTTCTTCCTAGTGACTTTCGTTGGGAAGCATTACGTTTGGACCACATTTAATATAGTCTTAGAAATATTTTTACCACTCAATTCTACATCCCAGTTAACCTGACTCAGCAAGTTTCTAAGTTTTTCATAATCACCTCTATGAAAGTTGAAATTTTAGTAGTGTTTGTTCATGTTCTACACTTCCTTATTCCCAAATTAAAACTGACTAACCGATAATCACTATTTCCCAATGCGTCTCCGATAGTCAATTTCTGAACCAAATTATCGTCATTTGAAAGTACTAGATCTAATTAATTGGTACCCCTTGTCATCATCATCATCATCATCACTAACTCTATAATTTTAGAAGGGGATATTTTTGACTATTTGCATAATAATTTCATCTTAGTATATAATATTCACTTCATAAACAGGGTCATCGTTCGCATTCACGTATCCCATGCAATGCGACTACAAGTTTGAGTGTCGCCTCGCCACTGGAATGCCAGGCATTCAGGCAATGGTAGCCGGTCTCGGTATCAGGGCAGAAGTCAGCGTCCAGATGAATTCGGCAACTCAGGGAATATTCAAGGTAATAACAATTACTTCCATTCAACATTCAAACACATACATAAAAGAATTGTTATTCTTACCCATTTCTTTCCCATTCCGATCAAAGCTCGAAGACGTCCAATCTGGTGATTTCGACGGCGATTCGCAATGCTGCAATCTTCGAGAGCCTATCGCAATGAAGTGGTCCCCAATGGCGCAGTACAAAGAGCAGTTGGAGAAAGAATTTGTTGTAAACTTCCATGAGGAAATGGTGGGTTATGAATAGATGTCAGCGAGGAATATTAAATAGATGTTAAGTTTCGAGGAAATTAACTTGCTTGTATCCCCTCAGGGCCAAGTAATGGAGGTGGATGATCAAGATATGGAATTCATCATCAACATCCGAAAGGCAATTGTGGAAAGCCTCAGAATCAATCCGTTGATCGCGAATGAAGGAGCCGTCGCGCGGGATCGTCTTAATAAAATAGCCTCCGGAGGCGTCCCAGACGCCTTCTCCTTGGAAGAAGAAACTCTCTTTGGTCGATGCGAAAGCCAATACACCATTTCGAAGGTGCCTGAGTACAGCGTCGAGGCACTCAAGCAAGAGCTTAAAAAACACCTCAAACATGATGAGCAGGTTGAGGGGTCGTCAAAAACCAAAGGAGCCAGTATCCGAAACCTCGCAGAGCAATATTATCGCGTCGTCCGAACAATTGACTTCGACAACTGCAACGACAAAGTTTACCTCCAGGTAAAAAATTAGAGCATCTATATATTAGAACTTTGATGGATATGCACATAAACTCTACATTATATATCACCTTTAATTTCAGCACACTGGAGTGACGAACACCTCCGAAGCTCTCCGTGCTCAATTCAAAGCCATTCACTCACGTTCCTCTGTTGGAACGTTTATTCTGAAGGGAGCACCAGGAGACTTCAGGCTCGAGAGTTCTATGGTCGAAGGGGACACAATCATGAACCCATTCGGCTACAGAACTCACCGAATGCAAACCATTACGAACTCAGTAAGCTTTACTCTCTCCCATATCTGAATATGAAAAAATAGCCTCATCCCACGGCGATTCGCAGATTCTAAAGCACTTGGCAATTTTTATAGACCATGGTTCTCAAATCCGCGAAAGGCATTACCCGTCCATTCCGTGTATCTTCGAAAACTCGCGATGTGAAGACATGGCGTTATGAAGTGGCTTCACCATACCCTGCACCAGAAGGACATCCAGAACCATGGGTTAACTATCGACAGGTATATACGCAAATAATATTGATACATTACCAATTGATCATTAAAACTATAAAAAAGTAATGTTTCTATATAGTTTACGATCAGCTGGAAGGGACAGTATTTTATAGCTTAGAATAATTGTGTATACTTTGCAGGGAAGCCAGTACTTGCCCGTCAGTTTCCAGTCTACTCTTCTCGGCTTGAACGTTACTTCTTCAATGATTGACGAATACGAGGTAAATTAAAGAACATTATCACTTAGTATTGTAGTAAACCTATGCACAAAATATAATAAAAATTGTCTCCAAATTTCAGAAAACTCTAATGCAAATGCTGGAAGATAGCGTGAAGTTCTTTTATGATGATCCTTCTGAAACATCAACACCAAATCCTTCTTGCAAATACTCCAAAGAATCGGTAGCCACCACTAATCTGCACTTCATGACTAGAATGATGCGCATCTTGCCCGAGTCCAAGGTGGATGAGATCTTCTCCCAAGTTTTCAGCCAACAGGATGTCACTGGACAGCGAAAACAGTGAGTATTACAAAGTCATCCATTCTTCCCAATCCGAGAGACCAATACACATGAAAATGTGCTCATCAGATGACCTGTTCCCGTGTTTTAAGAATGTTGTTGACGGACGTTGCTGCCGCTTCGGGCGCCACTGCACCAATCAAGGTTCTTATAAAGAAGATGAAGTCTCGAGAAATTTCTCCCCAAAGAACTGCAACAATCTTCATGACCATGACCAATTCACTTTACTCTCCAGATGTTATCCCTCAACTTGTGGTATGTTGAAGTCAGACAAGAATGTATCGTTGTGAGTTATAAAGTTGAGTTATTATCATCATAAGCTAACACTATGTATTTTGTTTTTTTCAACCTAGGACTTTGCAAAATCTTGGGATGTTAGCACGAACCCCCTTGTAACATCGTCAGTACTCATAAATGTTGCAGGACTTATTAATAGAGTTTGCATGGATGAAAGAAGAATCAACTATACTCTACCCAATCCAATCTTAGGCAAGGAAGCTTGCAACCCATCTGAGATTGTGGATAGTTTCCTTCCCTACTTGAAACAAAAGGCTGAGGTTGGACTTATAATAGGATTTTTATTCTCATATTTTTTTCTTCTATATGAATATATATTTTATTTTGGACTGTGAGTCTGAATACGAATTTCTACCTACAGCAAGCCTCCTCATCGTATGAGAGAACAATTTTCATTATAGCAATTGCTAACTTTGGCTCACCTGAAACCCTGCCCATTTTGAAGCCATATATTTATGGAACACAAGATTCCAACCCTCGTGTCCGAATTTCAGCCATCTATGGTTTGACCAGAAGACACATGCCTGATTCCGTGCGCCAGGAGGTGAGTAAATAGTACAGGAAACTTCCTTCCAACCCGATGCTAGTTTAAAGATTATGTGACATTTATGTTTTACTCTATGGCAGGTTTTCGACACCCTTATGAAAGTCGTAGATAACATCATAGAAGAGACAGAGATCAGACAACATGCATTATCTGCGCTTCTCACTTGGCATCCCGATACTGCGTGGTGGCAACGAATGGCTAGACTGACATGGAGAGACCCCAGTCCGAGCATGGCAGCATATATCACCTTCACAGTTCAGAGTTTAGCTAAGTCAACAGAGTCTCATCTTCATCGCCAGTAAGTTTCTTTGCCTTAATTTTATTAGAGAGATGTCATTTATAACAAAGAATAATACCAAACACTGCATTATATTGAATTTCTATGTTTTGCTCAATAATAAAGAGCCAGGATTGCTTCGTTCGTTGAGCCTCTTCTGAAACCCTTTACACCTTCGATGATGCGCTCTTATCACAACATTTTCTCCAGCTTTAACGAGCCCAAGAAGGTAAAGCTAATATAGAAGGTCTACCTGTAGATGTTCATTTCGTCTGGAATTATTTCTTACAATTTATGCGTAAGTGCATAACTATTAGTATTATTTTAGGTTGGAGTCTTCACAGATTTCGCATACATTCAACCCCGCCTAGAAGATCATCCAAGCACATTATATATGGCCGGCATAGAAAATTTGGGAGACCTTCATCTTCATCTCTTCGAGGTAATGTTAGTCCAGTGTAAAATAACGTACTAAAGGCAAGAATGTCATTACCTTGTCTCATTTTCCAAACCTTACATTATTCAATCAGCTTTACATTTTAGGGTGGTTTTTCATACTCTGGAATGTTACAAAATATTAGTGACTTCATGAGTTCCTTTGCTTCGCGAGAATTTGGTCAACCGATCATGACTCCTTCAGTGACCCGAAGCCCACACAGCAGAGATTTAGAAAAGTTTGTGTCGAAGATGAAGGTACGTATGTACAACTTTAAGCTTAATCTTTGTTGACATAATCGCTTCTTTGAAAATTAGTTAAATTTACGTGTTACAAATTTAGAGCTTCGTGAGGTCATCTCAAAAACCAATGGAAGCTGATCTTTATCTCCGTATCTTCGAAAACATGCAGTATTTCCTTCCAATTAACAAAGATATCATCCGAAAGATTGCCGGAGAGGGTAAGGAAAACGAAGTTTAATTAGTCATGAGTAAGATATTGTTGTTGCTCTTCATATGAGGAAATCAAAATCCATGGTCCTATCATTTCAGGAGGCCAAAACCTCATTAACGATCTCCTTCATGGAATTACCTCCAATATTACCAAATTCATGAGCCCCGTCGAAATCGAATACTTCATTCCAACTGAAATCGGTCTGCCAATTCTGAATACGGTAAATATCTCGTAATTAAACTATCATGCACATATTCTATGAGTTTCATGTGATGATAAAACTATTCCCTTTGAGTGATGACGAATCGCTGACCCATGACAATTTCTGTACATAGGTGTCTCTGCCGACGGTGAACAAGGGAGACATCGAAGTTCGCCTTTTCGTCTCCGACATGCAGTCACCAACTATTCACGATTTGATGCATGCTGAGAACATTACCCTCCTCTTCAAAACCAACTACAAGTGGGTAACACTAGAGAGTATAATCTAGTTACTTTTTAGAAAATATACCTTACTCGAATCTTCTTCTTATGGTATATTCTGTTGGTTTTTGTGTAATTTACGCGTCGAAATTCGTTCCTCGAAGATATGTGTCCAAATTGTTGGTGAAGACCGAAGTACCAACACCATGGAACAAGAAGATGGTCGAAACTGGAATAGACAATACCAAGCAAGTGAACTTACCAGTGTACGGAAATTTGACTCTTAGCCGCACACATGAAGTAAAGAACCTCACTCTTAACCTCGCCCCGTACGTTCAGCAAAAGGTGAGTCAAATTAATCTCAACTTTACCCATCTTCAATCCTTTCCATTGCTTGCCGAAATAAAGTCTATTTCCAGCATAGCAAGTTGATTATCTCTCTTCCATTAGTTCCCTCTCGTCCATGCTCACAACCTTCCCTACACACAAGTTCGGGACTGGATTCCATCAAGCTCCTCTCAGTGCCTGACTAAGGTCATTGCGGTTCAAGAAGACATGAAGCCTGTCTTGCAGGTATGGTTCTATATAGTACTTTTCTACTAATAACGGATATATGTTAAAAGTAGGAAATAATTTAAAATTAAATGTTTTCTCTATTTCCAGATTTCAAAGAAATTCGAGATGCCCCGTACCCATTCACTCACAGCTTCATGACACAATACAAAGAGTAAGAGACCTAATCTTCAGAATTTACTTTCTTAGTGTTCACAGTAGGCCTTATTGACCAATCATCACTGAATTCATATCATGTCTTCTTCAAGCAAGTGCTGATATTTGTTTTAAAATTTGGATCTTTACACCAACCAAGGTTTATATGCCATAGGGTAGAAAGAATTGTTTTATGTATATCTATTTCCAGACATCCAGAGTACCTGCCTCAACTTCTTATTTCACCTACGTCCAAACAATACCAATTTACCCTACATATGACTCCGCAACAATCTACCCGAAACGTCAGCGTGTCCTTATCACTTTGTAGGTTACTGAAGGAAATTATTTGCTCATAACATTAATATGTATATATAAATTTGTACTTGATCAACAAAACTTATCACGGATTATATTTTAAATGTTTATTTAACTCTTTTACAGTATACCCCACACCTAGAAGTGCCAGAAGTTCTTCTCCAATGCCTGCATTCTCGGCCGATGATACAGTGAGTCAGAAATTGGAAAAATTAAGAAGCCTCTCAGGTAATTATAATGAAATGAATCTTAAGAATATAGACGGTTATGGTTTAGGCCAGAACAAAATTCATTCATATATGTAAGTCTAGCAGCTTTTATATATGCATCCCGTTTCCTTTTCACATGATTAAATCTTAGAATTTATTCTGAGGAAAAGAGATTGCTTATTCCTACATCAAAATGAAATATCAAGAATGAAGGTTAGCTTTTGCACGACTGATAATCTCTTGAGAGTTTGTGGAATGGATGTTTTAATGTCCTTTGCTGTCAATGTAAATTAGAATAATACGCAGTTTTATGTCTGTGTATATTTACAGACCACCAAGTATATGGACTAAACATTGAAACCCTCTATAATGGAACCGAATACCGTAAATACGAGGTCCTCGCGGCTTTCACTCTTAAGTCTCAAAGCCAACAGACGGAACAATACAAGGCTGTCCTCGCTTTCCTCACTAGTCGTGTCCCAGGATTCATACAGTCTCCTAAAGCCCTATGTACTCAAGCTGAAATGAGTACCCCATACATCCCAGACTTCGATGCTCTGAAACACGTTGTCCAATCGGATCCCCAAGAAACTGTACAAGGAGGGGTATATTATGGGCAGAACTGTGCCTCACCAGAAATTACAACTTACAAAGTGAGTTAAAATATATCGTCCACGAAAGTGAAATTACAGATGACATTCCGTCGTCACACCAATAAAGCATTTTTCAATAACTCTCGAACTCGTTTTCAGGGATCGGCAAAAGTGAGTCAAGAAAGACTTAGCATCATTCGCCAGGAACTCAACAAGATTTGTGGCAGTGACGAAGTCAATCCAACCGTTGAATTACAAACTCCTGCTATCTACGACACAGGAAGCTTCGAAGTTCACTTTTCGAAGGTAGTAAGAAAGGTTTTCAATAGATTAAACTGGGTATAAGTGTTTGATTATAAATGTACATAATATATCGTAATTACCTTGAACATTTCAAACTTTATATCCTTAGGAAAAGATTCCAAAACTCCTGCTTAACTCAAGCTATTGCGCTGAAGATATGATTGAGGGCGCTATCTACCCCAACGGCTCATATAACCAGTTCGTGAAGGGTCCCCAAAATCAGATTACAGTAACTTTTAAGAGGTATCTCACCCTTATCTGAGAAATCTAGTTCGAATTAAGGATCGTTTGTAGATACACGAGTATTATTATAAGGAATCCCATTTCCTGGTACAAATCTTTCATACCTTCTCATTTCAGGCCACTTTCAAGTCTCGGTTACACCTTCTGGGCTGCCCTTCCACAAAAATACAGCATCCTCAGTGAAATTTCCTCCCCGAAAGGATGACAGCTATTGTCCCGATGAGTGGTCTACACGTATCTTATGATCAATACTCTCACCTCCTGATTAGAATGGGTCTTCCCGAAACTTGCCAAATTCAAACTGGACGGGTTATCACATACGACCATTTGAACTACACATACAATCCACTACACTGCTGAACAACTGCTGCCATTGATTCGAGATCCCCGGATGACTTCATGGTCTACAGCCGAGTGAACGCATCTGGAGAGTTTGAAGTAAAGGTCGTAATGCCCAGAGATTCCATCACTGCTCTGGTTTCGCGAACTTATGTGACAGTAAGTATTTCGAACATTTCTAATTTGGGATAAATTCTTATGTTGAAATTTCATGAAAACTTAAAACATCCTAAATAAGTATGAATATCGAAGTTTCCCCCTTCTAATAATTTTGATATTTATTCTTACACTTTGTTTTAACTTTAACTGTTACTTATTCAAACAGGTTAATGGAAAGATGATTCCACGGGATCAAAATATGTACATCGTGAAGAACAGAGAAGGCAAAGAAGTAATGGTTATCATTAAACATAGAGATTATTATCAAATTAAAGTAATCAGCAAACTTATTGTAAAAGTAAAGAATGAAGTTCAAATTAAACCTTACCAACCCATGAAGGGACACCTCCGTGGTGTCTGTGGAGATTTTGATGGGCAACAAACAGACGACCTGACAGGTCCCAAAAGTTGCTTGTATACAGACAAGGAGCTGTTTAAGTATGCCTGGAGCTTACCTGAAGGCGATCACTGTGACATCCAGAAATGGCAAAGTGAGCAAAAGAAGGTTCAGGAATTTCGGCACTCTTGTCCTAAGCGCCCAACAAATCCCAGTGATCTTCGTCTCAAATCTTTTTATGGTAAGAGCAACTAAACTCTCCACCCTCCATTTATTTTACAATTACTATATATTACAAAAATTAAGAGAACACTTGATCTTAGTACAAATGTCCTATGGCGCTGTCAATAATTTTGTTTAAATTTGCTCTCTAATATTAGTCTCATTTCTGTGATAACATCTAAGCAAGCTTTTCCTCTCCTCGTGATTGACTCACTCTTTAGTTTGTTTAAAGAATGTGATGGAAGAAAGTAACAGATGAGAGAAGGATGGAAAGGGAAGGATGGAAAGCGAAAATATATTTGAAAGTGTTGAAAGTTACCAAGTAACAACAATTAGGCCGTCTCGCATTCTTTCATTTTCCTTCCAATCGAGATAATATGCATTTCGGTCCACAGAATCAGAGATGACCAACTGCTACCAGAACGTTTACCCAATTAAACGGAAAGGACCTGCCATTTGTGTGTCAATCAGTCCTGTAAAGATGTGCACCTCAGAATGCAGTCTGGTCCATAAACGGGAAACAAAGGTAAGGTAGACGAGAAGGAGCGTTCGTTATGTGTTCAATCCCAGCGAGAACTGACACAAAACATCATCGCAGTGGCCGTGCTAAGCCGCTCCAGCATTGGCAAGTAGCCAGTTACACGTCATCGAGCACATAGCTAATCACAAACGCGCCTTCTTTCTAACCCTAATCTTCACAATACAGCTATATCCACTCTTTTTCTCTCCCTTAACGTGCCGTAGGGTTAAACAATATCCATACACAAAAAGTAGAGGAAAAAACTACATCTTAGTAAAATTAGAAACAAAGGTAATGAAATAATAGATTTTTGGTGACAATTTGGTTGATTTGTTTTGTTTTCTCATCCGACAGCAACTCTGCAAGTGTTGGATGCCATCGAATCTTCCAAGTGAGGTACGTAAGGCTGAATCCAGAGGATACCTCATGCATCCCGTCACTGCCCCGGCCAAGTACAGGGACCAAGTCGAATTCACTGAAGCCACTGAATGCAGACCGCATTAAAATGGCCACATTCCTACTTAAATGTTAAAATAAAATATTTTAGAATTCAATTTGATTTTATTACCTCGGGGTTAAATCCTCATTTTTCTAGCTGGTCAAACTTAGTAGTTGTGTTAATGGAATCGAGTACTGAACCTAATGCAACATATTCTGCTCCATCTCACTCTACATTGGGTTTACAACCCAGCTGTAAATAAAGTTCCTTACAGTAACTAGACACCTCATTGTATCCACCAAGCGAACAGATTACTGTTCTAAAGCTATTAATAGCAGCGTTGAGAAATTAGAAATTAAAGATTGTAATCACTACTGTTGAATTTATGTATATACAATACTTGCAGCCGAAAGAGCTTCGGTATATATATATATATACACTGTCGATACTTGCCAAACCCGCAATCAATTGGGTGTCAAAAGAATGACAACGGAATATGACAGCAAACATTAGTAATTATAACAATATTAGTTAGCATTGTACAGGTCTTGTAATTGTGCGAGAGGCTTCGAAACCGAGACCAATTTTACCGAATTTGATTCACAGAGATATTCACAGAGGATCTTCTGGGAGAGGCATTATGCCAGTGGCTCCAGGGTTTTGAATTCAGAGTTATCATTCTATTAGGTGGACTGCCTGCCATCGCTACGAGCTCCACTTACCCTTTCCCACCGTGATACCTAGTCACGGAGGTAACCTCCCTAGTATATAGTGTCAGCTTTTTAAAAAGAATCCGGACGAAAATTCGAACTCCTGACCTCACGATTGCCGGGCAAGTGCGCTAACCACTATACTAGCTTGTTCATTCGACTTGGAATCTACCATTCACTTCAAACTCCTCCTTTGAGCATATGCGCAAAAATTCTTAGATCTCAGTTTCCGCAATGGGACAAGAACAGAATCAAATTTCAAAGAATATTCTGTGCAATTTTCATGGAAATTTATTGTGGTGGTACTGTTGTCTTACCCGACTAGTTTACTGATATGGTATGTTGTTGTTACCTACTTAACCCTAGGCTGTCTGCCCGAGCTCCTGATATCTACGGCCGGCATCTTGCTCTTCCACAAACCTTCAGTGTGTGTATTTTGTGTTGTCTGCATAGGTGGCTATGATTTAGGAAGTCTTTCATTATGTGTTTTATGGTGTGGGTGGATCTGCTACAAGATGGACATATCACAATTTCGGTCGGTCCCCGTTTTAATTTTTGTTGTTTTGGTAATAACATTGTAACTATTCGTCCGATTTTAACGAAATTTGAAAATTGTATGTTGTTTTACATTTCCTTTCGAATGCCATTATTGTCAAGGTCCTCCTAAGGATAGCGCGGGAATTATTTTGTTTCGGCAATAACATCATAATTGTTCGGCTGATTTAACCAAGTTTGAAACCCTTATTTTGTTAACATTATTTTTCAAATGAAATAAATGCCAAAGTCCTCCCAAGGTTAGCTGAGGAATTATTTGGCAATAACATCATAACTATTCGGCGGATTCTAACGATATTTAAAAGCCTTATCTTGAAGGGCATAAGGTCGTAAACCAGAATAAGTGAAAGCACGCGACTTTTGGTCGGCATACCTCGTTTTACTGAGTCGTTCTGTGACTTTGTAGGGGGTACAGAGTAGTGTGATTTTATGGATGTGGAGGGTAGCGTGTGTTTTCTTTTGGGGTTTGGAAATAGTAAGTATGGCACCGTGTTTCCAGATGTTAGGTATGGTGTTGTGAGAGTAGCTGAAGTCCGATATGTTGAAGAGTGCTTGTTGCCTAGGTGCTGTTTTAGGTTTATGCTGCTTATGTTGTTTGGGCCACAGGCAGATGAGTATTTGACGTTATCAACGATGTTTCTTCTGCTCGTCGGTAAATAGAGCATAGTAAGGATCGTTTGGAACTTCCTCTTGCGTCGACGACTTTCCTATCGTTTTTAGGATGGTGTTTGTGTGTGACTGAATTTTGAGAAGCGATTGATCAATGTTCCTCTGTTGTTTGTCAGAAGGCATTTTGTCTCTTATTATGATGGCAGCGTGTGATTGTATAATGTTGGTGTATGATAGTGTGATGCTGTTATTGTTTTATAAAGTTTGTCATTTTGTTTAATGCTCAAGTGTTTGGATATAATTGCTCCAGTTTAGTGTTTGTTGTTCGGATATTTTGTTTATTTGTGTGTTTTTCTGGGTTTTTTTGCGCCTTCCGGCCACTGCTAACTAGGGCATAAGTTCGCGAGGTATGCGAACAACAGCATAGATAGTTAAATAAAATGGAAGAGGCCAGCACCCTTTAAGATGTCATATAGTTCACAAGTCCTATAGGCCTCCGCTGTCCAGGAAAAACGCTAATCAACTTTTCCCATCAAATTTTAAACACAGGAGGTTAGAGAAATTGGGCGGAAATCGGCTTGAGTAGCGTGATCTCTCCCCGATTAGCGCAAAGTGAGAAAAGTGAGCCAGGAGTCGGGGAAGATACCCTATGTCCCGCTCCTGTTTAACAGATCTAACAGAAATGGAATGCATCACTAACCTATTTGCTGAAGCATGGCATACGAGACATCGTCTGGACCAGGGGTAGTGTCCGTGCATGAAGGGAGAACGGAACGCAACTCACTCAACGTAAACCTGTCGTTGGATTGTTCTCCACCTCTGGAGGTAGAGTCCAGTCGGTGGCGTTCAGTGACATCACGACGTGTTTTAAATGTTCGTAGAGCAGCATCACAACTAGAGAATATGAAGAAAGTGGTCGCTAAAGAGTCTGAGCCGGATGAGGGGTCCGAGATAGCAGCCATGTTCACCTGGAGACGGGGAGGGGAGGTCCTACGTGAACTAGCCCCGTATATTTTTGACTCGCTTCTATACCTAAACAAGAGGGGGTTTCCCTTTAAGTGATGACACGTATCCCCGCCATGAAAGAGTGGCGTGCGTGTTTCGAAACACACCGGAATCTAGCTCTGGTTCGACAAAATTCACCGACGGTGAATTTTATTCAGCGGCCCTTATGGATCATGTAGGCATATCGCTTCTGTCCGAGGGCCGTCTCACTGTCGGCAGACCACCATGGAAGCGGACATTCTGCACAATGAACAGACGTTTTATGAATGTTAGTTTGGCCCACTGTGGTCTTTCAGGTATAATTGACTCAGAAAAGGATAGCTGAATGGGAAAGTGTTCACTACCATGAAGGTCATCGACCATCTCACATCCGGAGACCACAGAGACAGATCGAGAGAGAAAAATCAAGCGGTTCTCGGGCAATTATGCGTAAAATCATTCACATTTAGGGCGCCTACTTCTAGTTTGTCGATCAGGGTCGGCAAAGATCTGACCCTTGGTAGGGCGCATGTGCCCAGCATGGTCTCAGCAAAAAAAAACGAGCTTGTGCAGCTCCTCTCAGTTGATCCGGAGTTCAGGGCAATTTCACTGTAGGAATATACCCTCCAAGTTTATTTGGGTGAAGCTGCGGGGACACTCTTCAATAGCGGCCCCAGGGTGACAAAACTCTGTCCCCTTAGAGCTTTTATTGGGGGAGGACGAGGTCACTCTGTGAGTCTTTTCCTTTCTCCGCTTCGAACCTTTTGGATGAGTGGGCTGGCTCGTAGGTAAGGAACCTTCTTTTGTAGTGTCCCATGTCTCCAAGTCACCTAATGCAGCCTTGGGTTAGAGGATAGGAACCGAAACTCCTTTCGCGCTGCCCTCCTTTAGTGAAGCAGCTTTAGCAACCGCGGAAAACCGCCTCACGACCCTCTTCTCGTCCTTTGCGTCCTGTGTTCTAACGACGCAGTGGAGGTACGCGGCCGTTTTAGCTTACAGGAAACGGTCACAATGGGGGAGCGGAGGGATCTTTAGTTTTAACCAAGGCTGGGTGTGAACACTAAGTACCCCAGCTTTACCAGGGAAACGCCAGGGAGGAGAAGCTTAGAACCCGTAGAAGTATTTCGAATGGGCGTCAAAGCGACCGTACTCGTAGGCCAGGAGGGGGCAGGAGAAGGTGCCTTTATATAAATTAAGGCGAAAAAACGTCCCAATGAAACATCGGGCGCACCAAGTCCTTAGCCCTAGCCTTGCAAAATGAGAGACGTTCCACAGCATGAACGGCCAAGATTTCATTCTCCTAGAGAGACGCGCGGCATTTCTTCGAGGAAGCAGAGAGTTGCTCTCCGCACTTGACACACTTGGCCATAAACCATAAGGATTGATTCTGTACAGTTTGGAGCAAATTACACAAACTTCGGGACATACAACTTTGCACATCTCACGAACGATTTGTATGGCTGAAGCGGGGGCAGTAGTAGCATCTCCGTAGTAGTGGGATGAAGGCCTTTACGCGGCAACGATACTACTAGGCACACACTAACACAGGAAGCCTGTAGAGGTGGATCTCGAGTACAATCCGTTTTCTCCTCACATGTTTGACCTTGACAGCTACCTTGTCTGCCAACACTAAGGTGATGTCTTTAAAGGAGTAGTCAACGAGCTCCTTCACATAAGCCACGCCTTTCACGATGTTCATGTTAGAGTGAAGTGTCACACTCACCGGGGAGCCATTAAATGTCCAAAGGGCACAAGGCATGGCCGCCTCTAAAGGACAGACGCTTTCGCCCGAAAGGTCCCATCCGAGAAACGGGTCACCTTCGGCTCTTTACAGATCAAACTTGCTAATGCGCTCCTGTAAATGAGCGTCTGGCCTTTGTAGCACATAACTAGAAGGATTTTAATCTACCGAGTTAAAATGCCAAGAAAGCTCTGAATGAGGAGCCCTGAAATAATCAATGATCCACTCAGCGAACGTACGACTTTGGTCTTTTTCTGGGCCTTCCTTTCCTAATGTACCTCGAGGCGGTATGCCAATCTTTTTCTGGTCACTTGGAGAAGCGACAGAGAACCCCTCCTTCCTTGGAGCCCCGCGGAAGGAGAGGAATATCTTGTCCACTTTGATTTCCTCTTGCTTTTCTTCTTCTTTAGAAAGGAGGGTGGAAAGTGAAACTGATTTTCTCCTTTCCCGGAAGGCCGGACGGACCAGCCTTGATCAGATATTTCTCTCAAATGGAGAAGAAAGTTCTCCCTTGTGTGAATCATTATACATATATCTTCTGGAAGTGGTTATTTTGTCTGTGGCTGCAGCTTCATATTACTACATACTTTGATTTTGTGAACTGCCTGGTTGGCTCATTGTTGAAAGAACTGACTGCATAGTAAAGCTCTGTAATTTTATTTTGCCCCTAGCCATTCCATATGTTAAAATACATTTGACCTTTCTAAGAATTCATCGCCAATCCTGGAAGTCCATTCCAATAATTTTGTATCAAAAACCATCTTCATAATTCTCAAATCCCATTTGAAATTCTATTTCTAAAAATGATTATGTTAAATATCATTTTATAAATCAATTTTATGATAAAAATATAAGTGTTTGTTTTATTATCATAACATAATCCTATAATCTTAACTCAAAAAACTACAACAATAATGGTACTTATGGACTCTGAACTTTTCAAGTTTTGTTGGCTTGGTATTTGCGGAAGCTAATAACGAACTTGTTGGTAAGTGGCTTTTTCTTATCACTCTATTCACAACGTTTTTATTCCCAACGTTAGATATATGTAATTACGACAAACCGAAAAATTAAATATCAATCTTACAATCCCGAACTGCATCAATGAATTCTCCAAATAGTATGCTGTATGTTAGGCCTAGTTTTGATATTGTTATGAAAGTTGTTTTCAGGGAAGTCATACCTGTCGTTTAAGTACTTTCTAGCCCTTTCATAGAAAACAATGAAGTCGGATTTGCATAGCTTGGCTATGTCTGGAGTAAGCTACTACATTCGATAATATTTACTCCATACGATTACCATATTAGATGTAGGGTATCCTCCAACCAATCACAACCCTTGTCTGACGAATTTCAAATTCTCCAATCAGTGTAGACCTCCTCTCCCCTGCCTCACTCAAACTTTCTATTTCTTCACTCGTGTTTGGTCTACCCGCCGGATAAGTCACCCCCTGAGGTTATTATTCGTGCAACGTTCAGTGGCTATAACATAAAATTTACCAACTATAATCTATAACAAATAATTTTCCACATTGCTATACCCTTCATATTAATGTAAACCAACTCGTTTAAACAGTGGCGGTCCTAGCCTACATGGCGCACTGGGCGAACCTCACCTACGGTGCCTCCCCCTCCTCCACAGTGTACATAAGTAGTTTAGGACAGCCATAGCTTTCACAAAACAACTTTTTATTCAACTATTTATTGTTACTTCAGAACTTTAAAAAAAAATGTCATTTATAAATTTTACAAACTCTTCATCACTTAAATAAAACACAAACGTAGGAATATAGATATAGTACCAGAAATAATACAAATGAAATTGCACAAAGCTCCTCTCTGCTTCAGCAACAGTGCCTGTAAGAGTAATACCAATCCTGAGAGCAGTCCAAAAATTAGGATATATTTCAGAGAGCTCCCTTTCGTGGATAAATGTTAATTGCTTAAGCAAGGACATGGTTTTTAATGGCATGTCTGGCAAGTTTTTTAGCTCCTGTACAAGCTCTCTACCATTTAAGTAGAATGACCATTAAACTGTAGTGTATTGCTAAGATTCTCACATTGTTTAGTCAGCTCCTCAAATGTGAGATTATGGAAATTAGTCAGCACTCCAAACTTCTATCCCACATTTTCCAAGGTGGAAAATCTTTCCTGAATGGCTGACATCGCAGCATCAACGACTGCATTGAAGAATGTCCCCTCCAACTTCTTCAAAGCATCATTTAAGGGTTCATCACATGCTTCATAGGAGAAGTGCCGCTTTGTAGACCTCAGCCGTTTCTGTTTTAACACAGCCTCCACATGCATTTGTTCACATATATCTTTGGCTGCCATCTGTGCAGCAACAAAACCTGTTTCCCTGTATTTATAGAGAGCTCTCTAATGGCCTCAACCATTATTATAGAATCTTTAGACTGATCTCTCACCTCGATTAGTGCATCTCTCACTCCAGCTGCTTGATATCTTAAGGGCTCCACACTCTTGATCTTGCTCTCCCATCTTTTGTCAGACCACATCTTTAAGGTGATATTCATATGTTTTTTCAAAATGGCCCATTTGTGTGGAGGCTGAAAACAAGTTATAAGCTTCTGCAAGATGCCAAAGTAACTTATGGCATCAATAGATCCCTTGGCAGCATCGGCCACAATAAAATTCAGAGAATGAGCCCCACATGGAACAAACAGAGCTCTGGCATTCATTTCAAGTAGCCTGAATTGAACACCGTCGTTTTTTTCCTCCATGTTGGCCCCATTGTCGTATGATCGTCATCTACAGTCCATGAAAGGAATTTCTAGCTACTCCAGTCTCTTCAAAATCATAGATGCCAAATGATGAGCAGTGGACTGTTCCGCCTCCAAGAACCCAATGAAATGTTCCATGATATGGGGCTTCCCCTCAAGTGATATTGCCCGAATCACAACTGAGTATATTTACTTTGTTCAGACGAATTTTGCTTGAAAGTGGGAGAGGGAGTGCTTGGGAAGAATTAAAGCAGGCTTTTAAGCTCGAGTTCGGCAGGTCACAGGTCGAAGACTTGCAAGAACTTTTAAGTACGCGGCAAATGGGGGATAGGCGTCCCACGCGTTTCCTTGAACATCTTAAGGAATTGATCAGGGTAAAAGGCACTCAGTCTGAGCTTTTCGACTCCCTCTTGACACAAATGTTCCTGCGTGGAATCCTTGACCACATTACGACCCTCATTATGATTAGTAAGCATAACAACATAGACCAGATTGCACATGCAGCCGAGATTATTTACCTGAACCCATATGTTAGCTGGGGGACTGTCCCACAAAATCAGATTCCATATTCTAATTTAACTATTTCGCAGGTTCCGTTACCAACGGAGTCTTTCGACAACAGGTCGGACCAGTGTAACGCCTCTTTCTTAGCTGCTACGTTGGAGAGGATAGAAAGAGAGTTACAAAAGTTAAAACTCCAATGTAGGAAGGCGCAAGTGCACAGTCACAAGAGTGGACGGAGCGAGAGACATCGTTCTTCCTCTCGAGGGCATTCCAGCACAAGAGGTGAGACGCAGCATTCCTTTAATCATTCTTCTTCCGCCTACCCCTCCGCACCTAATTTCGTCACTCTCAACCAAAGAGTATATTCTGGTACCATGAGAAATATATTAGCGACGCTGTACACTGTACGCAGCCTTGCCAATATTACCACTCATCCCATTCTCAATCTAATTCTCACTTTTCACAACTTCGTCCTTCTCATTCTAATGTTACTTTCATCCAACAAACTAATTGGTGTTGGTACCACAAAAATATGGTGCACAAGCCGTAAAATTCTTACAGCCTTGCACATACCTACAACCAGTACCTCCTTCATCTAACGTTAATCCACCAATTTCATCTCCTCAACAATCCATTCACTCTTCTCAATCTAATTCTCCAATTCACTTTAGCTTGTCCCATTCTAATGATTCAAATTCTCCAACTAATTCAAACTGAGAACGCAAGTGATCAATGGGTCTATCACCTCTGCCGTTCCTTCATTTTCTCGTGTTGATCCACCATTTCGTATTTACGACCCACTCTCTGGTTTTTCATATTTAGTTGACACTGTTTCTCAATGTAGTGTTATTCCAGCCTCTCTGGACGATAAAGCTTGTTCTTCCTCTGATCTTGTCCTTAATGCCGCTAATTCCTTGGATATAAGTACCTTTGGAAGGCGTATCCTTCAGTTGTCTCTCAGCCTCCGTCGAGTTTTTCGATGGACGTTTATTATTGCTAAGGTTGATGTTCCTATTTTGGGCCTCGATTTTCTTTCTGTCTACGACTTTTTGGTCGATTCTTGTAACCGCAAACTTATTCATTGCACTACTTCGCTCATAGTTTCAGGTTCATTTTTCCCGTCGCACAGTTCTCTTCTCTCTGGCCGGTTCCCTTCGACTAGTCCCCAATTTCAGGGCCTTATACAGGAATTTAACGTCTTTAGCATTAAATTTACCGGATAGAGACGAATGGAAGCCCTGTATTTTTCCTCCCCCGTCGACAAGCCCCAGATAAACTCGCTTTAAGGGGATAGCATATTTGTTCATCAATCACTTTTCAAATTCTTTCGTTAAAAATTCGCAATTTTGGTTTTGTATATCAATTTATTGCAAATTTTATACACTTTTTATCGTATAATTATTTTTTACCAACATGAGTAGAACATAGTGAAAATTAAGATAATGCCAAACTATTTACATTCGTGGAAAACTTTTCTTAGATATCTATAAAGTTAATTTGTGACAAACAAAACAAAAATACACCATTGATTTTTATATCATTTTATTGCATATTTTATGCACTTTTTTCAGTATATATTTTGTTTTAGCAACATGACTAGAACATAGTAAAAATTATCATAATGCAAAATTTTATATATTCTTGGAAATTCTCCGTAGATTTTTAAAGTTAATTTTGAACAAAACACAAAACTATGTCATGCGATTTTAAATATTTGGTATAAAAAATGGCGCTTGAGAAATGGTTGTATTTTTAGCATCATTCGAATATAGATTGAACTAAATTCCAGGGCATTCAGAACAATACTATTATTCACCTAACACCCCCTTTTCCAACTGGAAACAGTTGCAACTGCGCTGAGCAGAGCCTCGATTACGTCAGAGCCCATTATTTAGAGACTATCTACAGTTTTCCAGCCCACTGGCAACAAACGCTTTCTCCACACACCTGGTGCGAGGTATGGATCCGTCCATGGGTGCGTTTCGCCTTTCCACACACCAACTACTTGGCAGGATTCAGGGCAACCATAAGGGCTGCCTGATAATGAATATGGAGAGACGGTCGACACGAGCTTAAAGTTGCGTCCATTGCTCCACGACTGTTCACATGGACCTACCACCCACTGCGGTGACCAGTTCATGTCGCCTTCTGCCATCTTCCAATTGGGTACACTCACCGCCATTTGATAGAGCGATGGCCCCCACCTCACTAAGAAGACTGCTTAGCTTCCGAAGGGTTCGGCATATTCTTGTTAAATGTCCCAGTCTAGGTGATCATTTCACACTTTAGATGTCCCGGTACCGGAATAAGATGGGTCGTACCACTTGTCCCTCGTATCTGACTTTTGAGAAGAGGCTGGCTCCTCTTGTCGCTCTTCTCCTGGTTGAAGCGGGCCTTCCCGTATACCAGAGCCTGCTTCCCCTTTTTTCATTCTTTTATTTTGTTTTGTTTCTTGTTGGTTTAGGTACTGCTTTTGTTTGTTTCGGTTATTTCTTTAAATTTTTATTTTTAATCTAGCCTGTCGTAGAATGACGCTTGGCTTTGATCACTCTACGCTTTGACACCCTTTTAGTAGCGGTGTGCTTTAAGGGGCGTGAGTTACTTCTATGATGAAGTAGGCTTTGTTCTAAGAGTGCTATTTTAGTGGTTTAGTCCTTAAAGAAGAGCTATTTTTAAACACATAAGGATAAGAGGAAACACCAGAATCTACCAAAAATAAACATGTATTTTAAATTAAATATTACAAACCAACAGTAAAAGCATTTCTATATTTGGCCTCCAAGATTTTTCAATGACAAAACATAAACAAGTAGGCCTCCAATAAACAAACCAATTGCCAATTAGTATTTTTATCACGACCCTATTTGTTTAGCATAAAACATTAAATTAATGTACTGTCATCTCCAAACACATATGACCTAGGTTCAAGAATAATGGTTTCTACTCTCCTTTAAAACGTGGGACGTACTAAACTTCTACTATCGCAATAGAGATATAAATGTTATTGTTAACTTACAGGTAGGTATTAGGATTTGCCGGATGTCGCTGGAGGACTTATCTCTCGCTTTGAAGTGGTGTGGCCGCTGGTTGAAATTTTCGAAGAGGGATTGCTTGAGATGTGAGAATCACTCGAGTGTGAGCGGCTTTGTTTTTCTTCAGTCGGACTTCTTTGCAGACGGAAAAGGCTTCTTCGGTATGGCACCGATATAAAACTTGACTATTTAGGTTAATACGGCCCTGAAAGGGGCGGATCGATTTTCTCAATCTGATCCTATCGTTTCTCACGGAAATAGTCTTGTATGGCTGAAGGATCGATCTTTACGAACTAATCTTTCTTCTGGCGAATCGACTTCTAATAATCTTCTTGTCTAGTCGATGGATCGATCTTCACGAACTAATCCACCTCTAGCGTATCGACTTCTGATAATCCCTTCTCTTTCTTTGCGGGGCTTATATATAGGCGGATTGCCGCCCCATCTAAAGGGGGAAGTGACCAGGCCACAGATGCAAAAAAGGGGGGGAGCGAATGGAAAGTTAGCATCTGGGGAGAGCGAGAATTCCTGAGGTGGCACTGGGGTGCCCAAGTCAGCTCGCAAATTATAGGCTCGCAACCGCACCGCTACTTGGCGTGCCTTCTGACTCGCACCGTTTTTTTTTCCTAACCACGGGTTTATGGGTCTCGTAGGTAATACGATCGTTAGAGCGTCGTTTAAGGACCTTAGGTGGTCGCCTTCAAACATATGTTAGCTCCAACTGCCCACAGCGGCGAGGAGATCACACATGGTAAGCATTTTCGCCGGCTACCTTTCCCACGCTTCTCCTCATGAAGGGAGGGGGGCTTGAATGTACCTATACTCCTCCAGGAGGTTTAATGTAGCCATTTCTCCACATCTACCTCCATTCTTAAGAAAATAACGGGAGGGGGGGGGGTTCCAATCCGACGCTTACAATAATATACATGGGTAACTTACGGAACATTATATTATACAATAAATTCTAGTTCACTCGGGAATGCCTCGATAACATTTCACCTGACCTTACATTAATTCCTATATTACTGTGCCAACTTAGGATTTTCTTACCTACCACTCGGGTTACTCGCCCCTACTTACTTACAATTCTACTGATTTACACTTAACTTTGCTATAATACAATAGTTGGGCTGCTCCTTAATCGTCGACAGGGTTCCGACTTAACGAGTCGGCCATACAATTGTTGGACCCTTTTATATAGTGAATGGAGTACTGGTACTCCATCAAGAGTAAACTCCATCTCAGGAGTCTTCCATTCTTACACTTATTTTTACCTAAGTATGACAACGGTTTATGGTCGCATTCCAACTTAAACTCGCGCCCTATTAGATAATATTTGAATTTACCTATGGACCATATTATGGCCAAAGCTTCGATTTCGATAGTAGCGTAGGCTTTTTCTCTACTCAACAGTTTCCTACTGACATAAGCTATGGGATAGGCTGTTTCGTCATCTTCGTATTGAAGCAATACTCCGCCTAACCCGTCCCGACTAGCGTCCGTGCGAAGGCCGAAGATCTTGTTGGGATTTGGTAAGCGAAGAATGGGCGCAGTTACGAGTTTTCCTTTTAGAACCTCCAACTGAGTTATTGCATGGGGGTTCCACGTGACAGGGTCTGACGCTGTCTTTTTTAACAAATCATTCAGTGGGGCCGCAATGGAAGCGAAGTGTGGTACAAAACGCCTATAGAACGAGGCCGCTCCCATAAACGATCGGAGTTGTTTCTTTGTTTTCGGCCGGGGCATCTTGACTATGGCGTCCACTTTTTCTTGCTGGGTAGTCAAGTGTTTTTGTCCTATTTTGAATCCCAGGTAGTCAATGGATTCGTAGGCAAAATAACACTTGGTCGGCCCGGCGGTTAGACCTTGCTCCTTCAATTTCTCCAGCAATGAGCGTAAGGCGTGTAAGTGTGACTCCCATGTACGGGTAGCTACGTACACGTTGTCGAAGTAAAACGACACGTCACTTAGTCCAGCGATAATTCGCCTCATCATCCTATTATAATTGCTACCGGCTGTAAGTAGTCCGAAGGGTAGCCTGGTAAACTGTAACAGACCTCTCTCGGTCGCAAAAGCCGTCAGTTTTTTGGACTCCTTAGCGAGAGGTATTTGATAGTACGCTTTACATAAATCCAATTCGGTGATGAATGTAGCGTCTTCAAATAAGTGGAGATTTTGATCTATTAGTGGGATGGGCTCGGCGTCGAAAACGGTCACTGAATTCAATTTTCGGAAGTCCACGCACATCCGAAATGATTGATCAGGTTTCTTAACCATTACTATGGGGGAGCAATAATCGGACTCCGATGGCTCTAAAATTCCCAATTTTAGTAAATTCCGGACTTCCTTATTGAAGGCTTCTCGTAGGTGGATTGGTAAAGGATATGGTTTGCTCCGAACCACTGAATTAGTTTTTAGTTTTATTTCATGGATAAAATCCTTGGCACATCCAGGGTTTTCAGAAATGTCTTCTGGGAATTCCATGAGCAAGTTCAACATTTCCGCTTTTTGTTGAATTTCTAAGTGGGGATTTATCTTTAAATCCACCCGAGGGTCTTCCGGGGTAGGTGAGAGCGAGGGAAGTTCGTATTCCTCGTCTTGTTCCACACACACGGTGTGTATGACTTGCAGGGGCGTACCCGGGTAAACGGCATCCATCGGTTCTTCTTCGTCTAGAAGGGTAATATTCTTTATGCACGTGCGGCGGTGATATTTTTTTAGCCTGTTTATGTGATAGGTTCTTCGCCCTGTTGGGGTATCTATCAAGTAATCGACTGGACCCCGTGCCTCGATTACTTCAAACGGTCCTTCCACTGGGCCCATAACTTATTATTTTCGGTCGGGAGTAATAATAAGACTTCATCTCCTGCCTTTAATTTTCGAGCCTTTGCTTTCATATCGAAATAGTCCCGGTATTTGGCTAAATTTTTCTCGGCGTTCTCTCGAGCTAAGCCAGAGCAGTATTCTAGGCGCTCGCGCATATCCATCACTTAGGCGTAAGACGATTTGATTTCTTGCTCGAGCTTCGCGTTGGAAAATAATTCCTTAAGAATACTCATAGGACCTCGCACATTTCTCCCGTATAATAGCTCAAAGGGCGAGAATCCCAACGTCCGATGAGGTATTTCTCGGCAGGCGAAAAGGGCTGCAGGCAGGTATCTGTGCCACTGTGTAGGGTTGTTTTGACACAACTTCTTCAATATATTTTTGAGAGTCCCGTTTAATTTCTCGCAGATTCCGTTAGCGACTGGATGAAATGGACTCGTAAAAATTGGCTGGACTAACAGTAGTTTGTTAAAATACTCCATCAATTCTGAGGTGAATTGGCGCCCTCTATCAGATAGAATTTCTTTAGGCAGGCCTACTCGTGCAAAAATTGAAATTAATGCTTCCGCGCAGGAAATAGTGTCAATCTTCCGTAGGGCCACGGCATCTGGGAACCGAGTGGCACAATCCACTAGGGTGAGGATGTAGGAGTGTCCTCCACTTGAAGGGGGGTGAATTGGTCCCACCAAATCAATTGCCACTCGAAAGAAAGGTTCGGTAATACCGGGCACCTTTTGTAAGGGAGCGGGAGGTACCCGTCCTCTGGAGCCATCCTTCTGACACACGTCGCATGATCGGCAATAGGCCACAATTTCCCTGGCGGCCTGGGGCCAATAAAAGTGTCGGAATATCTGCTGCGCCGTTTTGTTGTGCCCAAAGTGTCCGGCTAATATTCCATCATGCGCGGTATTCAAAATTCTTTGCGTGTATTCTTGAGGTACACACAGTGCTTTCTTGTTCTCCTTATCCTCCTCGCTGATAGTGCGGTAGAGAAGTGAGTCTTCTACGATATACTGGATAGGCTTCTTTCCTTTCACTTGGAGAATTTCACCTTTAATAGCTTTCTCCCATAGAGGTTTAAGAGTGGGGCATTCCTTCTGAGCACTGGCGAAGGAAGTCAATTTGAACCCATTGTCTTCGAGGGTAATCCTCGGGGTCAACTTAGCAGGTTGCTCTTTCCTCTGGGCTTCTTGTGCCCGGGTGACTACTTGTTGGGCCACTTCTTGCTGGGGAATTAGGGGGTTTTGTCCGATTAGTACTGCGCAGAACTTAATCGGGGCTACTACCACGTCCGTCCAACCGGTGAAATATCTGCATTGTATATGACATCTCACGACGGGGAATCTATTGTCGCGTCCTAAAAAGTCGTGGACGATTGCGAATTTCTTATGGGCAGGGTTTACTGGGGGCAGCAACTTGTCGGATACCACTATGCACGTGCATCCGGTGTCTCTGACTAAAGTGGATACTCGGCACCCATTAACAGTGCCCTCTTAAAAATTGTAGGCCGCCCGGCGAACTTTTGTTGAATAAAAAGTTTACCTGTTGCTGGGGCCCTTCGGATGTTGGCGCGGGGACGTAGGACGAATCAGCTTGTCCTGCTGGGATCGCGGCAGTCAGGTTTTGCACCTGTTGTCTCGAGGTCTCCCTCACTCGGGAGTTCTGTGGGCACTGGAAACTCAGGTGACCTATTATCCCGCAGGTATAACAAGTGACGGGCTTCCTGGGATACGTGCCGGTATTAGGGTATGATCCTTGTGGAATCCTAACTTCTTTTTGATTTTTTTCTCCTGCAAAATTTGGCTTATAAGTTCCTTTTGCTACTGAGAACTTAAAGGGCTTCTTCTGTAAATGCCTGGGTTGCGGCCCATTTTTCTTTGGGGAGGGAGCCTTCTCTTTCTTGTACTCCCTAGGATATAACCGATGATTTACCGCGTGGAGGTCAGCCTCGTCCAGGCACTCGTTGAAGGTAGAAGCTTTTCGGTCCTTAACGAATGCACGGATTTCCTGGGGTAGTGTACTTAGTAACTGATCTCTAAGCATGAAGTCGACGACCGCAGCGACTTCGTTCTCTACCCCTTCTGACTCCATCCAAAACTGTAGGCTTCGACGAAGCTCAAAGCCAAAATGTTTGTACGTTTGTCCGGGTCTTATACGAGACTGCCTGAACTTCATCCTATATTCTTCCGGGTTAAGGTTTGTAGCTGAGAGAAGTTCGGCTTTGAGAGTGGAATAGTCCACAGTCGCTTCTGAGGGTAAAGATACGAATATCTCTCTCATCCTACGATTGAGTAGCGGTAACAGTCTGGCGACCCCATCTTCTTCTAGGTCCCAATTATTGACTTCAAATATTTTCTCAAAATGGGAGAGATAGGAGCATAAATCTTCTTCGTCCTTGTACTCCGGGAGTTTCATGCTGGCCGCTGGTGACACTCCTGTTTTGGATGACACTGACTGCACCTCTAACTGGTCTTTACTAAGGGCTCTTTCGTGGGCCCTTATCTTCTCTCTTTCATCAGCTTCCATTTTCGTCTTTTCTGCTTCCATTTTCATCTTTTCTCTTCTTTCTTCTCTTTCGTTTCTCTCTTTCTCCTAAATAAACTCTCTTTCGTTTCTCTCTTTCTCCTGAATAAACGAACTCAGATCGGTTCCTTCCAGGCCAAGGCTTTGACCTTGCTTCCGATAAAGGTCAAACAATGCCATCGCGCTTATGTCAGTCATCTACCTTGTTTTTACTCAAGCCTGACCTACTCCACCACCGAAACTTACCACTTGGCCTAACAATTACCTTTAGATGGTATCCACCTCTAACTTTACCAATTTCCCACTCGTCAACTATCCTATTATTCCTGGTGTTCCTTTTATGTGTTAGCTCTTCCTTAAATAGACACTGCTGGGTTCTTTCTAATATAAAACCTCTAGACCTGACACAACTTTTATAATATGTCGTAGAATGACCCTTGGCTTTGATCACTCTACGCTTTGACACCCTTTTAGTAGCGGTATGCTTTAAGGGGCGTGAGTTACTTCTATGATGAAGTAGGCTTTGTTCTAAGAGTGCTATTTTTGTGGTTTAGTCCTTAAGGAAGAGCTATTTTTAAACACATAAGGATAAGAGGAAACACCAGAATCTACCAAAAATAAACATGTATTTTAAATTAAATATTACAAACCAACAGTAAAAGCATTTCTATATTTGGCCTCCAAGATTTTTCAATGACAAAACATAAACAAGTAGGCCTCCAATAAACAAACCAATTGCCAATTAGTATTTTTATCACGACCCTATTTGTTTAGCATAAAACATTAAATTAATGTACTGTCATCTCCAAACACATATGACCTAGGTTCAAGAATAAGGGTTTCTACTCTCCTTTAAAACGTGGGACGTACTAAACTTCTACTATCGCAATAGAGATATAAATGTTATTGTTAACTTACAGGTAGGTATTAGGATTTGCCGGATGTCGCTGGAGGACTTATCTCTCGCTTTGAAGTGGTGTGGCCGCTGGTTGAAATTTTCGAAGAGGGATTGCTTGAGATGTGAGAATCACTCGAGTGTGAGCGGCTTTGTTTTTCTTCAGTCGGACTTCTTTGCAGACGGAAAAGGCTTCTTCGGTATGGCACCGATATAAAACTTGACTATTTAGGTTAATACGGCCCTGAAAGGGGCGGATCGATTTTCTCAATCTGATCCTATCGTTTCTCACGGAAATAGTCTTGTATGGCTGAAGGATCGATCTTTACGAACTAATCTTTCTTCTGGCGAATCGACTTCTAATAATCTTCTTGTCTAGTCGATGGATCGATCTTCACGAACTAATCCACCTCTAGCGTATCGACTTCTGATAATCCCTTCTCTTTCTTTGCGGGGCTTATATATAGGCGGATTGCCGCCCCATCTAAAGGGGGAAGTGACCAGGCCACAGATGCAAAAAAGGGGGGGAGCGAATGGAGAGTTAGCATCTGGGGAGAGCGAGAATTCCTGAGGTGGCACTGGGGTGCCCAAGTCAGCTCGCAAATTATAGGCTCGCAACCGCACCGCTACTTGGCGTGCCTTCTGACTCGCACCGTTTTTTTTCCTAACCACGAGTTTATGGGTCTCGTAGGTAATACGATCGTTAGAGCGTCGTTTAAGGACCTTAGGTGGTCGCCTTCAAACATATGTTAGCTCCAACTGCCCACAGCGGCGAGGAGATCACACATGGTAAGCATTTTCGCCGGCTACCTTTCCCACGCTTCTCCTCATGAAAGAAGGGGGGCTTGAATGTACCTATACTCCTCCAGGAGGCTTAATGTAGCCATTTCTCCACATAGCCCATTATTAGACTGCAAAGTGATTGCGACTAATTATGCCCTCGAGGGCAATGGCCAAATGGGCACTTTAAAAAAATCGACAGATAGCAGTATGAGATAGACAAACATCTCATACTTATCATTGCCATGTCCCTTGTCAATCTTGTCAATTTCTGTCAGCTGACACTTCCCTGTGGTTCAGAATTACGTTTACCATCTTCTTAGGTAACTTAGTACTTTGCATGAGAGTCTTGGGGGTGGCTGGATCAAAATTTGCTTTACAGTCGAAATTCTGATAAATTTACACTAGTTCTTCTAATGTTCCCTTCTCCCCCCCCCCCCACCATTAATTTCTTTGATATATTTTTCTCAAAAATTTGACCCCAGTAATGTTCCGAATGAAATCTACTGAATAGCTTATCTGTTGCTAGCTTTAAGTATGCTATAAGGACAGCTATTCCCGCTTGCCTTTCTTCTTCTTTTTGGTGTCGTTACCATATTATTTATCCTTCCCTTTCTTCCTCTGTTCCACTCGCAAATAGAGCGGGCTATGTCAGCCTTTTTCAAATGCATCCAACCATCTTTCTTACCTGATTGAAAGTCTAAGTTCCGAGACGGAGGGATACCAAATTATTATTAATGCTGACATGTCTCTAACATGTTCGTTTTTCCACACTTTCTTCCTCAACATCTTAAAAAGGTGTGGCAGAAATGCCAGCGTTGGCTTTCATCTACTTTTAATTAATTCAAAGACAGTTCTCTTTTATTCCCGTAATTCTAAAAATAAATCTGTTCTAATATTTATTATCATAAAGTTGTTGATCCTACCACACCTTTTAGCAGAGCTCGTGCCCTTCAAGTGGGGGCTTAATGTTCGTACCTTTAAGCTTGAAGACCTCTAAAAGTGGCCTACTTGGATCTTCAAAATCCTACAGACGGAATGGTCCGAGAGGGAAATAAATTGGGTTTATGACAATAAATATTCAATTATTCTGATGTTTGAGGCTCTGGGCAAAATTGAACTTGGTATGCATATTTTGAAAGGACCGAATACAAAATCTCATAAAATTATCATTTGAGACATTGAAATAAATTATGAAAGTGATCCTAACTAGATCTATGATGAGAGGCGAACCTCGCTTAAATTTAAAACCGAAATAAAAGCTTCAAATTATCAATTTTATGTATATAATTACAATGGATATCACTTTTCGTGTAATATCAAATAAAAACATATTAATCGAGTGAATGTGGTCAAAATTTCAATCGTTTAGAGTGTGGTTCCTATCCAGTGACTGACTCTGAGGTATAAAAAGGGATTTGATCTTCTTCTCTTCACCAGTCGGTCTAACCTCGCCGGCTGATCCTCTTCTGCTGTGATTCGGGAATAATCTGAAAACCATGAGACTTCTTCTTCTCTTCCTAGCCATCGTCGGTAAGAAGTTATATTCACTGTCGGGTTTTTTTCTTTCACTAAATATTACAAGTAGGTGGGGGGGGCTATTTAAAAGGGGTGTGGAAGGTAGGGAGTGCGTGTGACCCCCCAAAATGAGAGAACTTGCACCTAAAAAGTGAAGAACAATGAGTAAAATTGAGTAAAGAGAGAAATGTAAAGAAAATGTGATAAAAACGGAAGAAGTAAAAATGTGTGAAAGCTTTGAAACCACAGATCTACCTCTGGACGTTAAGGGCAAGAGGGCAAGCGAATGTCGAGATGTAACCCGCAGCATGACGCACCTGATTATATCCTGGTTTGTTCAGGGAGGGTAAATTATACCGACTTGTTCAGGTAGGGTAGATTATACCGTCCTGTTCAGGGATGCAAGCTTGTAGGAAAGTCTTTCGCCTCAAATCTCTGCGAAGACACGGTTAAACCAAGAGGAAGACCCGTCATCTAGCCTTCAGCATGTCTCCCAGTCGCCCCCCCCCCCCTCCTCCCTAGAGAGTAATTTTTCTCTGTTTTGTCCGTCACAGAACATGACGGCCTAAATAACCCCTCTTCTCCCGCCTCGCCGAATTCGCTCCGTGAATATGAATCCGCACTTATAAACTCACTACAACTATACCGTTCACTTAGAAGGACATAATTGCAGGCTTCAAGTAAAGGAAATTTAAGGTCTAGCCCACTGCGGAACCCGAAGTCCAAGCCATCCTGGATTTGGGCCAAAGTTACAACTTGCGGGGGGTAATCACCATACCCTGCGGGACTGGCCAGGACCCTCCAAACAACAGACTCCGCATTGCAGACTACCACACATACCTCACACCTTAAGTGCCGCAGCTTGGCTTAGAAATCCTGGTCAAGGGGTATATACTCAATTCCCTCATACACAGATGAAACGACTCCTTCCTATCCTGCAAAATACAAACCAGCTCTGGCTCCATCCTTGTGGCCACTCATTACAGACTTCCACAAGTACAAAGACAATCTACTACTATTCTTTGTGGGGGACCTGAATGTTCACCACCCCCACACTACTATCTAACACCACAAATGAGGCAGGAAGATATATGGCCAGTGCCTTACAGCGTTTTAGCTGCGAGCACATCGGTCCAGCCTTCCCTCTATGCTACACGCTTCTAAATTCATATTACATAGGGCCTCCACGTACTATCTGACCACATTTTAATATGCGTGTTGATCATATTATCACCCATACTCATACCTATACACACACCCCCTCTTCGACTACAAAAACACGAACTGGGCGGAATCAAGTAGATACATAATGGATAACACACCCCACAACTTCAATCTAGATAATACAAACCCCAGGCATCTAGACACTCACTGGTCAACTCTACTAGACACAATAAAGACTGCACGTGACAGACACATATACCAGAAAAACATACACCGCCTTCAGACATTTTACATAAGCCATACATACTCAAGCCCTCATCACACTATACAATAACCAATACAACAGAGGCCGAAGACAACATAACATAACTATTCTACGTGCGTGCTTCCTCCAATGGGTGAAGCAGGACCGGAATCGCCAGTAGTGTAAAGTGGTCCGCATTGCGGATGACACTCGCCTCGCTGGCCCTTCCTTGTTCTCGCAGGGCGTATGGAGGATACTCGGTGTGGAGCCCCAAAGACTTTTCACCATCACTGCCAACAGCCAGATACTAATGAGATCATCGACGCCTTTAGGTGCCATTGAGGCACAGTCCATACACACATCCAATGAAAACCACATGCACGAGAACACTCCCTAGAAGTCCAGGAATACTGCAGACTCTATGCTGATGAGCTAAAGTCCGACCCATGATAGAATTTGAGTTTCTCGGTAACATCACTGCAATAACCACTCCCATCACCGTCGAGGAGACAAAACACTCCATTTATTCGACACCAGAACGTACTCACGGCCCCTCCTGCAATCCTGCTACATTAATGTACCACCTTCCCACAACAATTTACCCCTCAATGCCACACTAGTCTCTGGTCACTTCCCACAAATATTCAAAATCTCACACAACATTTTACTCCACAAGTAAAACAAGGACCCGTGATATCCGAACAATTACAAGCCTATGGCTCTGTTAGAGCATCTATGCAAGATACTCGTGCTTCTGGTTAACAGTTACTTACGTAATTTCCTTGATAAAAGGGGCTGGTTCTCCCCCTGCCAATATGGTTTAAGGAGAGGCCGGTCCACTCAGGTGGTTGTGACCACCGTTCATGATGTCAAACAAAGGGCACGCCAAACACGTCAAAAGGCACCCTCCATCTGTAAGGATGTAGAGAGGTCCTTCAATAAAGTGTGGCACGCAGAACTCTGTAGGACACTCGCAAATGGAAGACTTATCTCCACTAGAAGACTTCTTTTCCACTACCTCACAGACCGGAAGTGCCTTATAAAATACAACAATGCTATATCACATCCATCCACACCACGCGCAGGCCTACCCCAAGGTAGCGTTCTAACGCCAAGACTTTACATGATGTACACAAATGACACAACATGACCACCAGAAGACTGCAGACACACATACACACTGGCTTACGACGACGACGAGACTAATCTCGTATGTAGACGTAGACCAGAAATGATCGCACTCCATGCACAAAGAATACTCGACGACAATGCATAATACGAGGATGAGTGGCTTATTGCCAAGAATCCTCTGAAGTTGCAGGTGACAAGTCCCTAAGATTCACACGCACTAGACTATTATACAGGCAAGGGCGAAAAACATTAACAGAAAGCTTTTCAGGTTCTACCCTGCCAGCCATAAACTACAGTTACACCTAACTATACAAGACCCTTGTCAGACCAGTATTAATATACTCACCCATCACACTTCTAGCTGCGAGTTGCGCAAGGCAGAGTGAAGCACAGCGCATCCAGAACTCCGCTCTGAGGCGCGCCTGTCGCTCGCCGATGTACACAAGAATGACTACACATGAAAACAACAGGCTCGCACCGATAAACACCTGCATTCACACACGGCTGACCAGACAATTTTGGAAACTCGGAAGAGGCCCAATATACACATACATTCACAGACATAATGCTGCTCTGGCACCTAGGTACTCCGCAGCTAGAGACTATCAGTAACCCATACCTATACGCACATCAATGTAACAGCGTTGCGAATGTATGCGTTTCCTTGAATGTTAGCCTCCTTCCCGACTAGCCTCCCCTCTAGCCACTCCAGTGATAAAACATACACACAAAATAAGCCTCGTAACACGCCGCCTCAATGTATAGCCACCGACCTTTCAAACTCATCCCATCCCCTCATAAGCAATTTCTGAACCTCTCCTCTCTAACTAAAATGATCTCCTGTGTTCCTATAGAATTTAATACGACTCATAGATTCGATTCGATTTTCTAATATCTTCATTACTCGGGAGGAGAACTCGAATTATGAGGTAGCATTCGAACAAAGGGTAAAACAAGAACTAGATCAAAAGGAACCCGAACTTCGTCCTGATTCACGGGTAGGCGAAACCCGGGAACAAGGGAACGAAGGAAGGTCATTTACTCTAGAACTACAAACAGCCGTTTCATCGTCCAAACAGAAAAGCCCACGAATGAGTGGTATCACCAAGCACCACTTAACGAACGCGCCTGACAACATTTTAACATCATTACTCAAAATCTTGAACGCATGCCTAAACACAGGGCACTTTCCAGGCGCGTTGAAGACAGCGAGAATGATATTTTTATCAAAACCTAACAAACTTAAAGGGCATATCGAAAGCTACCCACTGATCTCGCTCTTAGAGTTTATTGGTAAGCTTTTCGAGAAAGTTCTCAATGAAAGACTTAGAAGTTTCTTGGAAGATAACGAATTGCAGAATAACAACCAACATGGATTCCGAAAACATCGAGGTACCGAGACAGCACTGGCACTCATCACCGAAAAACTAGCCGTAGAAATTGCAAAAGGCAACAGAGTGTGGATTTAACACTCCGCGATGTTGCCAAAAAATTGGACAAGGTAGTATGGGTGGCTGGACTGAAGCTAAGATTAGATTTTCTTGGACAAAATTCAAACCTCATGCGAATCCTCTGCAGTTATCTTACAAAGGGAAAAGCAAGAATTTCTATCAATTTCTTTACCGGTGATGCCTTCACCTGAAATGGAGGGGTCCCACAGGGGGGTTTCAGCCCCATGCTTTATACCATGTATACGAGAGACCTCCCCCAACCCCCGAACGACTACGCAATGTATGTCCAATTGGCAGATGATGTCTCTCAAATTATCGTTAGTAAACGAAAGAACCCGAGGGACATCACGCAACGAACTGCTCGCGAAATCCAAAACATCAACAATGTCAAAAGCCAATAAAATAAATACAAACAAGGAAGAATTCTGCCTAATTCCAGTTAATAGATACAAAGTCCAACAAGTCACCGCAAACAACATCGTGTATCCTTACAATGTCCAGGGAAAAGTCCTCTGCCTGAAGATTACAAGAAAAGGATACACCTTGAACGTGAATGAAAAAAATAACTATGCGAAGATATTCCTCTCATCCCTGTACAGGTCCTACAAACTGTCAGCTAAAAATAAAAGAAAACTATATTTAGCATCGGTACGCCCGAGTAGGACCCATGCAATTATTCCTCTACATACCTTAGTAAAGACAAAACTCCTGGAAATGCAGAGGGCCCAAAACAAAGCGATTTGCTTCATAACGAGATCCAGATGAATAGAAGGAACAGTGTTAAGTGTTCCACCTCAAAGATCAGATCTAAAACCAATAAACATCTCTATGCACGAACGCGCCCAAAAGATATTGCCAAAAATACGAGAAAACTTTCCAAACGAAGTGTTCGAAAAAATCCAACTAACGGAAAGAGAAAACAATTAACTTTAAACAACAATTCAAAAGCAGTAAAGAAAAGGGTCTAAGCGAAATAGAACCACTTTACAGCTAAAACTCAATAAAGAATGAAAAAAAACGTGAAAAACAACAATAAATAAATAAAACAGAAAATAAACATAAAACTAAATACAACAGCTAACCAGAGATATAAATATATAAAATTGCAAAGCTCGCAAGAGAAACTATGAAAACAACGTCTAAAATGCTAAACCAAACGAAACTTAGGTAAACTAAAGAAAAAACAAAAAAAAAACAAGGAGAACAAAGGCTCCTATGCTGAAAGTAAAAATAATATAACCAAAAGCAAATCATACTGCAAAACGAAATCGTTAGCCAGGCAACCTGGCACATATCACCATCATTCTAATTCTAATCATTTATCCTAGTCACCTCCTCTCTCTCCGTCCATATCATTAACACTACTCATCCATCACTTACACAATATTTTCTACCTTTTCTATGTCTGTCCTACGCATTCACCTCTTCTTTTATCCCGATTAGATCATTCTCCAATTTCTTGAATGGCAGGGGTAAGGCATAAAAAGCGAATTGACACTTAAACTTTGAATGCGTTAAAACTCTGGCTTATGAATTTCTCTCTCCTGTATGCACGAAGAGCGTGTTCCGAGGGATTTATAAATAGCTAAGTTAGTTGCAACATTGCCATTTAACCTCATAATTAAAGTGCGACATCGCAAAATCAATTTTTCATTTCACTGGCCAAGTTAGACTGGATAAAATTAATTTTCTATTCATTTCGATAGGCAAATGGACACGTAAACATTTGTTTACGTTAGAAACGCCGGCTTATGAATTTCTCTCTATTTTATGTACGAACATCTGCTTTCTCCGATGACTTGATGAAAAGCTTAATTAGCTATAACATCGCCATTATAGGTTAGGTTAGGTTGATCATCTAGAAATAGACGAATCGAATGTAAGCAACAATGGGCAAAAGGCTAGAAAGTACTGGACATGTTCGTATTGTTGTGCGCCTTCGAAATGAAAAAAAATCCACCAATCTAGATTTTCGAATCCCTTTACAAGTTAAAATTTTATTAAAAAAACAAATGATTAAATGAATTTTTAGAATTCCTTACAAACTATATTATTTTTTAAAAGTGTAAATAAACTTTGATAAAGGCGAAAACACAATGGGTTCTATGATCGCTGATTAGTGTAAAAACGCCACTATTCGACACTTCCCACCCCTCAACTGTGACTGGCGACTGGTGTCTTCGGGCTTACCAGCGTTTTTATTCTTCTTTATGTGTATTTCATAATTTGGTCGATCTCGCATCCACGTTCCGTCAGATAAATGGCTCAATCTACTACTATTGTTTCCATTACTCCATTATGCAATTTTCTACACTCTAACCTTTGTATTTCTTTTAGTTGCTCGACCAAAATCCTCTGTTTCGAATGTTTTGGAATCGTCCTGGTTACTCTTCCATACATCCCCACAGCCCTGCAACAGCTCCAGCCATGACTCCAAACCTACATTCTGTTTTCCATTAGTAGTCTTATTATTGATTTCTATATTTGGCCAACTTTTTATTTTATACAGTCTTCAAACCTTTTGCACACACCTTGACATTCATTCTCGTATATTCCCTTCACAAGTCTTCTCATTCTTCTTACATGCCCGTACCACCTCAAAACATACTCAGTCACAAACTTGTCCACACGATAAACAATTCATAACCAGTTAGTTTTCTCCTCACTCTTTCTCACCTTAGCACACCGATCATCAATTTCAAATTTTTCATTTACAGAACTATCACTCAACATCTTTTCGCCCCATTCCATGCCATGCTCTCACCTCCAGACACCAACATAGCACCCTCATGCTTTCATACAGTTTTCATGATTCAAGATGTCCTAGATAGTCAAAACGTCGCACTTCATCAACGGTAACAACCACCGACTTTAATATCACACCTCAAGGGTAACACCTGGGACTTTAAAGTCCCAGGTGTTACCCCAGATGTTAAAGCTCTCCTCACAAATGCCCTGACAAAGCCTCGACCAACAATTCCAAATCCCTCTCACTGCCAGCCACTAACAACAGATCATCAACATATACTAACATAGGTAGAAACAGAACTCATCCCTCACTATTCCTTATCCCTCTCACATCAATTTCCTTCATTCTCATTCGTACTAAACTGCCACAGCGATATCAAAGAACTTTGTCTTACACCCTCAGCTATGTCAAAATACTCATTCTGGCCATCTTTCGCATAAACGCCGCTTTAAGCCCAGAATAAATACTTCACAACCTCCAATAGTTTACCTCTCACTGCATATATTCTTACACCGTGCTATAAGGCTCCTCCCGAATTGCCGGATCATAAGTTTTCTCTATATCAGTAAACTCACCATACATTTTTGCGATGGAACGGGAACTGGCTTACAGACCGTAAAAAATAAATGGTGATAAATGGATAAGCCCCTTAGTGTGGCTAAGTCCCTAGCTGCGGATCTCAGGGATCAGTCTTGGCTCCTGTAATATTTATCTTCATAAACGACTAAGATTCAAGCCTATTAGAGCAATAAATGCAAGAAAGCCCACAGAGAAAATTAATACGAAGATTCCAAGTACTTTCGAACTTTATTTAGAGTTCTTTATCAAGGAATAACAAAAGTATCCATGCGAAGGTGAGACGCATGACGGGTGCGAGGAAGTTCAGGAGTCCTGCCTTGCGAAGCCAGCATTTACCTGACACTGGATGAGAAGCGACGTGTTGGAGAGCCTTTACAGTTTTTTCTTTGAGTGCCGCGGTAAGGCGCGCGGCAGTACGCAGGAGATCTATTTCCATGCCTAAGTAGGTTATTTTCTTGGAGGGAGCCAGGACACACTTTAACAGATTAAGGTTGATCGAGCTGCTGCTCATCAGGGAGAGGAAACGTCGGAGGGCGGGTTTAGTACCGATGGCCAATATGTCGTCGAGGTACGTATGGGCGGTGAAGCCCGCCATGGAGGCCCACTGATTTATGACAGATGACAAAGCCATCTGCATAATAAAGGGCGCTCCTGAGAAGCCCATGGGGAGGCGCCTAAAGTGGTATCGAGTGCCATTGATGACGAATCCTAAATAGTGCTTCGATGAAGGATGGAGTCTGCTGTGGTAAAAACCATCCTTCAGATCAAGCTTAATCACGAAGTGAGCCGGCGATGCAGAGTCGAACACCTTCTTTATTGAGGGGAGGCAAAAAGAAGGAGGATCGTAAACCTCTCGGGCAGCGGACTATATATATATATATATATATATATATATATATATATATAAACTATTCTTGCTGTCCCGTTAGGCTTATGGACCCCCAAAACCAATAAGCCTTGGTGATCCTTATCGCCTCGACTATCCCGTGCTGCAGGAGTTGATCCACGAGTGGTTGGATAGCCGAGGACGAGGGCCGCCGATGTCTATATTGACGCTTGAAGAAGATTTTGACGCCCTGCTGCTTGTTTGCCTTTAGGATATGGCAATTGGGTTCCACCGAGTCGAAGAAACCCGGGGACTGGAAGTCAAGGTGGGCGTCGGGACTTAATGTAGATACTTCTTGAGCCAGAGGGTCAAGGCCTGGGCTGACCCACTGCTGGTCTTGGGTGCCCTCTTGGGCGTATATATAAATATATATATATATATATATATATATATATATATATATATATATATATATATATATATATATATATATATATATATATATTCCAATTTAATTGTTTCGGTCTCTATTTGATGCACTTTTAGTTATTTATTTTTATAACCTACTTTTCTATCATGTTTATTTTCTCACATTATTAAGGTTTTAATATATGTATTTATTGCACATATGTGCACAATTGCACGTATGTGTATTTTTTAATGATGACCATACGCTCAATAAACAAATTGGTTTGTACACAATTGTTGGAATCTTTAATTTTTTTGTTCTATATGTTGGAAGATGGGTCTCATTACGAAGGGAGACGGAGGCACTGAAGGGGGATTTCGCCCACGAAACCATATAGGCTAGAACCGCCATTGGATCTAATAATGAAAATACCTTCACTGTAGCTTCTCATGTTCACCATTTTAGGCCTGCTCTATCTCTTTTCGCCTATATGATACTCGTATAATGCTACCAATTGACTTTGGCATCATTTAGCTTCTAACATTAAATTCATCTGATAATTTATTCTCGTAAAACTTTCTGTAACTGAGATTCACAAAAGGATATTTAATTTTAAAACCAGATCCGAGATGATTAATTTAAAAGAAATATGTATAGATTGACAATTTGTAAGATCATATTAGCATGGATCGAATCAGGAGAGAATAAATTATTTTAAAGATTTTATAATTAGCATATTGTGTTTCTCGAGGGAGTGGGTATAAAAAGACAAGCCAGCCTAGGTTCGCTACGAGTCGCTCTAACGCGATCGGCTAATCCAGACTGCCAGTCATCGGTCTAAACGAACCATGAAGTTTCTTCTTCTTCTTTTGGCCTTCATTGGTAAGAAAATAATGTGGTTTCGTTATCTTGTTTAAGCTATCTTCTTAAAGCTATTTTAAGTTTCTCTTTTGCGCAAACATATTTAAAAGAATATGATTGTTTTTTTATTAATTTTTTTTAAGGAATAGCTTTGTGCAGATTTGTGGTTACAAGTAATACAATAATAAGGTAAAGCTGAAGATAAGCTCCTCGGCTGCCAATTTATATTTATAGATTATTCGTATATGCATTTGGTTATTTGTATATGTGTTTGGTTACTAGAAGTCGGTTTCGAGCCGGTCTATGAGATCCGCTCCCCATACTCCCCGCTCGACCTCAGAAACAAGTAGTACGATTGTGCTTTCGTCCTTTGTTCCAAAATCTTTCGTCGTACTACTTGTTCCTGACGGCGAGTGGGGGGGTATGGGGGGGTGGACTCACCATCCATATAGTAACTCATAGTCCGGCTCGAAACCGGTACCAGTAACCAAACACATATTCAAATAATCTATAAATATAAATGAGCAGCCAAGGAGCTTATCTTCAACTTTACCAATAACAAGTTTAAATAAATCATATAGGTAAAGTTCTATTAAATTTTAATTTACTGAACTACTAAGCGAATGTCTTCCCGAAGACAGATTCAGTTTTATACATTTTTCTCTTCTTGACGTAACAAATATAATTGAATTTGCACCCACTCTCCCCTCAGAATATAACTGTATAAATATTGGGGGTAGATAGATAAGATAAAGTAGTAAGTGACTAATGGTAGGCTGCTATAACAAACTAATTTGGGGTACCTCAATTCTACTTATCAACGCTCGTGGTGGTGAAATCTATTAATCCTAAACCAGTAAATGGATGGATAATCAATTGGGAGGTTGATGATTGCTGTATCAATTGTGAGATGGTTCTTACAATTTGAACTGGAAGGTCGGTTGCTTCAATATCATTTGGAAAGTCGGTTATTCAAGTATATTTCACATTCGCCTGTAGACATTTTATCATATTTCAATAACGATTTTACTCTAAGCCTATTCCATCCTTTTTATTTAAAACAGGGGTGGCGAAACCCTCACCCGGAGGCACAATTTTCATCGTCCCCATATTTGTATGGTATATTTAAAACATACAATATCTTATAAGTAATATTATCCCAATTTCCGTGGTGGCAGTCAATAAAAATGTTGCGTATTAATTTTTTGTAGATATTAATGCATGAGTCTATCACACCATGTAATAATTTTAAACAAGATTTACAAAGATACAAGAGTCAAATTTTATTTATCGCTCGCCGACTTCTTTCATTAGAGATTTTCGACGGCGGCTCAAAAAAGTTTTCCCCAAAGCCCCCCAAAGGTTTCCTCACCCGTGACTTAAAACATAAAATAATTCAACGGATGACAAAAGCCGCAAGGTCATATCTGAGGTTATCCAAGTTAACACCCGCACTATCAATAATATGTATAATACACACAATTTATATAAAATAAATTCCCTACACATTTAATCTACACCTTTGTTTGTTTGTTTTTTTAATTTCCTGGCCCTATTATGTACTACCTTGTAACTCAAAGAATTGCTAAATTATCCTATTATCCTTTCGCATTTTGAAAACTACATTTTTAAGGTTAAAATTCATCTGCCACTTTTGTGCACAACCTAATAACTTATTTAAGCACTCTGTACTTTAAAGTTGGCCTCAATTTAATTTACTATAGTTGCCAGTTTTGTGTCATCAACAAAAAGTGACTAGGATTAATAATGAGTCTAAAAGTGATCCATGAGGTACGCCACTGATAACATTCCTCCACTGTGAGCTCACTTAATTCAGTACCAACCTCTGCTTCCTGTCTTTTAGCCATTCAGCTATACAATTAACATCTTTTCCACATACCCCATGCATTTTTAATTCCTGCACTTGTCTCATTTGGAGAACCTTATCTAGAGCTTTACTATTATCAAAGTTGATCAAATCAACATTCCTTCCATTATTTAATTGTTTAATTACATGACTCATAAATTGCAATAAATTTGTTAAACATGATCTACCACTTTTAAATCCATGCAGAACATCATTTATTAAACTACCTCTTTCTGGATGCTCAGAAATACACTTCTTAATGACCTTCTAAAGAATTTTACAAACAATAGATGTTAGGCTAACAGGTCTAAGGTTATTTAGGATATCTTTATTTCCCTTCTTAAAAATCGGCGCTACATTTTATCTTTTTCAACGATTAGCTATTTCTCCAAATTCCAATGATCTAGTATATATCTTCTCAAGAGCTAATTTAGTACTTTATACACCTTCTTTAAGTAACCTAGCTTAGATGTAATACTGAACAGATGCCTTACTAATATTTAACTCAATTATCAGCTTTTCAATAATTTCCATATCTACATTAATGTTATTCAACATTTTTCTCCCCTAACCTAGAATTATCACAAATTAAACTATTCAGATTCTCTTATAGAAATACTGAAGCAAAATGATCATTAACTACTTTTACTATTTCCTCATCAGATTCCTTTACAACACCTCTATATTTCATATACCTTATTTGATCTATCGTAGATTTGTTATTGAATTTATACTAGCTAAAGAATTTTCTTGGATCTTTATTAGTATTTGGAGGTAAATTAATTTATGCTTTTCCTAATCTTATTTAACTCATTCCTAGTCAGCCTATAATGATATATATTTTGAGCAGTACCTTCACCCTGTAATCTTTTGCATGCCCCTTTCTTTTCAGAAATCTTTCCTACCTCATGATTCCCCCATAATGGCTTCCTACATTTCTTCCTAGTGACTTTCGTTGGGAAGCATTACGTTTGGACCACATTTAATATAGTCTTAGAAATATTTTTACCACTCAATTCTACATCCCAGTTAACCTGACTCAGCAAGTTTCTAAGTTTTTCATAATCACCTCTATGAAAGTTGAAATTTTAGTAGTGTTTGTTCATGTTCTACACTTCCTTATTCCCAAATTAAAACTGACTAACCGATAATCACTATTTCCCAATGCGTCTCCGATAGTCAATTTCTGAACCAAATTATCGTCATTTGAAAGTACTAGATCTAATTAATTGGTACCCCTTGTCATCATCATCATCATCATCATCATCATCATCATCACTAACTCTATAATTTTAGAAGGGGATATTTTTGACTATTTGCATAATAATTTCATCTTAGTTTATAATATCCACTTCATAAACAGGGTCATCGTTCGCATTCACGTATCCCATGCAATGCGACTACAAGTTTGAGTGTCGCCTCGCCACTGGAATGCCAGGCATTCAGGCAATGGTAGCCGGTCTCGGTATCAGGGCAGAAGTCAGCGTCCAGATGAATTCGGCAACTCAGAGAATAGTCAAGGTAATAACAATTACTTCAATTCAACATTCAAACAAATACATAAAAGAATTGTTATTCTTACCCATTTCTTTCCCATTCCGATCAAAGCTCGAAGACGTCCAATCTGGTGATTTCGACGGCGATTCGCAATGCTGCAATCTTCGAGAGCCTATCCCAATGAAGTGGTCCCCAATGGCGCAGTACAAAGAGCAGTTGGAGAAAGAATTTGTTGTAAACTTCCATGAGGAAATGGTGGGTTATGAATAGATGTCAGCGAGGAATATTAAATAGATGTTAAGTTTTGAGGAAATTAACTTGCTCGTATCCCCTCAGGGCAAAGTAATGGAGGTGGATGATCAAGATATGGAATTCATCATCAACATCCGAAAGGCAATTGTGGAAAGCCTCAGAATCAATCCGTTGATCGCGAATGAAGGAGCCGTCGCGCGGGATCGTCTTAATAAAATAGCCTCCGGAGGCGTCCCAGACGCCTTCTCCTTGGAAGAAGAAACTCTCTTTGGTCGATGCGAAAGCCAATACACCATTTCGAAGGTGCCTGAGTACAGCGTCGAGGCACTCAAGCAAGAGCTTAAAAAACACCTCAAACATGATGAGCAGGTTGAGGGGTCGTCAAAAACCAAAGGAGCCAGTATCCGAAACCTCGCAGAGCAATATTATCGCGTCGTCCGAACAATTGACTTCGACAACTGCAACGACAAAGTTTACCTCCAGGTAAAAAATTAGAGCATCTATATATTAGAACTTTGATGGATATGCACATAAACTCTACATTATATATCACCTTTAATTTCAGCACACTGGAGTGACAAACACCTCCGAAGCTCTCCGTGCTCAATTCAAAGCCATTCACTCACGTTCCTCTGTTGGAACGTTTATTCTGAAGGGAGCACCAGGAGACTTCAGGCTCGAGAGTTCTATGGTCGAAGGGGACACAATCATGAACCCATTCGGCTACAGAACTCACAGAATGCAAACCATTACGAACTCAGTAAGCTTTACTCTCTCCCATATCTGAATATGAAAAAATAGCCTCATCCCACGGCGACTCGCAGATTCTAAAGCACTTGGCAATTTTTATAGACCATGGTTCTCAAATCCGCGAAAGGCATTACCCGTCCATTCCGTGTATCTTCGAAAACTCGCGATGTGAAGACATGGCGTTATGAAGTGGCTTCACCATACCCTGCACCAGAAGGACATCCGGAACCATGGGTTAACTATCGACAGGTATATACGCAAATAATATTGATACATTACCAATTGATCATTAAAACTATAAAAAAGTAATGTTTCTATATAGTTTACGATCAGCTGGAAGGGACAGTATTTTATAGCTTAGAATAATTGTGTATACTTTGCAGGGAAGCCAGTACTTGCCCGTCAATTTCCAGTCTACTCTTCTCGGCTTGAACGTTACTTCTTCAATGATTGACGAATACGAGGTAAATTAAAGAACATTATCACTTAGTATTGTAGTAAACCTATGTACAAAATATAATAAAAATTGTCTCCAAATTTCAGAAAACTCTAATGCAAATGCTGGAAGATAGCGTGAAGTTCTTTTATGATGATCCTTCTGAAACATCAACACCAAATCCTTCTTGCAAATACTCCAAAGAATCGGTAGCCACCACTAATCTGCACTTCATGACTAGAATGATGCGCATCTTGCCCGAGTCCAAGGTGGATGAGATCTTCTCCCAAGTTTTCAGCCAACAGGATGTCACTGGACAGCGAAAACAGTGAGTATTACAAAGTCATCCATTCTTCCCAATCCGAGAGACCAATACACATGAAAATGTGCTCATCAGATGACCTGTTCCCGTGTTTTAAGAATGCTGTTGACGGACGTTGCTGCCGCTTCGGGCGCCACTGCACCAATCAAGGTTCTTATAAAGAAGATGAAGTCTCGAGAAATTTCCCCCCAAAGAACTGCAACAATCTTCATGACCATGACCAATTCACTTTACTCTCCAGATGTTATCCCTCAACTTGTGGTATGTTGAAGTCAGACAAGAATGTATCGTTGTGAGTTATAAAGTTGAATTATTATCATCATAAGCTAACACTATGTATTTTGTTTTTTTCAACCTAGGACTTTGCAAAATCTTGGGATGTTAGCACGAACCCCCTTGTAACATCGTCAGTACTCATAAATGTTGCAGGACTTATTAATAGAGTTTGCATGGATGAAAGAAGAATCAACTATACTCTACCCAATCCAATCTTCGGCAAGGAAGCTTGCAACCCATCTGAGATTGTGGATAGTTTCCTTCCCTACTTGAAACAAAAGGCTGAGGTTGGACTTATAATAGGATTTTTATTCTCATATTTTTTTCTTCTATATGAATATATATTTTATTTTGGACTGTGAGTCTGAATACAAATTTCTACCTACAGCAAGCCTCCTCATCGTATGAGAGAACAATTTTCATTATAGCAATTGCTAACTTTGGCTCACCTGAAACCCTGCCCATCTTGAAGCCATATATTTATGGAACACAAGATTCCAACCCTCGTGTCCGAATTTCAGCCATCTATGGTTTGACCAGAAGACACATGCCTGATTCCGTGCGCCAGGAGGTGAGTAAATAGTACAGGAAACTTCCTTCCAACCCGATGCTAGTTTAAAGATTATGTGACATTTATGTTTTACCCTATGGCAGGTTTTCGACACCCTTATGAAAGTCGTAGATAACATCATAGAAGAGACAGAGATCAGACAACATGCATTATCTGCGCTTCTCACTTGGCATCCCGATACTGCGTGGTGGCAACGAATGGCTAGACTGACATGGAGAGACCCCAGTCCGAGCATGGCAGCATATATCACCTTCACAGTTCAGAGTTTAGCTAAGTCAACAGAGTCTCATCTTCATCGCCAGTAAGTTTCTTTGCCTTAATTTTATTAGAGAGATGTCATTTATAACAAAGAATAATACCAAACACTGCATTATATTGAATTTCTATGTTTTGCTCAATAATAAAGAGCCAGGATTGCTTCGTTCGTTGAGCCTCTTCTGAAACCCTTTACACCTTCGATGATGCGCTCTTATCACAACATTTTCTCCAGCTTTAACGAGCCCAAGAAGGTAAAGCTAATATAGAAGGTCCACCTGTAGATGTTCATTTCGTCTGGAATTATTTCTTACAATTTATGCGTAAGTGCATAACTATTAGTATTATTTTAGGTTGGAGTCTTCACAGATTTCGCATACATTCAACCCCGCCTAGAAGATCATCCAAGCACATTATATATCGCCGGCATAGAAAATTTGGGAGACCTTCATCTTCATCTCTTCGAGGTAATGTTAGTCCAGTGTAAAATAACGTACTAAAGGCAAGAATGTCATTACCTTGTCTCATTTTCCAAACCTTACATTATTCAATCAGCTTTACATTTTAGGGTGGTTTTTCATACTCTGGAATGTTACAAAATATTAGTGACTTCATGAGTTCCTTTGCTTCGCGAGAATTTGGTCAACCGATCATGACTCCTTCAGTGACCCGAAGCCCACACAGCAGAGATTTAGAAAAGTTTGTGTCGAAGATGAAGGTACGTATGTACAACTTTAAGCTTAATCTTTGTTGACATAATCGCTTCTTTGAAAATTAGTTAAATTTACGTGTTACAAATTTAGAGCTTCGTTGGAATGAAGAGGTCATCTCAAAAACCAATGGAAGCTGATCTTTATCTCCGTATCTTCGAAAACATGCAGTATTTCCTTCCAATTAACAAAGATATCATCCGAAAGATTGCCGGAGAGGGTAAGGAAAACGAAGTTTAATTAGTCATGAGTAAGATATTGTTGTTGCTCTTCATATGAGGAAATCAAAATCCATGGTCCTATCATTTCAGGAGGCCAAAACCTCATTAACGATCTCCTTCATGGAATTACCTCCAATATTACCAAATTCATGAGCCCCGTCGAAATCGAATACTTCATTCCAACTGAAATCGGTCTGCCAATTCTGAATACGGTAAATAGCTCGTAATTAAACTATCATGCACATATTCTATGAGTTTCATGTGATGATAAAACTATTTCCTTTGAGTGATGACGAATCGCTGACCCATGAAAATTTCTTTACATAGGTGTCTCTGCCGACGGTGAACAAGGGAGACATCGAAGTTCGCCTTTTCGTCTCCGACATGCAGTCACCAACTATTCACGATTTGATGCATGCTGAGAACATTACCCTCCTCTTCAAAACCAACTACAAGTGGGTAACACTAGAGAGTATAATCTAGTTACTTTTTAGAAAATATACCTTACTCGAATCTTCTTCTTATGGTAGATTCTGTTGGTTTTTGTGTAATTTATGCGTCGAAATTCGTTCCTCGAAGATATGTGTCCAAATTGTTGGTGAAGACCGAAGTACCAACACCATGGAACAAGAAGATGGTCGAAACTGGAATAGACAATACCAAGCAGGTGAACTTACCAGTGTACGGAAATTTGACTCTTAGCCGCACACATGAAGTAAAGAACCTCACTCTTAACCTCGCCCCGTACGTTCAGCAAAAGGTGAGTCAAATTATTCTCAACTTTACCCATCTTCAATCCTTTCCATTGCTTGCCGAAATAAAGTCTATTTCCAGCATAGCAAGTTGATTATCTCTCTTCCATTAGTTCCCTCTCGTCCATGCTCACAACCTTCCCTACACACAAGTTCGGGACTGGATTCCATCAAGCTCCTCTCAGTGCCTGACTAAGGTCATTGCGGTTCAAGAAGACATGAAGCCTGTCTTGCAGGTATGGTTCTATATAGTACTTTTCTACTAATAACGGATATATGTTAAAAGTAGGAAATAATTTCAAATTAAATGTTTTCTCTATTTCCAGATTTCAAAGAAATTCGACAAAAAATACACGGGTCTTGATATGGAACTGAAATACTATGCAGATGCCCCGTACCCATTCACTTACAGCTTCATGACACAATACAAAGAGTAAGAGACCTAATCTTCAGAATTTACTTTCTTAGTGTTCACAGTAGGCCTTATTGACCAATCATCACTGAATTCATATCATGTCTTCTTCAAGCAAGTGCTGATATTTGTTTTAAAATTTGGATCTTTACACCAACCAAGGTTTATATGCCATAGGGTAGAAAGAACTGTTTTATGTATATCTATTTCCAGACATCCAGAGTACCTGCCTCAACTTCTTATTTCACCTACGTCCAAACAATACCAATTTACCCTACATATGACTCCGCAACAATCTACCCGAAACGTCAGCGTGTCCTTATCACTTCGTAGGTTACTGAAGGAAATTATTTGCTCATAACATTAATATGTATATATAAATTTGTACTTGATCAACAAAACTTATCACGGATTATATTTTAAATGTTTATTTAACTCTTTTACAGTATACCCCACACCTAGAAGTGCCAGAAGTTCTTCTCCAATGCCTGCATTCTCGGCCGATGATACAGTGAGTCAGAAATTGGAAAAATTAAGAAGCCTCTCAGGTAATTATAATGAAATGAATCTTAAGAATATAGACGGTTATGGTTTAGGCCAGAACAAAATTCATTCATATATGTAAGTCTAGCAGCTTTTATATATGCATCCCGTTTCCTTTTCACATGATTAAATCTTAGAATTTATTCTGAGGAAAAGAGATTGCTTATTCCTACATCAAAATGAAATATCAAGAATGAAGGTTAGCTTTTGCACGACTGATAATCTCTTGAGAGTTTGTGGAATGGATGTTTTAATGTCCTTTGCTGTCAATGTAAATTAGAATAATACGCAGTTTTATGTCTGTGTAAATTTACAGACCACCAAGTATATGGACTAAACATTGAAACCCTCTATAATGGAACCGAATACCGTAAATACGAGGTCCTCGCGGCTTTCACTCTTAAGTCTCAAAGCCAACAGACGGAACAATACAAGGCTGTCCTCGCTTTCCTCACTAGTCGTGTCCCAGGATTCATACAGTCTCCTAAAGCCCTATGTACTCAAGCTGAAATGAGTACCCCATACATCCCAGACTTCGATGCTCTGAAACACGTTGTCCAATCGGATCCCCAAGAAACTGTACAAGGAGGGGTATATTATGGGCAGAACTGTGCCTCACCAGAAATTACAACTTACAAAGTGAGTTAAAATATATCGTCCACGAAAGTGAAATTACAGATGACATTCCGTCGTCACACCAATAAAGCATTTTTCAATAACTCTCGAACTCGTTTTCAGGGATCGGCAAAAGTGAGTCAAGAAAGACTTAGCATTATTCGCCAGGAACTCAACAAGATTTGTGGCAGTGACGAAGTCAATCCAACCGTTGAATTACAAACTCCTGCTATCTACGACACAGGAAGCTTCGAAGTTCACTTTTCGAAGGTAGTAAGCAAGGTCTCCAATAGATTAAACTGGGTATAATTGTTTGATTATAAATGTACATATTATATCGTAATTACCTTGAACATTTCAAACTTTATATCCTTAGGAAAAGATTCCAAAACTCCTGCTTAACTCAAGCTATTGCGCTGAAGATATGATTGAGGGCGCTATCTACCCCAACGGCTCATATAACCACTTCGTGAAGGGTCCCCAAAATCAGATTACAGTAACTTTTAAGAGGTATCTCACCCTTATCTGAGAAATCTAGTTTGAATTAAGGATTGTTTGTAGATACACGAGTATTATTATAAGGAATCCCATTTCCTAGTACAAATCTTTCATACCTTCTCATTTCAGGCCACTTTCAAGTCTCGGTTACACCTTCTGGGCTGCCCTTCCACAAAAATACAGCATCCTCAGTGAAATTTTCATCCCCGAAAGGATGACAGCTATTGTCCCGATGAGTGGTCTACACGTATCTTATGATCAATACTCTCACCTCCTGATTAGAATGGGTCTTCCCGAAACTTGCCAAATTCAAACTGGACGGGTTATCACATACGACCATTTGAACTACACATACAATCCACTACACTGCTGGACAACTGCTGCCATTGATTCGAGATCCCCGGATGACTTCATGGTCTACAGCCGAGTGAACGCATCTGGAGAGTTTGAAGTAAAGGTCGTAATGCCCAGAGATTCCATCACTGCTCTGGTTTCGCGAACTTATGTGACAGTAAGTATTTCGAACATTTCTAATTTTGGATAAATTCTTATGTTGAAATTTCATGAAAACTTAAAACATCCTAAATAAGTATGAATATCGAAGTTTCCCCCTTCTAATAATTTTGATATTTATTCTTACACTTTGTTTTAACTTTAACTGTTACTTATTCAAACAGGTTAATGGAAAGATGATTCCACGGGATCAAAATATGTACATCGTGAAGAACAGAGAAGGCAAAGAAGTAATGGTTATCATTAAACATAGAGATTATTATCAAGTTAAAGTAATCAGCAAACTTATTGTAGAAGTAAAGAATGAAGTTCAAATTAAACCTTACCAGCCCATGAAGGGACACCTCCGTGGTGTCTGTGGAGATTTTGATGGGCAACAAACAGACGACCTGACAGGTCCCAAAAGTTGCTTGTATACAGACAAGGAGCTGTTTAAGTATGCCTGGAGCTTACCTGAAGGCGATCACTGTGACATCCAGAAATGGCAAAGTGAGCAAAAGAAGGTTCAGGAATTTCGGCACTCTTGTCCTAAGCGCCCAACAAATCCCAGTGATCTTCGTCTCAAATCTTTTTATGGTAAGAGCAACTAACCTCTCCACCCTCCATTTATTTTACAATTACTATATATTACAAAAATTAAGAGAACACTTGATCTTAGTACAAATGTCCTATGGCGCTGTCAATAATTTTGTTTAAATTTGCTCTCTAATATTAGTCTCATTTCTGTGATAACATCTAAGCAAGCTTTTCCTCTCCTCGTGATTGACTCACTCTTTAGTTTGTTTAAAGAATGTGATAGAAGAAAGTAACAGATGAGAGAAGGATTTTAAGGGAAGGATGGAAAGGGAAAATATATTTGAAAGTGTTGAAAGTTACCAAGTAACAACAATTAGGCCGTCTCGCATTCTTTCATTTTCCTTCCAATCGAGATAATATGCATTTCGGTCCACAGAATCAGAGATGACCAACTGCTACCAGAACGTTTACCCAATTAAACGGAAAGGACCTGCCATTTGTGTGTCAATCAGTCCTGTAAAGATGTGCACCTCAGAATGCAGTCTGGTCCATAAACGGGAAACAAAGGTAAAGTAGACGAGAAGGAGCGTTCGTTATGTGTTCAATCCCAGCGAGAACTGACACAAAACATCATCGCAGTGATGTTTTGCCAATGCTAAGCCGCTCCAGCATTGGCAAGTAGCCCATTACACGTCATCGAGCACATAGCTAATCACAAACGCGCCTTCTTTCTAACCCTAATCTTCACAATACAGCTATATCCACTCTTTTTCTCTCCCTTAACGTGCCGTAGGGTTAAACAATATCCATACACAAAAAGTAGAGGAAAAAACTACATCTTAGTAAAATTAGAAACAAAGGTAATGAAATAATAGATTTGTGGTGACAATTTGGTTGATTTGTTTTCTTTTCTCATCCGACAGCAACTCTGCAAGTGTTGGATGCCATCGAATCTTCCAAGTGAGGTACGTAAGGCTGAATCCAGAGGATACCTCATGCATCCCGTCACTGCCCCGGCCAAGTACAGGGACCAAGTCGAATTCACTGAAGCCACTGAATGCAGACCGCATTAAAATGGCCACATTCCTACTTAAATGTTAAAATAAAATATTTTAGAATTCAATTTAATTTTATTACCTCGGTGTTAAATCCTCATTTTTCAAGCTGGTCAAACTTAGTAGTGTGTTAATGGATTCGAGTACTGAACCTAATGCAACATATTCTGCTCCATCTCACTCTACATTGGGTTTACAACCCAGCTATAAATAAAGTTCCTTACAGTAACTAGACACCTCATTGTACCCACCAAGCGAACAGATTACTGTTCTAAAGCTATTAATAGCAGCGTTGAGAAATTAGAAATTAAAGATTGTAATCACTACTGTTGAATTTATGTATATACAATACTTGCAGCCGAAAGAGCTTCGGTATATATATATATACACTGTCGATACTTGCCAAACCCGCAATCAATTGGGTGTCAAAGGAATGACAACGGAATATGACAGCAAACATTAGTAATTATAACAATATTAGTTAGCATTGTACAGGTCTTGTAATTGTGCGATAGGCTTCGAAACCGAGACCAATTTTACCGAATTTGATTCACAAAGATATTCACAGAGGATCTTCTGGAAGAGGCATTATGCCAGTGGCTCCAGGGTTTTGAAGTCAGAGTTATCCTTCTATTAGGTGGACTGCCTGCCATCGCTACGAGCTCCACCTACCCGTCCCCACCGTGATACCTAGTCACGGAGGTAACCTCCCTAGTATATAGTGTCAGCTTTGTAAAAAGAATCCGGACGAAAATTCGAACTCCTGACCTCACGATTGCCGGGCAAGTGCGCTAACCACTATACTAGCTTGTTCATTCAACTTGGAATCTACCATTCACTTCAAACTCCTCCTTTGAGCATATGCGCAAAAATTCTTAGATCTCAGTTTCCGCAATGGGACAAAAACAGAATCAAATTTCAAAGAATATTCTGTGCAATTTTCATGGAAATTTATTGTGGTGGTACTGTTGTCTTACCCGACTAGTTTACTGATATGGTATGTTGTTGTTACCTACTTAACCCTAGGCTGTCTGCCCGAGCTCCTGATGTCTACGGCCGGCATCTTGCTCTTCCACAAACCTTCAGTGTGTGTATTTTGTGTTGTCTGCATAGGTGGCTATGATTTAGGAAGTCTTTCATTATGTGTTTTATGGTGTGGGTGGATCTGCTACAAGATGGACACCTCAACGATGGAGTCATTCAGCCTTTCCTGGTAGTTCAAAAGAGCTGGGTGGTGCCCCCATCTCAGTCAGGCCTGGTGTATCCTGCCCTCGTGATGAAAGGTGGCTACAAATGTATGCATATCAAAGTAGACTGTAATGGTATGTTGTTGGTGAGCACAGGACTGGAGCGGTGAGTGATCTTACTGTGTATGTAATTCCGAATGTTAACTCGGGGCGGAAGGGGAAGATAATATCTAGAGCCGGGTGTTGTCTCGTGTTGCTTGGTGTATGTGGTAGTGCTACGATATAGTGTAGATGATGTTGAGGGTTTGTAAACGCTGCCGTAATGATCTGTGCGCCTCATATCAAGGTGATCCTTGAGTTTGATAACTTTGTTTCCGTGAATGGTCTCTAGTTGTGGTAGCGGTGATTCCTGTGATTATTTTAAGTTCTCTGTAGGGTTCCGAAGTTAGTGTCAGTAAGGTTGGGAGACCATGCTGGACTAGCATAGTCCATCACTGACCGTATTTACATATTGTTTATATAGTTGTGAAGTTATTTCATTCTTATGTCCAAATGTATGTACAAGTTTTCTTAATACATCAAGTCTTGGTATTAGTTTCCTTTTTATGTTTGATATGTGGTATTTGAATGACATTGACGTGTTGTTACACCGAGAATTTTTGGCTTGTGTGGGAGAAATTTGGGCCTTGTTTATAGTTAGGTGTAGTCTGAAGCGGTGTTGTGCGTTGTGGCTGGTAAGTAGGGTGACACTGAATTTGGTTGGTGCTATTTAAGTCTGTTACGAGTACACCAATGCTGAAGGCTTTCTTGGCAAGGCTGCAGAAGTTGAGTAGCTGTGTTTACATTTTGGTTCTCTGCATGGGGTGTGGGTATGTCTTGCATGTATAGATTAAAAATGGTGTCTGATAAAATGTAACATTGGGGTAATTCGTTTGTGAAGTTTCTGTTATTTGATAATTGGCCATCAAATGTTACATGTGCACATCAGCCATCTTTATGTGTTATCCTGCAAGTTTGTATTGTATACTTTGTTTAAAAGGTTGAATCGTAGAAGGGAATAAAAGACGAGTCTTACTAATAGTGTTTTATATGTGCCGGTCTGTTTGAATTCATACCATCAAATGTTTTTTGCAGGATGTCTGTGAAAAGGGTGTTTTTGGAGTCTAGGGATCTGAAACTATGTTGTGTTGTGTCCAGTGAGATGTATCATGTAATTGTTAGTCGCGGACGATTCTACATATCACAATTTCGGTCGGTCCCCGTTTTAATTTTTGTTGTTTTATAAATAACATTGTAACTATTCGTCCGATTTTAACGAAATTTGAAACTTTTATGTTGTTTTACATTTTCTTTCGAATGCCATTATTGTCAAGGTCCTCCTAAGGATAGCGCGGGAATTATTTTGTTTCGGCAATAACATCATAATTGTTCGGCTGATTTAACCAAGTTTGAAACCCTTATTTTGTTAACATTATTTTTCAAATGAAATAAATGCCAAAGTCCTCCCATGGTTAGCTTAGGAATTATTTGGCAATAACATCATAACTATTCGGCGGATTCTAACGATATTTAAAAGCCTTATGTTGAAGGGCATAAGGTCATAAACCAGAATAAGTGAAAGCACGCGACTTTTGGTCGGCATACCTCGTTTTACTGAGTCGTTCTGTGACTTTGTAGGGGGTACAGAGTAGTGTGATTTTATGGATGTGGAGGGTAGCGTGTGTTTTCTTTTGGGGTTTGGAGATAGTAAGTATGGCACCGTGTTTCCAGATGTTAGGTATGGTGTCGTGAGAGTAGCTGAAGTCCGATATGTTGAAGAGTGCTTGTTGTCCTAGGTGCTGTTTTAGGTGTATGCTGCTTATGTTGTTTGGGCCACAGGCAGATGAGTATTTGACGTTATCAACGATGTTTCTTCTGCTCTTCGGTAAATAGAGCATAGTGAGGATCGTTTGGAACTTCCTCTTGCGTCAACGACTTTCCTATCGTTTTTAGGATGGTGTTTGTGTGTGACTGAATTTTGAGAAGCGATTGATCAATGTTCCTCTGTTGTTTGTCAGAAGGCATTTTGTCTCTTATTATGATGGCAGCGTGTGATTGTATAATGTTGGTGTATGATAGTGTGATGCTGTTATTGTTTTATAAAGTTTGTCATTTTGTTTAATGCTCAAGTGTTTGGATATAATTGCTCCAGTTTAGTGTTTGTTGTTCGGATATTTTGTTTATTTGTGTGTTTTTCTGGGTTTTGTAGCGCCTTCTGGCCACTGCTAACTAGGGCATAAGTTCGCGAGGTATGCGAACAACAGCATAGATAGTTAAATAAAATGGAAGAGGCCAGCACCCTTTAAGATGTCATATAGTTCACAAGTCCTATAGGCCTCCGCTGTCCAGGAAAAACGCTAATCAACTTTTCCCATCAAATTGTAAACACAGGAGATTAGAGAAATTGGGCGGAAATCGGCTTGAGTAGCGTGATCTCTCCCCGATTAGCGCAAAGTGAGAACAGTGAGCCAGGAGTCGGGGAAGATACCCTATGTCCCGCTCCTGTTTAACAGATCTAACAGAAATGGAATGCATCACTAACCTAGTTGCTGAAGCATGGCATACGAGACATCGTCTGGACCAGAGGTAGTGTCCGTGCATGAAGGGAGAACGGAACGCAACTCACTCAACGTAAACCTGTCGTTGGATTGTTCTCCACCTCTGGAGGTAGAGTCCAGTCGGTGGCGTTCAGTGACATCACGACGTGTTTTAAATGTTCGTAAAGCAGCATCACAACTAGAGAATATGAAGAAAGTGGTCGCTAAAGAGTCTGAGCCGGATGCGGGGTCCCAGATAGCAGCCATGTTCACCTGGAGAAGGGGAGGGGAGGTCCTACGTGAACTAGCCCCGTATATTTTTGACTCGCTCCTATACCTAAACAAGAGGGGGTTTCCCTTTAAGTGATGACACGTATCCCCGCCATGAAAGAGTGGCGTGCGTGTTTCGAAACACACCGGAATCTAGCTCTGGTTCGACAAAATTCACCGACGGTCAATTTTATTCAGTGGCCCTTATGGATCATGTAGGCATATCGCTTCTGTCCGAGGGCCGTCTCACTCTCGGCAGACCACCATGGAAGCGGACATTCTGCACAATGAACAGACGTTTTATGAATGTTAGTTTGGCCCACTGTGGTCTTTCAGGTGTAATTGACTCAGAAAAGGATAGCTGAATGGGAAAGTGTTCACTACCATGAAGGTCATCGACCATCTCACATCCGGAGACCACAGAGACAGATCGAGAGAGAAAAATCAAGCGGTTCTCGGGCAATTATGCGTAAAATCATCCAAATTTAGGGCACCTACTTCTAGTTTGTCGATCAGGGTCGGCAAAGATCTGACCCTTGGTAGGGCGCATGTGCCCAGCATGGTCTCGGCAAAAAAACGAGCTTGTGCAGCTCCTCTCAGTTGACCCGGAGTTCAGGGCAATTTCATTGTAGGAATATACCCTCCAAGTTTATTTGGGTGAATCTGCGGGGACACTCTTCAATAGCGGCCCCAGGGTGACAAAACTCTGTTCCCTTAGAGTTTTTATTGGGGGAGGACGAGGTCACTCTGTGAGCCTTTTCCTTTCTCCGCTTCGAACCTTTTGGATGAGTGGGCTGGCTCGTAGGTAAGGAACCTTCTTTGGCAGTGTCCCATGTCTCCAAGTCACCTAATGCAGCCTTGAGTTAGAGGATAGGAACCGAAACTCCTTTCGCGCTGCCCTCCTTTAGTAAAGCAGCTTTAGCAACCGCGGAAAACCGCCTCACGACCCTCTTCTCGTCCTTTGCGTCCTGTGTTCTAACGACGCAGTGGAGGTACGCGGCCGTTTTAGCTTACAGGAAACGGTCACAATGGGGGAGCGGAGGGATCTTTAGTTTTAACCAAGGCTGGGTGTGAACACTAAGTACCCCAGCTTTACCAGGGAAATGCCAGGGAGAGGAAGCTTAGAACCCGTAGAAGTATTTCGAATGGGTGTCAAAGCGACCGTACTCGTAGGCCAGGAGGGGGCAGGAGAAGGTTCCTTTATATGAATTGAGGCAAAAAAACGTCCCAATGAAACATCGGGCGCACCAAGTCCTTAGCCCTAGCCTTGCGAAATGAGAGACGTTCCACAGCATGAATGGTGAAGATTTCATTCTCCTAGAGAGACGTGCGGCATTTCTTTGAGGAAGCAGAGAGTTGCTCTCCGCACTTGACACACTTGGCCATAAACCATAAGGATTGATTCTGTACAGTTTGGAGCAAATTACACAAACTTCGGGTAATTCAACTTTGCACATCTCACGAACGATTTGTATGGCTGAAGCGGGGGCAGTAGTAGCACCTCCGTAGTAGTGGGATGAAGGCCTTCACGCGGCAACGATACTACTAGGCACACACTAACACAGGAAGCCTGTAGAGGTGGATCTCGAGTACAATCCGTTTTCTCCTCACATGTTTGACCTTGACAGCTACCTTGTCTGCCAACACTAAGGTGATGTCTTTAAAGGAGTAGTCAACGAGCTCCTTCACATAAGCCACGCCTTTCACGATGTTTATGTTAGAGTGAAGTGTCACACTCACCGGGGAGCCATTAAATGTCCAAAGGGCACAAGGCATGGCCGCCTCTAAAGGACAGACGCTTTCGCCCGAAAGGTCCCATCCGAGAAACGGGTCACCTTCGGCTCTCTACAGATCAAACTTGCTAATGCGCTCCTGTAAATGAGCGTCTGGCCTTTGTAGCACATAACTAGAAGGATTTTAATCTACCGAGTTAAAATGCCAAGAAAGCTCTGAATGAGGAGCCCTGAAATAATCAAGGATCCACTCAGCGAACGGATGACTTTGGTCTTTTTCTGAGCCTTCCTTTCCTAAGGTACCTCGAGGTGGTATGCCAATCTTATTCTGGTCACTTGGAGAAGCGACAGAGAACCCCTCCTTCCTTGGAGCCCCGCGGAAGGAAAGGAATATCTTTTCCACTTTGATTTCCTTTTGCTTTTCTTCTGCTTTAGAAAGGAGGGTGGAGAGTGAAACTGATTTTCTCCTTTCCCGGAAGGCCGGAAGGACCAGCCTTGATCAGATATTTCTCTCAAATGGAGAAGAAAGTTCTCCCTTGTGTGAATCATTATACATATATCTTCTGGAAGTAGTTATTTTGTCTGTGGCTCCAGCTTCATATTACTACTTTGATTTTGGGAACTGCCTGGTTGGCTTATTGTTGAAAGAACTGACTGCATAGTAAAGCTCTGTAATTTTATTTTTTCTCCTAGCCATTCCATATGTTAAAATACATTTGACCTTTCTAAGAATTAATCGCCAATCCTGGAAGTCCATTCCAATAATTTTGTATCAAAAACCATCTTCATAATTCTCAAATCCCATTTGAAATTCTATTTCTAAAAATGATTATGTTAAATATTATTTTATAAATCAATTTTATGATAAAAATATAAGTGTTTGTTGTATTATCATAACATAATCCTATAATCTCAACTCAAAAAACTACAACAATAATGGTACTTATGGACTCTGAACTTTTCAAGTTTTGTTGGCTTGGTAGTTGCGGAAGCTAATAACGAACTTGTTGGTAAGTGGCTTTTTCTTATCACTCTATTCACAACGTTTTTATTCCCAACGTTAGATATATGTAATTACGACGAACCGAAAAATTAAATATCAATCTTACAATCCCGAACTGCATCAATGAATTCTCCAAATAGTATGCTGTATGTTAGGCCTAGTTTTGATATTGTTATAAAAGTTGTTTTCAGGGAAGTCATACCTGTCGTTTAAGTACTTTCTATCCCTTTCATAGAAAACAATGAAGTGGGATTTGCATAGCTTAGATAAGTCTGGAGTAAGCTACTACATTCGATAATATTTACTCCATACGATTACCATATTAGATGTAGGGTATCCTCCAACCAATCACAACCCTTGTCTGACGAATTTCAAACCCTCCAATCAGTGTAGACCTCCTCTCCCCTGCCTCACTCAAACTTTCTATTTCTTCACTCGTGTTTGGTCTACCCGCCGGATAAGTCACCCCCTGAGGTTATTATTCGTGCAACGTTCAGTGGCTATAACATAAAATTTACCAACTATAATCTATAACAAATAATTTTCCACATTGCTATACCCTTCATATTAATGTAAACCAACTCGTATAAACAGTGGCGGTCCTAGCCTACATGGCGCACTGGGCGAACCTCACCTACGGTGCCCCCCCTCCTCCACAGTGTACATAAGTAGTTTAGGACAGCCATAGCTTTCACAAAACAACTTTTTATTCAACTATTTATTGTTACTTCAGAATTTTAAAAAAAAAATGTCATTTATAAATTTTACAAACTCTTCATCACTTAAATAAAACACAAACATAGGAGTATAGATATAGTACCAGAAATAATACAAATGAAATTGCACAAAGCTCCTCTCTGCTTCAGCAACAGTGACTGTAAGAGTAATACCAATCCTGAGAGCAGTCCAAAAATTAGGATATATTTCAGAGAGCTCCCTTTCGTGGATAAATGTTAATTGCTTAAGCAAGGACATGGTTTTTAATGACATGTCTGGCAAGTTTTTTAGCTCCTGTACAAGCTCTCTACCATTTAAGTCAGAATGACCATTAAACTGTAGTGTATTGCTAAGATTCTCACATTGTTTAGTCAGCTCCTCAAATGTGAGATTATGGAAATTAGTCAGCACTCCAAACTTCTATCCCACATTTTTCAAGGTGGAAAATCTTTCCTGAATGGCTGACATCGCAGCATCAACGAACGACTGCATTGAAGAATGTCGCCTCCAACTTCTTCAAAGCATCATTTAAGGGTTCATCACATGCTTCATAGGAGAAGTGCCGCTTTGTAGACCTCAGCCGTTTCTGTTTTAACACAGCCTCCACATGCATTTGTTCACATATATCTTTGGCTGCCATCTGTGCAGCAACAAAACCTGTTTCCCTGTATTGATAGAGAGCTTTCTCTGTCTTCTTTAGGAGATTTACTGCAACATCAACTTGCATGTTACGAATTGCATCTGCTTGCTCACATGCTGAATTTGGCACAACAGTTCGTACCACACAACTGAACAAATGGCGAAGCGCTATGATCCAACTTCCTTGCTAGAGATTGGGCCTCAACCATTATTATAGAATCTTTAGACTGATCTCTAACCTCGATTAGTGCATCTCTCACTCCAGCTGCTTGATATCTTAAGGGCTCCACACTCTTGATCTTGCTCTCCCATCTTGTGTCAGACCACATCTTCAAGGTGATATTCACATGTTTTTTTCAAAATGGCCCATCGTTGTGTGGAGGCTGAAAACAAGTTATAAAGCTTCTGCAAGATGCCAAAGTAACTTGTGGCATCAATAGATCCCTTGGCAGCATCGGCCACAATAAAATTCAGAGAATGAGCCCCATATGGAACCAACAGAGCTCTGGCATTCATTTCAAGTAGCCTGAATTGAACACCTTCGTTTTTTTTCCTCCATGTTGGCCCCATTGTCATATGATCGTCATCTACAGTCCATGAAAGGAATTTCTAACCACTCCAGTCTCTTCAAAATAATAGATGCCAAATGATGAGCAGTGGACTGTTCCGCCTCCAAGAACCCCAAGAAATGTTCCATGATATGGGGCTTCCCCTCAAGTGATATTGCCCGAATCACAACTGAGTATATTTACTTTGTTCAGACGAATTTTGCTTGAAAGTGGGAGAAGGAGCGCTTGGGAAGAATTAAAGCAGGCTTTTAAGCTCGAGTTCGGCAGGTCACAGGTCGAAGACTTGCAAGAACTTTTAAGTACGCGGCAAATGGGGGATAGGCGTCCCACGCGTTTCTTTGAACATCTTAAGGAATTGATCAGGGTAAAAGGCACTCAGTCTGAGCTTTTCGACTCCCTCTTGACACAAATGTTCCTGCGTGGAATCCTTGACCACATTACGACCCTCATTATGATTGGTAAGCATAACAACATAGACCAGATTGCACATGCAGCCGAGATTATTTACCTGAACCCATATGTTAGCTGGGGGACTGTCCCACAAAATCAGATTCCATATTCTAATTTAACTATTTCGCAGGTTCCGTTACCAACGGAGTCTTTCGACAACAGGTCGGACCAGTGTAACGCCTCTTTCTTAGCTGCTACGTTGGAGAGGATAGAAAGAGAGTTACAAAAGTTAAAACTCCAATGTAGGAAGGCGCAAGTGCACAGTCACAAGAGTGGACGGAGCGAGAGACATCGTTCTTCCTCTCGAAGGCGAAACCAACGAGGGCATTCCAGCACAAGAGGTGAGACGCAGCATTCCTTTAATCATTCTTCTTCCGCCTACCCCTCCGCACCTAATTTCGTCACTCTCAACCAAAGAGTATATTCTGGTACCATGAGAAATATATTAGCGACGCTGTACACTGTACGCAGCCTTGCCAATATTACCACTCATCCCATTCTCAATCTAATTCTCACTTTTCACAACTTCGTCCTTCTCATTCTAATGTTACTTTCATCCAACAAACTAATTGGTGTTGGTACCACAAAAATATGGTGCACAAGCCGTAAAATTCTTACAGCCCTGCACATACCTACAACCAGTACCTCCTTCATCTAACGTTAATCCACCAATTTCATCTCCTCAACAATCCATTCACTCTTCTCAATCTAATTCTCCAATTCACTTTAGCTTGTCCCATTCTAATGATTCAAATTCTCCAACTAATTCAAACTGAGAACGCAAGTGATCAATGGGTCTATCACCTCTGCCGTTCCTTCATTTTCTCGTGTTGATCCACCATTTCGTATTTACGACCCACTCTCTGGTTTTTCATATTTAGTTGACACTGGTTCTCAATGTAGTGTTATTCCAGCCTCTCTGGACGATAAAGCTTGTTCTTCCTCTGATCTTATCCTTAATGCCGCTAATTCCTTGGATATAAGTACCTTTGGAAGGCGTATCCTTCAGTTGTCTCTCAGCCTCCGTCGAGTTTTTCGATGGACGTTTATTATTGCTAAGGTTGATGTTCCTATTTTGGGCCTCGATTTACTTTGTGTCCACGACTTTTTGGTCGATTCTTGTAACCGCAAACTTATTCATCGCACTACTTCGCTCATAGTTTCAGGTTCATTTTTCCCGTCGCACAGTTCTCTTCTCTCTGGCCGGTTCCTTTCGACTAGTCCCCAATTTCAGCGCCTTATACAGGAATTTAACGTCTTTAGCATTAAATTTACCGGATAGAGACGAATGGAAGCCCTGTATTTTCCCTCCCCCGTCGACAAGCCCCAGATAAACTCGCTTTAAGGGGATAGCATATTTGTTCATCAATCACTTTTCAAATTCTTTCGTTAAAAATTCGCATGTTTGGTTTTGTATATCAATTTATTGCAAATTTTATGCACTTTTTATCGTATAATTATTTTTTACCAACATGAGTAGAACATAGTGAAAATTAAGATAATGCCAAACTATTTACATTCGTGGAAAACTTTTCTTAGATATCTAAAGTTAATTTGTGACAAACAAAACAAAAATACACCATTGATTTTTATATCATTTTATTGCATATTTTATGCACTTTTTTCAGTATATATTTTGTTTTAGCAACATGACTAGAACATAGTAAAAATTATCATAATGCAAAATTTTATATATTCTTGGAAATTCTCCGTAGATTTTTAAAGTTAATTTTGAACAAAACACAAAACTATGTCATGCGATTTTAAATATTTGGTATAAAAAATGGCGCTTGAGAAATGGTTGTATTTTTAGCATCATTCGAATATAGATTGAACTAAATTCCAGGGCATTCAGAACAATACTATTATTCACCTAACACCCCCTTTTCCAACTGGAAACAGTTGCAACTGCGCTGAGCAGAGCCTCGATTACGTCAGAGCCCATTATTTAGAGACTATCTACAGTTTTCCAGCCCACTGGCAACAAACGCTTTCTCTACACACCTGGTGCGAGGTATGGATCAGGCCATGGGTCCGTTTCGCCTTTCCACACACCAACTACTTGGCAGGATTCAGGGCAACCATAAGGGCTGCCTGATAATGAATATGGAGAGACGGTCGACACGAGCTTAAAGTTGCGTCCATTGCTCCACGACTGTTCACATGGACCTACCACCCACTGCGGTGACCAGTTCAGGTCGCCTTCTGCCATCTTCCAATTGGGTACACTCACCGCCATTTGATAGAGCGATGGCCCCCACCTCACTAAGAAGACTGCTTATCTTCCGAAGGGTTCGGCATATTCTTGTTAAATGTCCCAGTCTAGGTGATCATTTCACACTTTAGATGTCCCGGTACCGGAATAAGATGGGTCGTACCGCTTGTCCCTCGTATCTGACTTTTGAGAGGAGGCTGGCTTCTCTAGTCGCTCTTCTCCTGGTTGAAGCGGGCCTTCCCGTATACCAGAGACTGCCTTCCCTTTTTTCATTCTTTTATTTTGTTTTGTTTCTTGTTGGTTTAGGTACTGCTTTTGTTTGTTTCGGTTATTTCTTTAATTGTTTTATTTTTAATCTAGCCCATTATTAGACTGCAAAGTGATTGCGACTAATTATGCCCTCGAGGGCAATCGCCAAATGGGCACTTCAAAAAAATCGACAGATAGCAGTATGAGATAGACAAACATCTCATACTGATCATTGCCATGTCCCTTGTCAATCTTGTCAATTTCTGTCAGCTGACACTTCCCTGTGGTTCAGAATTACGTTTACCATCTTCTTAGGTAACTTAGTACTTTGCATGAGAGTCTTGGGGGTGGGTGGATCAAAATTTGCTTTACAGTCGAAATTCTGATAAATTTACACTAGTTCTTTGATATATTTCTTTGATATATTTTTCTCAAAAATTTGACCCCAGTAATGTTCCGAATGAAATCTACTGAATAGCTTATCTGTTGCTAGCTTTAAGTATGCTATAAGGACAGCTATTCCCGCTTGCCTTTCTTCTTCTTTTTGGTGTCGTTACCATATTATTTATCCTTCCCTTCCTTCCTCTGTTCCACTCGCAATTAAAGCGGGCTATGTCAGCCTTTTTCAAATGCATCCAACCATCTTTCTTACCTGATTGAAAGTTTAAGTTCCGAGACGGAGCGATACCAAATTATTATTAATGCTGACATGTCTCTAACATGTTTGTTTTTCCACACTTTCTCCCTCAACATCTTAAAAAGGTGTGGCAGAAATGCCAGCGTTGGCTTTCATCTACTTTTAATTAATCAAAAGACAGTTCTCTTTTATTCCCGTAATTCTAAAAATAAATCTGTTCTAATATTTATTATCATAAAGTTGTTGATCCTACCACACCTTTTAGCAGAGCTCGTGCCCTTCAAGTGGGGGCTTAATGTTCGTACCTTTAAGCTTGAAGACCTCTAAATATTAACGGATTTGTTTCAAGGGCTTTGACCTCTGACCTCGTTCATTTTGTAAAAGTGGCCTACTTGGATCTTCAAAATCCTACAGACGGAATGGTCCGAGAGGGAAATAAATATGGTTTATGCCAATAAACATTCAATTATTCTGATGTTTGAGGCTCTGGGCAAAATTGAACTTGGTATGCATATTTTGAAAGGACCGAATACAAAATCTCATAAAATTATCATTTGATACATTGAAATAAATTATGAAAGTGATCCTAACTAGATCTATGATGAGAGGCAAACCTCGCTTAAATTTGAAACTGAAATAAAAGCTTCAAATTATCAATTTTATGTATATAATTACGATGGATATCACTTTTCGTGTAATATCAAATAAAAACATATTAATCGAGTGAATGTGGTCAAAATTTCAATCGTTTAGAGTGTGGTTCCTATCCAGTGACTGACTCTGAGGTATAAAAAGGGATTTGATCTTCTTCTCTTCACCAGTCGGTCTAACCTCGCCGGCTGATCCTCTTCTGCTGTGATTCGGGAATAATCTGAAAACCATGAGACTTCTTCTTCTCTTCCTAGCCATCGTCGGTAAGAAGTTATATTCACTGTCGGGTTTTTTCTTTCACTAAATATTACAAGAAGAGAGGGAGGCTATTTAAAGGGGGTGTGGAAGGTAGGGAGTGCGTGTGACCCTCCAAAATGAGAGAACTTGCACCTAAAAAGTGAAGAACAATGAGTAAAATTGAGTAAAGAGAGAAATGTAAAGAAAACGTGATAAAAACGGAAGAAGTAAAAATGTGTGAAAGCTTTGAAACCACAGATCTACCTCTGGACGTTGAGGTCAAGAGGGCAAGCGAATGTCGAGATGTAACCCGCAGCATGACGCACCTGATTATATCCTGGTTTGTTCAGGGAGGGTAAATTATACCGACTTGTTCAGGTAGGGTAGATTATACCGTCCTGTTCAGGGACGCAAGCTTGTAGGAAAGTCTTTCGCCTCAAATCTCTGTGAAGACACGGTCAAACCAAGAGGAAGACCCGTCATCTAGCCTTCAGCATGTCTTCCAGTCGCCCCCCTCCCTCCTCCCTAGAGAGTGATTTTTCTCTGTTTTGTCCGTCACAGAACATGACGGCCTAAATAACCCCTCTTCTTCCGCCTCGCCGAATTCGCTCCGTGAATATGAATCCGCACTCATAAACTCACTACAACTATACCGTTCACTTAGAAGGACATAATTACAGGCTTTAAGTAAAGTCCGAGCCATCCTGGATTTGGGCCAAGGTTACAACTTGCGGGGGGTAATCACCATACCCTGCAGGACTGGCCAGGACCCTCCAAACAACAGACTCCGCATTGCAGACTACCACACATACCTCACACCTTAAGTGCCGCAGCTTGGCTCAGAAATCCTGGTCAAGGGGTCTATACTCAATTCCCTCATACACAGATGAAACGACTCCTTCCTATACGGCAAAATACAAACCAGCTCTGGCTCCATCCTTGTGGCCACTCATTACAGACTTCCACAAGTACAACGACAATCTACCAGGAAGATATATGGCCAGTGCCTTGCAGCGTTTTAGCTGCGAACACATCGGTCCAGCCTTCCCTCTATGCTACACGCTTCTAAATTCATATTACATAGGGCCTCCACGTACTATCTGACCACATTTTCATATGCGTGTTGATCATATTATCACCCATACTCATAACTATACACACACCCCCTCTTTGACTACAAAAACACGAACTGGGCGTAATCTAGTAGATACATAATGGATAACACACCCCACAACTTCAATCTAGATAATACAAACCCCAGGCATCTAGACACTCACTGGTCCACTCTACTAGACACAATAAAGACTGCACGTGACAGACACATATACCAGAAAAACATACACGGCCATTAGACATTTTACATACGCATAACATACTCAAGCCCTCATCACACTATACAATAACCAATACAACAGAGGCCGAAGACAACATAACATAACTATTCTACGTGCATGCTTCCTCCAATTGGTGAAGCAGAACCGGAATCGCCAGTAGCGTGAAGTGGTCCGCATTGCGGATGACACTCGCCTCGTTGGCCCTTCCTTGTTCTCGCGGTGCGTATGGAGGATGCTCGGTGCGGAGCCCCAGAGACTTATCACCATCACTGCCAACAGCCAGACACTCACTAACACTAATGAGATCATCGACGCCTTTAGGTGCCATTGAGGCACAGTCCATACACACATCCAACCAAAACCACATGCACGAGAACACTCCCTAGAAGTCCAGGAATACTGCAGACTCTATGCTGATGAGCTAAAGTCCGACCCATGATAGAATTTGAGTTTCTCGGTAACATCACTGCAATTACCACTCCCATCACCGTCGAGGAGACAAAACACTCCATTAAATCGACACCAGAACGTATTCACGGCCCCTCCTGCAATCCTGTTACATTAATGTACCACCTTCCTACAACAATTTACCCCTCAATGCCACACTAGTCTCTGGTCACTTCCCACAAATATTCCAAAACTCACACAACATTTTACTCCATAAGTAAAACAAGGACCCGTCATATTTGAACAATTACAAGCCTATGGCTCTGTTAGAGCATCTATGCAAGATACTCGAGCTTCTGGTTAACAGTTACTTACGTAATTTCCTTGATAAAAGGGGCTGGTTCTCCCCCTGCCAATATGGTTTAAGGAGAGGCCGGTCCACTCAGGTGGTTGTGACCACCGTTCATGATGTCAAACAAAGGGCACGCCAAACACGTCAAAAGGCACCCTCCATCTGTAAGGATGTGGAGAAGTCCTTCAATAAAGTGTGGCACGCAGAATTCTGTAGGATAATCGCAAATGGAAGACTTATCTCCACTAGAAGACTTCTTTTCCACTACCTCACAGACCGGAAGTGCCTTATAAAATACAACAATGCTATATCACATCCATCCACACCACGCGCAGGCCTACCCCAAGGTAGCGTTCTAACGCCAAGACTTTACATGATGTACACAAATGACACACCATGACCACCAGAAGACTGCAGACACACATACACACTGGCTTACGACGACGACGAGACCAATCTCATATGTAGACGTAGACCAGAAATGATCGCACTCCATGCCCAAAGAATACTTGACGACAATGCATAATACGAGGATGAGTGGCTTATTGCCAAGAATCCTCTGAAGTTACAGGTGACAAGTCCCTAAGATTCACACGCACTAGACTATTATACAGGCAAGGGCGAAAAACATTAACAGAAAGTTTTTCAGGTTCTACCCTGCCAGCCATAAACTACAGTTACACCTACCTATACAAGACCCTTGTCAGACCAGTATTAATATACTCACCCATCACACTTCTAGCTGCGAGTTGCACAAGGCAGAGTGAAGCACAGCGCATCAAGAACTCCGCTCTGAGGCGCGCCTGTCGCTCGCCGATGTACACAAGAATGACTACTCATGAAAACAACAGGCTCGCACCGATAAACACCTGCATTCACACACGGCTGACCAGACAATTTGGGAAACTCGGAAGAGGCCCAATATACACATACATTCACAGACATAATGCTGCTCTGGCACCTAGGTACTCCGCAGCTAGAGACTATCAGTAACCCATACCTATACACACATCAATGTAACAGCGTTGCGAATGTATGCGTTTCCTTGAATGCTAGCCTCCTCCCCGACTAGCCTCCCCTCTAGCCGCTCCAGTGATAAAACATACACACAAAATAAGCCTCGTAACACGCCGCATCGATGTATAGCCACCGACCTTTCAAACTCATCCCATCCCCTCATAAGCAATTTCTGAACCTCTCCTCTCTAACTAAAATGATCTCCTGTGTTCCTATAGGATTTAATACGACTCATAGATTCGATTCGATTTTCTAATATCTCCATTACTCGGGAGGAGAACTAGAATTATGAGGTAGCATTCGAACAAAGGGTAAAACAAGAACTAGATGAAAAAAAACCCGAACTTCGTCCTAATTCACGGGTAGGCGAAACCCGGGAACAAGGGAACGAAGGAAGGTCATTTACTCTAGAACTACAAACAGCCCTTTCATCGTCCAAACAGAAAAGCCCACGAATGAGTGGTATCACCAAGCACCACTTAACGAACGCCCCTGACAACATTTTAGCATCATTACTCAAAATCTTGAACGCATGCCTAAACATAGAAATTGCAAAAGGCAACAGAGTGTGGATTTAACACTCCGCGATGTTGCCAAAGAATTGGACAAGGTAGTATGGGTGGCTGGACTGAAGCTAAAATTAGATTTTCTTGGACAAAATTCAAACTTCATGCGAATCCTCTGCAGTTATCTTACAAAGAGTAAAGCAAGAATTTCTATCAATTTCTTTACCGCTGATGCCTTCACCTGAAATGGAGGGGTCCCACAGGGAGGTTTCAGCCCCATGCTTTATACCATGTATACGAGAGACCTCCCCCAACCCCCGAACGACTACGCAATGTATGTCCAATTGGCAGATGATGTCTCTCAAATTATCGTTAGTGAACGAAAGAACCCGAGGGACATCACGCAACGAACTGCTCGCGAAATCCAAAACATCAACAATGTCAAAAGCCAATAAAATAAATACAAACAAGGAAGAATTCTGCCCAATTCCAGTTAATAGATACAAAGTCCAACAAGTCACCGCAAACAACATCGTGTATCCTTACAATGCCCAGGGAAAAGTCCTCTGCCTGAAGATTACAAGAAAAGGATACACCTTGAACGTGAATGAAAAAAATAACTATGCGAAGACATTCCTCTCATCCCTGTACAGGTCCTACAAACTGTCAGCTAAAAATAAATAAAACTATATTTAGCATCAGTACGCCCGAGTAGGACCCATGCGATTATTCCTCTACATACCTTAGTAAAGACAAAACTCCTGGAAATGCAAAGGGCCCAAAACAAAGCGATTTGCTTCATAACGAGATCAAGATGAATAGAAGGAACAGTGTTAAGTTTTCCACCTCAAAGATCAGATCTAAAACCAATAAACATCTCTATGCACGAACGCCCCCAAAAGATATTGCCAAAAATACGAGAAAACTTTTCAATTAACGGAAAGAGAAAACAATTAACTTTAAACAACAATTCAAAAGCAGTATAGAAAAGGGTCTAAGCGAAATTAAACCACTTTACAGCTAAAACTCAATAAAGAATGAAAAAAAAAACGTGAAAAACAACAATAAATAAATAAAACAGAAAATAAACATAAAACTAAATACAACAGCTAACCAGAGATATAAATATATAAAATTGCAAAGCTCGCAAGAGAAACTATGAAAACAAGGGCTAAAATGCTAAACCAAACGAAACTTAAGTAAACTAAAGAAAAAACAAAAAAAAAACAAAGAGAACAAAGGCTCCTATGCTGAAAGTAAAAATAATATAACCAAAAGCAAATAATACTGCAAAACGAAATCGTTAGCCAGGCAACCTGGCACATATCACCATCATTCTCATTCTAATCATTTATTATAGTCACTTCCTCTCTTTCCGTCCATATCATTAACACTACACATCCATCACTTACACAATATTTTCTACCTTTTTTTATGTCTGTCCTACGCATTCACCTCTTCTTTTATCCCGATTAGATCATGCTCCAATTTCTTGAATGGCAGGGGTAAGGCATAAAAAGCGAATTGACACTTAAACTTTGAATGCGTTAAAACTCTGGCTTATGAATTTCTCTCTCCTGTATGCACGAAGAGCGTGTTCCGAGGGATTTATAAATAGCTAAGTTAGTTGCAACATTGCCATTTAACCTCATAATTAAAGTGCGACATCGCAAAATCAATTTTTCATTTCACTGGCCAAGTTAGACTGGATAAAATCAATTTTCTATTCATTTCGATAGGCAAATTGACACGTAAACATTTGTTTACGTTAGAAACGCCGGCTTATGAATTTCTCTCTATTTTATGTACGAACATCTGCTTCCTCCGATGACTTGATGAAGAGCTTAATTAGCTGCAACATCGCCATTATAGGTTAGGTTAGGTTGATCATCTAGAAATAAACGAATGTAAGCAACAATGGGCAAAAGGCTAGAAAGTACTGGAAATGTTCGTATTGTTGTGCGCCTTCGAAATGAAAAAGAAAACACGAATCTAGATTTTCGAATCCCTTTACAAGTCAAAACTTTATTAAAAAAAAAATTATTAAATGAATCTTTAGAATTCCTTACAAACTATATTATTTTTTAAAAGTGTAAATAAACTTTGATGAAGGCGAAAACACAATGGGTTCTATGATCGATGATTAGTGTAAAAACGCCACTATTCGACACTTTCCCGCCCTCAACGGCGACTAGCGACTGGTGTCTTCGGGCTTACCAGCGTTGCTATTCTTCTTTATGTGTATTATTTCATAATTTGATGGATCTCGCATCCACGCTCCGTCAGATAAATGGCTCAACCTACTACTATTGTTTTTCATTAATCCATTATGCAATTTTCTACACTCTAACCTTTGTATTTCTTTCAGTTGCTCGACCAAAATCCTCTGTTTCGAGTGTTTTGGAATCGTCCTGGTTACTCTTCCATACATCCCCAGAGCCCTGCAACAGCTCCAGCCATGACTCCAAACCTACATTCTGTTTTCCATTAGTAGTCTTATTATTGATTTCTATATTTGGCCAACTTTTTATTTTATGCAGTCTTCAAACCTTTTGCACACACCTTGACATTCATTCTCGTATATTCCCTTCATAAGTCTTCTCATTCTTCTTACATGCCCGTACCACCTCAAAACATACTCAGTCACAAACTTGTCCACACGATAAACAATTCATAACTAGTTAGTTTTCTCCTCACTCTTTCTCACCTTAGCACACCGATCATCAATTTAAAATTTTTCATTTACAGAACTATCACTCAACATCTTTTCGCCCCATTCCATGCCATGCTCTCACCTCCAGACACCAACATAGCACCCTCATGCTTTCATACAGTTTTCATGATTCAAGATGTCCTAGATAGTCAAAACGTTGCACTTCATCAATGGTAACAACCATCGACTTTAATATCACACCTCAAGGGTAACACCTGGGACTTTAAAGTCCCAGGTGTTACCCCAGATGTTAAAGCTCTCCTCACAAATGCCCTGACAAAGCCTCGACCAACAATTCCAAATCCCTCTCACTGCCAGCCACTAACAACAGATCATCAACATATACTAACATAGGTAGAAACAGAACTCATCCCTCACTATTCCTCATCCCTCTCACATCAATTTCCTTCATTCTCATTCGTACTAAACTGCCACAGCGATATCAAAGAACTTTGTCTTACACCCTCAGCTATGTCAAGATACTCATTCTGGCCATCTTTCACATGAGCGCCGCTTTAAGCCAAAAAATAAATACTTCACAACCTCCAATAGTTTACCTCTCACTGCATATATTCTTACACCGTGCTGTAAGGCTCCTCCCGAATTGCCGGATCATAAGTTTTCTATATATCGGTTAACTCACCATACACTATTGCGATGGATCGAGAACTGGCTTACAGACCGTAAACAATAAATGGTGATAAATTGATAAGCCTCTTAGTGGGGCTAAGTCCCTAGCTGCGGATCTCAGGGATCAGTCTTGGCTCCTGTATTATTTATCTTCATAAACGACTAAGATTCAAGCCTATTAGAGCAATAAATGCAAGAAAGCCCACAGAGAAAATTAATACGAAGATTCCAAGTACTTTCGAACTTTATTTAGAGTTCTTTATCAAGGAATAACAAAAGTATCCATGCGAAGGGGAGACGCATGACGGGTGCGAGGAAGTTCAGGAGTCCTGCCTTGCGAAGCCAGCATTTACCTGGCACTGGATGAGAAGCGACGTGTTGGAGAGCCTTTACAGTTTTTTCTTTGAGTGCCGCGGTAAGGCGCGCGGCAGTACGCAGGAGATCTATTTCCATGCCTAAGTAGGTTATTTTCTTGGAGGGAGCCAGGACACACTTTAACAGATTAAGGTTGATCGAGCTGCTGCTCACCAGGAAGAGGAAACGTCGGAGGGTGGGTTTAGTACCGATGGCCGATGACAAAGCCATCTGCATAATAAAGGGCGCTCCTGAGAAGCCCATGGGGAGGTGCCTAAAGTGGTATCGAGTGCCATTGATGACGAATCCTAAATAGTGCTTCGATGAAGGATGGAGTCTGCTGTGGTAAAAACCATCCTTCAGATCAAGCTTAATCACGAAGTGAGCCGGCGATGCAGAGTCGAACACCTTCTTTATTGGGGGGAGGCAAAAAGAAGAAGGATCGTAAACCTCTCGGGCAGCGGACATATCATAAACTATTCTTGCTGTCCCGTTAGGCTTGGGGACCCCCAAATCCAATGAGCCTTGGTGATCCTTATCGCCTCGACTATCCCGTGCTGCAAGAGTTGATCCACGAGTGGTTGGATAGCCGAGGACGAGGGCCGCCGATGTATATATTGACGCTTGAAGAAGATTTTGACGCCCTGCTGCTTGTTTGCCTTTAGGATATGGCAATTGGGTTCCACCGAGTCGAAGAAACCCGGGGACTGGAAGTCAAGGTGGGCGTCGGGACTTAATGTAGATATTTCTTGAGCCAGAGGGTCAAGGCCTGGGCTGACCCACTGCTGGTCTTGGGTGCCCTCTTGGGCGTATATATATATATATATATATATATATATATATATATATATATATATATATATATATATATATATATATAGTCCAATTTAATTGTTTCGGTCTCTATTTGATGCACTTTTAGTTATTTATTTATATAACCTACTTTTCTATCATGTTTATTTTCTCACATTATTAAGGTTTTAATATATGTATTCATTGCACATATGTGCACAATTGCACGTATGTGTATTTTAAATGTTGACCATACGCTCAATAAACATATTGGTTTGTACACAATTGTTGGAATCTTTAATTTTTTTGTTCTATATGTTGGAAGATGGGTCTCATTACGAAGGAAGAAGGAGGCACTGAAAGGGGATTTCGCCCACGAAACCATATAGGCTAGAACCGCCATTGGATCTAATAATGAAAATGCCTTCACTGTAGCTTTTCATGTTCACCATTTTAGGCCTGCTCTATCGCTTTTCGCCTATATGATACTCGAATAATGCTACCAATTGACTTTGGCATCATTTAGCTTCTAACATTAAATTCATCTGATAATTTATTCTCGTAAAACTTTCTGTAACTGAGATTCACAAAAGGATATTTAATTTTAAAACCAGATCCGAGATGATTAATTTAAAAGAAATATGTATAGATTGACAATTTGTAAGATCATATTAGCATCGATCAAATCAGGAGAGAATAAATTATTTTAAAGATTTTTTAATTAGCATATTGTGTTTCTCGAGGGAGTGGGTATAAAAAGACAAGCCAGCCTAGGTTCGCTACGAGTCGCTCTAACGCGATCGGCTAATCCAGACTGCCAGTCATCGGTCTAAACGAACCATGAAGTTTCTTCTTCTTCTTTTGGCCCTCATTGGTAAGAAAATAATGTGGTTTCGTTATCTTGTTTAAGCTATCTTCTTAAGGCTATTTTAAGTTTATTTTTTGCGCAAACATATTTAAAAGAATATGATTGTTTTTTTATTATTTTTTTTTAATGAATAGCTTTGTGCAGATTTGTGGTTACAAGTGATACAATAATAAGGTAAAGCTGAAGATAAGCTCCTCGGCTGCCAATTTATATTTATAGATTATTCGTATATGCATTTGGTTATTTGTATATGTGTTTGGTTACTAGAAGTCGGTTTCGAGCCGGTCTATGAGATCCGCTCCCCATACTCCCCGCTCGCCCTCAGAAACAAGTAGTACGATTGTGCTTTCGTCCTTTGTTCCAAAATCTTTCGTCGTACTACTTGTTCCTGAGGGTGAGTGGGGGGGTATGGGGGGGACTCACCATCCATATAGTAACTCATAGTCCAGCTCGAAACCGGTACCAGTAACCAAACACATATTCAAATAATCTATAAATATAAATGAGCAGCCAAGGAGCTTATCTTCAACTTTACCAATAACAAGTTTAAATAAATCATATAGGTAAAGTTCTATTAAATTTTAATCTACTGAACTACTAAGCGAATGTCTTCCCGAAGACAGATTCAGTTTTATACATTTTTCTCTTCTTGACGTAACAAATATAATTGAATTTGCACCCACTCTCCCCTCAGAATATAACTGTATAAATATTGGGGTTAGATACATAAGATAAAGTAGTAAGTGACTAATGGTTGGCTGCTACAACAAACTAATTTGGGGTACCTCTATTCTACTTATCCAACGCTCGTGGTGGTGAAATTTATTAATCCTAAACCAGTTAATTGATGGATAATCAATTGGGAGGTTAATGATTGCTGTATCAATTGTGAGACGGTTCTTACAATTTGAACTGGGAGGTCGGTTGCTTCAATATCATTTGGAAAGTCGGTTATTGAAGTATATTTCACATTCGCCTGTAGACTTTTTATCATATTTCAATAACGATTTTTCTCTAAGCCTATTCCATCCTTTTTATTTGAAACAGGGGTGGCGAAACCCTCACCCGCGGGCACAATTTTCATCGTCCCCATATTTGTATGGTATATTTAAAACATACAATATCTTATAAGTAATATTATCCCAATTTCCGTGGTGGCAGTTAATAAAAATGTTGCGTATTAATTTTTTGTAGATATTAATGCATGAGTCTATCACACCATGTAATAATTTTAAACAAGATTTACAAAGATACAAGAGTCAAATTTTATTTATCGCTCGCCGACTTCTTTCATTAGAGATTTTCGACGGCGGCTCAAAAAGGTTTTCCCCAAAGCCCCCCAAAGGTTTCCTCACCCGTGACTTAAAACATAAAATAATTCAACGGATGACAAAAGCCGCAAGGGCATATCAGAGGTTATCCAAGTTAACACCCGCACTATCAATAATATGTATAATACACACAATTTATATAAAATAAATTCCCTACACATTTAATCTACACCTTTGTTTGTTTGTTTTTTTAATTTCCTGGCCCTATTATGTACTACCTTGTAACTCAAAGAATTGCTAAATTCTCTATTATCCTTTCCCATTTTAAAAACTACATTTTTAAGGTTAAAATTCATCTGCCACTTTTGTGCACAACCTAATAACTTATTTAAGCACTCTGTACTTTAAAGTTGGCCTCAATTTAATTTACTATAGTTGCCAATTTTGTGTCATCAACAAAAAGTGACTAGGAATAATAATGGGTCTAAAAGTGATCCATGAGGTACGCCACTGATAACATTCCTCCACTGTGAGCTCACTTAATTCAGTACCACCCTCTTCTTCCTGTCTTTTAGCCATTCATCTATACAATTAACATCTTTTCCACATACCTCATGCATTTTTAATTTCTGCACTTGTCTCATTTGGAGAACCTTATCTAAAGCTTTACTATTATCAAAGTAGATCAAATCAACATTCCTTCCATTACTTAATTGTTTAATTACATGACTCATAAATTGCAATAAATTTGTTAAACATGATCTACCACTTTTAAATCCATGCAGAACATCATTTATTAAACTACCTCTTTCTGGATGCTCAGAAATACACTTCTTAATGACCTTCTAAAGAGTTTTACAAACAATAGATGTTAGGCTAACAGGTCTAAAGTTATTTGGGATATCTTTATTTCCCTTCTTAAAAATCGGCGGTACATTTTATCTTTTTCAACGATTAGCTATTTCTCCAAATTCCAATGATCTAGTATATATCTTCTCAAGAGCTAATTTAGTACTTTATACAGCTTCTTTAAGTAACCTAGCTTAGATGTAATACTGCACAGATGCCTTACTAATATTTAACTCAATTATCAGCCTTTCAATGATTTCCATATCTACATTAATGTTATTCAACATTTTTCTCCCCTAACCTAGAATTATCACAAATTAAACTATTCAGATTCTCTTATAGAAATACTGAAGCAAAATGATCATTAACTACTTTTACTATTTCCTCATCAGATTCCTTTACAACACCTCTATATTTCATATACCTTATTTGATCTATCGTAGATTTGTTATTGAATTTATACTAGCTAAAGAATTTTCTTGGATCTTTATTAGTATTTGGAGGTAAATTAATTTATGCTTTTCCTAATCTTATTTAACTCATTCCTAGTCAGCCTATAATGATATATATTTTGAGCAGTACCTTCACCCTGTAATCTTTTGCATGCCCCTTTCTTTTCAGAAATCTTTCCTACCTCATGATTCCCCAATAATGGCTTCCTACATTTCTTCCTAGTGACTTTCGTTGGGAAGCATTACGTTTGGACCACATTTAATATAGTCTTAGAAATATTTTTACCACTCAATTCTACATCCCAGTTAACCTGACTCAGCAAGTTTCTAAGTTTTTCATAATCACCTCTATGAAAGTTGAAGTTTTAGTAGTGTTTGTTGATGTTCTACACTTCCTTATTCCCAAATTTAACTGACTAACCGATAATCATTATTTCCCAATGCGTCCCCGATAGTCAATTTCTGAACCAAATTATCGTCATTTGAAAGTATTAGATCTAATTAATTGGCACCACTTGTCATCATCATCATCATCATCATCACTAACTCTATAATTTTAGAAGGGGATATTTTTGACTATTTGCATAATAAATTCATCTTAGTTTGGTTATGACTTATGTTTTTTTATCAAAGTTATTGCTAATAATTCTTTTATAATATCAAAAAACAAAATGGTGAAGTTCAGAAATAAATATAAGTATCGAAATTTTGTGAATTTTTTAAAACCCAAAGAATTACAAATGGTGAAGTTCAGAAAATATATTTTTATATATCTTCTTCTATAACTCCATATTTTAGCAACGTGATATTTTGAAAGGGGGGAAATTTAGTTCAGAGTTCCTTTTTAATATTATTATAATTGGCAAATAAAGAAAATTTATAAAAAATTAACCCTGGCTGCTTTTTTTTTAAGATTTTAAATTTTAATCTTAGTAGCGAAGCGCAAGTTTCCCCCGTAGGGGAGAGTGGCGGAACCATTACCGGGTTGGCTTATTAACAAATTGACTAAAAATATTTTATAAACTTATAACTTGCTTTATCCGTTCCTATCAAATTTTCCCAAACCACAGAGCTTAAATTAAAGTTCCCTAGAATAACTATATCTGTTTCACATCATTTACTTATATCCCTTATCATTAGCTCATCGATATCATCAGTCTGTCTTAGTGGTCTCTAAATGGGTGCCATAAATATATAATTATCCTACCACCCATCTTATCACCCCTTTGACTAATATACATATCAGAACCGTGTAGATTAAATTCAACCATATTGTGATTAAATTTAATTTCATTAACCCATGATTTTATTACACATACTATGTCTATATCTTCATCATTAAAATAACTAAATAACTCATCCTTCTTATTTCTAAAACGACCAGAATCGGTATACAGACAACTCAGCCCTCCTATTCTTGAAGAACCTCCTTTAGGCTGAATACTTTCTCCTGTATCACATCTGAATCTCTTCCATTTCCTTACCCCACCGTCTACTTTCGGTACAATTTTGTCATTTTATCCCTGTTTAGCCTCCCATTTATCGCTATTTATTTTTGGCTGAGGAAAAGTAATGTTGGTTTTATAGAAGCTCAAAATTCAATAATTATTGTTTCGCTTCCTGAGAAGTTTCATGGAATTCATCAATATGGCAAGAAAAGTAAAATTAAAGTATAAAAGAAATAGACTAATAAAATATTGGTATCGTTGGGAAATTGTGATTCGCGATGTGGGGTGCATATGACAATTTACGAGGTTATTTATTAATTATTAATATTATATTAATAGGGGATTTGGGGGTAGGAGCTTATATCAGCACATATCATTCCATATTCTGAACGAATCGAGATAGCACGATCATACATTCAGCACAAGGGATTGCTAGCAACAAGGAGAAAATCGACAGAACCAGAATGTGGAGTTCTCATGTGACGGACTAGAGTCGTTAAAGATCTTTCTGTAATCAAAGTGGGAGGTCATGAAAGCTCCTTCGAAAATGTAAATGTATTGTGGTTAAGAATAGATATTACTTCAATAGTTAAAAATACTTGGATCAAGAAGAGAAATGAAGCTAATCACAAAGGTCGAAGATGCCACCTAAATTTATAATATCCACCTCATAAACAGGGTCATCGTTCGCATTCACGTATCCCATGCAATGCGACTACAAGTTTGAGTGTCGCCTCGCCACTGGAATGCCAGGCATTCAGGCAATGGTAGCCGGTCTCGGTATTAGGGCAGAAGTCAGCGTCCAGATGAATTCGGCAACTCAGGGAATAGTCAAGGTAATAACAATTACTTCAATTCAACATTCAAACACATACATAAAAGAATTGTTATTCTTACCCATTTCTTTCCCATTCCGATCAAAGCTCGAAGACGTCCAATCCGGTGATTTCGACGGCGAATCGCAATGCTGCAATCTTCGAGAGCCTATCCCAATGAAGTGGTCCCCAATGGCGCAGTACAAAGAGCAGTTGGAGAAAGCATTTGTTGTAAACTTCCATGAGGAAATGGTGGGTTATGAATAGATGCCAGCGAGGAATATTAAATAGATGTTAAGTTTTGAGGAAATTAACTTTTTTGTATCCCATCAGGGCCAAGTAATGGAGGTGGATGATCAAGATATGGAATTCATCATCAACATCCGAAAGGCAATTGTGGAAAGCCTCAGAATCAATCCGTTGATCGCGAATGAAGGAGCCGTCGCGCGGGATCGTCTTAATAAAATAGCCTCCGGAGGCGTCCCAGACGCCTTCTCCTTGGAAGAAGAAACTCTCTTTGGTCGATGCGAAAGCCAATACACCATTTCGAAGGTGCCTGAGTACAGCGTCGAGGCACTCAAGCAAGAGCTTAAAAAACACCTCAAACATGATGAGCAGGTTGAGGGGTCGTCAAAAACCAAAGGAGCCAGTATCCGAAACCTCGCAGAGCAATATTATCGCGTCGTCCGAACAATTGACTTCGACAACTGCAACGACAAAGTTTACCTCCAGGTAAAAAATTAGAGCATCTATATATTAGAACTTTGATGGATATGCACATAAACTCTACATTATATATCACCTTTAATTTCAGCACACTGGAGTGACGAACACCTCCGAAGCTCTCCGTGCTCAATTCAAAGCCATTCACTCACGTTCCTCTGTTGGAACGTTTATTCTGAAGGGAGCACCAGGAGACTTCAGGCTCGAGAGTTCTATGGTCGAAGGGGACACAATCATGAACCCATTCGGCTACAGAACTCACCGAATGCAAACCATTACGAACTCAGTAAGCTTTACTCTCTCCCATATCTGAATATGAAAAAATAGCCTCATCCCACGGCGACTCGCAGATTCTAAAGCACTTGGCAATTTTTATAGACCATGGTTCTCAAATCCGCGAAAGGCATTACCCGTCCATTCCGTGTATCTTCGAAAACTCGCGATGTGAAGACATGGCGTTATGAAGTGGCTTCACCATACCCTGCACCAGAAGGACATCCGGAACCATGGGTTAACTATCGACAGGTATATACGCAAATAATATTGATACATTACCAATTGATCATTAAAACTATAAAAAAGTAATGTTTCTATATAGTTTACGATCAGCTGGAAGGGACAGTATTTTATAGCTTAAATAATTGTGTATACTTTGCAGGGAAGCCAGTACTTGCCCGTCAATTTCCAGTCTACTCTTCTCGGCTTGAACGTTACTTCTTCAATGATTGACGAATACGAGGTAAATTAAAGAACATTATCACTTAGTATTGTAGTAAACCTATGTACAAAATATAATGAAAATTGTCTCCAAATTTCAGAAAACTCTAATGCAAATGCTGGAAGATAGCGTGAAGTTCTTTTATGATGATCCTTCTGAAACATCAACACCAAATCCTTCTTGCAAATACTCCAAAGAATCGGTAGCCACCACTAATCTGCACTTCATGACTAGAATGATGCGCATCTTGCCCGAGTCCAAGGTGGATGAGATCTTCTCCCAAGTTTTCAGCCAACAGGATGTCACTGGACAGCGAAAACAGTGAGTATTACAAAGTCATCCATTCTTCCCAATCCGAGAGACCAATACACATGAAAATGTGCTCATCAGATGACCTGTTCCCGTGTTTTAAGAATGCTGTTGACGGACGTTGCTGCCGCTTCGGGCGCCACTGCACCAATCAAGGTTCTTATAAAGAAGATGAAGTCTCGAGAAATTTCTCCCCAAAGAACTGCAACAATCTTCATGACCATGACCAATTCACTTTACTCTCCAGATGTTATCCCTCAACTTGTGGTATGTTGAAGTCAGACAAGAATGTATCGTTGTGAGTTATAAAGTTGAGTTATTATCATCATAAGCTAACACTATGTATTTTGTTTTTTTCAACCTAGGACTTTGCAAAATCTTGGGATGTTAGCACGAACCCCCTTGTAACATCGTCAGTACTCATAAATGTTGCAGGACTTATTAATAGAGTTTGCATGGATGAAAGAAGAATCAACTATACTCTACCCAATCCAATCTTCGGCAAGGAAGCTTGCAACCCATCTGAGATTGTGGATAGTTTCCTTCCCTACTTGAAACAAAAGGCTGAGGTTGGACTTATAATAGGATTTTTATTCTCATATTTTTTTCTTCTACATGAATATATACTTGATTTTCGACTGTTAATCTTAATACCAATTTCTACCTCCAGCAAGCCTCCTTCTCGTATGAGAGAAGAATTTTCGTTCGAGCAATTGCTAACTTTGGCTCACATGAAACTCTGCCAATCTTGAAGCCATACATTTATGGAATACCAGATTCCAACCCTCTTGTCCGAATTTCAGCCATCTATGGTTTGACCAGAAGAAACATGCCTGATTACGTACGCCAGGAGGTGAGCACATTGTACACGAAACATCCTTCCAACCCAATTTTATTTTCGAACTCACAATTTGAACGCTTGTCTAACTTTTATAACCGGATTGCAGGTTTACGACACCCTTATGAAGGTCATAGATAACATCGAAGAAGACACAGAGATCAGACAACATGCATTCTCTGCTCTTATCTCTTGGCATCCCGAGGTTGCGTGGTGGCAACGAATGGCTAGAATGACATGGAGAGATCCCAGTCCGAGTATGGCAGCATATATCACCTTCACAGTTAAGAGTTTAGCTGAGTCAACAGAGCCTCAGCTTCATCGTGTGTAAGTTCTTAGTTTTGTTTTAATCTTATTAAAGATATATCCTCTTTAGCAAAGAATAATATCAAATACTTTCTTATATTGAATTTCTATGTTTTTCTCAATAATAAAGAGCCAGGATTGCTTCGTTCGTTGAGCCTCTTCTGAAACCCTTTACACCTTCGATGATGCGCTCTTATCACAACATTTTCTCCAGCTTTAACGATCGTAAGAAGGTAAACCTAATAGAGAAGCTCCACATGTATCTTGGCATTGCGTCTGGAATTATTTCCTACAATTTATGCGTACGGGCCTAAGTATTCGAATTATTTTAGGTTGGAGTCTTCACAGATTTCGCATACATTCGACCCCGCATCGATCATCCAAGGACACTATATATGGCTGGCATAGAAAATTTGGGAGACCTTTATCTTCCTCTCTTCGAAGTAATGTTCCTTCAATGTAATATTACGTACCAAAGGAAAGAATGTCAGTTACATTGTCTCATTTCCCAAACGTTACATTATTCACTCAGCTTTACATTTTAGGTTGGTTTTTCATACTCTGGATTGTCAAAATATATTAGTGATTTCATGAGTTCCTTTGCCTCGCGAGAATTCCGACAACCCATCATTACTCCTTCAGTTACCCGGAGCTCACACAACAGAGAAATAGAAGAGTTTGTGTCAAAGATGAAGGTATGTATCTATATAACTTTAACCATTGTAGATATAATGACTTCTTTAAAAATTAAATGTAAATTTACGTATTACAATTGTAGAACTTTGTTGGAATGAAGAGGTCATCTCAAATACCAATGGATACAGATCTCTATTTCCATATCTTCGAAAACATTCAGTATTTCCTTCCACTTAACAAAGACATCATCCGAAAGATCGCCGGAGAAGGTAAGAAAAACGAAGTATAAGAAGTCATGAGTAAGATATTTTTGTAGTTTTTCATCCGAGGAAATCATTTCAGGGGGTCAAAACCTCATTAACGATCTCCTTCGCGGAAGTACCTACAATATTACCAAATTCATGAGCCCCGTCGAAATCGAATACTTCATTCCAACTGAAATCGGTCTGCCAATTTTGACTACGGTAAATAGCTCTTAATTAAACTATCATCCACATATTCTATGAGTTTCATGTGATGATAAAACTATTCCCTTTGAGTGATGACGAATCGCTGACCCATGACAATTTCTGTACATAGGTGTCTCTGCCGACGGTGAACAAGGGAGACATCGAAGTTCGCCTTTTCGTCTCCGACATGCAGTCACCAACTATTCACGATTTGATGCATGCTGAAAACATTACCCTCCTCTTCAAAACCAACTACAAGTGGGTAACACTAGAGAGTATAATCTAGTTACTTTTTAGAAAATATACCTTACTCGAATCTTCTTCTTATGGTATATTCTGTTGGTTTTTGTGTAATTTATGCGTCGAAATTCGTTCCTCGAAGATATGTGTCCAAATTGTTGGTGAAGACCGAAGTACCAACACCATGGAACAAGAAGATGGTCGAAACTGGAATAGACAATACCAAGCAAGTGAACTTACCAGTGTACGGAAATTTGACTCTTAGCCGCACACATGAAGTAAAGAACCTCACTCTTAACCTCGCCCCGTACGTTCAGCAAAAGGTGAGTCAAATTAATCTCAACTTTACCCATCTTCAATCCTTTCCATTGCTTACCGAAATAAAGTCTATTTCCAGCATAGCAAGTTGATTATCTCTCTTCCATTAGTTCCCTCTCGTCCATGCTCACAACCTTCCCTACACACAAGTTCGGGACTGGATTCCATCAAGCTCCTCTCAGTGCCTGACTAAGGTCATTGCGGTTCAAGAAGACATGAAGCCTGTCTTGCAGGTATGGTTCTATATAGTACTTTTCTACTAATAACGGATATATGCTAAAAGTAGGAAATAATTTCAAATTAAATGTTTTCTCTATTTCCAGATTTCAAAGAAATTCGACAAAAAATACACGGGTCTTGATATGGAACTGAAATACTATGCAGATGCCCCGTACCCATTCACTCACAGCTTCATGACACAATACCAAGAGTAAGAGACCTAATCTTCAGAATTTACTTTCTTAGTGTTCACAGTAGGCCTTATTGACCAATCATCACTGAATTCATATCATGTCTTCTTCAAGCAAGTGCTGATATTTGTTTTAAAATTTGGATCTTTACACCAACCAAGGTTTATATGCCATAGGGTAGAAAGAATTGTTTTATGTATATCTATTTCCAGACATCCAGAGTACCTGCCTCAACTTCTTATTTCACCTACGTCCAAACAATACCAATTTACCCTACATATGACTCCGCAACAATCTACCCGAAACGTCAGCGTGTCCTTATCACTTCGTAGGTTACTGAAGGAAATTATTTGCTCATAACATTAATATGTATATATAAATTTGTACTTGATCAACAAAACTTATCACGGATTATATTTTGAATGTTTATTTAACTCTTTTACAGTATACCCCACACCTAGAAGTGCCAGAAGTTCTTCTCCAATGCCTGCATTCTCGGCCGATGATACAGTGAGTCAGAAATTGGAAAAATTAAGAAGCCTCTCAGGTAATTATAATGAAATGAATCTTAAGGATATAGACGGTTATGGTTTAGGCCAGAACAAAATTCATTCATATATGTAAGTCTAGCAGCTTTTATATATGCATCCCGTTTCCTTTTCACATGATTAAATCTTAGAATTTATTCTGAGGAAAAGAGATTGCTTATTCCTACATCAAAATGAAATATCAAGAATGAAGGTTAGCTTTTGCACGACTGATAATCTCTTGAGAGTTTGTGGAATGGATGTTTTAATGTCCTTTGCTGTCAATGTAAATTAGAATAATACGCAGTTTTATGTCTGTGTATATTTACAGACCACCAAGTATATGGACTAAACATTGAAACCCTCTATAATGGAACCGAATACCGTAAATACGAGGTCCTCGCGGCTTTCACTCTTAAGTCTCAAAGCCAACAGACGGAACAATACAAGGCTGTCCTCGCTTTCCTCACTAGTCGTGTCCCAGGATTCATACAGTCTCCTAAAGCCCTATGTACTCAAGCTGAAATGAGTACCCCATACATCCCAGACTTCGATGCTCTGAAACACGTTGTCCAATCGGATCCCCAAGAAACTGTACAAGGAGGGGTATATTATGGGCAGAACTGTGCCTCACCAGGAATTACAACTTACAAAGTGAGTTAAAATATATCGTCCACGAAAGTGAAATTACAGATGACATTCCGTCGTCACACCAATAAAGCATTTTTCAATAACTCTCGAACTCGTTTTCAGGGATCGGCAAAAGTGAGTCAAGAAAGACTTAGCATTATTCGCCAGGAACTCAACAAGATTTGTGGCAGTGACGAAGTCAATCCAACCGTTGAATTACAAACTCCTGCTATCTACGACACAGGAAGCTTCGAAGTTCACTTTTTGAAGGTAGTAAGCAAGGTTTTCAATATATTAAACTGGGTATAATTGTTTAATTATAAATGTACATATTATATCGTAATTTCCTTGAATATTTCAAACTTTATATCCTTAGGAAAAGATTCCACAACTCCTGCTTAACTCAAGCTATTGCGCTGAAGATATGATTGAGGGCGCTATCTACCCCAACGGCTCATATAACCACTTCGTCAAGGGTCCCGAAAATCAGATTACAGTAACTTTTAAGAGGTATCTCACCCTTATCTAATAAATCTAGTTTGAATTAAGGATTGTTTGTAGATACACGAGTATTATTATAAGGAATCCCATTTCCTGGTACAAATCTTTCATACCTTCTCATTTCAGGCCACTTTCAAGTCTCGGTTACACCTTCTGGGCTGCCCTTCCACAAAAATACAGCATCCTCAGTGAAATTTCCATCCCCGAAAGGATGACGGGTATTGTCCCGATGAGTGGTTTCAATGCATCTTATGATCAATACTCTCACCTCCTGATTGGAATGAGTCTTCCCGAAACTTGCCAAATTCAAACTGGACACGTCATCACATATGACCATTTGAACTACACATACAATCCACTACACTGCTGGACAACTGCTGCGGTTGATTCGAGATCCCCTGATGACTTCATGGTCTACAGCCGAGTGAACGCATCTGGAGAGTTTGAAGTAAAGGTCGTAATGCCGAGATATTCCATCACTGCTCTGGTTTCGCGAAATAATGCTACCGTAAGTATTTTGACACATTTTTAATTAGGGATTAATTCTTATGTTGAAATTTCATGAAATAATTATCAATATCGAAGTTTACCTCTTCTTATAATGTTTATATTTCTTGATACAATTTTATTTATTTAAGTTATATTAGCTTCAACTGTTATTTATCCAAACAGATTAATGGAAGGGTGATTTCAGGAGATCAGAGTAAGTACATCGTGAGGAATAAAGAAAACAAAGACCTAATGGTTATCACTAAACATAAAGATTATTATCAAGTTACAATAATCAGTAAACTTATTGTAAACGTAAAGAATGAAGTCCAGATTAAACCTTACCAACCCATGAAGGGACACCTTCGTGGTGTCTGCGGAGACTTTGATGAACAAGCAACATTCGACCTGACAGGTCCCAAAGATTGCTTGTACACAGACAAGGAGCTTTTCAAGTATGCGTGGAGCTTACCAGAAGGCGATTACTGTGATACCCAGAAATTGCATAGTGAGCAACAGAAAGTTCATGAATTTCAGCACTCTTGTCCTAAGCACCCAGCAAATCCCAATGATCTTCGTCTCAAATCTTTATATGGTAAGAGCAACTAATTTGTCTCTTCTCGATTCCACCTCCAATTATTATACAGTAAAAAAAATAGAGAAGACTAGATCTTAGTACGAATGTCCTATGTCGCTGTCAAGATGAGACCGCTAATACTTTTGTTTAAATTCACTCTGCAATATTAGTCTCATTTCTGTGATCCCATCTAAGCAAGTTATTCCTCTCCTCGTAATTGACTCATTCTTTAGGTTCTTTCAAGAATTAGATGGAATCAAGAAACAAAAAAAAGACGAGTTTTAAGGAAGAGTGGAGAGAAAAAATAGTGTATATAGGTGAAAGTTGCCAGGCGAACTGGTCAATCTCTTGCAAAGTAATTTAGTTATTTTTTCATTCTTTAGTGTCACGCTTTATTTCGTGTTAGAGTTTCTCTTATTGCAATAATCTGCATTTCGTTCTACAGAATCAGAGGTAACAAACTGCTACATAAACGTTTACCCAATGAAGCGGAAAGGACCTACTATTTGCGTCACCATGTATCCAGTAAAGATGTGCACCTCAAAATGCAGCCTTTACAGAAAAAGAGAAACAAAGGTGATAAAGCTAAAAAAAAAGTCTAAATAATTAAATTCGTGGTGAAAATTTGTATCATCTGTTTTCTTTTCTCTCGACAGCAAGTCTGCAAGTGTTGGATGACATTTAACACGCCAAAAGAGGTACGCGAAGCTGAATCTAAAGGATACCTTATGCATCCCGTCAATGCTCCTGCCAATCACAAGAGCGAAGTCGAATTCAGTGAAGCCACTGATTGCAGACCACATTAAAATACCCACCTGCCCACGATTTTCTTTACGTGATATGAATCAAAATATTTTAATTTTCTTAAGCATTGACCAAAATAAATAATTCGAAGTTACAATTTGAATTTTATTGACTTATTATTTACTACTTTTGTTAAACATTTATACCCAATAATCGCGTCAACCGTACATTTGAATTTAAAAATGGCAAGAAGTCAAAGGAAATACAATCCTGTCGACGTTAGACCTTCCCAAAAAGTTGTTCTTGCTATTAGAAAATAAATTGGCAACATCCTTCGAAGTTTCGTAAAGGGAAGTAAAATTCGAAGTTAAACCAAGAATAACAAAATTGTAGCTCTTCAATTTGGTCCTTATATACCTACGGCAAGTAAATTTCCCCATTTAATTACCATTAAGAGTTTAGATATTAACAGGCGAAAACCACAGTTGGGTTAGGATGATAGACAATAATGGTTGAGTACATTTGTTAAATTAAAAATGACAACTTTCCTGTCGGTTATAGTCATCTTGGACACATAAAAAAATGGGAAGGTCTCAAAGTCCAAAAAACCTGAATTCCGTAAATAAAAAGCGACAAATAAACGACAGAGCAATCAAAATTGTTCAAGCTTATTCAGTAAATTTGTCAAGAAATAACAATAAAATGCCACAGGCCTAACTAATTCCTAGCAGCTCTTAAAAGAGTTAAAGGGAAGCAAGCAGAGTATTAGCGGGTTCGCTATACGAGATTTTTTATTCCTATATACCCAAGACATCGTATTTACATTATATTTTTGGATACTTCCGAGATCATAAATTATTTTTAGTCAATTTGAAATAGTTATTTTTTTTTCTGTTTTTAGTTCTTTTAATGTATCCCAATAACTCGGGGATGTTGCACATGTATAAGCGACATCCTTAGTCTTCTGTATAATTTCTAGGAAAGGAAAAGCTATGCAAAGCCTATGTAATTCAATATGTGAGGCACCCTTTAATCAAAATAGCAATTTTCACATTGTTGCAAGCCTACTAATATAGAATCCCTTATTTTTAGCCAATTATACATTTTTATTTTTAAAAAATATTGCATTAAAATTTGGCGTGGAGGCATATTTACAAGAAATCTGGACTACATTTGAAGCAGGGACAGAAAATATTAATTAGATATACAAGCCATACTTCGTATTCTTTCTTACAGAAAGAACTTGGTTCCACAGGTACTCCTTCGGCGTGTGGCCTACGGCCTATTTGCTATTCTAAACAGCTTTTTTTAATCCCCTTTATAGACTCTTTATTTTAACACCCTAAACACCTTTTTTAACATAGATACCCTGAAACATTTTTTAAAAGTTATTTCACCTTTTATTATATTGTCTTTATCCCTTGAAGATTTATATATAGTTGAGAATTTTCCAAACACCTTTTTCAACATAGACACCCTGAAACCTGTTTTTTAAGTTATTTCACCCGGTTTTATATATAGAAAAACCTTCGTCAGATCTTTTTTCATCTAAATTTGTTTTATATACGAAATGATAGTAAAAAAGCGCCAAAGCCCTAATTTTAATACATTTTTTGAACTTCACGATTTGTATGTTTTTTCATTCCAAATCATTCGATAATTATATTTATTTTTCTGAACTCTTAGAAAGAACTTTGATAAAAGCTCGAAACATACAAAAAAAAAACAACCCTGTGAATAAAAGTTTTAAATAAACCTAAACTCAAAAACATGAAAGGTTACTTGTCAACTAAGCCAATTTTTTTTTTTCAAATTTCAAAAATTCAACAAGTTAAATTATAGAGTTAAGGATGTTACAATCAGGTAATGGCTTCACCACTTTCCCCCCGACGGGGGTAGCTTGCGCTTCGCTATTAAGATTAAAATTTAAAATCTAAAAAAAATCAGCTATCGTATAATTTTTATAAATTTTCTGAACTTCGCCAATTATAATAATTTTGAAAAGGAACTAAATTTCCCCCCTTTCAAAATATCACGTTGCTAAAATATAGTTATAGAAAAAGATATAAAAAAATAAGGTAAACATGTAGATTGTCGGCTCGGCCTGAAAAAAAAAATTTGTGCAAATATTATCGTTTACCCGTCTTTGAATCTTCCTGCGCGTTATCGTTCACCCGTGTTTGAATATTCATGCGCGTTTGAGTTTTGTTCGAATGCTAGCTGCCGCCATTTATTTTTTTTTTTTTTAAATCTCGAAATTAAACCCTCCAAAAATGCTGTTTACGTAGGCCATTTTAATTACCAAATTGCCCGAAAATAACCAAACGAAACACTTTGTATCCCGTACTTAAATGCAGTGGTTATACTTCCGAAATAGCGAAGAGAAAAGCCTATTTATTTTGCGCGTCTGCGCCCTATTCGAAATCTAGCTGACTTGAATCACGTTTTATTTTCGACCATCTAAATTCGAAGTTAGGGTTCCCATCTAATGCTTGGCCACAAAAATGTCGCATTCACTTTTAATTCGCACTAAATTATTAACATCCAAAAAGGTGTTTAATTTATCTTTATCAGAAACTAGGGTTAATAATTCCGCAATAGCCGAAGGACAAAATTCACAATTCGATGATTATTTTCAAACTGCGTAAAAGGGGAATATTTGACACCCAAACTGCTAAAAAACAAGTAGTTCCTTGAAATGATCTAGCTAATTACATTTAAATGTATAAAAAAAGGTAACCAAAATAGTAAAATGTGGACAAATATATTGAAAAATAAAAATGATTCCGAATGAGGATAATAAAAAGCTATTAAGTAGGGAAAAAAATTAAATCAAGCATTTCTGACGTCATACCCCCCCCCCAACCCATATTATAATTCGCAAAACGATTAAAGACGCTGACTTGATGTAGTTAAAGCATTCACATCTGTAAACGGCAGAACATTATAACAATTAGGATTATATACTGGGGGGCTGTGCCCCCCAGCCCCCCCCCCAATTTAATGAAACTCAGGATCATCGTAGTGTGGTGCCCCCCATTGTGCTTACCCCCACACGAGCCGTCCCCTTAAATGTACTCCAAAAACGTGAAACATTTTGGAACACGGTTGGAAATACGGTTTATCGGCCGGGCCGATAATCTACATATTTACCAAAAATAAATTTTCTTAACTTCACCATTTGTAATTCTTTGGGTTTTAAAAAATTCACAAAATTTCGACTTGTATTTATTTCTGAACTTCACCATTTTTTTATATATTATAAAAGAATTATTAGAAATAACTTTGATGAAAAACATAAGTCATAACCAAACTAAGATAAAAATATTATTCAAATACTCAAAAATATCCCCTTCTTAAATTATAGAGTTGGTGATTATATATATATATATATATATATATATATATATATATATATATATATATATATATATATATATATATATATATATCATCACTAACTATAATTTAAGAAGGGGATTTTTGGGAGTATTTGAATAATAATTTCATCTTAGTTTGGTTATGACTTATGTTTTTTAAATTATTGATGTCACATTGTAGAAATATTTTTAACCGAGATTTTTTATTTTTTCCATTACCTTTACTTTTATATATAACCCTATTATAACCCTTTAATCACCTGCAGACCTCAATCAACTCCCCCTCAACCTCTTCCCATTCTTTGTACGACTCAAACAAACCAATATCTATCCTATAATACGGTGACCCAAATTGCACCGCATTGTCAATATGAAGCCTAACGAATGCCAGGTACAGTTTCAGAATGACACCAATTCTCCTATTACTCACCCTTCTCTCAATAAACCCTATTACCTCTATTCTTAGCATTTAACATAACATAAATCAACAGATGACAAAATCCGCGAGGGCCTGTTAGACGTCATCCGACCCACCCCATAAACTGCCTCCACGGATTGCATTCAAAACACTGGTTAATTAAAAAGGAGTGACCATCATGGCTTGTCAAAACCTAAATCATGCAGCTAAAATACATAATATTAATATATACAATTTATATAAAAATCTAGGTAAAATACATCAACCTTCTCTAATTTATCTAAATGTTTAGTTACATAATCCATAAATTCCATAACGTTTTTTAAACATGATATGTAGGGTCCACATTGTAATATAGAATAAGACACTCAAAGAAACCTCAGAAATGAGCAGTTTGAAGTGCTTTATGAAATCTAATAATGGGTTCACGTCGACCTAAAAAATAACATTTGACGTAAAGAAATCCGAATGGATAAGTGCTCTTATAAGAGTGCTGTTCTTGTATCGTAATACCTCTCGTTTGGAAAAGTTCGAATTAACAGTAGTCAAATGACCGGGGTTTTTTTTTTTTGTTGTTTCCTAAACTGGTGTGACCTGTGCAAGCGATGCAAAATACAATAAATAAATATAGAAAACTAAAAAATAAGGATCGCCTAAAGAGGAAACTTCGTGCTCTATTTCAGGAGCATTAAAGCTCGAGACTGCACTTTATTACGGGACGATCGGGGTCGCTACCACTTGTACTTGTACTCAGAGCGGGTTCGTGTACATAGACAGACTTGTGGACTGTCTGCCCTTTTGGAGGAGGCTGGCATCCTCCATTTTATTTGACTCTCGTTGTTGTAGGGGTGAGCGGGCTGTCCCTCCCTTGCTTTTTATTGTTGTTTTTTTGTCTTTTGCATATTTTTTTTTTAATCTAGCCTAACATTAGGCTATAAGGTGTCTCCAGCGACTTTTGCCCAGGAAAGCAGTCGCCAGATGAGATGTTTAAAAAAAAAAAACCTCAGGGAGCAGTTTTAGGCCACTTATTAATCCTAGTTTATATAAATTATTTTGGGGAGGGTGTAAATATCAGTGTCAATTTTTGTTGGACACAAAATTGGCAACTATAGTAAATGAAGTTGGAGCTAACTTTAAAACGCAGTGACTTAAGTTATTTGGTTAGCTACAAAAGTGGCAGGTGAATTTTAACTTTAAAAAATGTCAATATATTTTCATGGGAAGAGATAATAGAGAATTTAACTATGAAATGAATGTTCATTGGCTGAATGGAATAGAGGATGAGGATTTAATAGTATAAGATAGGTCACTAAGGTTTTCTAAACACTGTATTGACGCAAAAAAATAGAACAAATAGTGTTGGGCTTCATTATGAGAAATGTTAATTATAAAAATAAAGTGATTATCCATATACTATAGAACTCATATGTCAGGCCACATTTAGAGTACTGTATACAAGCATGGTTCCACACTTTAGACATGATATCAACCTGCTAGTGAGGGTAACAAAGGAGGGTAACAAAAATTATAGCTTCCTTGAGCGTGTTAAATATGCTCTCATTTGAATAAATAGGTGTAGATTAGATGTGAAAAAGGTTAGATGAATATATGAGGAGGGTAGGTTATCATTGATTTTAAGTTGTATTGGGGCCAAATTAGGCAAACTCAATATTATTGATATGTCTTGCATGATTTAGTTTTTTGACGTCATGATTGTGATGCTTTTTTAACCCATTAGACGCCCGACGGCCTTTATACGACATAATTCAGTGCTACGTATTTTTTGTCAAACTCTTATGTTAGTGAGTAATCATCTAATTAAAATACATAAATTGCTTAGGTCAGTCCTTTTTTGTTTGTAAACCGAGATTTATGAATGAGCGTAACTTGACTTGGTTCTAGGCCTCACCACAACACGCCGTGAAAAGAAGGTGATATATTACTCACATCTGTATAAGCATACCGTTTTTGATGACTCTTCCCTTCTTTTTGGTTAAATACACTTGTTTTTCATTTTTTATCTAATTAAAATGAGGAAATACAGCAACACCCCGTTTAGTCCGGGTTTCGCTATAGTACCGTTTTTCATTTAAAAACCCTTTTAATAAAATCCACTATTTACATGCGAAAAGAATAAAATGTTAGTTCGTAGCACTGACACATCCCTTGCGTAGAGTCGCGTGCTTCTCCTCCAGGGTTGCCAATTTAGCACGAAACGCGCTAGATTTGGCGCGTTTTAGCATTGCTTAGCGCGAATTATTTTTATTTGACGCGGTTGCTCTGTTTTAGTGCGTTCGCAATTTATTTTAGTGCGTTCTTGTAGTTTTAGATTAGATTCATTTGATAATCCATTTTCCATCGATGCCAAATCTATTTCAGGGCTGCCAAAGTTTGTACGTTCGTACAAAATTGTACGTTTAAAAACGTTTTTGAACTGGCTGAGAACGCCATCAATTAGCATGTAAAACATTACTCCTTTAAAACGCTAAATTTGTAACTGTTTCTTATGAATTTAGTTCATACAAATATTAAAACGATGAATATATAATAAAATTCACGTGGCGTAAATGTTCGAAATTTGTGTTTTCCTCGAACGTAAAATTGCAATTTAATTGGCAGCACTGAATCCAGCACTGATTAGTTTTGCCCCAAATTGTGTTGAGTGAGCATTCTTTTTTCTAGTGGCAGAAACAGATGCTGTGTTTTTAATTCAATACCCCTTAAAATGAGTAAAAAATATTCCCAACATTTCCGAATAGAATAGCTTTAAAATCCAGACTATAAAAGTTGGCTTAAAAAAGTTGAAGAAGACCAAAGTAAGTGTTTTTGTGTATATTGCAAATATTCATTCGCAGCCAAACTAAGTGATATAAAAAGGCATCACAGCACCACTAAGCATAAAGTGCAGAATCCCCTTTCAGTTCTCAAAGACAAACTAAATTACCCTTCATTAGTAATGCTGAAGCGAACAGTAATAAAGAAATAGAGGGTTGCATGTCCATGTTTATTGTTCATCACTGTTCGATTTAAACTAGATATTTAACTGAATTTTGCAAAGAATCAAAAAACATTATGCTAAAGCGAACAAAATGTACAGAAATTTTGAGAAATGTTCTTGGACCTCATTTTAGAAATGAATTGAAAGAAGATCTGAGAAATGGAAAATATAGCCTAATTATATTGTTTCCTTCTTAGATTTGATTGGATTGCAAGAATGCAAGGCTGGCGCAATTTGCAGTGCAATTAAGGAAAGCTTAAAAATACATTCCTTTGATTTAAAGAACTTGATTGGACTTGGTACAGATAACGCCTCCGTCATGACGGGAATTAACAACGGCGTCTATGCACTATTAAAAAGAGAAGTTCCTCATTTGACTCTGATTGTCGAAGTATTGTGGTTGCTTCTTATTCTTCTCTGTCAGAGAACCATATATTCAATAACTTTTGCACGCCAGTCTGAAACTGCTACTTAGGAAGGGAAACCATTCCTCTATTGGCTGAGTGGACTTTTTAACTACCGTCTTTATGAGAGTGCCACAGCGTTTAATCCGTTTTAAGGAAAGAGCCAGTGAACATGTAAGGATCTAGTGAAACGCCACGAATTAACCAAAAATATATCTTTTTAATTTATCAATTAACTCAAAATATTTACAATAACATATATAAGTTTAACATGGTTTGCCAGAATTGATTAAGGGTCTATTCCAGACGAGTCATGACCAACGCAAAGTAGGGCCCCACGTAAATAAACCAATTACCAGTTAGTTAATTTATGGAGACCTTTTAGTATAACGTTTAGCCAAAATTTACGTGACACTCATCTTAACTATCAATATGACAGGAGTCACTAAATATTATCTCTCCTTTAGTTAGCTTGGATACAGTATAAAAAATCCTACTTAATCAAAACGAATATAAATAGTCATTCGGACTTACATGACCTTGAAAGGATCAGGGGTTGACGGATGTCGCTATATTGGATTTTTCACGCTTCTTTGAGTTACAGCGGCCGACTGGAGTTTTTCCCCGAGATGGGGGGGATGAGAGGGGACACGATGTCAAATTCTTATAATTTTATCTACGGTTATACGTCTAAAAGACGGAGAGAAGAGTTGTGCTTTATGGCTCAAGGAGTACTTTCTGGGTAGCTCTTGAAGTCTTTTAGTATCCTCATCTTCTTTGAGGGGTTGCCCAACTAGGTTTTGGTATACGAGGTGATTTCAAAAGTACTTAAAAAATGGAAGTTCCTCGGGTATTAATTCTTCTTCTCTCCCAATTATTGAGATTGCAATTTGAGTCACTAGAGTGTGAATGGGTCTTCTTTTCTCTTGCTCCCAAAATTCCTGTTTGGCACTGGGAATTGTGATCCAGCCAGACTTCTTACTAAGTCTGTGAAGGATAACTCGGTATGGCACCGATACGAAAACGTGACGATCTTCTAAGTTTTAGAAGTCGATTTAGGAACGGGGTGAGGGGCCGATCTCCTTGATCTAGTCCTCTATCGTCTCGCACGGAATAATCCATCTTTCTTTCCTTATGGGGCTTATTTATAGACCGGCGACCGCCCCACCTAAGGGGGACGATGCGAGTCTGCTGAGGAGAGTGCGAGGGGTGAGCGGGTACCGTTTGGGGGGGCGCTTTAACCGCGGGCCTCAGAACCTCGTAGGTAATCGGATCTTTTGTGAGCTGCTTAATGACCTTTTGTGATTACCTTGATACAGCAGCTCGCCACCGACTACCTATTCGGCGAGATTAAAGCTTCGGCAGTTTGGCTGTTAGTCCGACGACTAATGTTCTCACGCCCCTACTCTTTTGGTACGTTTCTCTCGCGGTCACCGAAGAGGGACTTTAACATATGTATATGTCTGCTTGGCCCTCTGTATGGCGTTATTATATAATTCCTCTACACTGATCAAATGCATTTGTCATTCTCTTCATTTGCAGTGTCTCATGCTGCAGCCGAAGCATACCTAGGCAGTTAGACTTCATGATTGAGGAAACTTATAACTGGTTTTCGCATTCCTCTGTCCGTCAATCAAAATATAAGGTGCTATTCGCCTCAATAAACGACGGTAATTTACCGTTAAAGCTTGTTTCGCCTAGTCCGACCAGATAACTCTCAATAGAAGTTGCTGTTTCAAGAATTTTAGAACAGTGGGTTGAATTGCGTTGCCATTTCATTATAGCCAGGAATGAAGAAAAATGCTTTAAAGCTGAAACTCTATATTCTTTGTTCAACGACAAGAAAAACTTTGTTTTCTGGTGTTTCTGAAACAAATACTTCTTCAAGTTCAAAGGGTTATTAAAATTTTTGAGGCGCAAATACAAGATCCGACAAAATGATTGAGTGATCTCCAATTTCTGATCAATTCTATTACTTCTATGATTTTAATACCAGGAAAAAATTTCAGCAAGATGAGTGTCTTCGGGATTTTATAGACCCGAAACTCTATCTCGCAATGCAATTTTCCTCATCAAGCAGAAAACGAAATACGTGAATGATGCATTAAATTCGCCATTGAGCTTGTGCAGCAAATTAAGCAGTGACTACCAGATAATGTAAAAGTTCTAGAACCCATGAAGAGTTTTAGTACGATTGAGTGCCTTAAACCCATCATACTTCCAATTGTAGACCTTGCAAAACATTTTTTATGAAAATGATGAGACCATAACTAAAATAGATTTTCAATGGAACCAGCTACGCAATGTATCCTGGGTTGAAGTTTCGAACACCATTTCATTCTGGATAGAAGTTTCTTTGAATTTCAATGCTGATGTAGAAAGGCTCTTTAGTGGCAGGAACATTGTTCATTCAAAATTGCGCAACCCCATGAATTTAAAAATATTGAGAGAAATTTTAGCCGTAAAATATGATCTAAAGCGTAGTGATAAATGCTGCTTCAATTATAAATTGCCAAATGATCTGTTCGGAAGAGAGCAGTGATTTAGAAATCTTGGATTCGAAGTAAATTAAAGGTAAATTGCTTTAGATTCATTTGTTTAAAGTTGATTCTAGGTTTTAACGTTCCTATTTTAGCCCGTTTTATTAACGCGTTTTAACACAAGTTTGGCGCTTTATAGCGCGTTTACCTTTAAAACATTTGGCAACACTGTTCTCCTCGCCTACTTCAGTAAATAGTGAGCCACATGCGAGTGAAGATGTGCTCATCATCATTTCTAAAATTGTAAACACCTTTTTATACACATGAGCGCACAAAGGAAAACGAGTGAAAGTGTTTCTGTGCCTAAGAAACGAAAGCGGCTAACATTAGAGCAGAAACTCGATATAATAAAGCTTCATGAAGAAGGTGCATCACATGCCAAAATCGCAAGTGAGAAACATTCGAAAAATTAGAAAAAAGAAAGATCAATATAAATCGCATGGAATGGCTACAACATCTTATTTATCAAAATCTATAACTAAAAACAGAAGCTCGCTAATGGTAAACATGGAGCGACTATTATCGATATGGGTAGAAGATTTAAATCAAAAAAAGTATTCCACTAAGTGAAATGGAAATTCAAGCGAAAGTGAGGAGGTTTACATTGACTTGAAAAAAGAAAACGAAGAGGGGGAGGAACTAGTGAAAATTTTAATGCAAGTCTTTAAAAAACGAACTGGCCTTCATAATGTGCGTATTGTTGGTGAAAGTGCTAGTGCAGATAAAGAGGCCGCTTTAAAATATCCTCAGGAATTAAATGATATAGAAATTGGTGGATATAAAGATGAACAAATATTTAATGTCGACGAAACAGGATTGTTTTGGAAAAAATTGCCAATACGCACTTTTATATCAGCAAATGAAAAGTTATGTCCTGGATATAAAGTTTCAAAAGATCGTCTGACACTTTTATTGGGTGGAAATGCGGCAGGGGATTCAAAATTATAACCGATGCTTGTGTAGCGCACAGAAAATCCTCGAGCCCTTAAAGGTTATTCAAAAAATACTCTCTCAGTATTGGGGCGTGCAAATAAAAAAACGTGGGTTACAAAAGTTTCATTTGAAGATTGGTTCACCAACTATTTTTGCCTTTCAACAGAGAAATATTGCGCAGAAAATGGTTTAGATTTTAAGATTTTATTACTGTTAGATAATGCGCCAGGTCATCCTAATGGCCTTTCAGATTTAAATGAACATGTAAAAATTTCTTTTCTTCCACCAAATACATCATTAATTCAGCCAATGGACCAAGTCGTCATTGCAACTTTTAAGGCTTATTACTTACGCCGAACATTCGCGCAAGCCATACAAGCTACAACGGGAGAAAATGCACCATCATTGACTGAATTTTGGAAGACATAACATAAGAAATGTTATTGCAAACATAGGTGAAGCATTATTGGAAGTTACGCAAAGTAACATGAGGGCTGTATGGAAACATATCATACCACATTGCGCAATTGATTTCGTTGGTTTCCAAACTAATTTTGCGGAAGTCACCAATAACATTGTTGAAATAGGAAAATAACTTGGTATTAAAGAATTAGATTCAGATAATGTGATCGAGTGCGTTAATTCAAACACTAAAGAACTCGACAATGAATCTCTTATTAATATTGAAGAACAACGAGCATACGAAGAAGAGGAGATCAACTTGAGCGATGATGCAGAAATGAAATCTCTACAAAAGAAATTACGCATGAACAACTTGCAAAAATTATCAGCCAAATTGAAACTTTGTCCGATGAAATTATGGATATTGATCCCAATGTTGAACGGAGCACTAAAATTTGCCGAAATCTTAAAAGTGATATTCGATGCTACAAAGATATGTACGAAGAAAAGAAACCAAAGGAAAAATTAGTTCAGATAACGTTGGTACAATTTTTCGGCGGCGGAAAGAAATAAAGTCGATTTATTTTTATGTTCAATTATGTATGCAAATTTTTTCTACATATTTCTTTGTTCTGTTCAATTGTACAGTTATAAATAAATTTCTATACATTCAGCTTGTTTTATTATTCATTATTTGTTAAATTAGACACGAAAATAATCATTGTTACACCAATAAAATAAAAGATGCAGTAGAAAAAAATTCTTTCAGAAACAATTACATACCGCATTTTATATGTATTACATGCTCTCGAACAATCCGGATTCAAACAGTCCGTCATGTCCACGGAACCAATTACTCGGACTGTTCGGGGTATTTCTGTACCTTAAGTTAGTATGTTATTGAAGGCGCACAAACAAGCAAGGCTATTTTGTCTGGAAAATACAGTTTTATAGATCAAAAATACGCTCCGAGCAGAGCAAATTTTCATAAAAGTTAAGATATAAAATAGTCTCCCATGAATAGCACTAGTGTTTTCTATTATTAGAAACAGGTTTTTAAGTGTAACTGATTTAAAAAGCTTAAACTATCCATGGGTTTCGGTGAAAATTTGTGGAAAAACTGAGAATTATCAATCATAATTATAAATAGGTATAAGATTATTTATAATTTGTGAATTATATCAATAGAATAATTCTTTTTAATTAAAATGATATATTATTGGGTAATTGTGTAGACGATGGCCGGATTCTAGGCCTAGCTTTTTGGGAGCTATTTTGGGCTACTTTTCGTTGTTACTTTTTTAGAGATGAAATCGAAGAATTTTATGGCGATATTCGTTTTTATACTGTGGGGCTGTGCCCCCCAGACCCCCCGTCTCTAAAGGATTGAAACTCAGGGTCATTGCAGTGTTATCCCCGCGGCGAGCCGTACCCAACAACGAGCCGACGCTCAAAATAATCGTTAATACTTACGTCACACGGGTCATAGGCACCCTATTGACAATGAACCAAAATACGACCGTAACAATGTTCTCGATTGAAAGGCATGATCCAGCGAAAAAAGTGCCTTTCCGAGCCGTCGATTTATATTTACAAGGTTGTATTTTACCGTCAGCGTTGATACACGATTTATCGCACCGAAAGACCCAGTTTTTGTTTATTCTGAGCTGTGCAGAACAATTCGGACACTCGCGTGTTGATTTGAGAAGCCCATGGGCTTCGAGAAACGCAACACATTTCTCGTTGTCGGTTAAAATATCACCGAAACGGTGAATAGGTAACGAACAAACTTCGCACGAAAAAGACATTTTGACAAATGAGCGGGAAACGGCGTGGGTGGTCGTTTAAATATGAGAGGTGATGACGGAAAAGTAGTTCATTGTTCCCGGAAAATTCGTGACTTTTTTTTTTTACTGAAATTGACCATTTGTGTTTCTTGAACTACACATATATAGTAATAAAAACACTAATACTGAACGCATCCATTTGGAACAATAATCAAAATGAAGGTCGTAAAAAAACTTATTAAAAAAATCAAAGAAGAGAAATAAATACGGAACAGAAAATATGAAAAAGTCGTGTTTTCGTCAGAATTAAGACGTGACACTTCATTAACAACACCGAAATATGGTTTAATCGTGCATTAAGCAATGGGAAATTAAGTAAAAAGTAAATAAAAACACTAAATAATGTCAGGCATAGGGTAGGTAGGATATATAGAAAAGAAATAGGGGGAAAAAACATCTAAAATATAAGAAAAACCAAGTTTTGATCATTATAAAAAACACAAAAAGCCTTGAAACAAATACAGCTTTCTGATTGGTCATTTATGAAACTGAATCCAGATCTGTGATTGGCCAGTGCGATAGCAGAAAAACACTGAAAAGTAGCCCAAAAAATAAACTAGAGTCGCATCCGGCCATCGTCTACACAATTACCTATTATTGGATTTATAAAAAAGGATTTAAATATTTTGAATTATTTTTGATAACGTATACAATTTGTAATTTCGCCCAAGGCGATTTTGAGCAAATTAGCCCGGAGCTACAAATCATGAGGGTGATTCCATTTTAAATAGTTCAGGCACAATTCGTAGATGCAGTTTATTGGATGACTTCTGATAGACCATTGTACCTTCACCCTGCAATCTTTGGTATACACCTTTTTTCTAATAAAAACTTTGTAGGCGGGAGGTCGGAACTTACAGGGAGACCTTAGTCTACGGTAAACATGTAGATCGGCGACGCGCCCGACAAAGTGGATTTTTGTGCGTTTATATTTCGTTCACCCGTGCATGAATATTCATACGCGTTTGAGTACTAGTTCAAATATACCCAGCGCCATTTTTGTACAAAAATGCCTGAAAATAACCAAGCGAAAAACGCTGTTTACTTACTTTATTGCGGTGAGTAAACTAGTAAATAATTTGCAGAATAGTTTCTAGAGAGACCCGGGACTTTGAGAAAAAGGTGCCATTCGATGCTGATTTCTTAAAATAATGGCGATCACTTGAGTCACGTTTAGTTTTAGAACATCTAAATATGGATAATTTAAAGATAATTTAAAGGCATAGAATAGCAAAAAGCAAATAATGTTTATCTTTATTATATACAAATTAAATATGTAAGCAAACATAATAAACAGTAGTAATTATAAAAGATTGAATGATTTTACTTTTTTTATAGAGTAATAACCTATCTTGAATATAGTTCGCTTATATGTTCGCATAAATACTGGAAAGCATTGGTTCCAAACCTATCTCGCCATCCTTTCACTTAAGGAGGCTGCTAATAAGTTTCTTCGACAACCTCGCATTTGTTTAATTTTCTGTTTCTGTTTATTCCAATATGACTCAATAGCTTGGGTATGCACACCCGTGTGAGGATCTACACAGTTAATGCTATGATTTACTGTTCTGTGCTTAAGTCCAAGATCTCGTTAAATATGGCGATAAGATTAGAGTATCTTTTACCTTTTATGACTTTAAATCTTATCATTTGGATTTTATGTAGATTAGATTATGAATAAAAAAAATTTATAATGTCAACTTTAGAATCTTTAGTCGCCAACTGTAGAATCCACCACCCAAGACATCTGGGCGGCGGATTATCCAGTTGATCCCATTCACTTCTATAAACGTTAGACCCCCCCCCATGAATTGAAACTCAGGATCATCGTAGGGGGCTACCTCCGCAGTGTTTAAATCCACCACGAGCAGTTCCATTGAATTTACTCCAAAAACGTGAAACATATTGGAACACGGACGAAATAGTTTAAGACCCATCGTTGCGCCGCCGATCGTAATGTTTACCAAGTCTACTTCGCATTCTGACCTTCATAAAACTCAATTTAAAATTTTCACCAGTCGCTAATTATAACACGCGGCCTATCAAAGGACATAACATTAAAACAATGTACAAAGGATTTTGCTTTATCAAGGTTAAACGGAAATTATCATGAAATAATTTATGAACACTTACAATGATATTATGATTCAATTAAATAAGTCCTACGAATATTTACCTACGAACAAATGTAAACGAAAATTACCGGGAAATAATTTATGAACACTTGCGATAAGATAGCATTTATTAATTAAACGAATCCTATGGGAAAATTACCCACATCCCCAAAAGCTTTCGCGCCCAAACACTATCATAGGCTTTGGTTTACCCTCTAGTTGCCAGTTCTGACTTTTTTGCCATAAATCCCAATTCTATTATCTCTATCTTATAACGATATAGTGAAATAAAAAGAAAGCATTTTATTAACATAAAAAAAGATATTTTTTCAGAATATGCACTAACAAAATCTCCCTCAGACAAAGAAGTAAAGGACATTATGCAACACTCATGAATACAGCCTGGATTGCCAGATCGCACTACTTTTCACGAGTGCGCTCTTCTTTAAAATTTTGCGCTACTTATTTTTTTTCACGCTATAATCCGCTACTTTTTGAAGCATTATGTACGGTGTGAAACATGTTCATGACATAACTTTATTACACGACTTGAGAACTGATTTTCTGTGAATAGTTGGTACATTTGTTGATAAATCTGTAATGAACAACTTTGCCAACTTTCCAAGAAAGTATTAGGCTTAACGGATCAAGTAAAGATAGTCCCTCCCATTTTATCAAGTAAAGATCATCCCTCCCAAAGTTACACTAGTAAAGCTAATCCTTGCCAAGGCTAAAATAAAAAATAACTTACAAAATGTATTTATGAACAATTAAAAATTGTAAACTTTGTAGAACTCTAGAAATTAAATTTTAATAACTTAATTAAAACGGTATTGTCTGGCAATCGTATCGCAAAAATCATTGAACACATTGTATTTATGTCCAAGCCACATAAATTCCTGCAGATAAGAGTTTAGCATTTCGCTCTTGGATCCTCCCATGCGTTTAATTCTTAGTTTAAGCTTATTCCAGTAGCTTTAAAATGACGATGCCATAACCTCGTCTACCACCCATTTTACCAAGTAAAGTTCATCCCTCTCCCAATTAACTAAGTAAAGTTAGTCCCTCTTTTTTGTCTTAGGAGGCACTATCTTTACTTGATTTGGCTTAACTTTGGTGGCCGAGTAATAAATAGTATGTCAAAATTCTATTTTTTTTTAAGTCTACGGTAAATATTCATTGAAAAATAAGGCTTAAATTTGTTAAATTATACCAAGTTCTGGATCTGGTAGCCGTTAATTGGCCTGACTCGGATGTAAAACCAAATTGCAATTTTAAAAAAAAATAGTCAGTGTTAAACATTTCTGTGGTATGGTCTATCAAGTTTTTACATTCATTATTTTAACTTTGGAATTTGAAAACTAAAAAGTGTAAGAGTCAATGAATGTAACCATTGTTTAATTTTCATTGTTCAAATTTTATACTCTAAAATTACAATGAGCAAATCGTATCATGTTAAAATATTTCAAACTGGATGGTTGAGAGATCCTCATTTTTCTAAATGGTTGAAAGAGATAAACGACGACAAAACAAGTGTTTTATGTAAAGTGTGTAACATTAATTTGCGAGCGCACAAAAGTGATTTAAAAAAAAACATTCTTCCTCATCTAAACATGTGAAAAATAGTGCTTTAGTACAGTTAGTTATATTCAAAGAACACTTTGAAAAAATCTTTGTCAAATAAAACTAAAGTGACGAAACTCGAACTTGGGTTAGTGGCATTTGTAGCTTGCCATGTAAGTATTTCTAGTGTCGATCATTTAGGAGAATTACTTAAGTGAGAAATGCAATCAATCATCATCCTATACTGTTGATTTAAAGTTACATAGAACTAAGTGCACTGCTCTGATTAACAATGTTTTAGCTCCAGCCCAAATGAACAGATAAGTAATATTCAATTTTCTCTAATTGCATGTAGCCGAGGCGACTGATGTTGATTGTATAAGATATCTGTGCCTTTGTGTTAGATATTATAATAAAAAAGAAAATCAAATCGCATCACAAGTTTTTAGGATTAATTCTTGTCACAATGACTACGGCTAAAGAAGTACTTCATACAGCTTTGAAGACGTTTTTGAGTGGTGGGAATTGATATTAAAATTGCTTTTCTATTCCAAACAAAGGGAACTTCTAACCTTTGTGTAGCTAATAACTCTGTGTACACTTTAATGAAAAACGATAATCCAAACTTAATACTCGTGAAATGTATTTGCCATTCTCTTCATTTAGCATGTTCATAAGCAGCAGAGGAATTGCCTTCAAACATCGATTACATGATGAGAAACTTATAACTGGTTCATTAGATCATCTCTTCGAAGCGAGTCTTACATGAAAATATATAGATTGATAAATGATGGCGAGGAGCTCACAATTAAAAAATTATTTCCCTTTCAGGCACACGGTGGCTAGCAAGGAGTATCTGTGTAAAAAGGATTCTTAACACGTTAACTGCGTTTGGCAACTCAGCGTTCTTGCTGCCATTCAGGTTGTCAGATTGGCTTTTTTGACGCCAAATTCCCTAAATCTGGTGTTTTTTTCACGTTGTTTGGCATCAGAGAATTGATTTGGCATTTCCCTGGCTTTTTTACACGCTAAAATTATATACACTAAAATTATATATTATTCTTTTCATTTTTTTTAGCAGTTACATCGAACGTGCAAATATTTTTCTGCCCAAACGGCACACTGCAAAACCAATGTGGGTGTGCTCATGAAGGGTTGCCAACTCAGTGCTTCTGACACTAAATTTAGTGCCTTTTTGTTACTTTCAGTGCCAAAAATTATAGTTTAGCGCGCCCGCATAATTTTAGTACCTTTTCTACCATTACAGTGTCTTTTAATATCAGTTAATGCAAACTTTAATTTTAAAAATTAATTATTTAGGAAATGACACACACTGATTAATAATCACTAGTGAGACGAGATTTTAAAGCACATAGTGTATATTTCTTATTCTCGCTGAAATTCAAATGTGAGAGTCAAATATTGATGAACATGTTTTGAACATGGCTGTAATCTGTTCGCGCATGACTCAGCAGTTGATCAGTTTAACGCATTTGCGGCTTTGCGCATTGCTTTCGCTATTCATGAACTGAAATTGTTTTGTGATAAAAAAGATAACTAAATAGGCTAACTTAATGATTTATTTATTAGTAACTTGTGAAATAGGACAATAAGTGTTTATATGAAATTAATTATTTTTGGTAAATATGTAGATTAGCGACTGGGCCGAAAAGGTGTTTTTTTTGGTAAATATTTTCTTTCACCCCTGCCGGAATATTTATGCCAGTTTGAGTCGTCTGACGTCAGACCCCACCCCCACCCCAATTATTATTCGCAAAACGATTAAAGGCGCTGACATGATTTGGTTAAATCATTCACCTCTGTAAACGTTAGCACATTAGTCTATAAACAATTAGGATTATATACTGGGGGGCTGTGCCCCCCAGACCCCCCTCCCATTTAGTGAAACTCAGGATCATCGTGGTATGGTCCCCCATTGTGTTTACCCCCACACGAGCCGCCCCCTTAAATGTACTCCAAAAACGTGAAACATATTGGAACACGGACGAAATAGTACGTCCCATCGTTCGAGTCGCTAATCTACATATTTACCTTATTTTTTACCCTTCGAGATGAGTAAAAAATATCCACAGAACTTTAGAGGAGAATGGATGTCAAATCCAAAATACAAAAACTGGTTAAAAAGAGTGGAAGGTGACGATACGAAATCATTTTGTAATTACTGCAAATGTGTTCTTCATGCTAGATTAAGTGACATAGACCAACATAGTAACACTAATAAACACATAAAGGCTGAAGCACCTTTCAGTTGTCAAAGACAAACAAAGCGAACATTTGCATCTGTTGGGCCTAGTACTGATTTAACTGCGAAACAAACTGAAGGACAGTTAGCATTATTTATTGCTGAGCATTGTTCCCTACAAACTGTAGATCACTTAACTGAGTTATGTAATAAGTGCTTTAGTGATGCGAAACAAAAAAAAACTTAGGCTTAAACGATCAAAATGCACAAACATTATTACTAATATTCTTGGTCCGCATTTTAAAGAAGAGTTAAAAAATGATGTAAGAACTACCAAGTACAGTTTAATAATTGATGAATCTAATGACATTTCTATCACCGAGTTACTAGGAATGTTATTAGATATTATTCAGAATTAAAAAAAATAGATCGTAACTTATTTGGATTTAGTTCAATTAGATAAGTGTAATGTTAAGGCAATGAGCAATGCATTAAAAGGATGTCTAGAAAAGCATAATCTTAGTTTAAAAGATCTAATTGCAATAGGCACAGACAATGCTTCAGTAATGATAGGCGTAAACAATGGGGTTTATACGATATTAAAAAGAGAGATTCCTCATCTTATACTCATAAAATGTGTTTGTCATTCCCTCCAACTTGCTGTCAGATGCTGCAAGTGAACATTTGCCAAGAAATCTGGATTTTTTATTAAAAGAAACTTACAACTGGTTTTCATATACTTCAGTTCGCCAATCAAAATATAATTAAATTGTTTGCTACAATAAATGATCGAAATCAGCCATTAAAGCTTGTTCAGCCTACTACAACACGATTGATGTCAATTGAATCTTCAGTGGTAAGAATTTTGGATCAGTGGATAGAATTAAAAACTTATTTTCAAATTGCAAGGAAAGAAGAACGTTGCTATTCTGCCGAAATGCTTTATTTGATGTTTTGTGATAAGAAAAACTGTTTATCTCATCTTTCTAAAGCACATTCTTTCCGAAGTTCAAAGAGTGAATAAAAAATTTGAAGCAGAAACACAAGACCCAACGAAATTATTAAATGATCTTCAACATCTCATCGATGTACTAGGTTCAATTATTCTAATTCCAGGAAAGAAATTAAATGACAAAAATTCAGTGCAAGATTATCTTGATCCAAAACCATATCCTGGTTATCAATTTGAAAAAGAAATCTCGGAATATAATTTTACTGAAGAAGAAGAGAGTGAGATAAGAGAGAGATGTATAAATTTTGTTGTAAAAGTTTTAGAACAAATTTGGCAGCGTCTTCCTGATAATTTTAGTCTTTTAAAAGCAATGAGTTATTCCAGTGTAACAGAATGCCTCAAATCAATTAAACCAAGAATTATAGACCTTGCAAAACATTTTAATGACGAACCAGAGATTCTGACACAAATTGATTTCCAATGGAGAAATTTGCAAACGATAAATACAGTTGCCTTTTGGAATGAGGTATCATCGTATAGGGATTCGACTGGGGCAAATCCATTTGAAAAATTATCAACATTAGCTTTGACAATTCTCACCATGCCACATGCAAATGCTTATGTGGAAAGATTATTTAGTCATATGAACTTTATTAAATCGACTGAGCGAAATCGGTTAAGCTTAAACACTGTAAGGGCGATTTTAAATATAAAATATGGACTTAAACGAAATGAAAAATGCTGCTATAGTTACACACTCCGAATAGAATCAGTGAAGAAGATTGGATCCCTAGATTGCTATAAATTAGCCAGGGAGAGTGATCCTGAAGCTTCCACATCAAAAGAAGTTGAGTTCCCAATCATTATTGATTAAAAACAAGGTAACTATTTGTTCATATCATTTTATTCATTAAAGTTTTAAAATATATTTCTATATACTTATAGTTAATTATTCGATTATTCATTAGTGCTTTTATTGGTGCTTTTAAAAAATGATTTAGTGCATTTTAGTGCTTTTAATGAGCAGAACGGGGCTATTTGGAATTGGCAATCCTGTGCTCATGTGATTTCTAGTCATAGGCAAATATAGGTTTAACGCGTCTGGGCGTGTACTTTCTAAGTTTCTATATGGTGACACTGTGTGCTTTTATAATTTATTAGCTTTACCCATAGCCCCGTCTTCAAAGAAATGGAAAGTTTCTTATGATAACAATCGTAAATACAATTATAATTGGGCCAAAAAATGTATGGTGCAAAAAGGGTGAAGTTGGCTCAGGGGCAGCATTTTGTAAACTTTACCATTGCACTATTATACCAAGAATTAGCAACCTCTCAACTCATTAAAAAACCGAGAAACACAGGATGAAAACTCCGTCAAAAATACAGACACAACTTAATGTAAAAAGGAGTTTTAGGCAAAATAGTGATAAAGTTAAAGAAGTAGAGCTTAAATTGCTGTATGACCTGCTATTGTGCGATGCGTACAATTGATCATCTGAGTGAAATCATGATAGCACATGGACAGGGAAATACACTGAGACACATAAAGTTACATAGAACTAAATGTTCATGATTAATAAAAAACATCATTTTTGCCGGCACTGAAAAGAAAAGAAATATTCATCAAGTTGATCTTGGTATATAATTCTTAACAGAATGTAATAAGTTCCTACAGCAAAACAACAGTACTGAGTCTCATCTACAAATAAAAAAAAATATCAAACGAAGATGTATGTATATGCTAGAAGAAGTTCTAAGTCAAGTTACATATAGACTTCCCTCGGCGAGAGATACATTTCGAGATCTATCAAAATTAAGCCCAATGATAATTTTAAATCAACTTTGAAGGGCCATGTTTTCAGAGTTGCCTCTTTTACACCTCTCAGGATGGACTCCCTACAGACAGTGAACAGTTTTGGATTGGTGTACTTCAACATCAGGCATTTAAAGAACCTGCTAACTTTGCCCTTACTTGTTTAATAACTCCACTTAGTAATGCCGTAGTTGAGAAACAGAATGCAGCTGAATCTTCTTGATGCTCTTGTCAGAATCAGGGCAGAACTATTGCTTTCAAACAAATGTTGTGAGGATTTGATTCCATCTTCAAAAATGTTAAAAGATTTCACATCTGACAAGATTTATGCTGCAGTTTTCACTTGCTCCAGTGTGGATGACACTGATGAAATGGATCTGGAGCTTTTTATCTGATGTAAGTATAAAAAATATATTTTAAATTTGTTTGACTTTTTTATGCCTATGATACAGTATTGTTTGGCTTTAAATAAAAAAAAATAATAATATGGCAGCCCTGCTGCCATTGCATTTGCTTTGAAGCAATGACGCTTCAGTGTTGACAGATTTCGTCGTGAAAGGGCGTAAGTCTATCTCATAATTGCTCCTCATCTTAGTGACAAAAGATTCAATGGGACGTATGTGGCAAAAATCGCAGAGCGATAAATTAGCCCTTCCTTTATAGCGTTTGGGGCCACATGTGGCCAAATAAATGTTGGTGCACAGGAGTCCCAAAACGCAAATTGGTATTACTCCCTTATCACTCTTGCGCTATATACCACCAGTGTAGCATTTTAAAATAGCCACATGTTATGCAATATGCGACTCATCTTTGATTTTGTTATTTTTATCAGAATAAATAATGTTCATTTGGAATTATAATCATTATGTATATATTATTTGTGGATCAGGTAAAGATAAGGGACCCCAGAGGTTTTCTACATCCAATAACCCCAACACACGCCTGTTCTTTAGATTAAAAGCACGCTGGTCCTTCAAGTTATGTCATGTTTGTGGATTTGGTTAGGTTAGGTTAGGTTAGTTTAGTATTATTTGAAGTTGAAAAGCTTTTGGGTCACATATTCATCTTATGCTTATATATGAATATCAATATAGGTACTCATTCATTTTATGGAGAAGTATTTGAATTATCAACCCTATAGGCTGATAATTATCCTTGAACTTAGCCGAATATTTACTAACTAAAGGAACCTACCTCTGCGGAACAGTTTGCTCAAGGAAACTAAATGTACCAAAAGGTAATGAAGCAAAATTGAAAAAAAAAAGAAATAAAGGCTCTTGAAAATAAAAATGATGTCAAGATTTATAATTGGCGTGGCAAAAAGAATGTAGCAATCATATTAACAATGCCTGAGCATAGTGATGGGCTACAGCCAATAAATATAAGAGCAAGAAATGAAGATGAAATTAAAACAGCTGCCCCAATGATTTCATACAATACTGCAAAAAGGGTATCGATGTTTCCGACCAGATGAGCTCCTATTATTCTCCATTGAGAAAGAGCTGAAAATGGCAAAGAAAGCTTGTATTTGAGCTGATTGCTTCCATTGCTGTGGTAAATTCCAGGATTCTTTACACTAAATGATCTAAGAAGAAACTGATGGGTATTCGAGAATTCAGAGAAGGCCTTGTTTGTCCTTCCTCTGGCAAAGAAACTACAGAAAAACTACGAGCTGGAAGAGAACCCCCACAGGGTATCTGGCATGACCACGTCTCACACATTAAGAGAAGCAGATGGTCTAAAAAGTAAGACAAGGGAAAGATGTTTAAGTTGGTATCAGAAAATTTCCCTGAACGAAGGATACAAACTGGCAGCAAATAAAATCAGAAGAGTTTCAACCTTCTGCGATAATTGTGAAAATCAACCTCATCTTTGCATTCCGTGTTTTGCAGAAAAGCATAGCAGTGAAGATTTTTGTTAAATAAATTTAGTTGTTTCTTTTAACTAAGGAAAATTCTCTTATAGAAATCTGCATAGTATATCACTCGCTGGATAGTCTTATTCATTTTTTATTGATATTCTTATTTATATAGGGTAAATCTCATCTAATTTGCAATTTTAAAGAATTGTGATTGTATTTTTTTAATATAGTTTTTGAGATTTTGCAATTAGAAATAACCAAATTTTCAAATTAATAAGAGAAATAATCCTCCCAAAGAGCAAATACTAAGGTTTCTTGATAATGAAAATTTTAGGCATATAAAAAATCGATTTTGCACCACGGGTGTACCATTACGCAAAATAATAAAAACGTGGGTTGGTACACGAGTCGCCAAAAACGCATTTAACGGGTTAACTAACCAGTGGGATACTTTAAAATTGCATTTTTCAGATGGTTTCTTCAAATTGTTTGCAATGCAACTATGAAATTTTATTTTACATTTGTGAGGCCTGTATTAAATAAATTTGAAAAGATTAATTTGCTTTTTCAAAAAGACATGGTAGATCATGCCTCTGTTCTCGTTGAATTATGCAGTTTTACATTGTCTATGTTAAGAAGAATCTTGCCTCCTTAATTTGTTAATCTTCGCACAAAGACTTTGGATACGAATTTAATACTTTTTTGATGAGTAAAATTGCATCTAATAAAATTTCTCCAGAACCAGGAAACAGTGTAAATCCGATGTTTTAATTTTTTTGAAAAGAGCATGCAAAGTTTTTACACGTATCCCTACAAAAATTGAAGTCCTTAAAAAAGTTAAAGGTTTATCTCTGACTGTTTATTTAAGTCAGTTTCACGCAACATTTTTAACTCTCCCACTAGCATTAGCTAATCAATCTTAGATCGAAGAAATAGAGAACCAATGGCGCAGATTATTCACTCAAAATTGACAAAGTATCTTTTTTGAAGAAATCCCTACTGACGCGTGTAAGGTAGCAACCATTAAAAATGCAGCTGGGGAACCTTTATTACCTAAATTGTCAAATTTTGCACTTACTGTTTGCAGCTTACCAATAAGCAATGCCCCCTTTGAGAGAGTATTCTCAATGGTAACATTTACCAATGTTAAGACTGAAAATGACACTTGAAAGGCAAAACATTTGCTGCTATAATTTTGCACCGAGTAAAGCCATGCTGAATTTCAATTCAAGGATAATATATGAGAAGGAATTAAAGAGGAAGAGAGAGATACTCAATACGTTGGAATCTTAAATTGGAAAGGTAATTTTACGATAAATATCAATTTAGAAATTCAGCATAATTTTTTTAAATAGTACCAAATTCTACCAACGTCCTAACAAAATTATCAAAACTTGTTTTAAGCAAAATACCGATTTTGGTAATATAATACCAATTCTTGCCATGCAAGGGCCTATTTCTAGTGTCGATGATTAAAGAGAATTAATTAAGCGAGAAATGCAATCATCATCCAATACATTTGATTTGAAATTTTAAAGGTAAGGTCCGTAAAGAGTACATTTACTATACTATGAAACTTTGTTTTTATGTTTTATGAGTTTCTGAAAATGAAATTATTTATACGCTACTTTCCACCAAATATTAGCTCCTTTTTCTAACTTTTGTGCGACTTTTTACAAAATTGATCTCGGCAGCCCTGAATACAGACAGGAAAAACATGAGTTCAAGATTCTGCAAGGGAAGGGGCGCTTCAATGCAAAGTTTGGATAACAAAAATACGATAGTCGATCGGTAGGACGATTGACAGTAGTCGAGGGATGGTGGAGAAAAACAAATGGGTGTAATATTCAGCAAGAAACTTTTACATTATGAACTTTGAAAGAGGCCAAGCATAGATTGATATGGAGGGAGCGATATAAAATTGATTTCCTACCATTCCACAGAAAAAAAAATCAGAGACTAGAGATAGGAACAAGATCAAAATAGAGAGACGAACTCATGATATCTATGGAAGAAAAAAACAAGAACAAGGGATTATCAAAGGACATTCGGGTCAATCTGTCCAAATATCTCTCCATAAAGTGCATCCAAAGGATAGTGTCCATAACATCGCCTTAAAGTTATTACCATTCGAGGCCTATCAAAATCTCTAAGATGAAACTGCAATATACAATAATACAAATATTGAAATATGTAAAATTCATACAAGACAAATCTCAAAACTCACAATAACCTTCCTTACCATAAAATCGTCCAACCTGCGCATGAAAATCTTTAGATTTCTATTCTCTTACCACCTGTAGTAAATCATTCCATAAATCTACCACTCTATATTTTCTTACATCCACCCTAGACCTCTGTTTTCTAAGTTTCAAGTGGCGAGCCCTAGTAAAATTACTACCCTCCAACTCAGAACTTTCTAAAATCCAACTTATCCATCTCGGAACCAATTTTAAAAAGCTCAATCATATCTGCTCTCAGATCCCTTCTTTGATAAGGGAGAGCATAGTACGCCGTAGGGCGGGTCATACTTTGGGGCAACCATATATTTTAATTAAATCCTTTAATGAGGGGTGCTTAAATTATATATTTTGAAAAAGAACTTTATTTTGTTATACAATTGCTCCTATCTACATCAATTTCCATTTAAATAAAAGTAAATTTTTCCCTTTCGTCACGAGCTTATGTAACCTATTTTTATTTAATCCAAATACACACAAACACAAAGTAACCTCAAATTTACATGTTTATTGAGTGAGAAAAGTGTATGCAAAGCTCCACATATAGCTGCATGGGTCACTTTGGGTCATATTCAAAAGTTAAACTTCACCAGAGCACACAAATCTTGCTTTGACTCATTCCTGGACATCAGACGTCTACTTGTCTCTTGTGCCCTGATTCCTCCATCCCTTTTTTCATGTAAGAAATACTTGAAAGAAGCCTCAGGGACCTTTCTTACAACCATCTCAATGCTCTGTATGTGACAATGCCAGTCAGGTACTTTCATGAGAGAGTCAATGATGAAGTTTTTCAATTCAGAAGTACTTAAAGAGCAAGTGAGAGATGGCTCAGAGACATCCTCTAACCAATTAATCAGATATCCAATCCTGGTAGCATCACAATTGATGTCTGGTGCCCTTTCTAAGCCTTACAAATGAGTCTCCCAGTTGAGTATCTGGGTCCCCTTCTTCCCTGATGATCTGGATTCTTTTCACCCCTTCAGTTCTCTCCGCCTGATCTTCAGAGCATAGGAGGGTTTGGAGGATGGCTTCATTGTATGCATACCAAGCTAAGCTCTTATCAGTTGGCAAAACAATATCCAACAACTCCTTCTTCTAAGACTTGAGGCAGTGAAGTTGATAAAGAATGTGTCTAGGTCCCTCGGTCCAAGAGTACTTAATCTTAACGTTAAACCAGCAGGGGTAATATACACCAATGATGAACTCAACAATCAGTCGTAGATTCTTAAAGGCCTTTCCTTTGAGCTCATGCTTTGACACCCACAGCTGAAGAAGTCTGTTAGCTGTGGTCAGCCAGCAACTGTGATTTACTGGTTCTATTTCCAATAAAGAAAGCCCTGTGGGAAGCAATCCATCTCTGATTGCCGATATAATTATATAGCCGCAGTGTTGATCAGTGGAAAGATCTTGCACCACTTTCTGAGGTATCTTGGTCAGAGGAGGACCTAAAAATATTTGAGTGAAATTTGGGTTGATATCCAAGTCTTTAACAGAGACAAGGGGCTTTCCTATTCGTCCGGAATATCTGCTGTCAGATAGTGTTGGGCCATTCAGGTTGTCAATTAGATGACGGAGAGGAAGTTCTCCAGTGTGCAGGTTACAGACCAACCAAACAAGCTTTCTGCCAAAATGGAGCTCCATTTTTCGCATTACCCCAGCATTTACACCGGTGTTTACATTCGTGGAGTTTCCTCCAATGGCCATTAAGCTTTTATCCAAACCCCTTTCCCTCAGCCATCCAAACATAGCCTAAGCGATCTTTTCTGCATGTGATTCTTCTTTTGTAGCCTTTTTTGGAACAAAGTGGAAGAGGTAATTGCTCCCAGGCTTCTCATGACAGTGTAATGCCCATCTTTTGTTTTTGCTGGAAACAATTTTTCACTTCCTTCTGCCTCCGTCATAAAATTTGTCATAATTCGTCGATCAAAGAGAACACAAGAAATTCCCCCATCCTTCCTTAAGTTGTCCTCAAACTCATGTTTAATAACTGTCATTAGCTTTTCATGTGCTCTCTTAAGTTTATTCTTATCAATTACTTTACTTGTATCTTCCTCAGTAATGAATCCAGCATCTATTAAAGCTGCGGTTGCTATAGCTGCAGTTGGTCTTAATCCGACACCATACCTTATACTAGCAAGAGCAATATTTGGAATTTCATCATAATTCTTTCTATTCCTGGTGGAAGATTCCGACTCTTGCACAGCTTCAAAAGTTACTTCATCGCCCAAACTGTTGTCACCATCAGAATTTTCTGCCTCCAGATCTTCACCTTATGCCCCCAAATGCTCGATTTCTTATCTTGCTGCTTTTCCTACTAAAACAGCGCTTTCCTCCTTACTTTTTCTCTTTCTTTCTGCTATCCTTTCTTTTTCTTTCCTTTCTGAAGCTGTTAATTGTCTATTATGCTCTGGAATATCAGGACCTCTAATATGAAAGGTAGCTTTACTTTTAACCTTCTCCTTTTGTCCTTTTTTTTCTCTTTACTACAACAGCAGTTAATGTGGGCTTCAGTCTCCCAGCCATTACAACCTACTTCACCACAACTGGAAATTTGACATTTGTATGTCATATATCAAATAACTTATCTCGTTTTGCAATGAACCTCTCTTTTACTTCAATTTTTCGTTTACCAAGGGAAACTTTTACTGCCTCCTTCCACACCTCCTTAAGCTTTGATATTATTGTGACCTTTTGATTTACAACAGGTGGTTTGAAGAGACCATTAACTTTGGTCCATTGATTAATCAAGCCCTGATACATGTCTTTTACCAGCTGGTCCACTTCATAATTTCTCCGGTCATCTTTACTTTGCTCCCTCAGGTAGATGCCGTACCTCAAAATATCTCTTATTGTTGGTAACTCAGACACCATCAGCTCTTGCTCACTCCCAACAAAATTAGTCAGATGAGAACTTTATTGTCACACTAATTGCAGGTATATCTGCAAATGAAAAGATGGCACTTAGATTAAGAAATAATCTCTACCAAATAATTATGTTATTCTAAAATGATCCACAGCCTTTACTAGCATTTAAATAAAATGTAAATGCTCTATAAACAGTTACCAGTTACAATAGTTACCAGAACTGGCAGCACTACTGGAATATGGCATTTCACAGAGTAATGAGTACTGGCTACTTCCAATTTTGGAGTTAGACCAAACTAAATTAAGGGTCATTTTAACAGGTTTCCTACTTCTCATGTCTCTCTAATACATTTTTTTAGACAAATATCTTTCAGACTACATAAATATATTGATGATACAAAACGGTAATTTTGATCTTTTATGGGTAACTAAAATAATAGTAAAATATGGTAAATGACCCATAACTAATAATATTTCAACTTCAAATTGATGTAGGTTAGATCAATCAAAATTTAACTTTTCTGCCAAAAGTATGTTCCTTTCACCAACATCCATCATTTGAATACCCCTCATCACCAGTTTCATAAAATTCTAGAGTATGACCCGCCCTAATAGTACGGCCTCACTGGTTTTCCCTCTTCCTTCTTCGTCCCATCCGGGCTTCGATAAGTAGAAAGGGGCCTTCCCAGGCCTACCTCTCTGCAAGTGCCCCAAGTCCCTTTCTCCTCGGAAATAATTTGGTCGATAGAGAGCAGGGTACAGACGAGAGACAGGAGTGCTTTAGGAGAGGATAGACAGTTTTAAACTTGACCCTAGTTGATCTGCCTAAAGATAGGGCGGGGAAAGGGATAGGAGAGCAGTCCCATATCTTTTCTAACTGGTGCTCTGTTTTGCCTCTAACCTATACTTACTCTCATCCTTTCTATTTGATGTCCGTGCTCATTGTGGGCTATAGATCTTAGGGGCTAAGTATGACAGCCATTTATCATTGTAGGTAGTCCATTTGTTTTATATAGTTTTATTCCTTACCTCAGCGCGGGGGGGGGGGTAAAGTGCATCCCAGCTAAGTCCTCATCTCTTCTTGGCTTTCAAGCCGTTGTTCTACCCATTTTACTTGAGCTCCTTGTTTTTGTCATTATCATTTTTGTTTGTCCTGGTTATCTAAATATAGGTCTCTTGTCCTTTAGGAGTTTTTCCCCTACGGCTTGGGAAGCTATTTTTTATTCTTGTGACGTCCCCAATGGTTGGAGCGTTATATATGTCTTGAAGTCTGTTCTCTATTTCGTTCCAAATTTTATGCGCTTTCTTCCTTGGTGGCTGGTTGAGTGGCAGCATGTCAGCTTCCTAGTGTAATTCTCTTCTATTTCTTTGTTCCCATCGTCTAGTGTTCGTTATCCAGTATATATCTTTGTTCTGTATCCTTTGTAGCTTTTTTATCTTTGTTTTTGGTATTGTGCAAAGTGGGATCGGCGGATGTGTCAGAACCAATTGGACAGCGCGTTATACTGGGTATTACAAAAGTCGTGTTACATTCATTACAACGTTCTCAACAAAGGGCACAATGATAGTTTTGATGCAGTTAGACACGTTTGTTTTTTTTGTTTAAACATATAAATATATTTTTAAATTATTTTCATAATCATTATGGCCACCCTCGACGGCGAGCACGCGCCTCAGGTGAGATATGAAGGCCGCGCACAAGTTGTAGACGACTTCCTTCCTCATGCTGGTCATCATGCGTTTGTTGCAGGACTTCAGGTTTTCAACGTTGCTGTGGCAGAACTTGCAGACCTTGTTCTCGTCCTCGACATGCGCCCAAACGTTGTAATCAATGGGATTGAGTTTGAGCAAATGCGGTGGCCAAAAGTCCTTCAACCAAAAGTTCATGTTCCGCCCCAACCACTCTTGCACATGACGGTGTGGACCGCCGGGGCACTGTCCTGCTGGAAGATTTAGTCCGCCTTCTTTGTAATCTTTCTCACCTATGCCAGGACTTTCGTGGCCAAAATGTCAATGTAATTGTCCGCAGTGAGCCACACCGGTGACAATTTCTCGCCACTCAAAGCCATGAGTCCGAGCATCATCAAGGAGGCCGGGTGTTTGGTCACGGACACGTAGCGGACCACAGAAACGTCCTAGCCGAAAACTTACCATGCGGCCGTCCTGCTTGTCGATGACCGGATCCACCGTGAATGTTTTTGCATTAAAAAAAAAGAAGAGAATTCGAATGCTATGACTCTTCAAGTTGTTGAAAAGGCGACGGCAGCGCTCCTGACGTTGTTCTCGCATACAATCGGTGAACAGAGGCTTTTCCATGCACCTCAAGCTCTTGCTACCCTGCTTCTTGACGGCCCCGGACACTCTGCCCACCGAGATGTACTTCTTCGCAAGCGCAGTCATTTTAAGCTTCGGAGAAACTTCGAAGGCTTTTCTCGCGGCCAAACGGTTGAGAACTTGAGGTCTGACAGAACGAGGTCGATCTTTGAGATCTTTCCCATTCTTGAGCCTCTCTGCAACTCCGTGGTTGGTCATCCAGCTGACGTTGAGCCTTGAGCCGTTTGGCGATGGCGGACTTGTTGTGGCCCGCGCGAAGGAGATCAGAAATCTCGCTTATTTTCAATTCCATCTCGACACACTTGCACACAATGGAAAAAAGATGTTCTAATAACACATGCTGTAAAAGCAAAGGTTTAAGTTTGTTTGACTGAACTTTTGCTATCACATATGTGAACCTCTCGAAAGATCAAACAACCGAGTGTAACAGAACTCTTGCGAAACCCCGTATATCTTCTTGTTTTTCTTTCCAAGTTGCCTCATTTTTGCCATTAGGGATATTCCGCTTGCTCTCCTTAGTTTCTTCTTTGTATTTTGAGCGGAATAACCTCTGCTGCTTGCATTTAGTCCTATTACTTTTCCTTCATTGGCATATCTGTAACCTTACTGTATATTCTGATCTGGACCTTTTTCTGTATTCCTATTGGAATAATTGAAAAAAAATGGTTCTCTTAATCTTTCATTGCTACTCTGGTTGTTTATATTGTTTATTTCCATCTTCGTAACGCTTGTTTGGTTCCTTGGGTTTCGGTACGGTATAGTCATTATCAGTGTTATATTGTTTATTTCCATCTTCGTAACGCTTGTTTGGTTATGGGCCTAGGGATATCTACAGTGTACGATGAGTAGAGTGTCGGGCTCAGACACCCCCTTTGTGGCACTCCAGCCCTCATTTGCAAGGTTCGAACCTCCTATCTCTCTAAATCTATGTACAATGATCTAGTTCCTGCCTAGTCACAGAGAAAGCGCCCCATGTTTTTGTTCATGTCTAACCATAGTACCTTATAGATTAGCATTTCGATCTAGACTTTTTCGAACCCTTTTTCAAAATCCCGCAGGAAGATATCGATTGTGTTTTCCTCGGCTTTGGCTGTGGCAATATTTTCTCTTAACACTAACTCCATTGTCGTTTCCGGTTTTTTTTCTGAACCCAAATTGAAATTCATTGAATGTTCATTTCCTTCTAAGTACTCTACTTGTAACGATATAGTTCTGTAACTCGTTACCCTGTTCGGTGGTTGTTGGTTTTAAGAATGAAATTTCGGGGGGTGTTTTGCCCACGGGCTCTTTGTTTGAAAGAGTGTATCTCGCTCACGAATTCTTCCTTAGTTATTACTGCGCCAGTCAAGGTCAGCTCTGGGTCATTTGGTGCCCTAGGCGAGAGTGTACTTTGGCGCCCCTAACCCCCTCCCAAAACGCAGCATGTACACATTTATTATTTATTTTAAATGCAACCCAACAACCTGTATAAAAAATAGAAACTATTTTAATAATGATATTAATAATAATATAATGAGTAACACCTCCAGGTTTAGTGCAAATGTTCTGGAAAAAAGGTGCAAAATCCAAAAAGCAATGTAAAACAATGAAATCAAAAGTAAAAATCGAATATAATAGTTTCAGATCAAGGAAATTTTCTACTTTCCTGTTTGGTTATAGTATTCAGTAACAAAACTCTTTAAAATAATGAACGCGATGTGCAAACAAGGCAATCTTAAACGATAGATAGCACTAACATCTTTAATGTTCTTTAAAACTTCACACGTCTCAATTTCCTAGCAGCAAAGTCATTTATGGTTTCACCAAATGAAGTTTGCTTAGACACTTTCTGATTAATACTTATGAATGTCAGTCCAGTGAGGCGTTCCTGAGACATTGTAAAACTCAAATAAGTTTGAATCAGTTTGAGTTTAGAGAAGCTTCTCTCAGTAGATGTCACAGTAACTGGAGTGGTAACAACGATTCTCAGTGCTATCCACGTATTGGGATATACTTCCTTTCGATTTTTCTCCTCCAGAAAAACCAAAAGTTCAAGTGTTGTCATCTTGCATTTTGGCCAAATTGGAAAAGATTGCATTTCCGCAATCAGTTCTTCCGAAACTAAGTCCTACTTATCATTCAGCTGTTCATCGGAAGCCTCATATGAAAACTACCCTTTGATAATTCTGAGTCTCTTTTGTTTTAGAGCAGCAACCACATTCATATCATTACACATTTCTTTTGCACAAAATTGGGCATCAGCAAAGCCAGTATTTCTGTCGCTGGCTAGGGATATCTCAGCTTTTTTCAATATAGCCACAGCTACATCCCTGTGCATGTTTATTGACTGCAGCAGTTTATTAATATTCTGAACTTTTGTTAGAATGTCATACCAGACAACAGTGCAAATACAGAAGTGGTATAAACCTACCTCTTCAGCTAAAGACTGTGCGTCAACTTTTATGGCTGGATCGGTTGTGTTGTCTCACCTCTAAGAGAGCATCTCTAACCTTTGCAGCCTGAAACCTTACAGTCGCCACACAATTAATTCGGCTCACACATCGAGTGTATGCCCAAGATTTTAATATTGTGTCCACATGGTTTCTTAAAAATGGACCACATCTGGGTAGAGGCAGAAAACAATGTGAAAAGTTTTTGCAGGGAGCCAAACTACTCAGTTGCATCTGATGAGCTCTTTGCTGCATCCGAAGCAACTAGATTAAGAGTATGCGCTCCACATGGCATAAATAATGCTCGAGGGTTGATTTTTAGTAGTCTGGCTTGGACTCCCTTCCTTTTCCCCTCCATGTTTTCTCCATTATCATAAGAATGTCTTTTACATTATTCAAATGGGATATATAGCTCTTGGAGTCTCCTTAAAATGAGGGTTGAAAGGCTTTCTCCAGTGTTTTTTTCTGCCTCAAGGAACCCCAAGAAATGCTCTTTTATTTGTGGAGTGCCTTCAACTGAAACAATTCTAATGATTATGGATAATTGCTCCTTACGGTTCAAATCTAGAGTGCAGTCTTAAATTATCGAAAAGTATTTAGACTGTCTGATTTCAAACACAATGGACTCTACAATATTTTCACTGAGGCAATCAATGAGTTTATTTTGAACGTTTTTTGCAAGGTAGGATGTGTGTTTGACTCCTCCTTCCACCTTTGCAATATGTTCTTTCATGACAGGGTAAAAATGAGCCATGAGCTCTACTTCTTTCAGAAAGTTACCATTATTGGCTTCGTTTAGTTTGTCAGTTATCCCCTTGATGGCAATGTTTCGCTTTGCTAACGACTGAATGATTGCAAAAACCTGGTTGGCACTTCACGCCATCTTCACCTTTCTGCATTGATAAAAACAACAGCGGCCTGTAAGCCGCTGTTTTTTTACAACTCTCTATAGTCCTTCCATGATCCCATGTTCTCAGTGTGTGCAGACTATATTCATGCATTTTGAGAGTGTCACTACAGTTCTTCCAGTCATTAAAATCATCCAGGCTTAATTTAAATGATTTTTGAGAGCTTGCAACAGAAACAGAATCAACTATAGTGTTGTGGGGGATACATCAGCCATGTTCACTTGATTTTATCCCCATTCACTAGATGTCTGTGGAAGTAGTGGTGATGGCAACTTCTACCATCCTATCTTTTAGGGAATGTGAAGTCTGATTTTACCTCATAAGATCCTCGACTAACTAACTCAGTCCTCACTGGATCAGACAGGTGGTGTGACCAATCAGCTGGATCAATGGGCGCAGCTTTGACAGGTTCACATACATCTCTTGAAACTGAGCATGTCTCTTTTGGCTGTTGGATTGTAACATTGAGTCTGTTTGTGCTGGTTCCTTGTCTTGCTAAGAGAATCATTCGAATGAAACATACACACAGCAACTTATAAAAACATCTGTAGATGCATCTCTGGCCTCTGCATTCATTGTACCTCTTAAGTACTTCATTATAGCATGATAAAAATAATATTTATAGTATTGTAATTATTGATTGATAAGTCATAGATCAATAAATGCAACTACTGTAACAAACAGCATAAATACTCACCTGGAATAGAGTGCTGAAGCTGTGTCTCACTAGCCAATGTGCTGCAGCTGCTTGTCTCCTCAGCCTGAATAGACGCCGCTGTGTAAAACACAAAACAACATGATATACAATGACATCTCTGCATTCATTGTACCTCCAAAGTATTTTATTATAGTATGCTACAAATTTGAAATTCATATTGTATTTATAAATAAAATATTGTTCATGAAAAGTAATTGTAATGCAATCATATTCCAAATTTGATTAAACTTACACTCATTTTCACTGAGAGGCTCAGGTGAAGACATAACAATTTCCCGGATGACAAAAGTGACAAGGGCCTATCAAAGGTCATCCGCATCTGTTGAAACCCACCCATAAAATGCATCCATAGGATTGTGCCAGATCATGCATCTACAATATACAATTTAAACAATCCATAGGATTGTTTCAGATCATGCATCTACAATATACAATTATAACCATCCGCAGGAATGTATCCAAAACAAAAAGTATCATCAAGACTCGTCAAAATCTAAATCAATCGTAATATACAATAATAAAAAAGGGCGTCCACAGGAATGAGTCCAGAACGCCCCCCCCCCCCCAATAGTTAACCCTCCCTCCCCATTTAATCATCTAATCTGCGTTTGAAAAAATTCAAGTTTGGACTGTCTACTGTCTCAGGTGGCAAACTATTCCAGTAATCTACCACTGTATTGGTGAAAAAAATAACATCCAACCTGCACCTCTGTTTTTTTAGTTTTAAGTTGTGACCCCTAGTCCTATTACTACTTTCTAACTTAAATATGTTCCTAAAATCCAACTTATCCATCCCAGAACAAATTTTAAATAAATAGCTCAATCATATTATCTCCCCTCACACATCTTCTTTCAAATGAGAACATATTTAATACCTTCAGTCTATCTTTATATTCAAGGTGCTTCAGGGAAAGTATTAGTTTTGTTGCCCTCCTTTGTACTGACTCTATCATATCTAAATGTGGTGACCATGTTTTTATACAGTACTCTAAATGTTGCCTTACATACGAGTTGTAGAGTTTAAGGATAATCTCTTTACTCTTGTAGCTAACATTCCTTTTAATGTATCCTGTCGTAGAATGGACTCTCGACGATATACCATATATAACTATTCGTTGAGGGAACTATTCAATTATATTTAGAGTGCGCGGTTATCTGGTTGACCGATATTATTTATCTTCAATATGCTTAAGAAGTGGAACTGAGCTCAAGGATAATAATATGGCTATCATTAATAAAATAGAGTTTTATTAATAAAACTATCAACAACACACAAAACAGAAAATGTTTACATAAACAGAGAATGGAAAGGGTCGTGGGAATATCTAGTTAATCCGAGGATTAAGATTTGGGAGAGATTTAAAAAGGTAAACAAATGAAAATTAAAGGGATGGGATGGTTAGCTAAACCATTTAAAGCACAGGATAGGGTTGACAAAAGGGTTAAATACTCAAAGGTAACGTTCAGCTTACGTAATTAAAAGTTGTTGTGCAGAGGAAGGCGACGTGAAGGAATCTTCGGTCCGCTGGCGAGTTCCAGCCGAAGGGGGGGGGGATATTAAATGATCCTGACGTGACGTCTTGAGAATGAGAACCATTTCTTGACGAACGGGCTTGAAGAACAATGGCTGTTCTACGTTGTTCTCTTCTGAACAACAGGGGGGTGAGAACCGTCTCTTGTCTACGGGCTCAAAGAACAATGGCTGTTCTAACGTTGTTCTCTTTCTGAACAACAGGGGGGGAGAGTGAGAACCGTCTCTTGTCTACGGGATCAAAAAACAATGGCTGTTCTAACGTTGTTCTCTTTCTGAACAACAGGGGAGGCCCTGAGGACTTGGCGTCTTGAAGGCTCGAACCTTGGCACTCAAGGGATATTGTTCTCTTCTGGACAATGATGGTGGATCTCGAGGTAGAGGGCCCTGGTGCACAAGGTGAGAACGGATCGGCGTAATGTTTCGCGAAGAAAATCCGGATCTGAATCTGCTCTTATTGGTAAAGTTTCCATATAAATAGTCGAGCCATCCCCTTGGCGTAGGGGACAATGGAGTGGGGGCTTCGAGGGAATGCCCAGCCGCGCCTGAGAACAATACCTTATCTGCCCATAAGCCTAACTCAATCTGGCGAGGTCGGCGCATGGGGCGAAACGAGGGGGGAATGAACCTCCTTGGTTAAATATTGATTCAGGTGCGGTGATAACGCGCCCGACTTCAAGGCGAAGATGCACGTGGGTAGCAACGTGTTTCTAAATAACATGTGATAGCGGTTGAAATTAAGCGGCCTCAAACCGTTCTATCACATATCCTAACACCCTATTTGCTCTATTTTTCGCCTCAATACACTGCTTCGAAAACTTCAGTGACCTATCTACTACTACGCCTAAGTTCTTCTCATTCTAAACTGAATTCAACTATTGCCCATCCATTTCATAGCTAAATTCTCTATTATCCATTCCCATGTTGTAACTTTGCATTTTTTAAGGTTAAAAGTCATCTGCCACTTCTGAGCCCAAGCTAATAACTTATTTAAGTCACTCTGCACTTTAAAGCTCCCCTCAACTTCTTTGACTACAGCTGCCAAATTAGTGTCATCAGCATAAAATTGACACTTTGCTATTTACAGCCTCCCAAAGATCATTTATATAAACTAAGAATAATAAAGGTCCTAGAACGGATCCATGAGGTACGCCACTGATATCGTCCCTCCACTGTGACCTCACTCCATTGAGTACAACTCTCTGTTTCCTGTTTTTCAGCCATTCAGCTATCCATTTCCCAACTTTCCCACATATCCCATGCATTTTTAATTTGTGAACTAGTCTCCTATGTGGAACCTTATCAAAAGCTTTGCTAAACTCTAATTAAATTACATCAACATTCTCTCACTTATCTAAGTGTTTAGTTACATAATCCATAAAATCCAGTAAATTTGTTAAACACGATCTAACTTTTCTAAACCCATGCTGAGCGTCATTTATTAACTTACCTCTCTCTAGGTGGTCAGAAAACAGTGATGCCTCCTCTGTAGCAGCTTCCAAAGGTGCCTGTCGTGGCTGCAAATATTTTCTCAGTGCATCTGAGAAATCAGAAAATAGTATACATTCATTTATTTGGATAATAGGTTACATTGCGGCCAATAGCCCAGCTTACAATTAACATACCTACTTTTAAGTTTATGCTTGCCAACTTTTTCACCTCCCATGCATTTCTGCTGTTAGTGTTAGATTACGTTGTTAGGTTAGTATAATACCAAAAGTAAGTATTATACTAACCTAACAACATAAATCAACCTATACTTTAAATACCTGAATTTCTGCCATTCGTTCTTTATAATAAGATGAGGTAGGCTACTTGTTGAATGACCGTCATAATTTCGGCAAAAATTGGTCATTCAATAACGAAGTTTTACAGAAATTGCTACGAATGTATATTGGTATTTATCGGAGCTGGCGTAGCTTAGCTGTTACTCTTAGCCTAGAAAAATAAAAAGTCAACACAGTAACGCTTTAAAAGTTAGTTAAATAAAGTTACATACCTCTGCTTTGGGCCTGTTTTGCTTCCTCCTCCCCCTTTTTTCTCTTCCTGAATGCAGCACCTGGATGACTTTTTCATTACAAAAGATAAGCAGTTGGCTCGTTGTCAAAAATGACAACACGACGACCTCCTTTTGTATCAATTCAAGAACGTCGTTTTAAGTTTGTAACAGAACAACCTCTCTTCCCACGCCCCCCCGGCCAATTTATCGGAGACCACGTGCTATGGTATCACGCTATGGACGACGTCATTTCTTGTTCGAGCATTCTTAATTGTTTTACTCCTGAGCACGTTGGGAAAATATTTCCCAATCCTGCGAACTCTTCCCAAGCCCCTCCCCCCTAGTGACGAGGTGCGAAAGAACCGCTCTTTCTCGCCCTTGCTGCGAAATGATGAATCGACTCCGCCTCCAGATTAAGATGTCTGGAGCTTCTGACTCCTTTCTCCAAACTCCCCTTCCCCTTCAGAATCAGGTATACAAATACTCGGGTTATTCTGTAGCTCGACGAGTCCATCCCGTACCTCAATGCCTTCCTTATCGTCTCCTCCCGTGAGCGTTCGTTCCCGAGTCCTTTCTGGAATTCGTCCTAAAAGATCAATTCTTAGCTTCCCTGACTCCCGAAATCCATGCTTTCGTAAAGGACAAGCGCTACTCTACGTTCAAGGGATGCCTAGAAGAGGCTTATGTTTATGCAAGTAGCCATAACTTGTACCCAAAACTTAATAAGAAGCCTCCCCCGTCTCCTCCCAAGTTTAAGATTAATAACTCCTGGCCCCCTCCAAGAAGTACCCCTAGATTTGTGAAAGTTCAAGGCCCCTCGAAATCCAGGAACCTCCCTCCTTCGGAACCAAGAAACATTAAGCCCATAATTACCACTTCCCCCACGTCGTTATTCCCCAGAAGGCAGATAATCTGTTTCACGTGCGGAATAGAAGGTCATGTACGCACATACTGCCCTTAAAATTCTCAATTTAGAAGCGTGTTCTCCTATCAGGTATACCAAGTTAGTGCCACTCCTGCTCCTTCCCTATCTCTTCAAGATACCACTACGTCTCTTTCGTCGACCAACAACTCCAGTCCCCAAGTAAATTTTATCTTTAGTAATAGCTCCCTCGGTGGTTTGAAATTTGAAAATGGACTCGTAAACGGATGCCCTGTTTACACCCTTGTATGTGACACTGGGTGCACATGTATCGTGGTATCCGAGAATTTACTTCCGTCACTCGGTCCTTACCACCAAAAGTTTGCTGTGGTCCATGATTACCTCGACCGAGCAAATCGTTTCCCTATTGTAAAATGCCACATCGAATGTGAGTATTTGACTGGTTGGGTCGAAGTGGTATCAGCCGCAATCAAGTTTTGCTCTGTACTGCCTGGTCAGAGCCCCTAGGTTACAAGTACTAAAGAGGGAGCTCTTTAGTAAGAGCTCCCTCGGTGGTTTGAAATTTGAAAATGGACTCGTGAATGGATGCCCTGTGTCCCCCCTTGTACGTGACACTGGGTGCACATGCATCGTGGTATCCGAGAATTTACTTCCCTCAGTTGGTCCTGACCACCAAAAGTTCGCTGTCGTCCATGATTACCCCGGCAGAGCGAATCGTTTCCCTATTGTAAAATGCCACATCGAATGTGAGTATTTGACTGGTAGTGTTGAAGCGGTAGCAGCCCCAATCAAGATTTACTCTGTACTGATTGGTCAGAGCCTCCAGGTTACAAGTAACCCGGTAGTACAATCCGTGGTAACCCGTGTCCAGGCCACCAAAGCTTCCTTGGAACCCATTCCTTTAGAAAACTCAGTCGATTCGGATATCGAGACCCTCCGGAATGAGGATTTTGCCCGCACCCAGAAAGGGTGCGCAACTCTCGTCCCCCTTTGAGAGAAAGCCAGGACTCAGGAGCAAGAGTCTTCCCGTGGTGGAAAAAGCATCTCATACCTTTTCAAGGATGAGCTGTTACATCGTAAATGTTCCAACAGAACTAAACCTGAAACACACACCTTGTGTGTTCCCCGCTCTCACGTCCCCCAAGTCCTCCAGATTTCTCACGATAGTTTATTCTTCGGTCATTTTATACATAATAAAACCTCTCAGAGGGGTTTTAAGTATTTCTATTGGCCAGGTGTGGCCAGAGAAATTGCGGAGTACTGCAAATCATGTGATGCCTGCCAAAGGACATCTGCAAAAGGGCGCGTCAAGCCAGGCCCCCTTCAGAAAAGCTCGATCATCTCGGAACCTTTTTCTCGTGTGGCCATTGATCTTATTGGTCCAATCATCCCCCGTCTAGTGAAGGACACAGTTACGTCCTCACCTTGGCGTTTCGTGCGCCGAAGCCCTCATTTCCATTTTTTCTCGGGTAGGAATTCCTATGGTATCACGCCATGGACGACGTCATTTCCTGTTCGAACATTCTCGAATTTTCGACTCATGAGCATGTTGGGAAAATATTTCCCAATCCTGCGAACTCGTCCCAAGCCTCCCCCACCCTCAGTGACGAGGTATGGAAGAACCGCTCTGTCTCGCCCCTTGCTGCTAAATAATAAATCAACTTCGCCTCCGGATTAAGATGTCTGGAGCTTCTGACTCCTTTCTCCAAACTCCCCCTTCCCTTCAGAATCGGGCATACAAATACTCGGGCTATTCTGTAGCTCGATGAGTCCAGCCCGCACCTCAAGACCGTCCTTATCGTCTCGTCGCGTGAGCCTTCGTCAGACAGCAGACTTCTTCAGCTTCTGTAAACGGCAAGCCTTTGAATTTTCGAAACAGTCTCCCTTCGTTTAATCGAACTGAAGAAAATCTCCATGGATTACCTTTAAGGAAAAAGAAGTTTCCTCTTCCAGTGGGATTACGAGAATTCCCACATTCCCCGTCGAACATCTTCGAAGTTTGGCTATCTTCATCGGAAGGTTGGTTCGGAACGTGCCCCACCTGCCTTATTCGTATCATGTCCCATTTGCCTCATCGGATCATTCCCCACTCGCCTGATCGCAAGAAAGACCTTCCTCGAAGTCATCGACCCGTAAGACTGACCCCCTCCCCCCTTGTTATTATTGTCAAGTTTTTCCTTTTGATCTGAGCCTAGTTACATTAATCAATTAATTCCATTTGAGAATCCCTCATCATGATAATTATAAAGATCCTATGTCAATTTAAGTAATTCCCTTTTGTCTATTATAATTCTTATTTTGATCTTTGTAAATAAAATTATATTTTGTTGTTTCATCTTTAACTAACCTTGAACGATACTCTCGTCCTATTCAAGTAAATCTCGCCAACCATTTATTCACTCTGTTTGATTATTAAGGATTTGAAACCCAAGTTTGTATATTTTGATACAAAGAACCATACGGCTTTGCTCCTCCTACGCTTTAATGCAGCTTGAATTTGATGTTCTAAGAAGTTTTTTCGTGTCCAACTCATTCCTCCTAGATTTGGTTAACAGAGTCATAGGCAAAATATTAAATGACTCCTCCCATCCAAAGGTTGCAAAGATAGATGTCCCTAAGGACTTGCGATATTTTCTCCTACCTGATATCGGTCCTCTGAATCAAGAGGCTTCAAGACGGTAGTGAAAAGTTCTTCAGTTTTTTTTCCCAAATACATTTCCGAATAACCTTCATTAACAATTTAAAAATAGGTAATTTCTTCCGCACCAAGGATGTTCCCAAGGAACATATATTGGTAGTACTATTCGCTCGTTACACTCGAGGGTTTGCGCACACCTTGTCATCAGTTGCCGAAAAGGAAAGTGTCTCGCCAGTAAGGAAGTCTCGCCAATCAGAGAACACATTATAAAGTGTAAGGTGGATGCAAACATCAATAATGTTGAGATTCTGGGCTCTAATCCTAACATCACCCAGCTCCGAATTCTGGAATCTCTCCTCATAAAAACACATTCGCCCACGTTAAATTCAGACTTGACTTGCCACCCATTATCGGCAATAGCCACAACCAACCAGCTTCAGACCTGTTAATATTCTACCGACAACAAACTACCAATACTTGTGTCCGGTTTTGGTAAATTCCTTAGCCATTTCCCTGACTCGCTGACAGCAGGTATGAATTCGTTCCTCTCCTTTGCTTTGAGCTTATCTGTATATGTACTTGTAATTATTAATACTTTTAATTTTATAGGTTTACTATCTTAATTATTTGCTTTTGATTTGTATCTAGTTTAAGTTAACATTTGTTCGCCTCACAAATTGTGTTTATCCCTTTAGCCTGATGATGGATTGGGTAATCCGAAACGTTGCTTGGAATAAATAAGAATGTCACTGATGGTCGTATCCTTCCTACTGCAATTAAAATTACGCCTTCTTAGAAGCAACCTTGTTGAATATATATATATATATATATATATATATATATATATATATATATATATATATATATATATATATATATATATATATATATTTATATATATATATATATATATATATATATATATATAATAAAAAAACTCACAGAGTGGCACGTGAGGAAAGCAATAATATGAAAATTAACCCACAGGAAAATGAAAAGATGAATCCAAGCACTTTTGAACTATATTTGCAAATATAGTTCGAAAGTTCTTGAATTCATCTTTTCATTTTCCTGTGTGTTAATTTTCATATATATATATATATATATATATATATATATATATATAGTAAACCCTCGATATAACGAACCTCAAAATAATGAATTTTGGATATAACGAACCAAATTTCCTGGCCGAACTCCATGCTGCGACTCACTAGCTCGCAGCTCAGTTGGCTGTGAACATCGCGCGGAAGAAGTTGTTCTGACGCTCTCTTCCTCCTCCTCCTCCTTTCTCTCTTGGTTCGTTATTTCCGTCACTTTTAACGAACTTTCGGCTTTAACGAGGATTTACTGTATATATATATATAGTCAAAGCAGCTCAGTTGGAATGATTATTGCATTATTAAGATTATTAGATTACTATCGTTAAGAATATTATCTCGTTCACGTTTCCCCTTTTAATTTAACCAAGTCTTGTCGCTCCAGAATTTAATACTTCGCGTTGAATATAAGTAGACTGCTAGTCGCCCGCAAAGTAACTTCCTTACGTGCCGCTTCGTCCGTTAATAGGCCTATATTAGAATAAGGTACATTTTTGCAACGTACTTCTTTACCGCGATTTACCCTGAAACTTTTGGTAAGCCAGGCCAAAATATGAACACGGTAAAAAAATCATCTTGGAGTAAGATACTTGATTCACCTTCCTATAAACCAGTACCAAGGAATCCCGCTCTAAATTGGTAATTCTCCTCCACGCCCTATCCCCATAAGTTCATATCTAGCTTCATTTTCTGTATGCCTTGGTGTTATCGGTTGGGTGCTGTTTCCGAGGAACTCTCTTACCATCTCTTCCATATGGTTGTCAAATTCAGCGTTGTCCACTTATTTTTCTGTGAAGATTCTTTCCCAGTGATCCCGGAGTCTATGCTCGTTCGTCTGTTTATCTCTTATGTGTTATATGCCACTATCTTCTAATTTGATGGTTTCATTCTTGGGTCTTCCTTTTATACCGTTTATTGTCTGCCGTGCTCTTGTCAGACATTTTTATTTCTCTAACCTATCAATTAGCTCTTCCCATTATCTTTTCTGTTTTAAAATTATTATAACCTTTTCACCTTTTAGCCTTTGAAGTGTCCTGTAGATTTGTTGATGTGTACCTTATTGTCTGATTTTCTCATTAGTGTGCGTTATATTCTTCGCTTTCCTTTTCATTTCCGTTGTCCATTTTGGAAGTATTAATGTCCTGTATTAAATTCATGGGACGTTTTTCTTGTACATTTCCATAAGTTTCTTTGTAATATTTTATAATTCCACATCAACTTCGTTCTTTGCTTTCCCTTTCCAATTGGTTCGGTCTGTACGTTATCAATGCTTCCTTATATTTGTTTTAATTCCTTCTCATTTCATTCTCTGATTTAAGAAAGGCCGGGACATTATTAGGTGTTGTTGGTTGGTTGTGATTCTGGATGGTGTTGTTGCTTGAGTAAAACTTTTCGCAGTATTCCTTAGATCCTTTAACTATTCTTTCACGATCCTCGATGATTTAGCATCTTCCTCATTCTTAGCTACTATGTGAGATTTTCCTTTTCGAGGTCACCTTTTAGCCATTTTATAGCCCTTTCCTTCTTTGATGGTGTCTTCAACACTAGTTGCATTGTATTTTCTGATGCCATCTCTCTTCTTTTCTTTTTAATGATCTTATTTAGTTCTGCTAATTTAATTTGCTAGTTGGTGTTTTTTATTCTCAGATGTTTGCGCTTCTTTGCTAGGTTTAGGGTTTCTTCTGAATTTTTGTTGTTGTTCCTATTTTGTGTTTCTTATATTTTTTAGTGTGTTATGTGTTTCATCAAGTTATTTTTCATCGCTTGCATGTTGGTGGGATCAAAGGGATTTTCACGTGATGCTCTATGAGGAGCATTTAGTAACTTATGAGGGAAACTAAATGCTTCGCGTTCTACTCTATTTATTCCTATCGGTTGTATTTTCTTCTACAATTAACCTATTTACTTCTTGTGAAATATTACAATACACTCATTTTCACGACAAGGTAATGAATGATCTCTCCCACATTTTGTTCCAACCAACTTAATATTTTAATAACTTACATATTCAGTCTCATATAACATCTCCACTACTTATCCTATACGAGGGGCGGTCAATAAGTTTTGCGAATCGGTAGGGCAAAACAGAGGAAGGGGGATGGCTGTTTGTGGGGGTGTTAGGACAAGTCAGGACCTGCAGCTGCACGCTCCTGCCTCGTCTATTTAAGAAGCAGTAGCTGATCGCTGATCATCAGTCACAAATTTTTCAACAATGGAGAAGGTTGAGCACCGCACAGTGATACAATTTTTTGACCAAGGAAGGCAAGAATGCAAAAGAGATCCATGAACGCTTGGTTGCAGTGTACACCGACACCGCCCCTTCCTATGCAACCATTGCTCGCTGGAATAGGGAGTTCCGCCATGGTCGTGAGTCCCTTAAAGATGACGCCCGTCAGACGTGACCAACGAGGACAATGTGGTCTGTGTGGAGAATATGATCCTCGAAAATCGACGGGTGAAGGTCGAAGAAATCGAGCGAGAACTTGGAATATCACATGGAAGTGTTATCAACATCATCCACGATAATTTGGCCATGACCAAGGTCTCTGTCCGTTGGGTCCCTAGAAACCTCACGCCCCATGATCGACTTCAACGTCGTCAAAGTCCACAAGGCCAGAGTTGCACAAGCTGCCCTGCGCGAGTGCGGATTCAAGGAGCTCAACCAACCCCCCTACAATCCAGCTCTGGCCCCTAGCGACTACTTTTTATTCCGCCAGCTCAAGGCTGCACTGCGTAGACGCCGGTTTGTGGACGATGAGGATGTCTAGCTCGCCGCCCAGGAGTGGATTGAACAGCAGTCGGGAGATTTCTGGTTGTCGGGAATTCGAAGCCTCAGGGACAAGAGCGCAAGTGCATCGAAGTCGAGGGTAGTTATATTGAAAAATAATAAAACACTTTTCCTCATATCTCATTTCCTTATACCCGAATTGCAAAACTTATTGACCCCCCCTCGTACCACCACTACATATTTCCTGTGATGGTTGTGTGGGAAGCAAATTCACATCCCTTAAGTACCTGGGAAAGGGTAGTGTTCCCAGAGTTACCAAATAGGAATACAAGATGCCCTGTTCAAATTTAATTTCAAATTATATCACTTTGCACATTGAAATAAAATAATGTTACAATATGTGACCATTTATGCAGTTCAAAAGATTAGGTAGATGGTTATCTAGATTAATTATCAGGTTAACTTTACACGGTCAAGACGCTGTTATCAAAATTTTTATCCAATCAAAATAAAAACAGACTCGTCACAAGTTTGCGGTCTTTAGCTGAATTCCTTCTTGGTATTAAATAAATGTATTTACCATTTTATTTTAATGAATTACAACAATTTGAGCACCAAAGAAAATGTTGAAACTTTCAAATCATACAGCTCTAACTAGTGAATTCTTCAATTGTTTCGAAAATTACAAAACAGGAAATTTATTTTTCGTCACAAGCTCAATAGAAGACGGCTAAATAATTTTATTAGAAGCAGGTAGGCCTAGGAACTTTGGGTAAAGAGATACTGTAGCAGCCATTTAGATACCTGATGATATTCACTTATTAATTTTACTAATTACTTAATTTTTTATTCTTCTTTGTGCAGGAATATATTTGCTTCTGAGGAAAGTTCAACTTTCCACGTCACGCGTTTTATATATATTACTAAAAAATCTTCCTACCGGCATCCATTACGCCAACTCATAATAAGGGTATAATTTTGTTTAGAATATGAGAACTATGCATAGATGACTAAAGAATAATCTTTATGGCTAATATAAAAATGATAGGCAAAAAAGGTACCATATACTCATTTGTAATATCAAATTATTCAAATATATGTTCCGTTTCGGCTTAAGGAGGGCAACAAAGATGATACTTTCCCTGAATCACCTTGAATATGTAGATAGACCGAGGGTACTGAATATGTTATCTATTGAAAGGTATGTGAGAGGGGGGTGAGATTGAGATTTTAAAACAAAAATCTGATATAGACAAATTGGATATTAGCAATTTCTTGGGTCTGGAGGGCAATAATAGGACCAGCGGTCATCACTTGAAGATTAAAAAACAACTGTGTAGGTCAGATTAGCGAAACTATTTTTCACCGAGTGGTAGGAGACTTCTAGAATAAATTACCTCAGGGGGGTGTGAATAGTCTAAGTTTAAATGTGTTCAGGAAAGCTTAGAAAAGTGGATGGGCAAAGAAGATTATGGGGTGGGGGTGATTTTTATGTTGAGCCAAATGTAGATATTTTAATATTGTTGTATATATTGTAGCTGTATGCTTTAGCTTTTGACAGACTTGATTGGTGATGCTTTAGAAACTATTTTGGATGCAATCCTATAGACGCAGTATTTGGGGATGGTGGATGATTCTCGCAGAGATTTGATTGATTCGGGTGACCTGTAATAGGCCTGGCGGCTTTTGTCATCCGCTGGTGGGAAATTCTTTACAACTAGAATGTATCATATACTCATCTCTAGAGCGCATCTAATGTGTGAAAGAGTTTGGAAGACGGATGTTCGTTTTTGTATTTTGTTATGAAGTATGAGCGAAACAGTCGAATGACTGTAGTGCCTTTGAGATTTTCACCAATACTCTCTGCACTGTCATGTTTTACTTTAGGGAGAGATATTGCTTCTTCACAACCAGTGTTTTGAAATTTATAAAGCCCTTTCGATTTGGTGGTAATATCCAGTGTTTTTTTATTCACATTCTGTTTTTTTTTGTTTTTTTCTTTACATTTTTTCGGTTCTTTTTCTCCTTTGAGAGGCGGAGACAGTAATGTTTTTGTATTGCCTTCAGGTTTACTGTTCAAAGTTCTTTCATCTACCGAGGGTAGTTTTTCTACTTTACCTCGGTGTTTTTTCGCGTCGCTCGCCAGATTATCAATTTCCTCTAAATCTAAGGCAAAATTTTCTCTTTTTTCAGAGGCCAAAGAAATGTTAGCTGTAACACTTGTAATCGAGGCATTTTCCTGTATCTTGGTATCATCAATTCCACATTTGTCTTCCGTAAACTTGGATGAAGAAGCTTCATTGGAAGAAATCTGCAATGTATATAAAAGGGTGTCCATAAAAAAAAGAGTATAAACTCTATATATCATCATAATTTGATCATTTAAAAGAACAATATTAAAGCAATTGTCATTGAAAGGTACATTAGTAATCGAAACGATTCAAATGTGATTAACAAATTGTCATCATCATCAACATCATTATCACTAACTCTATAATTTAAGAACGGGATTTTGGGGAGTATTTGAATAATAATTTCATCTTAGTTTGGTTATGACTTAAGTCTATTTTTAATTTTTATCAAGGTAATTTCTTTAGAGTTTGAAAAACAAAATAGTTAATTCACAAAAAATAAATATGATTATCGAATGCTTTATAATGTTTTAAAAGAAAATGAATTACAATTGGTGAAGTTCAGAAAAATGATTAAAATTTAAGTAAGGCTGCTTTTTTATTTTATCTATAACTATATTTTAGCAACAGGATTTTTTGAAAGGGGGGAAATAGTTTAAAGTTCCTTTTTAAAATTATTATAATTGGCGAAGTGAAGCACAAACTCCGTTTACTTCTCAAACCACATGTGGATAACAATATTGATATACCGGTATTATTAATATGGTATAGTTTATCAACCAAGGATTTGGTTGCCCATTTTTCGGCCCAGTAAGGGTCTCTAGAGTGTAGCATAGACAGCCAAGCTGCAGCAGACATCTGTAGGCTTGTGTGTGACTCAGGCCACAACACCTGCACGTGGATACTCTGTTTTTTTTTACAATTATACTTGCACTAGGCGCTCTCTCATTACCATCGTGATGCCAGAGAGAATCTCAATGAAACAGTAACTAAAGTGAGTTTCAGGTAAATCGAAAACAAATTTATAGTGTGCTTAAGGGTTAATGACAGCACCAATGTTGGTTACTTGACATTGAACAAAGCGCAGTGTCCAAGGTCAAGCAACCTTCTGGCGGGGAACAGCATACGCGATTTCTTCTGAGAATTCCAGCTGAGAAGCGAGGAGAGTGTGACTTGGTTTAACTAATCTACTTCACTTCAACACCTAATCTACATCATTTCGTCGCCTAATCTACCTCACTTAATCACCTAATTTACATCACTTCTTTACCTATCTACCTCTAACCCCCTCACACAATCTAGTTCACTTTCTTACTTAATATACCTTATTTTTTTCTAAATCTACCTCACTTCCTCATTGAATCTACCTCAGTCCATCACCCAATTTACCTTCCTCCACCACCTATTCTACATCACTCCATCACCTAATCTATCGCCACACACCCCTCATCTACCTCACTACACACCTAATCTACCTCACTTCACCTAATCTTCCTCACATAACCTACCTCACTTCATCACCCAGTCTACTTAACTTTCTATCCGAATCTACCTCACTTCTTTACCTAATCTATCTCACGCTTTCATCTAATCTACCTCATTTTATCATCTAATCTAAGTTTCACTTCATCACATAATCTGCCCGAACTTCCTCGCATACTCTTCTCAATTCTTCGCCAAATCTCATTACACAATCAACTTCACTTCCTCACTTAATCTACTTCACTTACTAACCTAATTTACCTAACCTCTTTCCAAATCTACCCCACTTATTCACCTAATCTTCCTCACATAACCTACCACATTTCATCACCTAGTCTCCTTAACTTCCTCACCGAAACTACCTCACTTCTTCACCTAATCTACTTCACCTCCTCACCTAATCTAGCTCAATTCTTCACCTAATCTACCTCACTTATTTCCAAATCTACCTCATTTAATCTACTGCACTCCCTCAACTAATCTCCATCACTTCTTCACCCAATCTACTTCACGCTCTCACCTAATATACTTAATTTTATCATATAATCTACGTTTCACCATCACATAATCTGCCCTCACTTCCTCGCATACTCTAACTCAATTCCTCGCCTAATCTACCTCACATCTTACCTAATCTACTTCACTTCCTGACCCAATCTACCTTACTTCCTCACTGTATCTACCTTACTTCACCCTCTAACTTACCCACACTCCTTCAATTAATCTACATCACGTCCTCACTTAATCTACCTCACTTCCTCACCTAATTTAACTCACTTCCTCGCATAATCTATCTCAATTCCTTGCCTAAACTACCTCACTTCTTACCTAAGCTACCTAACTTCCTCACTTTAATCTACCTCACTTGTTCACCAAATCGACCTCACTTCCTCACTTTAATCTACTTACTTCTTCACCTAATCTACTTCACTTCCTCGTTTTAATCTACCTCCCTTCTTACCTAATCTACCACTTCAATATACCTCACTTCCTCACATATTCTACCTCACTCCTTCACCTACTCTACCTCACTACCCCTCTCGAAGACTCTCCACGGTCATCACTTTCTCATTTCCCTTAATTAATTAAAAAGCACGATCCTTCAATTTCACATTTGCTCCTTTTTGCTGCCTTTTCTACTTCATGCTTCACTTCCACACCAAAGCTTTCACCCTAGTAAGCTCCTTTTCGGGCTACCTGAATCACCCCACTTCTTCCTGGCTTTGCCACTCCTCCCAAAAGAGGGTGTCATATGGGCAACCGTGCTGCAGCTTACATCTGTATGATTGTGTGCTCTCTGGCCCCAACGGTCGCAGGTGGATCCAAACTATATTTCTTTCACAGATCTTTACTTCATCCTCACCGCCTTCACAAATCTCTCCTTACAGACTTTCTGGTAGCTACAAACAGAGAACGGTAGTCGTAATGCATTCAACTAAACCGAACGCTAAAAAAAAAGACTCAGATCAAGCAGAGTTTGAAATCTCGTAGATTTCGTGATTCTAAATCCCACGAACGATAAAATTGGAGAGTGAGGATACCTTTGAATTAATAATCATTTCGTGAGGTCCTTTCTTAATTGGGAACCCGGGGGGGACTTCTGTCTCGAGCATTTGTAGGTATTTTACGAATGGTGCAGGGTTCGATTCTTCATCCTCTTCGTTAATTTGGGAAGAATATTCTTCATAACTGTGAGAATAAGGGAAAAATTTATGATGTGCATCAAAGCTAGCCACTTCATTCACTCCACAAACTCACACACACAAACATACCAGCACACACCTTCGTGTTATGCAGTCTTCAAACTCTTCTTGGACGGACGACTCAAGGATCTTTCCATTTCGATCGATTTTCCTGCAATCGAAGTTTTTCTTTTGAAAAAAAATGCTTTTTGCTTAAATAGAGGAAGTAGGAATAGAAGAATTGATGATAACTGATGCCAGAGTTGATGGTGGTGATAACTGATACGAGATTTGATGATGGTGATAACTGATACTAGATTTGATGGTGGTTATAAATAATACTGAGCTGATAGTGGTGATAACTGATACTACAGTTGATGGTGGTGATAACTGATACTAGATTTGATGGTGGTGATAACTGATGCTAGAGTTGAGGTGGTGATAACTGATGCTAAAGTTGATAGTGGTTATAACTGATGCTAGAGTTGATGGTGGGGGATAACTGATACTGGAGTTGATGGTGGTGATAACTGATGCTAGAGATGATGGTAGTGATAACTGATATTAGAGTTGATTGTGGTGATAACAGATACTAGAGTTGATGGTGGTGATAAGCGATACTAGAGTTGATCGTCTGGATAACTTATACTAGATTTGATAGTGATAATACCTGATACTAGAGTTGATGGTGGTGATAACTGATACGAGATTTGATGATGGTGGTAACTGATACTAGATTTGATGATGGTGATAACTGATACTAGAGTTGATCGTGGGGGATAACTGATACTGGAGTTGATGGTGGTGATAACTGATACTACAGTTGATGGTGGTGATAACTGATACTAGATTTTATGATGGTGATAACTGATACTAGATTTGATGGTGGTTATAAATAATACTGAGCTGATAGTGGTGATAACTAATACTAGAGTTTATAGTGGGATTAATGATGTGAGATTTGATGGTGGTGATAACTGATGCTAGAGTTGATGGTGGTGATAACTGATGCTAGAGTTGATAGTGGTTATAACTGATGCTAGAGTTGATGGTGGGGGATAACTGATACTGGAGTTGATGGTGGTGATAACTGACGCTAGAGATGATGGTAGTGATAACTGATATTAGAGTTGATTGTGGTGATAACAGATACTAGAGTTGATGGTGGTGATAACCGATACTAGAGTTGATCGTCTGGATAACTGATACTAGATTTGATAGTAATAATAACTTATACAAGAGTTGATGGTGAGGGTTAAATGATATTAGAGTTATGGTAGTGATAACAAATACTAGAGTTGATGGTGGTAATAACTGATACTAGAGTTCATCGTCGGGATAACTGATAGTCGAGTTGATGGTGGTGATAACTGATACTAGAGTTCATGGTATGTAACTGATGCTCAGGTTAATGATGATAACACTGTGTAACACGATAACATTGTGTAACTGTTATTTTCTATTTGCTTGTGTATAAAATGCATGAAAAAGCACTGTTATTTATTTCAAACTTTGCTTTTGTGTCCAGGATAATATTTCTAAAATTTACCTCTTCTCTCTGGAAGGAAGTGGCGAATTTGAACTTTCATTTGCATAAAGTATAAAAAAAACGACATGATAAAAAAATAACCTTTTTTTATTCTAGAATTACAAGTACATAAGTGAGACAATTAAAATATTTAGCTTATACTGTAAATTACTTTCACGAATTAGCCTCCAAATATAGTCTCGCATCAGATTTTAATTATACGATCCTTGATAGCAGCGTTCAAAGTCCAGTAGATCCTGGTGAAAGCGCTTGCCATGCTCCTCGGAGTACGGTCACATGTTCTCCTAAAATTTCTCAAGATGAGTGTCAAGAATATGGACTTTCAGGGACATCCTGCAATCCATCTCGCCATAGTTTCTCACCAAATTCTCAACAAGCTCTACATAGTTTTTGGCTTTGTGATTACCTTAGAAGCCCAGAACCACTGCGATAAAGCTGCCCCACGCTGCTTTTTTCGTCCTAGTGAGCTTCTCGGGAAAAGTCCTTGCACTCCATGATCTTTTTTATTTGTGGACCAACGAAGACCCCGGCTTCCACCTTTACCGCAGATGCTTGTGAAAGAAATCTTGGAGATACTTGAAAGCTGCAGACTCTTTATCTATAGCTCTGAAGAATTGTTTCATAAGGCCCAATTTTAAGTGCAGAGAAGGAAACAGTATTTTTCGGGGGCTCCCATTTGACGTTGTTTCTCCCCACAGTAAACTCGGTCCGTTTTGACCAATTCGCTAATGATAGTGTGCTACGGTTTCCTTGCTGTCCCAAAGGCAAAGATAACAAGGAAACTTGGTAAAGCCGCCTTGGGTACCCATCAAGAAGGCCACGCATTTTGAATTCTCCGATATCCTACTAAATTTACCCTTCATATTTCAATGCATCTAGCAAGATCTTGACACTGCTGTATTCCTCTTTGAGCTGGACCGAGTGAGCAAAGGGAAGAGATGGATACATGTTCCGGTTATGAAGCAGCACTGCTTTGAGGCTCCTGGACGAGCTGCCAATGAAGAGGCGCCATTCGTTGGGATTACAGGCGATTCCGATTGCATCAAACAGACCGGTCACATTGCGACCAAACTAACGCTTATCTTGACGTGTAAACAAGCTTGAAAAACACTAGTGACGCTTTTTCTGAACTAATATTTGCACACTTTTTTCTAACAAATCCCACTGCTTGGATCTCGAAGTTAAAAGATCGGCATTGGACTTTGTGAGACCAAGATCTCTGACAAGGTGGTTGAGATCTTTTTTGTTTGGATAGTATAACTTTTTCTCCTCAGTTGATCTCTGTAAGCTGAATCAATGATTTCATCGTCTTATGAACTGCTTTTCCTTTCTAAAAACTGCTGCTCTCTTTTTGGAGCAGGAGGTACAGGGAGCTCAGAACTGTGTGGCACTGGCACAATAGATGACTGAAGGTCTGGATACTTGAGAACAGGCGCACTTTTGCCTGCTCGACGTTTGGAAGGGTTCACCATGCAGAAGAAACACTTCCTTGAGTGGTCAGTTGGTTCCCTCCAAATTCGTGCGGGGGATTGTGAATACCATAGCTCTCTTTTCTCCTCGCTACCATCCTGTAAAAAAATAAAATGAAAACATAAGTAGAAATATACAATTACTTTTCACTTAGTGTTATTAGAAATGTTAATAAATTAAAAAATCCAGTACCCAAATAAACAAAACACATTATATATATATATATATATATATATATATATATATATATATATATATATATATATATATATAGTCAAATGAGTTGCTGCTGACCAGTCTAATCTTCAATTTCACGGTGAAGGTAAGGACACATAGGAGGCTGAGGTACATGTGATTTATTTATGGAACAACGTTTCGTGCGTATCACCCATCTTCAGGTTCTAAAACATAATGTAATCTAATACAGTTAAAGAATATTAAAAATATTAAAAATAATTAGGTTATGACTATGTAGGTAAATCAAAAATTAGAAAATAACTCAGGAATTTAAAAGTCAAGAGAATCAAATTATCAATCCAATATAACACTATTGAAACGAAAAAAAAGTCACAAAAAACAAAAGTAAATAATTACAGTATAATATTGCTTACCGATGAAGTTCAGGAGAAATCACAAAGTGAAGAAATTATAAAGGATGTGGCTTAAAGAAGGATAGGAATTTGATTGGTTGGTTGGTTGTTGAATGAGGTAATTAAAATTAAGAAATAAGAAGAGGAACAGCGGTATTATCTATGTTGAGTGTAGGAGATTTTGTACGAATTAGTAGGGATTCCAAAATTCTTAGACTATATTCATTGTTATTATGACCAATTATTTTGAAGTTATCTATGGAACATTCTGTCTTGCATTGTATACTATGATTTCTAATTACAGAAGCTTCCTTCTTAGACAATATTTTTCCAGTGCGATGGCTTATTCCCATGTGAGAACAAAACCTCTCTTTCAATGAGCGAACCGTACTACCAATATAGGTTCCTTGCAAACAACAAGGACAAGTAGAAGCATAAACAACACGGCTGCTATTTCTAGAGGAAGTTTGTCTTTTGACGAGAAAAAACTTCCTATGGAAAGTGGGTTAACAAAAGTGATTTTGAAGTTGGTATGAAAGAAATATTTTTTAAGTAATTTGTTGCATTTTCTAGTGAATAATTTATTGTAAGGTCCCATTTCTGGTACTACGAAAAATTCTTCATTTTTGGGAACATTATATGAGAGAAAGGATGGAGAGTAAATTTTGGTTAGAAAATTATTGATTAGTTTGTCAACCAAAGGTGGGGGGTAACAATTATTTTTAAAATAAGACTTTAGAGTCTGGAATTCATTGTGCATTAGGGAATAATTGGAGGAGAGATGGTAACCTCTATATATTAGAGATTTAATTGCACTGAGTTTGTGTGACAAGTCACAATGGCTGAAAAAATTGATTCCTAGGCCACTAAAGGTAGGCTTTCTGTATATTGAGGTAGTTAGTTTGTCGGTTTTTTCTATAATGACGTCTAGAAAAGGAAGTTGATAGTTACTCTCTAATTCAATGGTATATTTAATGTTGGGATGATAAGAGGGCAAATGCAGTATAACATGTTTATGCCATAACTGAAAAAAAAACATAACCCTTGAAACTTTTTATATATTTTCATTATTTGCATCAAAATAATGTTATTTGCCATAAATGGGCTAATTTAAAAATTCATGTCCGGACCACAAAAGCAAAGTTTGAGGATTAAAATTAACTTTTTTTTATTTAATAGAGTCACAAACAATTGGGAAATAACACTTTTAACCGAAGAACAAGAAAAAAATGGAAATTTTGTTACACAGTGTAACTGATACTCGATTTGTTATTTTCATTTCTCCTCTACTCCAATTCTTCTTTCCTACTTTACCATTTTTCGATTGACCTTGATTGGATTTTAGTGTCTTCCCTAAGCTATAATTTCCCATTTCTCATTATTTATATTTCTTCTCCTGCCTATCTACAAGAAGCACTTAAAAAATCCTCGAAAAGCTATAAGACGAACAGAGTTCGATTCTCAAAGCCATGTTTTGGAATAAAAAAGGATAAGAAGAGTGAAGATTACCTTCAGAGGTGTCTTGTATTACAATGCCGTCCAAAACTAGAGAATAAAATATCCATATCTACATTTTACTGAAAATACTCCTTTAATTTCCATTGAAATCGCCTCTGATAGTGTTAAAGTTTCAATTCATAGGACAACGGATCAAAAATTAAGAGGAATAGTAGTGTGTATTTGAATAATGGATGCGTCCCAAACTAAATAACGGTAAGTATAAATGCAGCCACAAACAGAAAACAACATGGAATTATCTCATAGAAAATAGAACAAAATATTAATGAGAAGTATGTGGGTTCTTGTTCTGAATGACTCGGGCACATTTTCGGCGCAGGACCTCACCAATTGGTCACAATGTCCGTGAGTGATTTCCATTGTTCTTTCCGCCTTTGCCAGAGATCTTCAACATCCGTCTTTGTGGGAGCCATAACATTCTCACCCAGTATCTTCCATCGGTTTTTAATCTATATTTTCAGCATTCAAGAACTCTTCTTTGCTGTGAGGCACAAAGCATTTGTCCTACACGGAAACAGGCTCACCTACTCCTGATATTCGGGGAGGATAGGTGGATCACAAGTTCTTGAAGCAGATTCTTGTATACCCCGGGGTTAACTTTACTGCGTAAACGTAAGAACGAACATATTTCGGTTCTTAGAAACATGCCCCATACCATAACATTGTTACCTCCAAATTTAAGTCTAGTTCGTGCATGTGGGATTCAATATTACGCCTTTACGAAGCCTTACATGCTGCCGCCCATCTAATCAGACTAAATTATATTTGCTTTCGTCCTCGAAAACCACTTTCTTCTTTATACTTATGGGTGGCTTCTTATCAGAAGGACGTGTTATGGGTCTTACCTTTCCTAAGCAAACCGAGATTGTTGAGACGTTCAGTATCTCGGCAACTTGCTGTAAGACACCGGCTCTTATCTCAAATTGGCCCTTCATCAACATCCGTTGCATCGAGCGATCTTCGGCGGGCAAACAATTTTCTATGTCGATTTAGATGATCCTGTATCTTTATGAAGTTTTATTATGGTTGAAATCACACTTTTTGATTAATTATAATGCCCGAAGTGTCAGCCAGTGTCACCCCTCCTCGCCCCTTCTTCCACTGAGACAACCTACTTTATGAAGGTTTTGTCGACTTTATCTCATCCTCACCATCCTGATATTCGTTTTACAGTGCCATTAATTGCAAGGGTCATAAGCATAATCCTTATAAATGAGTACTGCCATTAGAAGCAATCTGCAGGGTGGTCTTAAAGTCTTGTCACCCCTACCGAAATGTAATAAGAACAATAGAGGAACAATATAGTAATATCAAACACATGTACTGGACCTAGTCTGCCGAATCTTGCAGTGAAGTCTTCTTACACATCTTCCATGCCATTGCCAGAATGCACACGATCATGTGCCATTGCACTTGCAATCAGCCTCTCTTCCAAACGTTGGTAGTTCGTGTCACCCATCTGAAATAGGAAATGAAAACAAGATTTACAAAAAGGGAGAAAAGACTTTTGGACCACCCTGTATAACACACGAAGACAGTGTTGCTATACCTTACGAATTTCCAAGTGTAAACTGAAAGTTATAAGTTATCCTTCTCTAGTTTTGGCTTAGCCTTTTTCTTTCATCTTTTTTTAAAAATAAGCTTTACTTTCCTAAAAACTTTTTTTTAACCGCATTTTATGAAATGAAACTTGGACACCACCAAAGACGAATGTTAAAGAATATTCTCTGCAGTTTTCATCGAAATCGAATAAATATTTTCAAGGTAATGTAGATGTTAGTGGCGTTCTTTAATTTTGGACGGTAGTTTAGATAGTGTGTGTCGTAAAATATTATATATATATATATATATATATATATATATATATATATATATATATATATATATATATATATATATATATATATATATATATATATATATATCTCACTCAACATTTATCCTTCTTATTTCCTGAGATTCCACAACTTAAATTTGTGTTAATTATCAATAAATTTTCTCTCCCAACATAAAAAACTGCAAATTTTAACCCTTTTGTAAAAACCTTTGTTAATGGATCCTGGTTCTTGTGGAGCAGGAACAGGATCCTAATCCTTGTAGAGCAGGAACAGGCTCAATAACAGCAGTCCCTCATTCGAGGGAGTCTATTTCCAGGCTCTCCTCCTACGTGTGTCTGTCATCTCTCTCTTGTTAATATCACCTTGGCCATTTTGATTGTTACCTCTTCTACTCATTGTATTTTCCTTTTTTTAACCGTTCTTGGCAACTTTGCCGCAGGTTCTACTATTGTCTGTCCTTTTCCTCATGTTAACAGGATCTGGCTTCAACAGCCCCTGACCGCGTTGAGGGAAAATTAATCCCCGGCGAGTAGAGAACTACTTACCTTCCCGTGCCCTTCTGCCCAGCGTGGCTCCCTTTGTGACTGAATGGCGGCCTCAGTGCCAGTGAAGTCCCCACTTCGGGACTCAGTGGCGGTGGAGTCCCCATTTCGGGACTCGGTGGCAGTGAAGTCCCCATTTCGGGACTCGGTGGCAGTGAAGTCCCCATTTCGGGACTCGGTGGCAGTGAAGTCCCCATTTCGGGACTCGGTGGCAGTGAAGTTCCAATTTCGGGACTCGGTGGCAGTGAAGTCCCCATTTCGGCAGAAAAGAGACGGGCTACTGGCGCCTTTAGATCCTCCGGGATGATTTCGAAATCAACAAAAACCTGCTGTGGAAAAGGAAGGTGTGTGCGTGTATGTATGTATGTGTGGCGTGATAACGTAGTTTTAAAGTATTCTTAAAATTACAAGAAAAATAGGCTATCCAGCTTTAAAAAAACGTCATCTCTCCCTCTCTCTCTCTCTATCTCTCTCTCTCTCTCTCTCTCTCTCTCTCTCTCTCTCTCTCTCTATATATATATATATATATATATATATATATATATATATATATATATATATATATATATATATATATATATATATATATATATATATATATAAAGTAGTGGCCATAATATAAGGGTCAGTAAGAACAAGTGTATTTAAATATTTATTATAGAAGTTTAACAAAACGCTGAGACTATATTATATTATACCCATATTTAGATATATCTAATATCTATGTTTCGTGAAAATTTTTAGGTAATGGAATAAATATTTCGTAAGTTATGAGGAAATAAACAAACTATCTTCCAAATTGCAGCGGCCAAAAGTTAAAGGTCACTTAGAAAAAATGAACTACCAACCGATGTATTTGTGTTTAGGAAACTGTTGATGGGCTAACAGTTACTTCTTATGATCATACATTGTTGGAACATTCAACTGTTAACATGGCGGCTTGTGAGAGGCGAACGGTGTCCTATGATGAAAAACAAAGGATTGTGTGCCTTCACCAAGAGGGCAAGTCAAATTTTGTGATAGCAACTACTGTAGGAAGGTCTAGAAGTGTTGTGCAACGAATTGGTGCTCGTTTTAAGTCATCAGGATCGACAGATGCTAAACCCAAAACAGGTAGTCCTCGTAAAACGTCACCAAGACAGGATCGTATTATGGTTTTCTAACCATAATACGATCCTGCTGAGATATCCCGCGAATTCAGCTCCACCTCTGATGTCAACGTATCGCGCAACCAGTTTCCCGGAGGTTACGATGTTCTGGGTTGCTTGCTCGGGCACCGGCAAAGAAACCTCTGATCTCCAAGAAGAATCAAAGAGCCCGTCTCACGAACATGTCGTTTGGACAGAAGAAAAGTGGGCGCAGGATTATTTTATCTATGATTCGAAGTTTAACGGGATTGGTTACGATGGCGGTATGTACGTCCGACGAAGATGTGGCGAAAGGTTATCTCGTGCAAGTGTGAAGAAGACAGTGAAATTCTGACGAGGCAGTGTAATGGTATGGGGAGTGATCTCTGCTGCTGGTCCAGGTCCACTTACGAGTATTCGCCTACAAAGGGCTTTCAATGCTGAAATCTACAAGCAGATTCTTAGACAGCATGCCCTTCCACATCTCCGATACTCGTCAATTCAACCTTCAATCTTCGTGCAGGACAACGCTCCCTGCCACTGTGTGAAGAGAGTCAAAGATTTTTTGAGTGATAAAGGGGTTCATCTCATGGACAGGCCACCTCAAAGTCCCGATCTCAACCATTTAAAAAACGTTTAGAAGCTTATTGGAGATGGGGCGCGAAGGAGAAATCCCCAAAACCAAAATGAACTCTGGGAATTATTGAAAAACGAATGGAACAATATTACCCCATCATTTTGCAGGAATTTAATTCCGTCCTGTGGTAACAGATGTCGGGAAGTCATTGCTAGTAAATGGATGTTCACAAAATATTAATAGTAAGGGTTTCTTTTTTGTTCTTGCTCAATTTTAAATTATTTTTCTAAGTGACCCTTGATTTTTGGCCGCTGCAATTTGGAAGATAGTTTGTTTATTTCCTCATAACTTACGAAATATTTATTCTATTCCCTAGAAATTTTCACGAAACATAGATATTAGATATATCTAAATATGGGTATAATATAATATAGTCTCAACGTTTTGTTAAACTTCTATAATAAATATTTGAATACACTTGTTCATACTAACCATATATATATATATATATATATATATATATATATATATATATATATATATATATATATATATATATATAAGTAAAAGAACTCAAGACGAGTTATGGTACGAGTATATGATAGTGAAACCACTGTATAAGAGAAATTATCTTCCAACCCATTAAAATAAAACCGAGATCTTCAACAAAACTCACAAATCCAACTCAGACCTTCTTCATTGTTTTAAACCTACCAACTCATCACTTCCCCGTATGCATGGTCTGCCAAAGACCCCACCAAAGAGGAACGCTACTCCGACCTATTATATCGTGTATTGACTCTCATGCATACAAACTCTCAAAGTGATTAGCCTCCCTTCTTGCTGACGCTGTTGGATTGACTTCTCCTCCACACATAATCCATTCTTCTGATTTCATTGAAAAATTTAGGAAAATCAACATAAAAGGAAGCCGCTTAGTAAGCTTTGATGTAGACAGCCTGTTCACTAATGTCCCAATCAACGAAGCTCTTAATGTTCTATCTAAAGTATTAGAAAATAAAAAATTAAACCTCTCTCTAGGCAAAAATAAAATTATAAATCTTGTTAAACTTTGTGTTACTGACAATGTACTTATCGGGGATGTGTTTTCTCCGTCAAAAATATAGTCATCGCATGTGTAGACCTTTATCGCCATATTATGAAACATTTCAAGCTATCATTACTCTCTTCTGTGATTTCCCATCATAATTTTGTATGGTATAGGTATGTAGATGATGTCATATCGATTTAGCCTATAAATTGTTTAAATTATTTGACAATTTCCTTAAAAATCTTAACGACCTCCATCCCACTGTCAATTTTAAAGTAGAGTGGGAAAAAGATAATTGTATATCCTTTCTTGATGTAAAAATTGTTAGAGTCATTGACAAAATTAGCTTCACTGTGTACCGAAAACGAAACCCATTCTAACTCGTATATCCATTTCTTTTCTCATCATAATATTAACATTAACCATGGAGCACTTAACATAAGTATAGTTTGCCCGAGCCTAGTGACGTCATGCGCATTTCTCCCCCTCCCTCCCAAGGTAGGATGCTGGGAGTCTATGTAGCTTCAGTCTAGCGAACGCTCTCATAGAGTGTGGCCACGTCGGTCCACTCCTCTACTTGGATTTCCCGCTAGACCCCTGTTTGGGTACCGTTTACCCTAGTTCAGTGTTAATTATAGTAAAAAAATACTGTGCAACCTGTACCCGAGTTCAGTGGTAATGGAGTGCAGAGAGAAGTGATTGTGTAGTGATAAATATTTGTCTTTTCAGGCTGTAATTCTTATTTCAGGTGACTAATAGTGCGAACTTATGCCTGAAATGGCAAAAGAACAAAAGTTGAGTGGGATGGACATTGGTGAAATTCTCTTTACGCTAGATAGTGTCGACGATAATGATTGTGTTGAAACTTATGTACTTTATGACAGTGAGAATGATAAATAATATGTTCCAGAGCCACATCATATGGCTGAAAGTTCAGACAGTGTATCTGGACAAGACGTTCCTCGCCGACGCAAGCAAACAAAGGCGGGTGGTGGGAAGACAAAGAAGCCTAGGCATCTTCCCCCACCCCTCGCCACCGCAGCTGATAGGCCTACTGCTGGCCCATCCTGCAACTCTGCTGCTGTTCCTATACAGTACCCTGATGTGTCATCAGGCTCTGATGAACCTTATTCTGCTGTTGCTGCTCCTGTACAGTACCCTGCTGTGTCATCAGGCTCTGATGGCCATGACGACCCTTATTCTGTTGTTGCTGTTCCTGCTGCTGCCTCTGCTGCTGCTCGCCAGCAACAACGTCGACGACGTGCAGACGATGGTGAGTTGCTAGTGACTTTTAACTCTGCAACCGTCAAAAGTCGCTCAGGCTAAGTATGGCACACAAAGCCTCAAGTAGCTGCAGCAACCAGGACAGCAACCCAAAATACTGTGACATCAATTAGACCAGGTCCCATACAATCAGCTGATACTGCCACCACACTTGAAGAGTGTTTTCGCCTGTTTGTGACTGTAGCAGGGTGCCCGTTTTTCTGATCACTCCACTCTTTGACACCACTTTTGTGTCGTGTTATTCCTTGTGGTAATGATATACTTCTTTGATGAAGTAGGCTTTGATCTACGAGGGCTAATTCGGTAGTTTTTTCTTAAGGAAGAGCTATTTCAACACGTAAGGATAAGAGGAAACACAGGATTTATACCAAAATAAACATATATTTTAAATGAAACACTTAACTATGACAAACAAACCGTTAACACATTTCTATCTTTGTCTCAATGCTAAGCTCGACTATTCCTGTTGGTATCTAGGCCTATTGCACGGATGCGATGACAAAAATAAACAAATAGGCTACACGTAAACACACCAATTGCCGATTAGTATTTTTATCGCGACTCTATTTGATTAGCGCTAAACGTTAAATTAACGTACGCTCGTCTACAAGCAAATATGACCGAGGTTCACGAACAATGGTTTCTACTCCCCTTAAAACGTGAGACGTACTAAACTTCTACTATCGCAATATGAATATAAATGTTCTTTCTAACTTACATGACAGGAGGTATTAGGGATTGCCAATGTCGCTGGAGGGCCTATCTATCACTTCGGAGTGTTGTGTTGGCTGATCCTTGAATCTTGTAGAGGTAGTATGGCAGGAGAGAGGTGAGACGATTAACTTCTAATTAAAGAACGGGAGCTCGTTGGGGCTGGGTTCTTCTCCTCTCACTCTTACGGAGCTTGAGATGTGAGAGTCACTCGAGTGTGAGCAGGTTTACTTTTCTTCAGTCAGACTTTTCTTTAGTCTGTAAAAGATTCTTCGGTATGGCACCGATATCAAGATTGACTATTTATGTTAATTCAGCCCGGGAAGGGGGGATCAATTTTCACAATCTGATCCTATCGTTTCTCACGGAAATAGTCTTGTATGACTGAAAGATCAATCTTCACGAACTGAACCTTCTTCTCTCTTATCGAATTTTAATCTTCTTGTCTGGCTGAAGGATCGATCTTCACGAACTGATCCTTCTTCTTCCGTATTGACTTCTAATCTCTTTTCTTTCTTTGCGGGGCTTATTTATAGGCGTATCACCGCACCATCTAAGGAGGAAGTGACCAGACCTCAGGGAGAGGAACGCGAATGGTCAGCGCGAGAAGTGTAGAGGTTGGCACTGGGGTGCCCAAGTTGGCTTGCTAATTAGAGAGAGACTCAGCCGCACCACTACTTGGCGTGCCTTTTGACCTAACCTCGGGTTTATGGTTCTTGCAGGTACTTGGATCGTTAGAGCGTCGTTTAAGGGCCTTATGTGGTCGCCTTAAAACAGATGTTGGCTCCAACTACCCAAAGAGGCGGGGAGATCAAACAGGGTAGGCAGTTACTGTAATTCGCCGGCTACCGTTCCCACGCTTCTCCTCATGCGGGGGAGGGGGGGGCTCGCTCCTACGGCTTTCTCCACAAGGGAAAAGGGGGGCTTTAATGTACATCTCCTCCTCCGGGATGCTTAATGTAACAATTTCCCTACAGTGACTGATGCCATGGTGAATCTGATTGTGGAGTTCACCAGGAGGTACAGGAGACAGACAGCGACTGTACAGCAAACAACAGCAGCAGAGATACATACGTGACCTTCTAGGTGCTATTATATTCAGTGGTTACAGAAAAGATAACCACCTGAATACTAAGGAGTTGTGGTGCCCTGTGGCAGGGGCTCCTTTCTACAAGGCAGCAATGTCTGTGGTGCGTTTTTGCTTCCTGCTGTACTGCCTCAGGTTTTACGATATAGCCACATGGGAGCAGAGGGGAGTACTGGCGTCAGTCCGATCATTAAAGTGGAACCGAGCGGGAGTTAAGAAGAAGAAGAAATTCCTCCAGAGGCTGTTCCTTTTAGTTACATGAAAGAGTAGAACATCGGTATAGAGAATCATTCTCATACCCCTTTCGTCAGAGAAAGCACCTATCTCAGTTTTCGAATGATACCAGGAATATCCCTCACCATTGAGGAATACCAAAGTGAAGTTCTACTCGAGAAAGGATTCACCTTTTGGTCAAGTCTCATCACCGAGAAGCCCTCACAAGTGTAACTCAAGGCTTGGAATAATCATACATCCACTGTCCCGTCGCTGAGATCGTCAAGTCAAAGAGCATCGACTCGCCCTTCCTTACTCACCTCGAAGTTAGCTGTTATCTCCAGTCAACCTCTCGTCTGCGACACACTCACCTCGCATCGCATCGACTCCCTCCCTAACTTAACGAGATTCTCAATCAAGGTCATTTCCCGTCTGACGCCACTTTGTTTAAAGGTAAAAGGATTCCCATTTAATTATGTTCTTTAATTAACATTCTGTACTAAAGTGAATTATTATATCCTTAGTAGATTTAAAGTTTTTAATATTTCATTTTTATGTAATTAAAAGTATATTTTTGCTCTAGTGGTTTAATTAAGTTCTCGAAAAGCTGCACATCGCATTATATATATGTATACTATTATGATTCCTCCCTGGTTAAAGAACAAATCAGAAGATAAAATAAATAGTAATATAGCACTCTTAGAGAAAATAGGAACGGAGTTATTTATGTACGGAACAAACGTCCATACATACTCGGCCGTATACCACGACATATACCTTTCTTAAAGTACGGATTTTTATTAGTTTAATTTGCATTTACATGCCTTATAGTTAGTGTGTAAATAATAGGATTAATAAATTTGTATATTTATTATTTTTGTTATATTTTCCAAATTCAGGTATAATATACTCGAGTTCAGTGACTATGTAACAGGTAAATATGTTCAGTACTCCAGGGTTAAGCGAGTCGTTGCATCAGGTATGTTTTTGAGAGCACTTAGGATATGTGACCTTTGCTTTCTAGAAGAAGAGATTACATATATAACCTACAGCTTCATTGAATTAAATTATCCCCTCTACGTGATCAATGAAAGTTTATCTAAAGCAAAATCTACTCATTACTGTCTCAAGGATAAAAACAAATTTAGTAATACGAAGTGTCTATCCCTTCCTTTTTCTCCCCCCCCCCTCAAAGGAGTGAACAAAGTTACTTCTCCAGGACTAACGACATTTAAATACCCTTTTTCTATCCTTAAATCTCTCCCTTCGACCAAGCCCGTGGATCAGCCAAATAATGCAGGTGTATATCTAATCCCGTGTGGCTCTACAAACTGTCCCTCATTTTACATAGGAGAAACAGGAAGAACCTTAACAAAACGAATTTAAGAACATAAAGGTGATGTCAGACGAGGCAGTACCACATACAGTATTTTTAATCATATTAGCAATTTCAACCACCAAATTGACTATTCAAAGGCACAAATCATATATAATTGTAAAGATTTCAGTAAAAGAAAAATAGTAGAATCTATATTAATAGGAGAAATTCCCAATTTTAATTTGTCAGATGGGCAATTGAAATGCAACCTCCATTCCCGTAACCTCATCGTAAGCAGCATAGTCAACGATCTTAGACTCATACCCCCTGATTAATGACCTTTTCCTCCCGTTTTGTGTTTCTTTGTGGCTTTTCTATTTTTCTGATCTGTACGCTATTTATAGACTTTTGTAACGATCGCATTCTCAGTATACGACTAAAGAGGGTATGATAAACTACATACCCAAACTAGTCACGTAAATTAAACTTTTGGCTCCTATACAGTGGTGTGGTTTCACTATCATATATATATATATATATATATATATATATATATATATATATATATATATATATATATATATATATATATATATATATATGTATATAGGTAAAAGGCCATGTTGTATGCAGGTTCTATTGAAGTCCACAGCTGTGGCAGCGTTATTAATTTTAACTTGTATTTTCTTAATATTTCTTACAAGTTTTTTAACGGGGTCTTCGAGGAGAGAAAAAACATACGTGAATGACATTCTTTATTCCTAGACGTCTTTCGACCATGTTAGGTTATCCTCAGGGAATGAACAGAAATAGAATTATTCAAAAATTGCTATATTATAAATAGTATTTCTACGCAAACATAAGATTACAAAAATTGGCCAATCATGGCGCGAAAAATCTTTAAGGGGAAAATAAGCGCTACAAGAAACATATAAAATTGAAGGCTTAGATTGTCTGACTATTGACGAAACGAATTTGGATTCTTTTATACAACGGAGAGCTGTGAGCGCGCTTAAGGAAAAGTTCACTTTTCATTAAAGTTAACGTTAACTTCAAGAAAGAAGAAATATATTCGCCCTCTGGACTGATTGGAGATTCCTCCTGTTTCCAGTGCGCGGGGCACTTACCCTAAAGGGGTAATTCATCCTTCATTCCTCCTTATTCCACGCTTTGATTTCCACTTACTTCACCGACTAAAAGCAACACAACACGACCACCGCTGCGCCCATAGCCACTTAAAGTAGGGTATAGTGAATCCCGGAAGGAAGCCCCAATAGGGGGCGCGAAGAAGGGGAGTCCTTAAGACCACGAGCCCGAAATTCTGTGGGGGCGCTTCTTAGCTTAGGTTTATTTAGGTAGGGTGGTCGTGAAGTGCTAAAATAACTAGGTAAATTGGAAACGATAGGCTGCTAGGTGATAGGGAACGTTTTCACTGTCCTTTTTTACAGATTTAGAGAGGAAGGAAAAAAACAAACATAGGCTTCGGAGGAAGGAACAAAGAAAAGAGCGCCTAGGCGCTCGACTAGCAAAAGGATAGGGGATCATCCCCCTCTAAGGAAAGGGGGCAGCCTGGAATTCCTACGAGTACCTCTACGGACAATTGACTAGGAGATTAAACCGGAGAAAGGAAAACTCTGCGGGACATTATTTGGACAGATAAAAGTAGCCCTCGTCAAAATTATCGACATCCCAAATGGCTACGTGGTAATTGCAAGTAAGGAAAAAGAAGTAGAAAAATTAGTGTCCCAGGAAGGAATAGAGACACTAAAGAGAATAGGACTCCCGCTTCAGATAAAGGCAAACAGAAGTATCATATGCAGAAAAGTCGACGTTTGGGTGGGTTCCCACGACAAAGAGGAAATGAAAGAAGAAATAGAAAAAAAATCATGAAGGTATTAAAAATAAATGAAATAATTAAATTTGTCCACCACACACGTCTTTAAAATTGTGTGTGCAACAACAGATATGGTAGCAAAGATATTTCAATGAGGACTGGTCATGTTTGACATGAGAATTCCACCAGAGAACATGGAGCGCGAGAAACATAAATATTCAAATGTGCTTCCGCTGCTATAAGATGGGAGACCACTTGATGCGCGTGACTGCACTGAGAAAGTATGTTCTGAGTGCGGACAGAAGAACCAAGAATGGAGACAGTGCAAGGAAATTACTAAGAAATGCGTGAACTGTCATGGGTCACATAGGACTATGGCAATGGCATGCCCCAAAAGAAAGGAGATAATAGAACGAAAGGAAAGAGAAGCGAGAAACGAAGAAGAAACTAGAAGAAATGCAACATATGCAGGAGTGGCTAAAGCAACTGTGAAGAAAATGCAGGAAGCATATACCCATCTAACTGTGCCGCAAGGGGCATTAACAAAAGTGCTCACATGCATTCTCTGTGCCCATGTGATGAATATTGGGAAACCGGGCACCTTTGCTGCGACACTCAATACGATGCTAGAGAAAAATGGAATGAAGAAGATGTGGTTTCCTGACAACCCTCCCCTGCCTCAACTGAAATCCTTAAAATCAATATCGCCTCAGCGTCGGCACCAATGAGCAATGATAAAGGCAAACAGAAGCACCATATGCAATTTCAAACATGTCAGTGCAAAGTAATGAAAGAGACAAAATAGTACGTATGGAAGCACAGAAATTAAAACTTAAAGTCTACAGCGATGAATGTTCTCCTCTCCCGAGAGGCAAAAAACGGGATGACATCATTAAGGCAATTAAAGAAGGAAAATGTAAATGGGCATTCAAATGAAATACAGGAGAAGAAGACGACGAAGAAGTACAAAAACTCTTAATGGAGGATAAAATTCGAATCTACCCTGGCGACTTCGTTACTCTCAGCCATTCTACATTTCAAAGTATAAAGAATGGTAGGTTTAAAGGCAACGAAGCAGAACCCAACAGGAGATCGACCCGCCAGAATTCCAGAGATCTCTAGACGACCAAACCTAATAAACAATGGAACCAGAAAGGAGAAGAAAGCTCAGCATTCTAAAAATCAACACTCAAGGATGGATCGGTAAAACATCGACATTAGGAAATAACTTCAGAGAGATCGATCCACACATAATATTACTATTAGAACACGGAGTGAATCAATAAGAAAAAACAATGAAATTGTTCGATTACACCGTCATAAACGCGAACCCTTCAGGCGAGTTTCATGACGGGGCGTCAATAGCAATAGGAAGAGGGCTGAAGTTCAAAGAAGTTAATAAATTGGATGAGGCAGCTTACTTGGCCGTCAAAATTGAAACGGAATTAACGCCAATAATAGTAGTCACGGGATACCAAGCACCAATAGAAAATTACCTTCCCCTGCACAACCTATTTAAAATCTTTGGCACAGGTTTCCCAACAATCTTTATGGGAGACATCAATGCCAGGTGCAGTGCAAATGGATACCGCTCCAGAAACAACAGAGGAGCCAACTTAGAAATGATGTTGGAAAGATTCCTTTTCAGGAGAATAGGGCCAGACTTTCCAACATATGTCACACGCAATGCAGCTACAAAACCAGACGTCGTGCTAAGTAGCTTCAATATGCCATACAACGTCCACATGCAACCAGTTACCTTTGCATGTAGCGACCATGTTGGAACACATTTGCTCATGAATCAATACCCGATACATGTACCGGTACCAGCGAGAAAGGACTACAAGAGAGCAAACTGGGGAGGTTACACACAAGATCTTAGTAACTTCGTCCCAAAGGATCTCACTGACGCCAACCTGGAAGATATTGAACGATCATTGAGGCGGACAAAAGATACCAAAGACAAGATACCGTACTCTTCCACATCTTCGATGGACAGAGGAAATGAAGAGAAAGAATAGGCAACTAAGACGAATATTTAGACTAAATAATTCTCGATGGACCAAATAGAGAGCGATACGAAGAAATCAGAAGACAGAGAGAAGAACTGAGGCATCTCATAGAAGAACAGCAAAGTCACATATGGGATAGCCTAATAGAAAAAATAGACGAAGAAAGAAGACCAAAGGAGAACTGGAGACTAATAAATAGACTTAAAGGCAGACCCCCGAGAGAAAAAATAACAATTAAGAATGAACGGGGAGAAAAGATCTAAGAAGAGAGGACCACAGAAGAACTTTTTCGTAATCACTGGAAATCAATGTTCTCCATAACACCAGAGGACGAAGACTTCAACCCAGAGATAGACGAAATGGTCCGCACAGTCTTGCGAGAAAACATAAACAAGATCACTCTAGCACCAAGTGTAGAGCGAGAAAGGGAGGAAATTCTGGGTACAGGGGCCTACATAACAACGGAAGAGATCAAAGGCGTAATACAATCATTCAAACAGAAAGAGCCAGGCCCCTCAGGAATAACCAGAATTAATCTTACCAAGGCACCTAACATAATCATCAGAGCATTAAAGAATATTTTTAACGCGTGCTTAAACACCGGTTACTTCCCTGATAGCTATAAACTAGCGGAAATGATATTCGTCCCAAGGCCAGAAAAAACACCAAACCACCTCATCAGTTACCGGTCAATATCGCTATTGAACTTCCTGGGCAAAGTCTTCGAGAAAATTCTTAACAGAAGACTAAAAGAATATCTTGAAGAAAATGACATTTATAATGATTATCAGTTCGGATTCAGAAGAGGCAGATACACCACAATGGGACTTGGCATAATAACAGAGAAAATAGAAAAGGCCAAAGCAGAGAATAACTACATCGATCTGATCCTGAGAGATGTAGAAAAAGCATTCGACAAGTCAGGGTCAGAGGAATGCAATATAAGATCTTAAATCTCCAGATGAATAACAATCTGTAGAGAATTCTCTGCGATTATGTCACAGACAGAAGAGCATATGTGAAGATCAATGGTTATTCAGGACCAGAATTCGAATTGGAAGCTGGACTCAGGCAGGGAGCTGTCTCAGCCCCACGCTGTATTCAATATACACAGCAGACCTGCCACCATCAATAATGCCTGGTTGTGTAAACATACAGTTCGCGGACGACATAAGCAAACTCGTCGTCACTCCGTACCGGAACGTACGCTTTCAGGCAAGGACAAAAACTTTAGAAATCAGCAACATCAACAACTACAAAAGAGATTGGAAGAATAGTACTAACAGGAGGAAATTTACAATAATCTCAATCTCCAAGAACAAAACAGCTGAAATTGTAGTTGAAGATCAGAAATACATATATCATAGTGAGGGCAAAGTGCTAAGACTCAGAATAACAAAAAGAGGCTACAAACAACATATTACGGAGAGGAAGAACAAGGCGATTTCGATGCTTAACCTACTGTACAATCTAAAGGGTTAAGCATGAAAAATAAAAGAAAAATCTATCTTGCACGAGGAAGAGAGGTACTACTATACCCGCCAACCCCTATCCACGGTGAAACAAGGACAAAAAAATTGGAACTCCAGAGAATACAAAATAAAACTCTCTACCTAATCACCAACACACGTAGGAGAGACAATTGAAGACTACAGGATCTACACCAAGAAGCAGGATTAGAAACGCTCAATATCAACATCAGGCACAGAGCGGAGAAAATATGGAGGAAGATAGACGAACTACCTCCGATATTTGCAGAGCACACGAACACTAGAGCCGGAGTCTCCTTTAACACTCGATTTCCCAGCGGCAGACAACAGCTGAAAATCGAGGAGATTCCCATGTTTACTTAAGTAGAAATTCAAAAAGAGAGAAGGAACAAGCACAAACGATAAAGATATTTACCCGACTTATACAAACCCAACCAACGAAATAACCAACCAAGACACCAGATTGATTCCCTAATAAGACAACCGAATTTAAACAACCTAAATAGGTAGAAACAACAGATTCAGAAGACAACACAGATCAAAATTGTAAACAGAAATAATGCGAACAAAATGAACTAAAAGTGTAATAAGTGAACTATATTAAAAAGTTTAACAAAAATGATAGTAAAGCTAAAGTTAAGAGTAAAACAGAAATAAGACGAACATAGTAAACTAAAAGTGTAATAAGTGAACTATAGTATTAAAAAGTTTAAAAAAAATGATAGTGAAGTGGAAGTTAAGAGTAAAACAAGTGAACAAAGTGAAACTAAAGTGAAATAGAGAAAAAAGTGATAACAACAAGAGTAGTGAAAAAGAAATCCAAAAGAAATATAAAAAAGAAGACCATGAAAGTAAAAAGTAAAACAAAGTAAGGAAAGTAAAAACAACAAACAAGTAACATAACAATACATAAACAAAGCTCAGAGCTAAAATAACTCAAAACGGCATGAATGCTACAATAAACACATGGATGAAAAATGAAGAGAATAAGGGAACAGAGATTAGGCGGTCCTCCCGCTTCTGTATGAGGAACATAGGTGCTAAAAGTGTGAGAAAGGAAGTAAGCATGATGAATGATGAGTAAATGCATGACGGTGGTTCGGAATCCACATTAATCAGCAGGTCCCCCTTGTCCCTCGAGCAAGGGTATTCCACCCTTTCCACTTTTGACTACCGAGGTTGCTCAATCTGCTTCATCACCAATCTGTCCTCTTTTAACTCAAAACTTTCCGTCTCCCACAGCTATAAACCCTCTTCTAAAGCTTGTTCCGGACTTCCCATTAAGCACTTCACTATCGGTTCATTTGAACTGAGAGTCAGAAGTGTCGAGAGTTTCTCCAGTTGCAAGTCGGCCGCGGGCCTCCTCCTCTTCTGTGCCCCCCCCCCCCCGATCGTGGTAAGGGTACAGAGGGGACGAGTAACCTCGAGCCGTACCTTTTCTCCCCCTAAAAAAAAAAGAAAAATGTCTGACTATTTATCTCTCTGATCTAGTTCTCCGGCAAAGGAGGCAAAGGGAAATGAAGTTTGAAAACGTGCTTCTTTTAACGGCGGTCAACTCGGAGACGCTGAGATGTCGAGAGTATGATTTCCGGCTGAAGTTGCACGTTAATTGCCGGTTTCTTCATTTGAATTATGACGGCTTCGGCCATCCACAATCTTCCGCGAATTTGGAGTCTCAGGATGATGGAGGTGACCTGATTCAGTTTTTCACGGGTTAGAGTAGTGCCATGAAAGTGGGCGTGTTTTTTAATCGCGCCATCTTGAAGGTGAGCGTTCAGTCGCCTTGACAGGGTTGTGGAGCTTACGCCGATGTACTTTGAATTGCGGTGTTCGCAGTCACCGACCTTTGCACGAATATTCGTACACGACGTTAGTCTCCTGAAGTTCGCTCGTTGGAGGAAGACAGCTGTTCTTCATGATGCAACTACTTGTTTTCTTGGTCTTGTAGTATATAATTAGATTAGTATCCGTATTAGGGTCGGTTGGGGTCACGTTACGATGGAGTAATTTTTGAATAATTCTATTTCTGTTCATTACCTGAAGATGACCTAACAGGGTCGAAAGGAGTCTAGGAATAAAGAATGTCATTCACGGATGCTTTTTCTCTCCTCGAAGACCCCGTTAAAAAACTTGTAAGAAATATTAAGAAAATACAAGTTAAAATTAATAACGCTTCCACAGCTGTGGACTTCAATAGAATATATATATATATATATATATATATATATATATATATATATATATATATATATATATATATATATATATATATATATATATATATATATATATATATATATATATATATATATATATATATATATATATATATATATATATATATATATATATATATATATACACAAAGAAAGCAACTACAGGATCTGCGGGTGATAATGCAACCACCACAGGGCTATGCCATTTTTATTTTATGTCTTTCAAATACAATTTGAAGACAGAAAGAAAGATGCAGAAACCTGGTGTAGCTGACTATAAATACATACAGTACAAGAGAAAATAAGAATTGGACGCGAATGAGCAAATGAGAAAATGAGACAAGAAATGGGAGTTGTTTTTTTTAAAGGCAAGAGAGAGGGACATTAGAAGAACCCAAAATCAAAGGGAGCAGAGGGCGGCACAGTGAAGGCGATCCTTTACCGAGAAGACAGAAATAACGCCAGGGGAAAAAAGTATTGAATTCCTGGCCGGGACTCGAACCTGGGTCTGCTAATTGCCGGTCAGATGCTTTACCGCTAAGCTACCAGGCACACTAACTATCATTTGCCCAAAGCATTACCCATCAAACCCAGCATCTCCCTAAGCTTTTCTTTTGTACTATATGTATTTATAGTTAGCTACACCAGGTTTCTGCATCTTTCTTTCTGTCTTCAAATTGTATTTGAAAGACATAAAATAAAAATGGCATAGCCCTGTGGTGGTTGCATTATCACCCGCAGATCCTGTAGTTGCTTTCTTTGTATGTGACATGGACAGTGAGCCTTTAAATTGTGAATGGGTAAGAGGATGTCGTATAAAAATTCCTTGGAAGTTCCTAGCTTAGGGAGATACTGGGTTTGATGGGGTAACGCCTTGGGCGAAATATACTTACTGTGCCTGGTAGCTTAGCGGTAAAGCATCTGACCGACAATCAGCAGACCCAGGTTCGAGTCCCGGCCAGGAATTCAATACTTTTTTCCCCTGGCATTATTTCTGTCTTCTCGGTAAAGGATCGCCTTCACTGTGCCGCCCTCTGCTCCCTTTGATTCTGGGTTCTTCTAATGTCCCTCTCTCTTGCCTTTAAAAAAAACAACTCCCGTTTCTTGTCTCATTTGCTCATTCGCGTCCAATTCTTATTTTCTCTTCTACTATATATATATATATATATATATATATATATATATATATATATATATATATATATATATATATATATATATATATATATATATATATATATATATATTAAGGCTCTTTTTAGGTCGTTTTTTCCTCGAATTTAAAGAGCAATAGCAACTAGGTCGTATCACGCCTTGGGGACAGAAAATCACGCACTTTTCCAGATGCCAGGAAATCAATAAAGTGAAAATATGTGGAAGATATAACCGCCGATCCTCCTTTAGAGATTGGGTCCCGAAGGGCACGCTCTTCACAGCAAGGTTTCCCATGATCCATCTGCAGACTCGTCCTAAAGGAAACCAATAGGGAAGGGGCGATACCCACCCTCGCCACTCGGCCACATCAAGGATGAATGGGCGAAGGCCGTTCGTCGAGTAACCTCCGACGAGAAGAGGTGAAGAAAGTCTCGAAGAAAAAAAAATGAATAAAGCCCAGATAGACTCAATCTAATTTGAAAGGTGCCTCTCATCCAGGTATTAGGTAGTAGTTATATGAGACCGACCCCCCCCTCCTTGCGAAGGGGGTGTTAAATTTCAAGCACAAGTTGAAATTTAAGACAAGGATTCCTTACTTGATCTGTGCCATTCTTGAAGACGAATTGCGAATCTAATGAGGATTTCATCATCGGAGACTTCCTTCCCTCGTTGGGAAACGTCCACCTCGCGACCACAGTGCTCAAAGTTGCCAGGGCTTTTTTATTTTCCCGCTGGTCTCGACACTTAGATGAAAATGCCTCCAATTTGCTGTGTTTAACGAATAAAGATTAAAGGCAGCGAGAAACAAGTCAGAGAACTCATTTGAAACATTTAGGGGAAACAAGATCAACAGACCTAAGACGCGGCTCTCAATTTTTTGACACCTATGACCTTACGAACTTCAACACTCTCAATAATTCCCGGACTAATCTTGGGAGGAACTTTGCCAATTATATCATTCGAAATAGAATGTAAAACAACATAAGGGTTTCAAATTTCGTTATAATCGGCCAAGTAAAATGGGTATCATCCGACCGACGACCTACGAACCGACACAGTAACTTATAAGAGTCGAGTGCACGTGACTAAAAACAGCGACACTTTGGTTTAGCAATTAATTTGAATCCAAAGTAATGTTGACGATTGTTTTAATTATGATTTAAGTTCCAGCGGCAGAAGAACAACAGTGAAGATGCAACTCAAATGGAGGTTCCGAAATACTTGGCTCATTCAGCATATCGTTGCAATCCTTACGAGAGCATCTCTGAGTTCTAAGAATTTTTATGCAGTATAACACCTCTGCAGCCCCCCCCCTCCTTCCCTAATTTCCGACCCGTTGTTTATATTTATTTTTAAAGCCATACTTGTATTCTGCTATTATACATGTTTAAAATACAAGTAAATCTCGAAAATAATTATCAAATTCAGTATTTTACCTTAGCTGACGTCCAGAAAACTACAAGAAACCACAATTTATAATTTTCTGATATGTGGAAAAAAAATGGGGATCTGAGAGAGTTGGTGTTCACTCCTTTATGAGATGCTGTTAATTATTATCAATGATGTGTAAGGTAACCATTATTAATCATCGTTGCCCTTATCTGCCACTGTATCTCTGCCATCATCAGCACCAGTGGAGAGATTATTCACTTTACTTGGACACATCCACCCTCCTAAAATAAATAGGCTCTGAGATATAATATTGAATAACTTAGTATTTAATAAAGGAAATTTGTAAAAAAAATGTGAATTTCCAAAATGCCCAATAAATATTTTAGCTGTGGCTGACTAGTTTGACTATAGCTTTTTGGTGTTTAATAAAAGAAGTTGAATTTAAGTATAATTACTTTTGGTAGGCTTTACCGTGAAAATAATTTGCGGTTGATCAATCCTAGACAACGCTCCCCCAGCCCTATGTTAGGATTGAGCTTTTTAGGGGCGCTAATTATACTTAGGATTGATTTTTTAAATAGGTAATAATAATAAAGAAATAAAAATATTTGAGCGAAATTTACGGGAAACTTACTTCTAAATGGCTGATTTTCAGTCGCGTGCGAGTCTAGTCGCGAGCGAATCTACATCTCACTATGTCGGTCGGTCGGTCCCCATTTTGCTTGGGGGGGGGGGGGAGATAACATCATAACTGTTCGGCTGATTATATCGAAATTTGAAACCCTTATGTTGTTTAACATTCTCTTTCGAATGAGATAATTGCCAAGGTCCTACCAAGGTTTAGCTCGGGAATTATTTGTTTTGGCAATAACATCATAACTATGCGGCCGATACTATGCTAGACTAGACTAGTCTATGATATGCTATAATCTGCTAGGCAAGCCTAGAATAGGCTATACTATGCTAGGCTATTGTAGGTGAAACTATAATATGCTAAACTATGCTAAGATATAATGTACAAGGGTAAGATATAATATGCTAATTTAGGCTATAAACTGCTATGCTAGGATAGCATATAGTATGTTAGGCTAGACAATACTAAGCTATGCTTGACATGGGTATAATAGGATAGTAGAGGCTATACTTGTCTAGGATAGTTAATACTAGGCTAGATTATACTATACTAGGCTAGGCTAAGTTATGCTAAGCTATACTATGCTAGACAGGGCTATAATATGCTATGATAGGGTAGGCTAATGTATAATAGGCTAGGGCGGGCTATGCTCTGCTATACTAGGCTATTCTAGGTAATACTATGTTAGGTTACGATAGGCTAGCTAACCAAGGCTATAATAGCCTAAGATATGCAAAGTTATTCTAGTCTAGGTTATGGTATGTTAAACTAGTCTAGGATATACAGGCTAAGCTATATTATACGCTTCGTTATATTATGTTAGATGTCGTTATGCTAGGATAAGCTATACAGAGCTAGCCCATAGTATGCTAGGCTATCGTATGCAAGGATATATTGGCTAATTTATAGTAGCCTATTCTAGCTTGGCTATACTACGCTAGGCTACTCTAGACTACGCTAGGCTAGGCTCTGGTATGCAGTGCTAAGCCATACCTAGTTAGGCTAGGCTATAGTAAGCTAGGCTACGCTAGGCAAGGTTATGCTAAGTTAGGCTATATTATAATATGCTAGGTTAGACTAGGGTCTACTAAGCTAGGCTAGTCTATGATAGGATAAGATAGGCTAGGCTATACTAAGCTAAGGTACGATAAAGTAGGCTATACTATTCTAGGTTATACTAGGCTAGCTAGATTATACTAAGCTAGACTAGGTTAGGCCCGGCACAGCTAGGCTTTTTCTATTTTAGGCTAGGATATCCTATATTTGGCTAGGCTTGGTGGATCATATGTAGATTACGGACTCCAGCCTTGCTTAGGGTCCGTATTCTACATTAGGGGATGTTTGGAGTCCGTATTCTCCATATGGCCATTCTAATTAGTTTTTTTATATAGCTTCCCGTTAAATTTCAATATTTGAAAAGTTGCTTCACCGAAATAAAATATTATCCAATTTTTTTTAATATTAATTTTTTTTAGCTTTTAGATTTTCATCAGTCATTTTCAAAAGAATAATTGAAGTAATAATCTCATCTCCTAAAAAAATATATTTACTAATACATTTTTCCATTTTTGTAATACCATTAGTTCCCATTATTCTTTTAATCATCATCATCACCATCATCACTAACTCTATAATTTAAGAAGGGGATTTGTTTGAGTATTTGAATAATAATTTCATCTTAGTTTGGTTATGACTTATGTTTTTTTATCAAAGTTATTTCTAATAATTCTTTGTATAATATCAAAAAACAAAATGGTGAAGTTCAGAAATAAATATAAGTATAAAAATTTGGTGATTTTTTTAAAACTCAAAGAATTACAAATGGTGAAGTTCAGAAATTTTATATTTATATATCTTCTATTCTATTCTTCTTCTTCTTCTTCTTCTTCTTCTTCTATAACTTCATTTTGGCAACGTGATATTTTGAAATGGGGGCAATTTAGTTTATAGTTCCTTTTTAAAATTATTATAATTGGCGAAGTTCAGAAAATTTATAAAAATTTAACCATTGCTGCTTTTTTTTAGATTTTAAATTTTAATCTTAGTAGCGAAGCGCAAGCTCCCCCTGTAAGGGGAAGTAGCCAAGCCATTGCCTGGTTAAACTTACAATTTATGTAGCGTGAAAGGCACATAAACAATACATTTTTTAATCAGACAACTTTTTTATATTCATGTAGTAAAAACAAGAAAACTAACCTAACCATTCAATTAAATTAAAAAATATATATTAATTTTGTTTTATTAATTTAGTTAAGTTTTGTATTATTCATTTGGGCAAAAATGGAGTCCGTAATCTATATAAGGCCGAAGTTGGGGTACTTATTCTCCATATGGGTTACTTGGTGTCCGTAATCTACATACGAGGGGCGGTCAATAAGTTTTGCAATTCGGATATAAGGAAACGAGATATGAGGAAAAGTGTTTTATTATTTCTCAATATAACTACCCTCGACTCCAATGCACTTGCGCCCCTTGTCCCTGAGGCTTCGAATTCCCGACAACCAAAAATCTCCCGACTGCTGTTCAATCCACTCCTGGACGGCGAGTTGGAAATCTTCATCGTCCCCAAACCGGCGTCCACGCAGTGCAGCCTTGAGCTGGCGGAATAAAAGGTAGTCGCTAGGGGACAGATCTGGACTGTAGGGGGGGTTGGTTGAGCTCCTTGAATCCGCAATCGCGCAGGGCAGCTTGTGCAACTCTGGCCTTGTGGACTTTGACGACGTTGAAGTCGATCATGGGGCGTGAGGTTTCTAGAGACCCAACGGGCAGAGACCTTGGTCATGGATGATGTTGATAACACTTCCATGTGATATTCCAAGTTGTCGCTCGATTTCTTCGACCTTGACCCGTCGATTTTCGAGGATCATCCTCTCCACACGGGCCACATTGTCCTCGTTGGTCACGTCTGACGGGCGTCCTGGACGGAGGTCATCTTCAAGGAACTCACGACCATGGCGGAACTCCCTATTCCAGCGAGCAATGGTTGCATAGGAAGGGGCGGTGTCGGTGTACACTGCAATCATGCGTCCATGGATCTCTTTTGCATTCTTGCCTTCCTTGGTCAAAAATTTGATCACTGCGCGGTGCTCAACCTTCTCCATTGTTGAAAAATTTGTGATTGACGATCTGCGATCAGCTACTGCTTCTTAAATAGACGAGGAAGGAGGCAGGAGCGTGCGGCTGCAGGGCCTGACTTGTCATAACTTGTCCTAACACCCCCACAAACAGCCATCCCCCTTCCTCTGTTTTGCCCTACCGATTCGTAAAACTTATGATCCGTCTTGGCTATACTAGGCTAGAGCAGGGCAGGTTATACTATGTTATGCTTAGCTATGATATGCTATGCTATACTAAGCAAGTTTAGGCTAGGTTATTCTATAATCTACTAGGCTAGGCTATGCTAGACGATACTACGCTATGCTAGGCTAGGCTATTCTCTACCTTGCTATGCTAAAGTATGTGGCTATACTATGCTATTTTAAGCTAGGCTAAGCTAGACTATGCAATGTTATACTTCTCTGTGCTATGCTATTCTATAATATACTATGCTATGTTATACTATGCTGTGCTATATTATGCAATGCTGTGCTATGCTCTACTATGATATGCAATGCGCGGTGCTCAACCTTCTCCATTGTTGAAAAATTTGTGATTGACGATCTGCGATCAGCTACTGCTTCTTAAATAGACGAGGAAGGAGGCAGGAGCGTGCGGCTGCAGGGCCTGACTTGTCATAACTTGTCCTAACACCCCCACAAACAGCCATCCCCCTTCCTCTGTTTTGCCCTACCGATTCGTAAAACTTATGATCCGTCTTGGCTATACTAGGCTAGAGCAGGGCAGGTTATACTATGTTATGCTTAGCTATGATATGCTATGCTATACTAAGCAAGTTTAGGCTAGGTTATTCTATAATCTACTAGGCTAGGCTATGCTAGACGATACTACGCTATGCTAGGCTAGGCTATTCTCTACCTTGCTATGCTAAAGTATGTGGCTATACTATGCTATTTTAAGCTAGGCTAAGCTAGACTATGCAATGTTATACTTCTCTGTGCTATGCTATTCTATAATATACTATGCTATGTTATACTATGCTGTGCTATATTATGCAATGCTGTGCTATGCTCTACTATGATATGCAATGCGCGGTGCTCAACCTTCTCCATTGTTGAAAAATTTGTGATTGACGATCTGCGATCAGCTACTGCTTCTTAAATAGACGAGGAAGGAGGCAGGAGCGTGCGGCTGCAGGGCCTGACTTGTCATAACTTGTCCTAACACCCCCACAAACAGCCATCCCCCTTCCTCTGTTTTGCCCTACCGATTCGTAAAACTTATGATCCGTCTTGGCTATACTAGGCTAGAGCAGGGCAGGTTATACTATGTTATGCTTAGCTATGATATGCTATGCTATACTAAGCAAGTTTAGGCTAGGTTATTCTATAATCTACTAGGCTAGGCTATGCTAGACGATACTACGCTATGCTAGGCTAGGCTATTCTCTACCTTGCTATGCTAAAGTATGTGGCTATACTATGCTATTTTAAGCTAGGCTAAGCTAGACTATGCAATGTTATACTTCTCTGTGCTATGCTATTCTATAATATACTATGCTATGTTATACTATGCTGTGCTATATTATGCAATGCTGTGCTATGCTCTACTATGATATGCAATGATATTCTATAATACATATACTATGATCTAATCTGCTATGGTATATTAGGCTATACTATAGAATACTTTGCTATTAGTGTGTGTCAATCTTTTCAACGTTCTAATTACTTAAATGAGGGGTGCTAAAAATTTGCAGCCTTACTTATGAATTCTAAAGTTATGTTTTTATTTTAATACCAGGCAATGGCTTCGCTAAGCTTGCGATTCGCTAGTAAGATTAAAATTTACAATCTAAAAAAAAGCAGCAATGGTTAAATTTTTATAGATTTTCTGAACTTTGCCAATTATAATATAGATTTATAGATAGAAGATATATAAAAAATAAATTTTCTGAACTTCATCATTTGTAATTTTGGGGTTTTAAAAAATTCACAATATTTCGATGCTGTAAAGGCTATCGTGGAACCCGGTTAACACGGCCCAAAGAAAATACACACATAAAATTTATAGAAGACCAGGGATCTAAAGGCTTACCAGAAATTCACCAGAATTAATCAGGATGGTGCTAAATTATGAGGTATCCACAAGGGGTTAAATAAATACACACACAAAAAGTATTTACAGTATTATTTACAACAAAATGAAAATTAAATAAATTAACTGTTAACAAATTATACGGGGGTCATCAAACAATAAGAAAAGTCACAAATGCTTAGCACCATCGAACGACCACAAGGCGTTTTAACCCAAAAGATATTCGCGCATACAAAAATGGGTTTTATGGATAAATTGTTTAAAGCCGAAACGACACGCGCCGGTGAAGATGAAAATAGGCTTCGCTACTCTAGTGACAGGTGTTCCCAGAATAACTTCCTTGTCTTACGTCCCTTACTCGAAGGCCCAAAGTTACATGAATCACACTTATAACACTTAATTAATTTAAAGGAGACGTAAGAAGAAAGAGATACTCCAAAATACCTGATACCAGAGCAATGAAGCAATAACCCTCGTCGGGAACCCAGGCGAAAGAGGTTCGGCGACGATGAGTGAAATCGACCCAAGTCAACAGGGGTGAATGCAATGGCGGTCTTCGGCGAGGAGAAACCCACTGAGGACGATATCGTGGCGAAAGGCGACGAGACCATGGGGCACGATGATTCGAAGCCCCAACGATCCGAGAGAAGGAATTGGCGATGACACAATTCCCGAAAGGGAAGATTGCGAGGTAACTAGGGGAGAACTTTCACGTGCCCAGGGTGAACGGCTTCCCAAGGAGAACACTTGCAAAGGTAATTGGAAGAGCACAATTCGATGCAGCCAACAGAGGGGCAGCGACAACGCTGGCAGGAATCAATGGTAGAAAATCCTCGCTGCACGAATGAATCCAGTACGGGTCTCCAAAAAAAATAACAACGTCAAGGTAAGTGACAGACAACGATTCAGTGGAGCAATCAGGCAGAATCCCCACAATAGAATAAATTAAAAGGGCTCACGGCCCCATTTATATCCTTCAGTCGAAGGAGGAAAGGGAAGTGGGGCACAAAGGGGGGCGGAATGAGTTCCTTCCCCTACGCGCATTAGACTGATAGGTTGCAGAAGTTTAGACCAAAAATGGTAGCCTCGAAGCGGGTCGACCTGCGATAAACACCATAAACTATGATGAGAAAGGGAAAAAGCATGGAAATTCGAGGGCCTACACTTTACAAATACTTATATTTAATTCTGAACTTCACCATTTTATTTTTTTATATTATAAAGGAATTATTAGAAATAACTGATAAAAATGTAAATATACTTAGGTGACAACCGAACTAAGGAAAAAAAACATTTATTAATTTTTCACCCATCTTCAAAAGTGCCGTTATACAATTATAGAGTTATAATAATTTTAGTTCTACTTGGTCAGCTACTTAAAATTTTGACTTATTTTTGTCATCTTGAGGAATTAAATGACTATTATTATATTAATACTCGTACTTATATCTATTTCACTTTTTCTTTTTCACCGTTTGAAACATATTCATCAGTGTACTGAAGATTACGTGGCCTTCAGTACTACCATCCTAACAGTGGGATTTGATTTATAATTGCTTTTAAAATTAGGACAAGGCTGGCGACATTAACACATTTGAATACCTAAATTGAAAATAGCATAGTTGTTGCCATCTCAATTCCAAACTCTGGTTAACGTTCTTAAATGTGGATGTAAGAAACTACCCAGCAGCCAATCTTGCAAATGATATTACCCTAAAGTGCTTAACAGGTGGAAACGAGGGAAGATTTCTTTTCTAGCCCCCCATTGTAAATTCAAGAGTCAAAATCTTAAACAAATCCAAAAGAACTGGGAGCAGGCCAAAAACATATCCCTGAGGACAGGAGAGCTACAAGCCTAAGACACTTTGATTATAAAACTAGACAACCTTTTGATATCTTCAGGCGCAAGTGTAAAATTGTTCTTTGCTGTGAATTTGGCTGCCCTGGTTGCAAAAAACGAAACTCAAATTAATTTAAATCACCTATGGAGATGAAGATCTCTGTGAAAGAACTTGCTTTCATTAAATGTCAGAGAGAAATGATTACTTCGTTTGGACCACATCAGGTTTGCTTTAGAGATTAACTTGAGTAAAATAGACAAGTCAATAAGTAAAAGCGACAAGAAGGTGAAGGAAGAGTTGCCTACTATAAGTAGGCCGATGTTTCAATGCCATCATGTGAAATAATTTTCTTTCCTGAAGAAAATGAATAACAAATAGCTGATGCTCAAGATTGAAAGGATTGAATTTATGAAGTGACATTAAAAATACCAACCACATCTTCAAATTCCATTAAAAAGCAACCCGGGAATTATGTTTTTTTGGCAATAACATCATGACTATTCGGCTGATTTTAACGAAATTTGAAAATCTTATATTATTTAACATTCTCTTTCAAATAACATTGCCAAAGTTCTGCAAAGGTTAGCCCGGGAATTATTTTGTTTTGGCAATAACATCATAAATATTCATGCGATTCTAACGAAATTTGAAATCCTTAAAGTGTTTAAATTCTCTTTCGAATAATAGAATTGCCAAGGTCCTCCCAAGGTCATAAATCAGAATAAGTGAGGGCACGCGACTTTTGAGTCAGTAGACTTTGTTACTCTCTTTTCTATTACATTTTTATTGAAAGTTTTTCTTATATGATATAGATTGAATTATTATCGTTAATTCATTTAAAAATATTTCTAGGTTAAAAGGAGGACGAGAGAACGGGATGCGAGATATAAGCTAACAAGGTCAGTGGACCAAAGTCGCGTATTCTCACTTATTCTGATTTATGACCTTACGACCTTCAAAACTTTCAATCAATCCCGGACTAACCTCGGGAGGACCTTGGCAATTCCATCATTTAAAATAGAATGAAAAACAACATAAAGATTATAAATTTCATTAGAATTGGCTGAATAGTTATCATGGTATTGCCACAACAAAATAATTCCCGGGCTAAACTTGGGAGGACTTTGATAATTATATCATTCGAAAGAGAATGTAAAACAACATAAGGGTTTTAAATTTCGCTAGATTCTGCCCAATAGTCATGATGTTGTTGCCAAAACAAAAGAAAGCAAAACGGGGACCGACCGACATAGTGAGATATTAAGTCGAACGCGACTAAAAAGGGTGTTTTAACTGTAATTGAAAGGGAAAGGTCATGTCTAAATATCTCTAAGAAGGGGAAGAAACCTTACTGCAGCTGCCCTTTTGCTGTGTAAAAGAGGAAGAAACTAAAATTGTGAAGGGCTACAACTTGTTTTGGTAGGAGTGGAATGAAGAGGATCTGGTTTTCGTTGATTAGATTTGTAATGGTAAAGGAGAAGAGCTTGTATCGGCGTTTCGGTTTCTGTTTTTTAAGTTTAATATAAGAATGATTAAAATATTCGGAGCTGCGTTTAATTCGATGGTGTCTAAAATAGAAAAGTCTTCAAAAGAAGCTTTGTGATTGGGATGACGATTCTGATACTGCAAGTTGCCAAAGCAACTTTCGAAATACTATTGAGGGATGGAGTCGTGCGCCCGACAAAATCACCATGGGCGTCACCGATTCACATGGTATCGAAGAAGTCGCCGGGTGAGTACAGGGTGGTCGTCGATTTTAGAGCGCTAAATGCAATCACAAAGCCTCACAGATATCATTTGCCGCGAATTCAAAGTGTGGCAAACTACCTCCATGGCAAAAGGATTTTTTCAAGGTTGGATCTGGTTTATGCTTACTATTAAATCCCTATGAACCCAGGGGGCATAGAGAAGACTGCAGTGATAACGCCGTTTGGATTATGGGAGTACGTGAAGCTTAAATTCGGCGTCCGGAATGCAAGTTGCACATTCCAACGACACATGGATTATCTATTTCGAGAATAAACGTTCATTTACATATACATATACAACATCCGGATATTTTCGGACAATATGGACGATCACTTGAGGCATTTGAATCAAGTCTTCAACATCATGACCGAAAACAATCAGAGGATATCTCTGGAGAAATGCGAGTTGGCAAAGGAGGGGATTGATTTTTTCGGGCATCAAATTTCGGTGGAAGGAATTTGCCCACCGGCCAAGAAAATGAAGGCAATTGGAGACATGCCCTTACTGAAAGACTACAAGGAACTACGACGATATTTAGGCATGTTGGGATACTACCGAAGGATGATTTTCAATTTCGCCGCGATTGCAGCCACGTTGGCCAGCTTGCATGCCTGCAACCTAAGGCTCGTGAGCTCGAATGGAACGATATGGCACGAGGAGCATATGAGAATTCTAAATCGAACTTAATCAACTCTGTCACCCACTACCCAATGATTCGCCATACCAGCTGGTGACGGATTGCTCCCAATAAGCGGCAGGTGCTTCTCTGCACCAAATAGTAAACGGATCGCTACGGCCGGTGGCAATCTTTTTGAGCAATCTAAGGCGGCCACATTAAGTATACTCCACCTACAACAGAGAGCTTCTAGCAGCGTATTTTGTTGTGATCTACTTTGATCCACATGATTAAGGTCGCCATGTTACCTTATGCACAAATCACATAATATCACTACTATCTGCCTTTCGTTGCCATTGAGTGTCAAAACAGCTAGGCAGCAACGCCATTGGACAGCCATTTTGGAATACATCAGCGATATCACCTACATGCATGGCAAGGACAACGTAGTCGCTATCTGCCTTTCGAGGAACGTTGATTCGGCCCCAATTGTCTTATTTGACCTCCGAGCTTTGCCGGCAGCGCGGGATGATGGCAAAGAAACGAATGAATTTCGCTTGCGACTAAAATCTTTCCCTTTTTCTTGGGAAGCTCAACTATGGTGTGAAGTAACATCAAGATACCCACGAGCGTCTGTCCCTATAGTGTGCAAAGGACTATCTTCAATCACTTAAACATAATTTGTCACACTCTGGAGTCAAGGATTCACTTCATCTTATCAAATCTCGATATTTCTGGCCTAATCTGGACAGGGATATTCGCTCCTGGACAAGGTGGTGCCTCTCAAGTCAATCTTCCAAGATCAACCGCCACACGAAATCCCCGACGCAGCCCATTGATATTCTATTTTCAAGGTTCGAAACAGTGCATATTGATATAGTTAGAACACTTCCACTGTGCACACTGTCTGAACAATCCTACCCGTCGCACAATCGGTATTTACTATCGTGCATCGACCGAGCTACATGATGGATCTACCGATTCCGGACATAAGTGCCATAACGGTCGCGTTGGCTTTCCTAGATAGCTGGATTTCCTGCTTTACGCAGTGACCGACAGAGGCCCCCAATCTGAAACAAAGCTATTCAAGGAACTGTCTGCCCTCGTTGGTTATCTTCGTCTCCGTACCCCAGCGTACCGACCGTCCACAAACGGGATGGTAGAAAGGCACACAGGACTTTGAAGCGCTTCATAATGGCCCGTCGACAAGGATGGCTGATGGTACTTCTAATTATCGTTTTGAACATTCGTTCCTTGCCTAATGACTTGGCATTTTCCGCTTTCACGGCAGTCAAAGGAACTACACTTTCGTGCCTGAGACCCTTAGTTTCGTCGTCGTCATCGAAGACTGATTCAAAGTTTATTAAAGAATTAGCCTTAATCATGGCACAAGTCGATCTCACACAGGCATCTCTAGGGCACTTGCACTCGGTGCCCAAGCCTTTCGTACCCAAGGATTTTCGTGAGGCAACTCATGTGTGGGTCCGAATATAACCGCTGGAAACGCCATATACTGTCCCTTTCCCTGTGATCAAGCGCGAAGTCAAGGTTTACAAATTGGAATTTCCTGGTGGCAAGAGGGACACTGTCTCAGTGGACAGACTATGAGCAGCGAGGCTTCCTCCCTGGTATAGTGATAACGTGCCGGGTAATCAGCAACACTCGAGGACTCAGGCAGAGAAAAGGAGGAGGATCGGTTGCACTCTACCTCTCGGAGTGCATGCGACAAATCACAATGATGCTAAAAGAAGTCGACGAGACACCTCTACGAGAACCGGAGAGAATAACGGCAAGCCAGAGGCCTTCACGTGCTCCAAGAGACGAGACACGTTTGCCAGAAACCCATCGTTCCTATATTTTTTAATCCTATTCTAGCCATTATATTGCAGCAGCGTATTATAAGGAAAGGAAGAGGCCTAAATATAAAAACGCCTCATTATTCTATAGCTTTTTTTCGTGTCGAAACTATGTATATATGTACTGTGTCATAATTACAGCTTTGTAATAAAGAGAATGAAACACAATGGCAGAACGAGTTTAGCACGATCCATACTGATTCCTCTCTTTTGTACAGCATCCATCACCCCATTTAACCATCCAATAGGAGGTCTACCCCGTCCTTGCACACCACTCACACTTGATTCATTCAGTCGTTTCACCAACCTTTCGTTGTTCATTCTTTCTACATGACCATACCAGCTCAACACTCTTTTATCGACTCTCTCATCTAATTTTAAATTTATTCCCATTCTCGCTCAAATGTCCTCATTCCTAATTCGATCCCATCTAGTTACACCACACATACCTCTCAGACACTTCATCTTCATCACATTCAATTTCTGACGATCACTTCCCTTCAGTCCCCAACACTCACTACCATACAAAACAGTCGGGACAACTATACTCTCATACAGAAATTTCTTTATCCCAAATCCTAAACTCCTCTCTCGCAAAACACTTTTCATAGCACCAACTGTTGAGAAATCAGCCTTCACTCTACTTTGAACATCCACACTCACACCTCCATTCTTACTTATCACACAACCAAGGTATTTAAAGGATTCTACCTCCTCCATCACTTCACCGTTCAGCATAATTTCCATTGCTGCCGTTTCATCTTGACTACACAACATAACCCTTACTCTTTCCAACATTTACCTTTAATTTATGTCTTTTGCATACTATGCCAAACTCCGTAACAAGTCTCTGTAACTTCTCCTGTGAGTCAGCAACCAATGCAGTATCGTCTGCAAACAACAATTGGTTTACTTTCCACTCCTGTCTACCAAGATCTTGAATAGCAAAACCTCTATCCAATGCTCTCATTTTTACCTCTCTCACTACTCCATCCATATACAGATTAAAAAGCTATGGCGACATCACACAACTTTGTCTCAGACCCACTGTCACTTCAAAACTCTCACTCAGCTCCAAACCCACTCTTACACAAGCCCTACCACCACTATAAAAACTCTGAATCCTCTCAATAAACTTCCACTAACACCATATATTTTTAGTACATTCCACAAAGCCTCCCTGTCTATTCTGTCGTATGCCTTTTCCAAATCCATGAAAACAAAGAATATCTTCTCACGTTTCCTGGCTGCTTTTTCACATATCTGTCTCACTGCAAACACCTGGTCACTGCACCCTGTTCCTGTTCTAAAACCACACTGTTCTTCTCCAACTGACTCATTTGTAAAATTTCTCACTCTCTAATCAAAATCTTTCCATACATTTTATCAACCACCGATAACAAACTAATTACCCTATAGGAAGCACAATCGCGCATATCACCCTTTCCTTTATACAAAGGCACAACCGCTGTACACTCTCAAGCCTCTGGCACACGTGCTGCTATGCTACAAAACACACAGTCAACAGCCTTACCAACCATTCGGTAATGACTTTTCCACTATAGCAATACCCTCTGGGCATTCCTATAATAAAATCCTCCTGGTAAACTTAAATATATATATATATATATAATATATATATATATATATATATATATATTATTTATTATGTATAAAATTCATATCATGCAATTCTTTTACTTTTGTCAATTAAATCGTTCAATTATTTTACTTAACTCTTGTAAATTAAATCATATTTTATGTACAACTTAATAATTAATTAATTCATTTATTTTACTTCACTTGTCAATTCATTTAACGTACTACTGTTTCAAACAACATCTCTTAAAATTTCACACACAAACAAACAAACACACGCTTTCAGCTCGACCAAATGGAACATTATTCTTTCCCATTCGACTCTCACCATTCTCCGCATAAAGGTCGGTAATCATTTACCTCCAAACAAATCATACTTAGTTTAATTCCAGATTCGACTCTCGCCATTCGCCGCATAAAGCCCCTAATTCACAGTCCATCATAGTCACCATATTATTTCATATTTTTTTCACGTACTTCATTACTGTAAATCATATTTTACCATATCTTACATTGTATACCTAATCCAACTTATCTCATTGTACATTCGTTGATTTTATGAATATATTTATATTTGTTTAATTGCTTTTCTTAAAACCCAGTTCATTATTTCAAAATTTATTTCGCTTTCGTCTTAGGCCTAAAAACTAGCAGACGAACTTAATCAAACAAATTTATGGTAATGGTTTTATAAACGCTATTTAGGCTGATTTATTAACCGAAAATAAATCTCATTAATAACCATATACTATACCACCATACATTAAACATTCACCCTGTATCTCATCCATACCCGCAGCCTTTCCTGCTTTCAAACTCTGTATCGCATTTTCAACATCACTAGCTTAATGTTTTCATCCATTACATTCACACCACCCATCTGCCTCCCTTCGGCGGCCACAGACATAATCTCAGCACTTGTGTTATCCATTACATTCAGCAAGCATTCAAAATACTTCTTCCGTCTTTTCCGTACATCCTCATCTTCAACCAGTACCTCTCCATTTGCATCTTTCACACACGTTTCCATACCTGATTCAGCTCTGTTTACTATCTTTATTTCCTTCCAGAACATCTTTTTATTTCTTTCAAAACCTCTCACTAATCGTTCATTCCACCTTTCTTTCGCCATTCTCTTCGCTTTTTTCACCACCCTTTTAACCTTTCTTTTCTCCTTGAATACACTATAACTTTCAGCACTTTTATCTTGCAGCCACCTTTCAAATAACAATCGCTTCGCGCATACCACCTTTTTCACCTCTTTATTCCACCATTCGCTATTTTTTCTAATACCATATCCTTTTACTCTTCTCTTACCACACACTTCTGTGGTAATAATGTGATTATATTGTAAAAAATTTCCTTTACCTTAAAGAAAAATTCCCAAAGTTAAATCATTACATGTATGTGGCATGTTGTAACGTAATCTACCTTTATATCAGTCATTAATTGGCTGCATAGATCTAACATTACCATTAATTTGGTGTAAAAATCTACCCTTTACCATTTAATCTATCATATTCCACCAATTTGAGTCTATTTGGTGAATAAATCTAACCATTACCATTAATTTGGTGTATAAATCTATCCATTAACATTAATTTGGTGTAAAAATAAATCCATTATAATTAATTTGATTGTATTTGTTGTATAAATTTATCTATTACCATTAATTTGATATATAAATTTATCCAGTATCATTAATTTGGTGTATAAATCTGTCCATTATAATTATCGTTGATTTGTTGTATAAATATATCCATTACCATTCATTTGAGTGAATTTGGTGTATAAATCTATTTATTACCATTAATTTGATGTACATATAAATCTATACATTACCATTAATTTGATATATAAATTTATCCATTATCATTAATTTGGTATATATATTGATCCTTTACGGTTCATTTGTTGTAAGGGTAAATCTATCTAATTCCATTAGTTTGAGTCTATTTGGTGTATATATCTATCAATTACCATTAATTTGGGTATTTGGTGTATAAATCTATCCATTGCCATTAAATTGGTGTATAAATTTATATATTAAATTTAATTTAGTATATAAGTCTATCATTACCTTCAATTTAAGTTTATTTGGTTTAAAGTCTAACCATTACCATTAATTTGGTGTATAAATATATCCATTACTATAAATGTATTTTGTACATAATCTATCCTTTACAATTAATTTAGTGTTTAAATCTATATATCAGCATTAACTTGGTGTATAGATCTATCCATTACCATTAATTTGGTGTATAAATCTATACATTACCATTAATTTGAGTGTATTTGGTCTATGAATTTATATATTGCCATTAATTTGGTATATAAATATATCCATCACCATTGATTTAGTGTATAAATTTATCCATTACCATTAATTTGCTGCATAAATCAACTAATTACCATTATTTTACCGTACAAATCTATTCATTACATTACTTTAGGTGTATTGTATGACTAAATATATCCTTTGCCATTCTTTTGGTGTCTACATATATTCATTACCATTAATTTGGTGAATAAATCTATCCATTACCATTACTTCGGTGTATAAATTTATCCATTACAATTAATTTTTTTAAATATTTGGTGTCTAAATCTATAGATTACCATTAATTTGTGTGTATTTGATGTATAACTATATCCACTACCTTTAATTTGGTGGATAAATGTATCCATTACTATTAATTTGAATGCATTTGGTATATAAATCTATCCATTACCATGAATTTTATTCGATTTTGTTTATAAATCTATCCAATACCAATAATTTGTCGAATAGATTATCCATTACTATTAATTCGGTGTATGAATCTATCCATTGCCATTAATTTAATTGTATTTGGTCATAAATCTATCATTACCATTTAATTAAGTATATAAGTCTAGCATTATTTTCAATTTAAGTTTTTTGGTTTAAATTCTATCCATTACCATTAATTTGGTGTATAAATATATCCATTCCATTAGTTTTGTGTATAAATCTATACATTATCATTAATTTTGTAAATAAATCAGTAATAATATAATACAATAGAAGGAGAAATTTGACGTGAATGAGGAATGAGACAAGAAAGATGAGTTTTTTTAAAGGTGAGAGTAATGGACATTGGAAGAACACTAGGATTAAAGAGAGTAAAGGGCGGCATAATGAAGGCAATCCTTACTGAGAAGAAAGAAATATCGCCAGGAGAAAAAAGTATGAAATTCCTGGCCGGTACTCGAACCCGAGTCTGTTCATGCCGGTCAGATGCTCTGCCGTTAAGCTACCAGGCACAGACTCTACTTCGCCCAAAAGCGTTATTATTTCTCTTGTACTATATTGTTGGTGTTTCTCTTTCCCTTATACTATATTGATATATAGTCTGCAAAACAAGGCTTCCGCATCTCTCTTTCTGTCTTCAAAATTGTTTTTGAAAGGCAGAGAATATATATGGCGAAAGCCATGTGGTGGTTGTTACCACCCGCAGAACATGGATTTGTTCTTTCTTTGTATGTGACATGGATAACACAGGGGAACAATAATAATCACATTTTCTGGTGACTTAGACTTATCTGCCATTTAATTCGGTTTTTCATGCTGATTTCAAATATATAATCCATTTTTACCTACATGCTATAGTTATTCTGTAATTTCTATTTTCTCGTTTCCCCCAAAACTGCCCTCCGGACGTACAGAGAGGGTGCTTGTAGAAAGCAAATATTTCACAATACATATTAGTAAGATAGTAATAAGTGTTATTGTGCAAAATATTGACATTATTGTTTCTTTTTTTAGGTCTCCTGTTAGAGTGATGGCTTCGTCAAGAGGAAATTGCGTTAATGATCCAGACACCTTCTGCTACATATGTGGTTGGTACATGCTAGTTCTTAAAAAGCGCAATATATCAAATTTAGTGATCCGCCCTTATAAGGCATATTTTGATGTTCCTCTTGGCGATCAAGATAAGAAGTGGGCCCCACATGCTCTTTGCCATAGTTGTGTGGAACATCTTCGTGAGTGGGCGAAAGGAAAGAGAAATGGTCTTCCTTTTGGAATCCCCATGGTGTGGAGAGAGCCAAAGGATTATGTATTGGACTGTTATTTCTGTTGGTGAATACTAAAGGGATTGGCAAGAAAAATCGGCACAAGATCGACTACCCCAACATTCCCTCGGCGATCCGGCCAATACCTCATTCTGAGTCTGTACCAGTTCCGATTTTCAGTGGATATGCTTCCTCCGAGGATGAAAATGATGTACCTGATATGGATGTCCACGGAATGGATTCAGAGTCTGCAGATTCATCATCGGGTGCTGAACAGTCATTAGCTCCTCACTGTTTCAATCAAGAGGATTTGAATGACTTGATACGTGATTTGGCGCTCTCCAAGAAAGTTGCTGAACATTTAGCCTCTAGGTTGAGTGAAAGACATATGTTTGACAAGTCGGTACGAGTGTCATATATCCGAACAAGGAAGAGTACATTTTTTAAGTATTTCTCTGAGGACAAACAATTTGTATACTGCCACGATGAACCTGGTCTGTTTACCAAGTTGGGACTTGACACCTATAGCCCTGCTGAGTGGAGACTGTTTTTGGATAACTCCAAGCGTAGCCTCAAGTGTGTCCTTTTGCATAATGGCAATGACTTTGGTGCAGTTATTCTTGGTCACTTTGTCCATCTGCGAGAAACTCACGATGACATAAGAATGGTCATGGATTTACTTAAGTACCGTGAACACAAGTGGATCATATGTGTAGACCTTAAGATGGTCAACTTCCTCCTTGGCCAGCAGAAGAGATATACAAAGTTTCCATGCTATATCTGTATTTGGGACAGTCTAGCCCGTGACAAACACTGGTCCCAAAAAGATTGCCCAGTTCGGGAAACTTTGCAAGCATGAATGTCAAACATTGTTAATGAGCCAATCGTAAGTCGAGAGAAGATCGTTTTTCCTCCACTTCATCTCAAACTGGGGTTGATGAAGCAGTATATCAAGGGGTTGAGCACCGACAATGATTGTTTTCAGTACATAGTATGGCGTTTCCTGCTTTGTCATACGAAAAAATAAAAGCAGTAGTATTTGATGGTCCTCAAATCCGAAGACTTCTAAGTGATTCTAGTAGATTCGTGAAGACTTACAAGAGAAAGAGTTACAAACGCAAATTTTGCCCGATTGAAATCAAGAAGAGGTCCTCCAGCCTGATATACGGTCATTAATAAATTAGCATCTATTTAATTACAGTATTTGTAATCCTAATGTGTAATTCAAGTTTCTTCTCATATTTAATAAAATGTTTGTGAAAAAAATTACTTCAGGGCATGATGATTGGCGTGATAAAATGAAAATTATTGTATAATATTAGTTATTGATATTACGAAAAATCTGTAGCATTTAGAGAGAATCTGATTTCAGATTTGACTTCAGTATGCTCGAATTAGGTAGAAAAATGTACTTTTGTCAATTCAACAAATACTTTGTTCCCCAGTGTAATGAGCCTTTTAATTGTGAGCATGTAAGAAGATATGTTATAAAATCCCTTGGAGGTTCCTAGCTTAGGGAGATACTGGGTTTGATAAGGTAACTCTTTGGGCGAAGTAGAGTCACTCTACCTGGTAGCTTAGCGGCATAATTATGATTGCACAATTGCAAATAATTCTCGAAACCAGGGATAACCATTAAAATAGCATATATATATATATATATATATATATATATATATATATATATATATATATATATATATATATATATATATATATATATATTTAAATGAACAATAACGTTCTTGTCAATGCGGTTAGGTAAGGGTAATTTAAGAAGGGGATTTTTTTGAGTATTTGAATAATAATTTCATCTTAGTTTGGTTATGACTTGTTTTTTATCAAAGTTATTTCTAATCATTCTTTTAGAATATCAAAACACAAAAGGGTGAAGTTCAGAAATAAATATAATTATCGAAATTTTGTGAAATTTTTAAAACTCAAAGAATTACAAATGGTGAAGTTTAGAAAATTTATTTTTATATATCTTCTCTAACTATATTTTAGCAACGTGATATTTTGAAAGGGGCGAAATTTAGTTTCGAGTTCCTTTTTAAAATTATTATAATTGGCGAAGTTCAGAAAATTTATAAAAATTTAACCATGGCTGCTTTTTTTTAGATTTTAAATTTTACTGTCAGTAGTGAAGCGCAATCTTCCCCAGTAGGAGGAAGTGGCGAAGACATTGCCTGGTATGTAAATATATATTCAATTAATAACACAAAACAACACGTAGTGGAATTTGCCCTGCACTAGTTTTGTTTTGTTCATTATGTTCCGAAATCCCCATTATGTAGGCCACATAAGAGAGAAACATGTGCATTGTTTATGAGATTAAGACCAAATGCATATGATAATTAACTGGATATATGCACCCAATTGAAAACTAACCTTGTATATCGAACGCAGGTCATTTTGTGGAAAAAAATGTTTACTCAATGCGTTACCATAGAAACCGAAAAGGGACGCGTGAAACAACAGGGTTGCTGAAAATCGAAGCTTGGTGTTGAGCGCTAACCTTAAACGGAGAAATAGTAGGCAGAATTTCTTGCTTGTGTTGAGATGAAGTGTAATGTTTGCAGTTTAATTTATATTCTTTGTATGGATTTCTACTCTGTCGAGGAGGTAAACGCACTGCAGAGACGCACACAGGCCTGTACAGTTAGTCAAAGGTGGGCAGAGTTAATAAAAAAGTTGACCTCAAAGCTATAAAATATTAAAAAAATCTAAAATTATAAAGGACAAAAAGGCAAACAAGAAAACAAAACTTTAATGAAACAGTATTAGTATGAAACTAGAAAAAGATTGATAAAGTAGCCGAAGGAAGCAAAAAAAAAACAATACCACATGAAAAAAAACACGATATAGACATAATATAATTTTTTGTTTCAATCTTCTTTTCGTTATAAATTTTATCCATCAGATGGTTGTTTTAAAGGTTATTTTCCTCCTCTTCGGAATGGAGCCAGGATATATAGTTCCTTCTTGTGTCTATGGAACAACCGCGATGACAACAATCATTACACTGTAAATGAATGGCCTAAATGAAATGCGCACATGTGACACTGGTAGACCGCAAAAGATCTTTCTACCCTTTCACATCAAACTCGACAGCATTATAAACCTGGTAAAAGCAAGAATACACAATGGTTAAGGCTTCCAATGCCTATATTTAAAATTGGGTGGAGAGAAAAGTGACGCAAAACTGAAAGCAGCATTTTCAATGGACTCCGACTCAGAGAGTTGATGATCGCAAATTCAAAGTAAACTGAATCCATTAGAGTTGGCGGCATGGAATTCATTTGTGTTAGTTGTACAGAACTTTGTAGGAAATCACAGGCTGAAAACTATGTTGATTTAATAAACAACATGCTAACTATTTATGAAAGAATGAGATGCCGGATGTCCCTTGAAATGCACTTTTTGTATTCTCTTCTCGATGTTTTCCAACGAATCTGGGTCCCGTTAGGACATATTTGAGGTAAAATTGAGGTATCAAGGCCGGTGCAACCAAAACACGATAGGTGAGTACTGCTGGTTCCTACAACCAGCACGACGCATAAGCGCATGAGCAAGTGTGCCAAATATTTCTAATCTGAGAATATAAAAAATAGTGTAAATATTCTTTTAATGTAAATATACTATGTATTATTATATTATACTATTTGCCTTAAGCATAAATATATTCTATACATTACTAATATACTATTAATATAATAATTATTTATCCTGAAATGAATATACTATTAATATATATTTATACGCATCACTCAAAATCCTGACGTGCGAGAACAATTCTGAGTTCAGATTCCGAATTAGCGTAGTCCATTTGTCTGGGTAGCAGACATTTTTTTTATCGCCCACTGATATCAATAATAAGAAATTCGAAATAATCAAATAAAACGCTCTATGGCTTTCTGTGTATTAGAGTATTGGTATTATTTTTCGCATCAATACTAAATTTATTGAAAATGGACTTGCCGTCTAGGAGTAGAAGTAATATGAAAATAGCATTCATAGTATTAAAGATAAAGGTTACAAAAAAAATATTAGAATTACATGATCAAGTATTGGTTCAAGTCAAGGGCGCCAAAGACTCCGCGGTGACTGGGCGACCAGACCATCGTTTCGCTTTTCCTAACACTGACTCAATGTCAGGAATCAGAGCACTACGACTCCCTTGCAAAGAAGATGGGGGACGGCCGATGGGAACTTAAAGTTGCGTGTCCTCGCACCGCAACTGTTTACGTGGACCTACCCCAAAATGCCTCGGGGGGCTACAGGTCGCTTTCTGTAGTCTTCAAATTGGGCACAGTCGGGACGCGCCGCAATTTGATAGAGCGCTCGCCTGTACTTTATTGCGACGACTGCGTTGTCCCCCAGACTCTTCGGCACATTCTTGTTGAATGTGCCATTCTAGGTGGTCTTTGCGCACGTTACCTGTCCCGGTACCGGGACGAGCGATTTCGTTACAGCTTGTCCTTTGTGCTCTGGGTAGGTTCGGGCACACAGACTCGTAGATTGTACGACTTTCTGGACGAGGCTGGCCCTCATTTTATTTGGCTCTGTTGCAGTGCTCATGACCCAGTGCCTCCTTTTTTGTTTTTTTGTCAAGGGTGTATATTTTTTTATTTTGTTTTTATGTAGCCTAATAATAGGCTAAACTAATTATGGCGATTTAGGCTCTTGGTGGAATCAGTAAACGATATAACGATTCGCCTGCCTGACGCCCTACGCGAGATGGAGCTCATGCTGAGACTCAATGACTTGGTCAGCTTCTCGAACGTGTTAGACTCCACAATGGCGATTGGCAGCATGTTGACTTCCAACATATCCAAAATCTTTTGGTCCATAGCAGATTGGGGTATGCCATCTCCATAAGCATTGATGCCAAAGGACTCGCCATTGCTTAGTTGGCGTGCTTTCTTGGAACCAGGATGTAAAAACAGGCTGTTGATAATACTGGAATCAGGGAAACCCCTCTGCTTGTGTTTTACCTTTTTTTATCGACGAGAGGAACCTGCCTTGACGTTCTCCTCAAACTATGTGAACTTAGCTGGGTGGGTCCGTTTTATGTGCTGCTTGAGAGCATTGAAACTCGTCTCGTCCACTCTGATTGAGACAGTCTTGGGCAGGCAGAGCTGGCATCTAAAAAAAAACTTGTCTACTTTCCTTGTCTTTACCTAAAGTATTCGTTTAAGTGGGGGCAGGGGTAATGCGCCTCTTCCTGATGAGGTCTAGTGGCAATATCAGCTCTTCAGCATCAACGACGTAAGCACATTAAAGTTCTACAGATTCCATAGGTAGTTGATTATTTAAAAAATCTGAACACTGTTATTTATGAAACTATTTGCCACATATACACAAATTACCCTGAAACTTTGTTTTATCGTAAAAAATAAAAAACAAGCAGTGGATTACATGTATTTTTCTGTTTCAATTTCGAAACTGTCTCACCCCCCCCCCCGCTACGTCACACATTTCTAGTCCAAATTAAATCTCATGTATTAAACCTCTTGCGTGAATAATCAATAAGAGTTACTGTGCAGGGGGTGGTGAGTAATTGTCGTCTAACATCAATATAAAAGAAAATAACACAGTAAATTCAAATACGATATATTTACTAAAGTTAAATGTTAAAGACCTGAATGATTGTAATATTCACTTTATTCAATGAAATCGCTGTCTGCTTCCAGGCGACGTCGGAACCTACTACAGGCCTTCTCGACAGACCCCTTGTTTAACTGGGTGAAAACTGAGGTAATCCTGGACCTACTCGTAAGTTCCACTTTGGAGGTGCACGGGAACTTGTTGCTCTCTTTCTGAAACACGTTCCAACATAATAGTTCAGGGGGGTGCAGTCTGGGGAATTAGGAGGACAAATGTTCTGAGTGATGTAGTCAAAGAAATTGTCTGACAACCAAAACTGGTTCTTCCTGCTTGTGTGGCATTGTGTGGAGTCATGCTGTCACATGTATCAAAACGCTTAGACTGAGGTTTCCGAGCAGCTGTATCCTTGCAATCAAAGCCTGACTCACCCAACTCTTTCCTGGTCCTCTGCAGCGTCCTCAGATTGCCACACAATCACTCAGAAATCTTCGCATTGGAGCTCCCGATGTGAATATCAGGTAGCACAACTTCCCTTTTTTCAAATGCTTTAGAGAATTGAATTCAGCCATAGTATTGCTTCCATCACATACGATGCACAACTGACAGAAGAATAGAGAACCGACGCCAGAGAACACGCATGCGCAGAATTCAGAATTACCAACGGCGACAAATAACCCACTGAACCCTGTATAAGAATAATAAAACACCAAAAACCAATCACTTTTGCTTGCATCCACCAGAGATTTAATGTCTTCACTCGCTCTTGATTTAATCAATCCTCTTGTTGAGCTTAGAGTCGATTTATTCTGACCAAGAAGACTCAATATACTAACAAAGACCAATGTTTATTTGCCTTCCGAGTTATTTTAACTTATTATTTCATCAACCCCAATCAAACATAGTCTCTTCTCGTGCATCAAGTTAGGAAGACCTAAAGATAATTCATCTCAACTGAAAAGGTGGGGATTGTGTTTACTTGGTCATTTTGGGGAGAGCTTGTCTTTAATTGGTCACTTTGTGTGAAGGATTATTTTGACTAGTGGATACTAGTAGAGATTGTCTTTACAAGCTCAGATAATACTATTTTGATACAACAATATATGCCATTTGTAGAGGCATGCAAAATGAACATTTCAACATATTGCTTCCCATCTGAAATCTCTTAAATAATTTGATTCCCTCTGGACCTGAGATGCAATAAATTTGAGTGACCCAACTTTAATCCAACAAAAATATAGCTCGATATGGTTAAGTTCAAACCAAGAGGATATTATGCCCTATCGTCGTACTGCATACATAATCTTCTAGCCCAGGGTATATCAACCTTTTTCTTACTATCGCCCTCTTTTTCCTTATTTTTAAAGCAATCGCTCAATGCTGTACTTACAAAAATATATATTAAACGAGGGGCTTTAAGTTAGGGGGTTTTGGAGACGCACTAGCTCCACCAGCGACAATGAATTTTAAGCATAATTAAGCTGAAAATTGTTTTTGAAAGTAATCTTTTCTGAAATTATTAAAATGATAATTTACTTATGTTGTTTATTCAATTTAAATGTGAGCCTTTTGGTTGGTGCTTTGATGTTAGGTTTCTAATATCTGGAGTTAAATTGATAAGTTTTAGCCTTATGTCTCCTCGCATCCATATAACAATTCTACTTCCTTCTTTTCTCACGATTTATTGACTACACTACACCCACATTCACCTAAGCACGATGTTGGAAAACACAACAGTATTTTGGTCATTTGAGAGTACATGTTCGGATACGGCTGTTTTGGACAACCATAATTCATTTATTCCACCCCTTTCAAATTTATACTTGCATTCATCATTGTATTTTAGTTGAATAAGTTCTTGTATATTTTTACTGACGGATTCCATGTCATAACAGAAAGGATCGATCATCTATAGCTGAACTTCGAATGAAAATAAATCTGAAAGTCCGGTGCCTACATAGTTCTGCCTTCAATTTCAATAAATTTTCTGCGTATTTTTTTGCTAGTTTTGTCTGAAAGATGTTCAATTACTTATGTTAACTCGGGCAAGCTATTGAAATCCTTCTTCTTTATATTGATTTAAAACAATCTGATTTTTTTGGTAAAAGCCAACCATAGATGGAGCACCATCTGTTGTACAGGTTACCAAATTTTCTAAGGGTAATTGTTTTTCGTCAAACCAAGAATTTTGGAGACTCAAAAAAATTAAAATTCAGTAGTATCAGTTTCTAAATGTTTTACGGGCAACATTTTTCACAAAGTTCGCAGCCATCTTCTATGAAATGGACGTATGTAAATTCGTCAATTTGAAGTGAGAATTTTTTATTTATTAGTTTCTCAGCAAGCTGGTTTTCTACACCAGATGACATTTTCTCAATTCTTCTCAGAATTAAATCATTGCTCAGCGGTAATGTTTTGACAGGTTTCTTGAAAAAGAATACAGGAAATATATTATTTCAATATCAAAACCATTAAATTTGAGAATTGCAGCACTAACTAACAATATTCATTATTAAATTAAACACCAACTAATTGTTACAGCTGTAGTTCAAATGCTACCGGCAGAGTTGCCAGATTTCGAAAAGTTTCACTGTCGTTAGTCATAGCAGACGCGGCTTGCTACCATATACAAAACCAATGAGAACTAGTTGTGTGAAGAGCTAATGACCTCTGAAATAACATTGAGATTGTGGCAGCCTAGTTATATAATCGTCATTAAAGGTACTTAATAACTTCATCAAGAATAGAGATAAATATTTATCTATAATGAAATTTCTAAGATATAGTAAGGTAAAGATATAAAAAAAAAATATTCCAAACACTCTTTTATATACTTTTTTCTGACATGCAAACTGGCATTTCAATGCACAATGGGAATTGTGGTGAACATTGTGCAGTCGATGAAGTATTGATTTATCGCCCCCTTTAGCCGAACTTTCGCCTCGTATGGGGCGATATCGCTCACGTTAAGAATGGCTGCTCTAACCAATGGCGTCAATAACCCCTACGGGTTCAGCACCTAAAAAGAGAAATTTAAATTCAATTCAATCCTATAGCCGCTCATGACTTGAATGTAGGCACTCAGCAGAGGTGGCCGAACCAATCATAGCCGTGGCATGCTTATGTAAACGTTGATATGATGATTTTGTAAAAAAAAAGTTATCTATGCTTATTATATGGGTAAGTGTATGATTCATCTCATAGAGCATAAAATAATATTATACTTTTAGACTTAATTTTTAAAGCTCATTGCCTACAAAATTGTAAAGTGTTCGCTATAATAATGCTGTACAAAGTTTAATGTGAAATATAATTGCAGTACTTCACTAAAATTGAGCAATGTTCTTGAAATTTAAGGAGGCACTCACAAGTGATCACTCGTTTCCTCAACAGGAATTTTTTACAATATATTGCCGAACCAGTTGGTAGTTAGAAGTTGTTTTGTTGTTTGGCTTGTTGTTGTTGTTACTTTCTAAGATTATCTGTCTTCATGTTGGGTGTTTTAGTCCTTATTCAAGTGTATATTCTGGAGTTCTTCAGGGGAGGGTTCTTGGGCCTTTTCTTTTTATATTATATAATGTACTAGTGACATGTGGTTTAATATCACTAATAAAATTCTAGCATATGCTGATGACACCTCTCTTTAAGCTCATGTTCCATCTCCTGCAATGTGACTGAGTGTTGCAGACAGCCTCACTGAGGATTTGAATAAAATTCATTCCTGGTGTCTTCAGTGGGGTATGAAATTAAACCTTAGTAAGTCTAAGGAAATGACTGTGAGTCGTTCTAGATCTCTCTTACCTGAACACTCCAATTTGTTAATAAATCAAGCTTTGATTAACAAGGCTGACCAGCTTAAGCTATTGGGAGTAACTCTAGATTCGAAACTCACTTTTGAAACGTATCTAAGATACATGTCTCTGGAAATCTCGCAGAAATTGAGCATTCTTCATAAATCTAAGAAAATTAATGAGAATGATGATGTTCTTCGCAAGTGTTTCTTTTCTTTTATTCTACCTCATTTTGAGTATTGATCTGCTCTATGGAGTTCTGCTGTAGACTCTCATCTGAGATTGATTGATCGTGCATTTAATTCTGTAAAATATTTACTATCAGAGTTGGATTTAGCATTGGGCATCGTAGAGATGTTGGAGCTCTATGTATTTTATTTAAAGTAGTGAATGATGTGAATCATCCTCTGCATAATCTTTTGCTGAGATTTTATCAACCAGCCAGAGTTACTAGGTATTCTGAGACTGTAAATTTCATGGCATTCAAAATTGGTCATCATTCTATGTCAGAATTCTAAGTGCTTTTTACCGAGCCTATGTAGATTGTGGAATACCTTGCCCACAAATATTGTGACTGCTCCTATGCTTGATAAGTTTAAAAGATTGGCTAATGTCTTTTTGTTGCGTAACCGTGGGGAGGTTTAATTCTTTTTTCTTTCTTTCTTGCTGTGCTTTGACCTGCACTGACACCTCTAGGTGGTATAATTTGCAAAATTTTAAGTGTGGCTCTTTGCATGGACTATATATATATATATATATATATATATATATATATATATATATATATATATATATATATATATATATATATATAGGGGGGGGCGGCAGAACCGATTGAGCAGTTTTGAGGAGTCAATGCTCGGGGGGAGGATATGGGAGGTAGGTGCGCGTAGTTTCGCTCTGCTCCGTAGACATCCCCATTTCTTCAGTAGCGACGAGGCACATTTTCACCTTTGTGTGGCTGTGAATAAGTATAATTTCCGTTACTGGGCTGAAAATAACCCCCGAATTATCCAGGAAATACCGCTACATTTCCCTAAACTAACGGTGTGATGTGCCATATCACAATTTGGCGTGATAGGCCCGTATTGCTTTGAGGAGGAAGGAATGACCATGACCATGAATTCCGAACGTTATGTCTAAATGTTGCACAATTTTCTGCGGCCCAGAATGGAGGATAATGTTGAAGATGAAGGATTGGGGGACGTGTGGTTCCAGTAGGATGGAGCTACAGCTCACACAGCCCGAAATTACCTCAATGTTTTGAGACGAATGTTTCCCGGACGTCCGGTGTCTCTGGGGGGTGATTTAGGGTGGCCTGCACGGTCACCTAATTTGAGCATTTGTGACTTCTTTCTTTGGGGATATCTGAAAGAAAAGGTGTTTAAACGTCGCCCTCACACCCTACCACAGCTAAGGGAGCGGATTATTGAAGAAGTTAACGCCATACCCCGCAGTATGTGCGAACGTGCTGTGTGAAACTTAAGAGATCGACTCCAACAGTGTGTTGATGTTAACGGCCGCCATCTTCATGACATTATTTTCAGAACCTAGAGATTATAAATGGTATGTACTGGTAACCTCGAGTATAATAACATTTCTTCTCTATATACCTCCCTTACTTTTTTATAACTCCTTAAAACGGAGTTATATATATATATATATATATATATATATATATATATATATATATATATATATATATATATATATATATATATATATATATATATTTATGTTTCGCCCACCTGAGCTCTAACTCATAGGTCAACAACATCGAAAAACTGCATCGATCGGACGAGTTTCTCTCAGAATTCGAGATCTCCCTTTAACTAGATATTGTCTCAATTCTACATGTATCTGGTATGTATGAATATGTATTGAACTGTGTTTGGTTTCTGGTAGCAACCAGAGAAAATTTTTGCATCGACCATGTCTGTGCGATATTTGTGTGTTTAATATTGGGTAGTGACCGCACTGGAGTCTTAGTAGGGCGATCCGTGTATAACGTGGGAGGTTTTATTCTGGATCGATATTTGGTTGAACGGCATTAAAACCGTGGTTTGAACCCAGGGGATGGATGATATGTTGCGCTAGATAGTTTTGTGGATAAAGGCAGCATGTTTACTGGAGGTTCCTTGGAGTATCTAAGAAGTTAGGACACAGAGAATGGATAACATGCTCTTTGTTTCTTATGTGTGTAAATGCGACATGGTTACTGGAAAGTACATTGGAGTATTAATGCATAATATGTTCATGGAGTTTTGCGCATAGCTCGATTCTGCCACCGACCTCTACTCTTAATTAAGGGGGAGCCTCTAATTTAATTTTGGATCCAAAACATCTGTTTAGAAGACCTACTGATTAACGTGAGATCCGAACTACGTCTATCTACAGCGTATGGCAACCGTCGTGAAGTTGATCCGAGTGTAATTCAATCTAGCGACTTTCTACATTTATGTGGCTTAATAGCGCTTATATCTAGAGAAATTTCATGCGTGGAGTCTAGCAAGTGAGTGTGACGAGTACGACACATGTTCCTTATACGTATAACCACAAAAATATATTTATAAATACTAAATAAGTACACAGATTATAAACAGTAATAATCATAAATAAAAAATAATGGTAACAAGATTAAAAAATATGTAAATATAACAAAATAGTGATTCATTGAGCAAAATTACACAACTTCATTTTAAGGAATAGAATGAAACAAACTTACAAGAGCCGAACGCACTAGGTACTGAGTGCTCGCATTTTACCCCCAGCGAACCCATGCTGCCCCTGAAAAGGTGACACCCTATGCAGCTGCCCATACCTAAATCCTCCTCTGGTTTTAAGGGCCTTGCATCAAATGGCATGGGTGCCTCGCAAACTAGGGAGAAATTGGTTCCGCGGAGGCCAAGATACAGTTTTATGGGTATGATCATTGTTTCAGTGTAAACGTTGTATTAGAAGTACTGCGAAAGCACTCGGGATGTGTGCTTTGTTATGTGTCTTCTGTAGTGTGCTGAGGTGAATAAATGCGAGATTAGGTACTGAGGCTCTAGAGGCATAGCTGAGTGAGGAACGGGTATGATACTCGTATATGTGGACGATAGATTCGTTGTATTGCCCGAATGTGGTTCCGTAAGTTTTTTGCGTTAACTTTGTTGGTTGTTTTCCTGGTGCGTTGTCGAAAGTTACTCATGTATTAGTGTGATTCTGGACAGTTTATGTGTTGTCTTTAAGAAGGGTAGGGTGTTTGATAAGATTATACGGGAGTGTTTGTTTTACTTCAGTTTCTTGATTGTGAAGAAGGTAAAATAAATTTTGTCTTATAGTCAACGTTCGAATCATGTGATATATCGGTTTAGATACTAACTGCTTGGGTGTATGTGAGGAGATGCCCTCGAAGGACCACCGTGAGAGGAAGCCCCCTCGGAAATACCCCTCTCTTCTTTCAAGACCACGTGCGCCTAGCGTGAGAATTTTAGAAAGTTCGAGAAAGAACCAGTCCCTCGCTGGATCACCCGTCACAGCTGTGTTTGCTTTCGGACGCCACTCGACTTCACCCCCCCTCCCCTTTGATAACACCATGCGCAGCCACATTAACACTATCTCCATATCACGAGGCAAGTTTCACCGTGTGAACCGAATCATTATAATGAAATGTGTTTGCAAAGACTGAGGCCAATAATCCCCTAGGGACCACCAGTCCCTGAGTCGTCTATCGGACGCCACCCAGCAGCTATATAGCCCGCAGTTCACCATTTTTCGAGGAGATTAAAATCTCGCCATTCACTCCGTTTACACTGCCGTCTGTTTCCCGTGAACCCCTGTAACCCGTCGTCGAGTCGTCGTACTTCGTCGAAGATCTCGCCAGCAGATCTACCTTCGTTAAGCTTTGCCTCCTGTTAAGAGGAAATCTATCGAGCGCCCTTCTTCCCAGAGAGTTGTGCGTCCCTCTCATCTTCACTACCCCTTTAAGATTCCCGTTCTTTCAAGACTGAGACTCCCTGCCGATCTGTAGAACCGTCTCGAGTTGAGATTACGTCTCTCTGGAGCAGAGAAAATCTCATTCTTCATCACGAAGTAATCCAACCCCATCTTCGAGTCCTCCTCGTCAAGACTCTTGGAAGTATCTTCTTGAAGACCTGCGCCGTTGTCTCCCCCCCCCCTCCAATTCGCACATACTTGAAAGTAAAGCGATCTTGTATGGTCATCCCCAAATTACCTCGTTAATCTTCACATGATTCATTTAACTACCTTTATTAAGTAATTTGTTCACCCCTTTTGTATATATAGAAATTACCCCCTTTTATTATATATATTAGAATTATATTTTGGGGTAATGTTCTTTATATATCCTTTGAAATGAAACTTGGCAAGCGATTAGTCAAAACCAGGTCAACCGTAAATCGCACTCTTTATTAATCGCCCCAGAACATATCTCAAGCGGCCTTTAGTCAGCTGTCTGCCCGTGCTTGTGTACGACTCTAATCGCCGAGCTAATCTACACAGGCATACCTCGACAGTGTACATACATGAATTGTTGGGCGAGACTGGTGATGCTATTAGCATAGTTGAGGAGTGTACTGTTGCGATTTCGAGAAAGAATTTCATGAATGAAAATGTTGAGGGGGAGTACTGATCTTTGTGTGATTCTATTGTGTAGGTGAAGTGTCCGGTCCGTGAGAGCGTCCTATGTTGTATTGCCTGTGTTTGTTTAAATGTGAGGAAGTTGGCATGCCATTTTTTGTAGTTGGACTCGAGTGTAGTGTTTAGTATTTTGTTGATGATGTCTAGATACTATGTCGAAGAATTTTCCTATGTCTTTTGTTTTCACTACTCTCTTGCTTGGTAGTGTGAGTCGGTTGTTTACTTCTTGTATAAGCTGGGTGAAGTTGGTGAGTTCGGTGCTTGAGTGCAATAGGCAAAGACCTGTGTATACCTTATCGCCTGGGATACCATTACTAAAAGTCATGAGGAACTAGAACACTATAGCAATACATAAAAACACCAAGGCAATGGCTAACATAAAACCTAATGGCGGCATTGCCCTTGAATCATCACTAATACTATTCATACCCGACTTTCAACAACAACACCCTAAAATCAGACTGACTGAACAAGCCTCCATCTACTTCCTCCCTGGATTTACACTTTCACATGACCTTCGCTAAAAGTACCAGCAAGCGTCTTGGTTAGACAACGAGAGTCACTAATCACACCGCACAAACAATTCACCCATCTCCATCACTACTGATTTGGCACCTAACACTTCCAAATCAATGCAGACAAGCTACAAACACGACATAACAAAGTACTCGAAATTATTACAGAATGTGTACACATTTAACTACACACATGTAGAAACAAAAATCTTAACAATTGAAGTACATCTAAACATGATAGGCATCCAACATTTCTGCAGAGCATTAAACCAACCCAACTCCTACTCTCACTCACAGATACTGAAACAACCCCCCACCAAACATCGTAAATAAACCACCTCTCCAAATACACAGCTAAGATCAGGCCACTCAACCGTCTTTTAAAATTGCTAGCGCAGGATTAACCTTGCCCTCCTTACCTCAACACCAACTTGCATCAGATATAAACAAAACAAACAAAACGAAACATTTATTTCGGAAAAGTACATTAAAAACTCTTACGTGGCGTAAAGGTAGAGTCATGATATACACATTTAATAGTTATGCATAATATCCAGGACGCAAAAAGCTTCTAGGAGCTGTGTAAGCGCGCCCCCTACAAAAAAAGTCAGGTTTACATTTTCCAATAATCTTTTAAAAGTTTGAACATTATTAGCAATTACTACAGATTCTGGTAGTTGATTCCAAATTGGCACAACTCTACATGAGAAGTAATATTTTCTAAAAATTTTTCTAGCAAATTTAACATTTAGTTCAAAGGAGTTTCCTCTTGTTAGTCTGCGGTTGAAACTAAACATGGATTCGAAGTCTATTTCGACCATCCTATAAATGATTTTATATAAATAGACTAGATCGGATTTTATTCTTCGTATTTCAAGTAATTCAATCTGGAGCAAATCGAGGTGCCGGAGATACGGCATATCTCTCATATTTGATAGTTTTTTGTAAATTTTCGCTGTACTCTCTCGATACATTCAATATCCTGGATCTTTGAGGGGCTCCATATTTCGGTGTTGCTTTCCAATAATGGCTTTATGTAGGTTTTGAAAATAAAGAGTTGGAACCGCACATCCGAAATTACGAAAGCTCTTTTGAACTGATATAGCCGAAAGTATCCAACTCTCGCTACGTTTGAGCAGTGGCGGCTGACTGAAAGATCATTCGTCATGCAGACCCCCAGATCTCGACAACTTCCACGTTACCGATGTGATTGTGTTGGATGAAATAGTTGAAGTTCCTATTTCCAGGGCCTATGTGGAGGACTTCGGTTTTTCTCAAGTTAATCCGTAGCTGCCATGTTTCTAACCACTCGCACATATTGATCATGTCGTCATAGAGTTCAAGGTAACCCTGTATACTTAAAAATTTTCTGTATAGTTTTGAATAGTCTGCATATAATGTGATTCGGGTCGCTCGCTGATAACGTCAGTTAGGTCGTTAATATAGATGATAAACATTAGTGGACCTAATAACGTTCCTTGTGGTATTCCGCTCAACACATGCGACAGTCTAGGTTTGATTCGATAGGTAGTTCTTCAATAGATTAAAAGCTTGCCCTACGACTCCTATATGATTCAGTTTGGCTACAAGTTTTGAATGTCTCACGGTATCAAATGCCTTTTCCAGATTTACGTATATGACATCAACTGGTTCCTTATTATCCCTCATTTTAGTCCAATCATTCCAACACTGCATCAAGTTAGTTGTTGTTGACCGTCTTTTAAAAAATCCGTGTTGCTTTTCAGACATGACATTGTTCGCAAAAATATGGGATAGAAATTGACCGTGTATAATTCGCTCAAACAATTTACTCACTATGCTTGTTAAACATATGGGTCTGTACGAGCTTGGCATGCCGGCATCACTTTTACGCTTGTATTTAGGAATAATTTCACCAGATTTCTATTCATCTGGAATGGCTGCATTAGTCACACAGGCCTGAAACAGGAATGTTAGGGGAAGAATCAGGTGACAGGACAGTTCTTTGATGACTCTTGGGTGAATCATATCAGGACCAGGTGAGCTATTCAAGTTCATTGATCTTATCGCCGCCATCACATCGTTTTCCGTGATAGTGAATGCATCCATCGTAGAATGAAGATTTTGGTCAAGCAGCTCTGGTATGGTGTTGCTATTTCTACTGAAGACAGAACTATATTGTTGAGAAGGGCCTCGGCCTTTCTTAAATCGTTTGTGTGATAGAACGGTTTGAGGCCGCTTAATCTCAACCGCTATCACATGTTGTTTAGAAACACGGTGCTACCCACGTGCATCTTCGCCTTGAAGCCGGGCGCGTTATCGCCCCACCTGAATCAATATTTAACCAAGGAGGTTCATCCCCCCCCCCTGTTTCAACCCATGCGCCGACCTCGCCAGATTGAGTTAGGCTTATGGGCAGATAAAGTATGTTCTCATGGCACGGCTGGGCATTCCCTCGAAGCCCCCACTCCATTGTCCCCTACGCCAAGGGGATGGATCGACTATTTATATGGAAACTTTACCAATAAGAGGAGATTCAGATCCAGATTATCCTCGCGAGACATCCCGCCGATCCGGTCTCACCTTGTGCACCAGAGCCCTGTACCTCGAGATCCACTATTTTGTCCAGAAAAGGACAATATCCCTTGAGTGCCAAGGCTCGAGCCTTCAAGACGCCAAGTCCACAAGGCCTCCCCTGTTGTTCAGAAAGAGAACAACTTCAGAACAGCCATTGTTCTTTGAGCCCGTTGACAAGAAACGGTTCTCCCCCTCCCCCTCTGTTGTTCAGAAAGAGAACAACGTTAGAACAGCCATTGTTCTTTGAGCCCGTTGACAAGAAACGGTTCTCACCCTTCCCCCTTGTTGTTCAGAAAGAGAACAACATTAGAACAGCCATTGTTCTTTGAGCCCGTAGACAAGAGACGGTTCTCACCCCCCCTGTTGTTCAGAAAAGAACAACGTAGAACAGCCATTGTTCTTCAAGCCCGTTCGCCAAGAAACGGTTCTCATTCCCAAGACGTCACGTCAGGATCATTTAATCCCCCCCTTCTGCTGAAACTCACCAGCGGACCGAAGATTCCTTCGCGTCGCCTTCCTCTGCACAACAACTTTTAATTACGTAAGCTGAACATTACCTTTGAGTATTTAACCTTTTTGTCAACCCTATCCTGTGCTTTAAATGGTTTAGCGAACCATCCCATCCCTTTAATTTTCATTTGTTTACCTTTTCAAATCTCTTCCAAATCTTAATCCTCGGATTAGCCAGATATTCCCACGACCCTTTCTATTCTCTGTTTATCTAAACATTTTCCGTTTTGTGTGTTGTTGATAGTTTAATTAATAAAACTATTTTATTAATGATATCTATATTATTATCCTTGAGCTCAGTTCCACTTCTTAAGCATATTGAAGATAAATAACATCGGTCAACCAGATAACCAGGCACTCTAAATATAATTGAATAGTTCCCTCAACGAATAGTTATATATGGTATACCGTCGAGAGTCCATTCTACGACAGTTTGTAATAAGCTCATCATTTACAACAAGATTTGGAACACTACTTTTATGCTTCGTGTCATTTTCTACAAATATATAAAATTCTCGTAGCTTTGCTTGGCGATCACCGAATTTTTGTTTTTCCTAATTACTGCGGGCAGTAAAAACAGCTTTATGAACCTGTTTACCATAGTTTCTATATTCAAGTAGTCTTCTTTCCCTCTTGTTTCTTCTGTATGAGTTCCATTTGCGTTTTTTAGTTCGTGACATTGCTTTCAGCCTACGATTGATCCAGGGAGCAATCTTTTTTCTTGATACACGAATTACAAGGATACATTCATTATACAGAATATATATGATGTTTCTAATGTTATCACAAAGCGTATTACAGTCGTGCATATGCGGCAACAGTACTTGTCACCATTGAATTGGTGCCATGTGAACTCCCATCAATTCCCAGTCTATATTTCTAAAATCGTGAATAGATTTTGGCTGGTCGGAAACAAATAAAAAATTTGGTGGAGAGATTTTGCAGGTAATATAGCAGTGATCACTAGTTGAGAAACAGTCATGAACTGTCGCGTGGCTAACCACATGTTCTTCTGCGCTAAAACACAAATCCAATATATTTTCTTCTCGAGTGGGTTCACGCACATGTTGAATAAAATTGTTTTCAAGCATATATTGGACAAATCTATTTTATGTTTCTGAAGACGCCGTATAGGATCCCCAATCAATATTTAGGTAATTAAATCTTCCAAAACACACGTGTTTTCGATATCTTGAGTCAGAGTCGTCAGGTTGTTGATAAAATCTTCATTCGCATGGTTATCGTACCAACCTGGCATAACATAATTACACGGATGACAAAAGCCACAAGGGCCTATCAAAGGTCATCCGCCTCCGTCAAAACACACCCACAAAAAGCACCATCACCAGGGGAAGACAAAATCAAAGTCCCCCACAATACAATATAACAGATGACAAAAGCCACAAGGGCTCATCACAGGTCATCCGAGTCAAACGGCCTCCCTTTCAAGGCACCCACACTCCCAGGAAAACTACATCCAGAGGATTGACCAGAAACAAGGGTATCACCAATCAAGGCTTGTCAAGAACTAAATCATGCAGCTATAGATATATACAAACAATATTAATATATACAAAACTTAGGAACCATCACAACCTTCCCTTCCCATAAACTCATCCAACCTACTCTTAAATACATTTAGATTTGGACTATCTACTACCCTCTGCGGCAATTTGTTCCAGAAGTTTACCACTCTATTGGTGAAAAAATATTTTCTTAAATCCAACCTACACCCTTGCTTTTTAATTTTCAAGTGGTGATGACCTCTAGTCCGATTTCCATCATCTAACTCAAAAAACTTGCTAACATCCAATTTATCTATCCCGGAAAAAAATTTAAAGAGCTCAATCATATTCCCTCTCACACACCTCCTTTCGAACGAGAACATATTTAATACCCTCAGTCTATCTTCATATTCAAGGTGCCTCAGGGAAGGAATAATCTTTGTTGCCCTCCGTTGCACTGACTCAAGAAGGTTAATATCGTGTCTAAAATGTGGGGACCATGCCTGTATACAGTACTCTAGATGTGGCCTAACATAAGAGTTATAGAGTTTAAGAATAACCTCCTTACTTTTGTAACTGACATTTCTCTTAATAAAACCCAGCACTCTATTTGCCCTATTTCTTGCTTCAATACACTGCTTAGAAAACCTTAATGACTTATCTATTACTACTCCTAGATCTTTCTCATCCTCTACTGAGCTCAGCCAATGCCCATCCATTTCATAGTTAAATTCTCTATTATCTTTTCCCATGTTAATAACTTTGCACTTATCAAGGTTGAAAGTCATTTGCCACTTATGTGCCCAGGATAACAATTTATTTAAGTCCCCCTGCACTTTAAAATTATCATCAATATCCTTAACTACAGCTGCTAATTTGGTATCATCTGCAAAAATTGACACTTTATTATTACTGCCTCCCCAAGATCGTTTATATAGATGACAAATAATAATGGACCGAGAACTGATCCCTGAGGAACCCCACTGATAACATCCCTCCACTCTGACTTTACACCATTTAGCACTACCCTTTGCTTCCTGTCTTTCAGCCACTCAGCTATCCAATTTGAAACACCCCCACATATCCCAATCATTTTTAATTTATGAACTAGTCTCCTGTGTGGTACCTTATCAAATGCTTTACTAAAATCTAAGTAAATTATATCTACATTCTCTCCCTTATCTACTTGATCTGTTACAAACTCCAGAAAGTCTAGTAAGTTAGTCAAACATGATCTACCTGATCTAAACCCATGCTGAGCATCGCTGATTAACCCCTTCCTCTCTAGATGTTGGCAAATCCCTTTTTTAACTATTTTCTCAAGAATTTTACAGACTACAGGAGTTAGGCTAACCGGTCTAAAGTTATTTGGATCCTCTTTACTACCCTTCTTGAAAATGGGGACTACATTCGCTCTCTTCCAATCATCGGGTATTTCTCCATATTCCAATGACCTAGTATATAACTTGTCCAGAGCTATTGAGATACTTTATACCCCTTCTTTAAGTATCCTAGAATGAATATTATCAGGGCCGGAGGCTTTGGTAGTATCTAAATCACCTATTAGTCCTTTTATCATCCTCCGATCCACACTAATGTTAGTAAACACCTCTTTTCCTGACCCATGAGTACTATACATAGGACTATTTAGTTTCTCCTTTGTAAATACTGATGCAAAATGACCATTTAGTACCTCAACTATTTCCTCATCAGTTTCTCTCACAACCCCTTCATATTTGATAGGTCCTATTTTAACTCTGCCAGACTTGTAATTAATTTTATAGTAACTAAAAAACTTTCTAGGATCTTTGTTGCTATCCTGAGCTAATTTAATTTCTGACACCCTTTTGTTCTTCTTTAAAAACTTATTTAACTCATTCCTAGCCATTCTATAATCACTTAAATTTTGAATATTATTTTGTACCTGTAATTTTTTGTATGCCCTTTTCTTCTCTGAAATTTTTCTAGCCATCTCCTGATTCCACCATAATGGTTTCCTACTTTTGTTCCTAATGGCCTTCATTGGGATACATTGTTCTTGGACTACATTTATTATATGCTTGAAAGTATCCCACATCCCATAAGCATTTTTACCTCTGAATTCTATATCCCAGTCTACCAAATTTAGCAAGCTTCGAAGTTTTACATAATCTCCCTTATGAAAATTTGGAACTTTTTCAGCATTCTCAGTTATTTTACCCTTCTCAATTCCCAAGTTAAAACGAACTATCTGATGGTCACTATTTCCCAATGCTTCCCCAACAGTCAATTCTTGAACTAAATGATCACTGTTAGAAAGTACTAAATCTAATATATTGTCCCCCCTCGTTGGCTCATTAACAAATTGATTCAAAAAATTATCCTCAAAACATTCTATGAACCTGCCACTTGTTCTATCCCTACCTATCATATTTTCCCAGTCCACAGAGTTAAAGTTGAAGTCCCCAATAATAACTGCATCTGTTTCACATCCCTTACTTATTTTCCTTATCATTAGTTCATCCATATCATCAGTCTGCCCAGGTGGCCTGTAAAACGCTCCCAAATGCACCATTCTATTTTTACTGAACCTAATATCTATCCAAAGTGACTCAACTCCATCCTGCTTTATTGAAGTATTTAAACTTGAAACAATGTTGTTTTTTATATAGATAATTATTCCTCCACCAATCCTACCTGTCCTTTGACTAATGTACATATTATAGCCCTGTAAATCAAATTCACTTATAGTGTCACTAAATTCTATTTCATTAACCCATGATTCAGCAACGCATAATATATCTATATCCTCATTGCTAATATAACTAAATAGCTCATCCTTCTTGTTTCTAAGACTACGAGCATTTGTATAGAAACAATTTAACCCCCCTATCCCTGAAGCACCTCTTGAAACTTGAATGACCTCACCTCTATCGCCTTGGAACCTATTTCTGTTATCTGCCAAGTCCATTCTACTTTCAGTACTATAATGTCCTCTCATAATTCCCTGACCACTATTAGTATCTAGTTTCCCGCCCGCAAAGACCAAATAACACGATCATACTCCTCCCACAACACATCTACCCCCCTCCTACTGAAATGCAGTCCATCCATCGCATACATTTCTTTCATTCCAACAAACCTATCCCACACATCCACAAACATGACACCTTCCATCTCACACATCCTCCTCACATAATCATTCAGCCCAATTGCACGAGACATCCATTCTACCCCAACATCCATTCTTGGAAGCACACCTGTCACAACACCTTTCATTCTACTTTCTTTCACCTTTTCAATCAACCTCTTGTACCTCTCACGTAACTCACATGCACCCACTTTCTTCACATCATTCACTCCTACATGTGTAATCACAACCGCATCCCTTGCACAGCCAGACACCAGCTCCTCATACCTATCAGACAGATCTCTCACTCCAGCACCCGGCAAACACACCCTCAAACCATTCAATCTACTTGCATTCAACTTCCTATCTAAATATCTAACTCGCGAATCACGCATCACAAGCACTTCAGTCAGACTCCTATTCCTAACCCCCACAGACCTAACTCCATCCCCACTCCTATTCACATTCAAACTACCAGTCACTCGAACTCCACCCCTACCCTCATCAGTCATATCACTTCCAGTTACTTCCTCTCTTAGGGCACTGAATCTATTAGTCAAGCTAATAGGTTCTGTGTCCCTCTGACTCACACACCTATTCTCCCCCTGGCTAACAACCTCAACAGAGGCAACCCTATTCTCACAAAGAACAGGAGAAGCCTCCCTAGCTTCATGTTTCCTAACCACTCTCCACTGTCCCCCATCCTCACTAGGCCTATTTCTAACAAATCTAAGGTGGCTAACTTCACTATCACTAGAACTATCATATCCTACCTCCTCCACCGGCCCTCTACCTTCACCTGAAACATCTAACTGGCCTACCTCACCACCTAACCTATTCCCAAATCTAGGCCTAACACTAAGTTCCCTCCTGAGCTCAGCAACTAACCCCTCCAGCCTACATATCCTGTCTAAATCCTGCCTTCTCATCCCCTCTAAATCTACAATGCATTCACGCAGCCCACATACAACACATGTATACCCCTCACCTAATACACCACAACCAATGCATACATTCCGACACTCATGCTCACTTTCATCCCCAAACTCCATCACTTATTCAAACAAAGAAAGAACTTAAGTAGTAATAAGAAAAAAAAAGAAGAGCAACTTAGCTTTCGCTGATTGTGGTGAGAAAAACAAAACAAAAAACAAACAAACTGTAGAAAAATCTGAAAAATAGATCAACAGACTGAGAGCCCTATGAAACACGTGCTACCTGTTCGAAGGTCAGTCGAGATTAATCTGAATTTATTTGAATTATAACATATGTCCACTGCTAAAATTTCCCTATCAAAGCTTGGACTAGTAACAATTATAGGTTTCAAATTTGATTTCACTGCTATGAGAACCCCTCCATAGCGGTATAAGCCATTGCATCTATCTTTTCTAAATATAATATAATCTTTTAAGCCAAGGATGGAACGTTCAACACCACTATGCAGCCAGGTTTCGACAATTGAAATTATTTCAGGTTTTATATCGTCTGCTAAAGCATTTAGTTCAAGTTTGTTTATGATACTTCGCGCATTCAAAAATAATACTTTTAAATTTGCAGGAGGCGCGTAGGCCTAGTGGGGGTTCCTTTCTGGTTGGCTTTGGGCGCCAATGTGAGCACTGGAACGCAGGGGATTATGCCTGATTTGAACGATTTGGCCGTTTCTAATTTGGACATTTTCGTTATTTTCTTTCCTGCGTTTCAGTTCTTCTCTTAGTTTGAAACGGGTTTCTTGCTGTCTTCGGGTTAGGTCTGGTGCGATTATCACTGGTGGGTGCGGTTTAATGGACTCGTTATAATTTTTCAAGTTGCGTGCAGCAGATAAAATTTTACGATTCAGATCTTCAGATGAAAGTTTGACCACGAGGGGTCTAGGTTTCGATGCGTTCTCCTTTCCCGTTCCCCCAGCATTCAAAATACCAGATTCACACTCTTCGCGGGGAATTGGGAGATTAGCAGTACAAATGTTCTTGAAAGTATCGATGTCTTCGGAGCCGTCTGCTGGAGTAAGTCCAAATATGCATAGGTTCAATTTTTTTCCCTCGATAAGCTGGGTTTCTATTACTGCTTCCGTTACAACATCAGAATTTGTCGGTTGGTCAACATTTGAAGGTGGATTATTCGATAGGTTTTCGATACCGCGTGTATTTGACTCCACTTTCTTCTCCAGGCTTTCTATTTTACTTACAAGTTCCGGAAGTTTTGATCTGAAGTTGTGAAACTCTGCCAGTGTATTTTCCAGATTAGCTTCATTACATGTGCTGCAGAACCATCGGGCTCCGTTGATTTTTTGGAGTAATTCAAAATTTTTGACTAAAATTCCGATACAGCTAAAGTGAAATTGCTTTAAACACAGGGTGCATTTCAAAAACTTTTGATTTTGAGCTATGTTTACTTCACACGCGTCACATGCCATTGTATGGTTATTTGTTGAGGCCGGCCACAGAGTTTTATTGTACCACCGCTATCAGGACGAGCACCGATACGCACCTTCCACCACGGAAAGTTAGTAGAAAGGACACAAGTGGAAATTATATTAGTTATTAAAGAGCTGTTTGATTTCTAGCCATAAAATAACGATAAAATTAAAAAAAAGTTGCCGCGTTACTTATTTTTTCCTAATGGTGGCGTTCCCTTAAGCACTCATCGCAAAATAGCCGTGTCTGACTCTTCTCCTTTTTTTCTGTTTTCGAGGTGGTTTTAATGGTGACTGCGGCCGTTGCTTGTCGGATTGGACTCCTTCGACCACTAACGCAGCGATTCTCAACCTTTGGTGCCCTGTGCCCTCTTTGGTCGGTCCACCCTACTCCAACAATAACGGACTTACAATGTACATTCCCAATAATGTGCGCATAACTTTAGATTCAAAATAATGTGCACATAAATGTAGATTCCAAACCATGTGTACATACATTCCCAATAATGTACGGATAAATTAACATTCCAATTAGCGTGCTCATAAACGTACATTTCAAATATTCTGCACGAATGTATATTCCAAATCATGTGCACAAAAATATGCAGTCCAAATCATATGCTCATAAATATGCAGTTCAAATAATGTGGTCATAAATGTACATTCCCAAACATATCTGAAAATTTCTAACCGATATATAATTATATCGAAGCTAACTTGCTTTTGTTCGAAACATCTTGAAAACTATGACATGACTAATTTGGGCTGCTGTACAATTTGTAGAGATCAATATTTTTAACTGTTTGAGTTTGTCAATCTTTGATCCAGATTTCCATTAAACACTCATAAAACTAAAATCTCTCCCCTCCCTTCAGTTTCCGATGGTTCTTCGCAAAACTACTTTGAATACCGATAAAGGATCATAAATACAATATTATTGACCTATATATTTATTTCTCTACCTGCTTTTCTAAAACAGATTTTAAGTGAAATTTGAAAATAACATTTATTTATTTTTTATACAAAGTGGCATTGTCTAATATTATTGCTGGTATAAGTTTTGCGGTCTTTTCCGGTAAAGTTCGTTAACAAAATATGGCATTAACAATAAAGAATATGACCATTATATTCTAAAGGCGTTCTCCCCAAGTTTATTGGGCAATTTACTATATTTTAAATGGGTAAAACTTATTTTTAAAAGGCGATGTCTCCATTTTATTGGGAAGTGTTCTAGTTTAGCGGGCTTGGTCGTTATTTGCAAAAAACAATGTTCATAGTTTATTGGGCGTTGTAGCAGAGTTTAGTGAATATGGGTATCTACACAAAGACGATGCCCCATTTTATTGGGCAATGCACTAGAGTGGGGCTAGTTTTTATTTACAAAAGGCAATGCACCCAGTTTATCGGGTGATGTACTACAGTTTAGGTGGTATAGCTGTTATTTTCAAAATGCGATATCTACAGTTTATTGGGTGATCTACTAGATTTTAATGGGTATGTTTGCTATTTGCAGAGACATATCTTTTTCCGGACTAGGAATGGCTCGGTATTATTAAAGTTTCATTAAAATGATTATAATACTTCAGTAATCTTGATTCTTTTAGTTTACTGCATTACTTCACACTCTCTCTCTCTCACGTGTACTGTTATTACATACATCAAATTGTCCCTCTGTCAAACCGCTTTCTCTTAACAGTCTCACATAATCAATAAATTAAGGGTGTTCTACGCCACCACACAGCACATACTACAATGCGTTATAAAGCTCTTGCTAGCCGAGTGGATACGGCGTTGGTCTTCCAACGTCGCGGTACCGGGTTCGATCCCGGCACGAGCGGATACAAACGTCAGCGCACTTAGGGAGATCTGGATACCAATTGGTGGAGGAGCTGGGCTCAGCCCTGTACTGGGGTGGGTTGATCTTACACTTCTCATCACACAAATAGCAAATTACAACACTGCTTTCTTTCATCTCACGTCTTCGCAGCACAACACCATGATACTGATGGGTATCTATATCCACATACCTCTGACGCGAAACAGGCCTCTCTGCCACGGGGCGGGCACCTACCAGACATTCTCCATCTCATGCATTCCTTTTGTAGGCCCATACCAGACATTCTCATTATTTTTTCTAGTAGGCTCTTGCCAAACATTCTCCCTCTCATTCATTCTCTCTTATTATTCGTCCGTTCTCTATCTACCCTTTCCACACCCACCATTCCTCTTAAACTGTCCTTACATTTTCCTTTCATACCATACTCTCACTACAATGTTCTCGTCCTGCTTCCATGCACTCATTTACTGCCGCTCTGACCCCCACCCCCGTTTAAACTTCCTTACACCATTCATATTACCGTACTTGTTCTAATTACACTTCACTCCAGCCTCATCAGCAAATACTCAGATGTTTGATTTTTGGGTTAGGGGTTGACCACTGATTGACGTATATGCGGCCCACTCAGCGAAACAAATCGTTTATAAAACGATTCTGTCATTCTTTTATCTTGAAATTAGGACAAAAAGAATCATTTTTATTCAATGAATTTCTCAAAAACGATCAAAAAGAACGTGAGTGATATGAGATGGCGGCGAATCTTTTCTTTTTCTAACCTTTTCCCTCCGACAAGATGGCCTCACTCACAGAAGCCGTGGCCCCACTTAATTCTGGTAACCAATGAGAAAAACCACAAGGGCCTATCAGAGGTCAATCGAGACCACCACAACCCTTAAACTGCATCTCCAAGATTGTGTCTGAACTGTTTAAAAAGGCATCACCACTTAAGCACAGGATGTAAGATCAAAGCTTTCTCCCATAATCTCCCGAGCGGTCAGATAGAGCAGAGATGCCATATCCTCTGGGCGACTTATAAACAACAATCTTTTAATTATTATTAAAAACAAGCTCAACAGACTTAAGTCGCGTGCTCTCAATTATTCTGGTTCATGACCTTACGACCTTCAACAAGTAGGGCAATCCGACCCAGAGTTAGTTTTCTTTTAATAATTCCCGGCCTAACCTTGGGAGGACCTTGACAATTATATCAATCGAAAGAGAATGTAAAAAAACAAGAGGGTTTTAAATTTCGTTAGAATCGGCGGAATAGTTACGATGTTATTGCCAAAAAAACTCATTGAAAAGTAGTGTTTACCATCCGACCGACCGACATAGTAACTTATAGGGTCGCGTACACGCGACTAAAAATAGGAAGTATGGTTTATTTACTTTAGTTATCGTGATACCGAGTACCCAAGAAATATTCATTAGTTACTGGTGAAAACACCTTGGAATTATCCCTTAGATAAATGATCAACAATCACAGATTCCGTAAGAAAATCGACCTGGAAACGAATTTTTCTGAAGATGGCGCCATTCTATGCACTTAAAATACATTAAATGGGTAACATTTTTTTTTTTTTTAAATAGATATTCGAAGATAACTTGTCTTAAATGATCTGAAGTGATTTTTTTCATTAAATTATAGTGACCAGTTTGGGAAAGGCTTCGATTTCCATGCTATGGAGCCTGTACAGTGATAGGTTAGCCTACTTATTTAAGTTTTCATGGATTAGATTAATTTAGTATTCCAATACTCTTTTGTGAGTGTTATTCTAATTTGGTTTAAGATATGCTATTTTCATGTTTAGTTCCTTTTCACGCAAACTCGAGACTATTAATAAGGTCTTGAGACTTAAATTATGTGAAATACTAAAGGCATTCACGCTTTAAAGATGGAATTTAGTATATAAAATTGCTGAGTTCTGTTTCGTGTTTAATTTTAACTCTATGGGTAAACAGCTAGTTTAAGTACTCCAACTTTAAGCTCCTGAAATAATTTTGATGGAGTAATTGATAAATTTAAGAGGCCCGTTGTGTTGTAATTGAGGAACGTATTTTTTTTTTAAAGTTACTCATAGTTGGGAAAGTGATTTGAAGGGGAAGGGGAGTACTATATTTCATTAATAACGACAATTAATTGTAGCTAAGCTTGATCAATTTAAATCAATTTTCATGCGCGTCATTATTTTGGCCATTGGAATTACGGTATTGACTTTCGGTTCACTAAAAGCTGTTAAAGATATCTAGTGTGTATATGTGAAGGTATAAGTGAGTAAGGATGCATCCACACGCTTTTTCCTAATCCTGGAATGTAAACGAAGATACAAGAACGCAGTCTTTACACATGCTTCATTCACTCCAACTTCACGTCGTTATATTTACATGTTTACGTTATGCACAAATTTCCTCATTTTTGTCAATTTGAAAAGGAGAAAACGTAACGTCTATATAGGCTTTGAGGCAACGTGAAAAAAAAGTGAATGATTGTCATCCTTTTTATGTAGGCCTCACACTTTTAACCTGTTATTACTAATAAGGCATATTTGACTATGTACCCGTAGGCTCTCATAGGCTTTGGCGAACCTCTCGTGAAAACAGGCCTAATGTTGATCATTTTCAGAAACAGTTCCATTGTCAATTGGCATCGCATCTTATTGTATTATATGTATATCATTTAGAAGGGCAATTTTTTATTAATTAAAATATGATATGGACATTTTACATTCCTCAATATTAAAAAAATATGATTTATTTAATTAAAATTCGGAGCTTTTCAAGCCAAGAAGCACGACATAAAAACAAGGAACATTAGAACGTATAACGACGTCTGGCAAAAGCAACAAAGTAACTTTTTAAAAATATGGGCGAAATCCTCAAAAGGCTCGCCATTCCTGATCTATATTATTTAAGCTTTTAACAGTGATGATAAAAAGTGGAGTCTGTTTTATATACAATTAACAGGTTTCCCAATTGAGAAAGTCAAGAGATTTGGGAATAAAGGGGAATTTGTACAAAACTGATAAGAGGAGACTAGTCATTTAAGAAAATTGACAATATTCTAATGCCTGAAAAAAAAATTACCCCTGAATTTATTTGCATTCTTTTGATTTTACATTTTATCCGTCGTGTATTAAACTGTTTTTTTCATAGTTTGTGATAGTTCCTGAGCTAATTTCATGCCGAGGGTAGGATGACGATCCTTTCCCGTCGCTAAATTCTTCACCTGTAAGAAAGCCTCGATTTAGATTATTTACCATCACAGTTTGTTTTTTTTTGGGGGGGGGGAAGATGGAAAATTACAGACCGAAGTAAAGAACATAAAGAACTGAATGGAAATGAACTGCGAGGTAAGGGTGAGATTTTCAACTTGGATTAATACTGAAGTATTGAATGGCCTCTCCACACGTACAAGGGTCTATCTAGCCGTGGGAAGGAATAAGAAGGATCTCTCCATTTGTACCAGGGTCTGTTCAGCCGTGGAAAGGAAAAAGGGTGTCTCCACTCGTGCCATGGTCTAGCCAGGCGTAGGAAAGAATAAGAAGGGTCCATCCACTCCTAGCATGGTCTATCGAGCCGTGAACAGGAATAGGAAAGGTCTCTCCACTCCTAGCATGGTCTATCCAGCCGTGAAAAGGAATAGGAAGGGTCTCTCCACTCCTAGCATGGTCTATCCAGTCGGGGAAGGGAATAAAAAGGATCTTTTCACTCCTAGCATTGTCTAACCAGGCGTAGAAAGGAATAAGAAGTGTCTTTCCACACGTCCAGGGTCTATCTAGCCGTGGAAGGGAATAAGTAGAAGATGAGAGTAACGAAAGAAGCAGTGTAACAAAGCGGAACAAGATCGCATAAAGAAACAGTGCAAATTTAAAGCCCGGTGTCCGGCCCCTACAAGATGGGCTAAATATTGACCGCTGGTCCTGACAATGAACCGGTTTACTTTTGGAGATTCCGGGAGTTCGAACACACACCGCTTAACTTTAATCGAATTTACTCGTGGGTCGAATCACTTCCTTTCGCATATCAGCCTCTGAGCTATACAAACCCGACATATTATTATCTTCAATACAACACCACATCTTCGCCTTCTTTCTGTTTTCCTGCTGGGTGTAAATGGATGGTTACTTTTGGTTTTCCCACAAGTCAAGTTTGCTCTTTCGAATACCCCTACTTTTGGTACGAATTTAATCCTAGAGGCTTTAATGCCCCCCCCCCAGCATTTAGGAGAACCCGCCCATCCATCGATAACCAGCCCCTCCCCCCATTACTCACAATATAACCCCCCCCCCACACACACACATATAACAAACCAAACAATTCTTTGGGTCCCCCATCATTTCAACGCCATTCCATAAGATATCGGCCCAGATGAAACATCCCTCCTATCTCACAAAGAGGCCACCTTGACAAGGATTCGGTGCAGTCACCACTCAAAACTAAACGTATGCAAATACCACTCCCGACTGACACATACATACATCTGCACCCGATACCACCGGAAAAAATAAAACAGGATCATGTCAAGAATAGCGAACCCAATACCTTTGTATTCGGATACAATTGGTTGACAACACGTGGTTCTTACCCTTCTTGTGGAGAACCCACTCCCAGGTGTGCTGAAAAAATAACTGTTCCAAATACAAAAAAGTCAATATGGGTTTGCTTTGAAATGCCAAAACAAAAAGTGCAAAAGCTTTAAGAACACCTCTCCATAATAACTGGATCTTTTGGTCGCTAGCTAAATCAAGACGTTAATTAAGGCATTGGGTTCACTTTAGGCATTGCTGGAGTGAGAAAGATAATGGAATAAAAGCAACGATTCGGCTATTCGGGGGGATTCACTTTAGGCATGGTCGAGTGAGAAAAAATGGACTAAAAGCAACGATTCGGTGAGTATGGGGATTCACTTTAGGCATGGTCGAGTGAGAAAATTGAAATAGGAATAGCAAGTCGACAAGTGAGAAGACTTCTTTTCGGTTAGGATACCTAACCCAAATCTTTGGGGGAGGGGGGGAGCTGCATTATAGGGGAGGAGGTTAAAGTGTTTCGTCCATCTTTTATCAATAAAATTAACATTATATATGCTCAATTTTCTCCTTTCCATGATAATTACATCGAGTCCTTATTATGACATGATCCATTTTTTGGAAGTCCCTATTCTTGATATGATCCGACACATTCACAACATGCCTCACACAATCACATGAGAAACAAAACCTGCAACACCAAGTGGTGGAACTCTGAAAGAACCCTGTCCAATCGGTGGGGAGAACTTCGTGGAGGCGTCTGGACTTAAAGGAGTAGGACCTTCACTGGGGACAACTCAAATATCCAGATTTTTCTGTAGTATTAGTGCCAAATCTCTCAGAACTACTACCATGAAGTGTCCTGCTGTACAAGCACTTTGAACTCTCCTACAGGAGAGCAAATAATTGCTGAAAACACTGTATGTAGGGCAAGACGCATACCCACACAGTCCCTCTACACATGTAAAAGGCGAATAATCAGGGATAGGAGCCACTGACCTGGAAGAATGAGCGGAACACGCAATGAGAGTTGATGTACGCTAACTTCACTTTGTAGGGGAAGTGTTTGTTGATGCTATTTTACCTGCGCTGATTGAATGATGATGCCATAATTGGTGCTGATGTTGTCTTTGGTGATGGCGATATCATCTTCACTGACGCCTCTGCAAGCGTCCTCCACCAGAATGGTGCGGTAGCCGGTCTCGTTAGAATGACTTGCGGTAGCACCTAGAAGGAAGTAAAGCCACCCAATGAGTGCCATTATCAGTGGTGGCTCGTGTATAGGCACTGCTGAACTCCCCCCCCCTCTATTTCCACTCGATATTATCGATAACATTCAATATAATGAGTCTTTTTTTCTTTAATTTTTTCTTTGTCAGTAGCCAAACCTCTAGTTTATGAAATAAAATACAAAAATCTTTGTATAGAACTGTGCGTTTCACAGTTCCAGCGACGCGGTGTTTGGCTGTTGTGCGCATGCTCACATGTCCGAGATAAGAGCTGCACGCTAGGGAGAGAGATCACGCAGTGCTGACCTTGGTGTGCTGGTGGAAGGTAGTGTTCCTTTGTTACTCCGCGTGGATTGTGCTTAAAAACGTGTTTATATTCTTGAATATGAGAAATTGTAGAATTTAATTCATATTTTTTCGGTTATTTTATTAATTAATTAATTGTGCTAATGGAATTTATCTTGAAAAATAATCTAGGTGATGTTCTTAGTGAAATTACGAAAATGATAAAAATCCTCTTGACAATTCTCATGACTACATCAGAGGGAGAAAGCTGCTTTTCAACACTGAAAAGAATAAAAACTTTTCTAAGGAGCACTATAGATTCTGAGACTAAATGCTCTTGCAGCGCCTTCAATTAAGAAAAGGTTCCTCAGTAGTCATCCAGAGATCAGAAAATAATCTTTTCGCGCAAATTAAAACAAGAATGGATTTCGCTTTTAAATGAATGGATCAAGCTTGAACTGTAACAATTTAGGCTATTAGTAAGTAAAAAATGTTTGATTTTGTTCTGTTTAGGGGTTTATTAAGTTTATCTATAAATTTTCTTTTTATATGTTTATTTTTTTTTACAATACATTAAAGCAAGGACTGCTGACCAAAAGTCGCGTGCTCTCACTTATTCTGATTTATGACCTTACGACCTTCAAAACTTTCAATAATTAACAGAATAACCTTGCAAGGACCTTGGTAATTATATAATCCGAAAGAAAATGTAAAACAACATAAGGGTTTCAAATCTCGTTAGAATCAGCCGAATAGTTATGATGTTATTACCAAAACAAAATAATTCCCGGTCTAACCTTGGTAGAACCTAGGCAATTATATCTTTCGAAGGAGAGTGTAAAACAACATAAGGGTTTCAAATCTCGTTAGAATCAGCCGAATAGTTATGATGTTATTACCAAAACAAAATAATTCCCGGTCTAACCTTGGTAGACCCTAGGCAATTATATCTTTCGAAGGAGAATGTAAAACAACATAAGGGTTTCAAATTTCGTTAGAATCGGCAAAATAGTTACAATGTTATTACCCCCCCCCCCAAAAAAAAAAATAAAATATTAGTAAAACGGGGACCGACCGACATAGTGAGATGTAGAGTGGCGCGTGACTAAACATCTCTGATGCAGCACCCCACTAATTTTAGCTACGAGCCGCCACTGGCCGTTATAGAACGCTGTGTAGGTTTGGTTGATAACCGGGGTCCAGGATGCGTGGCGGAACGCGCAAAGGATGGATTGACGTTGACAGAACGTTTAAAAAGATCTAGCAGAGGGTGGGATAGAGAGGGTAGTGTCGATGATAAGCACCGACCATTGTTTTTTTTGTGGAAAGAGGTTATTATTTTTGGTGCTGCAAAATAATGCGGTAGTTCGTTCCATTTGCATGGAATTATTTTGGCCGCTTTACTACCGAATCACACCGTCCTAAGCGTATCTCTGTCGGGGCGTAGGCTTTAATATGGGATCCGAATCACTGATTGCTGTAACGACCACTACCACAAACTCGACCCGAATTGGGAGTCTCATCCAGCAATTAATCATCGTCAATGTGACTTTAATTAGGCCAACCTGAGGAGGGATCTTTCCATTCAGTCGGGTCGGAACCCATTTTTGTTTGTTGTGGCCACTACTGGTACTAAATTGTATGCCAATAGGACCTATTTGCTTTGATTTTGATTCACCTCCAAAACTAACCAGGGCATGGACTTCTCGGATGATTGCAAAGGAATAGCTTGTATTTTCCGTTTTTTTACAGTCGATAATTAATTTAATGATATTAATTGAATGTGCGAAATGATATAATAACATAAAAGATGGAATTATTCATTTCAATAAGTAACTATTAATGCACTGAATATCGCTTCGCTTTAGGCAATGTGAAAAACTAATTAAATAGGAATTGATAATTAGGGTGTGAGCCGTATGTTAAAGTTAGCGATAAGCGCGAACTGAATTAAATGCCTTTGAGAAACGCGCGTGGAAATTGCCGGGCAATGGAGGCGCATTGCTTCGGTTTCGAGTCTCTCATCGATGATGATAGAGTAACGATTATAGGCGACCTTTGACCTTAAAATGAGCCGAGGATATACTAGCAAGGTTAGCATAAGCCGTTAGCATCGATGCAGTGAGAAAAGAAGTCTCGTCTGGCAAGTGTTACTTGAGTTTTTCCGGCGTGTGCAGGAACTTGGAATGAACTACTTGACTTCCTGATTTTAACTGAATTCTCAGCCTCTCGACATTTTGAGGAACTCTGGTGTGTCTCCCGCTTGGAGAGAGATATGTTTCCCAGGATAAAATGCCTCCATAGGAAACAGGCCGAGATAGTTGACTATTATCTGCAGAACCACCGAGGGAGCTTCGCTACTCTCCCGTTCCCAGGGGGAGCTGAAGCTCGGTCAGGATTCTCCCTGGTCGCACGGGCATGCTTGTGCGAGTGTCTGCAAGGCATGAGTAAAGCGCGAGGGGGGGGGGCGTCCCCCTAAAAGGTGTCTTCTGTGATTTGTCAATAACTGGAGCTTAAAATTCATAGGTTGATAAATTATATTCCCGAAAGGTTTCATTTTTAAATGGTGTTTGGCATAGTTTCATTTTTGGTAAAGGCACACTTTAAAAATATTTATCCTTAATTTTTATTACCATTTTGATCTTATCAAATAACGGTTATTCTGAAGACCCTCGGTCCCATTTAAAACTGGAAACGATCTAAGCCTATTTCTGAAGGCTGCGCCTACACTAGCCAGTTAGAAGTGGATGAAAAATATTAGATTCTTGGACTGGCGGCCAACTGTTATCGATGTCTTTCCTAAATAACAGCAAATTAAGGAAGAAAGCGTTAGTAACGAGCCATTTAGCCTAAAGTTTTTTTAAACAAACATTCCGATTTCTCCACGATAATCGCTTCGAAGCCTATTTTGTATTACGTTAGGAAGGCTTAGAAAGGAGTCTCAGGGATCTCTAATATCTCACTCGACAGGAAAAACTCGTAGCTCTTGCTGTATCTTATGAGTTTTTCAATTCATCACAGGGTTTTAGCGGATTATATTTCATAAAATTGAAACTATACGCATGTCGATATCATAGGAAGTCACCACGATCCCTCACGAAAATCTTCAAAGTTGCTAGGCTAAAATAATAATCGCCAACTTGATGATAAATAAGCAACATGGTCCGTACGAGCTGGAAACCATATCGCTAAGCTGTGGCAGTGTGCCACGAAATAGGCCAACGATGATTTAATAAGAGGCATGAGCCGTATACGAATGACTACGATGCGAAAATACGTAGCTATTCTTATAAGTTAGTGGATTTCGTGTTTTCGTTAAAATTCGAATATATAAACTTTCGTATCGCTTCAGCATTTATAAGCAGTGGTTTCCAAATTCTTTAAGCAGACGCCATCTTTGCTAAACGCTATCACGTATCGCGACTCCTCAGCATGGGTTACGAATAATTTTGAAAATTAAAAATACTAATATACTTAACATATAAATTGTTTATTGCCTTATACATAGTTCTATCGATTCTAACATAAATTTATAAGAAATAGGATAAATTAAGCCAAAATTAACATAAATCCGACTTTATTTTAAAATTTAAAGCGAGGGGTGGGTGAACTTGGTTTGAAGGCAAATTTTATCCAATGTTTTTTTTAACGATGGTGTGGCTACTCGTAGTTACTTCTCATTAGTTAGTCGAGTAGGATATTTCGATTTTAAAACTACAGGTGCAGAAAATCCTGTTTCGCACAAGTAGGTATAATGAATGGTAAGATTTACATTGCATATTTTATATAAAGCAGCGTATTCTTGTATTTAAAATGTAGCTAAAATTTAATGTTTAATTATTATAATTAAAATTTGAAGTTGTATCGCATGAGTAGTCTATTAATTCCTCTTGCTCTGGGATGGATAGACACAACATCAAGTGTAATAATATATATGCAAAATGTTTGGGGCACCATTCAAATTCCTTCTTATCAAAATCTTTAAAATAAAATAAAAGTTTTTTTGAGGACTTTTAAATATTGGTAATCAAAATTTGGGTTGGTTCCATATTATTCAATGGACAAAACACTTTCAAGTTTACACAGGAATAAAAAAATGTCATTTTGTAATTTGAGATCCATGGTTCTGCTGGCAACCCCGCGGTTGGTTAAGTAAACACGCTCACAATTTCTATTTATTAATAAGGTCTATGGTTGGAATTCTTCTTGGTTGCCTCAAGTCAGGGGAGGCTCGCAGTTCTCGTGGATGGAGAGCTTTCTTGGGAGTTTATGTCAAGGCTGGCACTTGGGCGTGGAGCGATGATGACAGCGAGAGTTGTGTAAGTAGCAATAATCCCTTTTTCCGAAAAGTGCAAGAATTAAATAGGCCACGAATGGTATAAAGTTGCATATTCTGGTTCAAGAGTTGTCAGCGGTTGCTGGCTACACCAGTTCTTTACCTTTCATGGCGATATTAAAATTTTCATTTTTTAAAAAAATAAACCTTAAGAGCAAATATAAAGATAAAACTCTTGATCTTTGAAGGATTTTGCTACTTCCATATCATGAACGTCAAGGAAAATATCAAATTTCATAGTATTGCATCTTGGAAATAGGAAATTAAGATCTTTTGTTACCTTTTAAAATGTTTACATAAGATAGGAAATTAAGATCTTTTGTTACCTTTTAAAATGTTTACATAAGATAGGAAATCAAGATCTTTTTTGTTACCTTTTAAAATGTTTACATAAGATAGGAAATTAAGATCTTTTGTTACCTTTTAAAATGTTTACATAAGATAGGAAATTAAGATCTTTTGTTACCTTTTAAAATGTTTACATAAGATAGGAAATTAAGATCTTCGTTACCTTTTCAAAGTACTATATAATGAAGATAAGGAATTAAGATTATTGATACCTTCCACCTCCACGCTCGCGGAGAGAGTGATCCACCCTTGTAGTGGAGATGGGGCTCAGCTCCCTCATTAATTAGAGCAGACTGCGAAGTGGATTTTTACTAACATCTCTCTTCCCTCTTCGACCTTTATTTACGGTCCCATTTTTGTGTTATTCATTGTCTCCTCCTGTCCCCCTTTATCTCCTTCCCTTTTGTCCTCTCATCAAGTGTGATTGATTGCGCCTGAGCGTATCTGTGCGGTCGGTTGTAGTGTGTGACTGAATGAATGTGTGGGTGCTAGTGCGTATTCTAGGTTTAAGTTGGGAATTTTTGCAGTCTCGATGTACCAGTCCTGCATCATCGGGATGCGTCATTTCGTTGCTGAACCGCGCTGAGTTGGATGTTGTGGGTGCCGGGACCGCGGTTGTCTTTGCGCCCTCGAAGGTAGCCTTCCGTTCTTAAAACGACGGTGGCTGTGGAGCGCAGGGGTCTATCCCTCCCTCCGGGGGGTTCGCACCGGGTGACGCGTTTGCGTTATTGGGTTCCGGACTGCGCAAGACTCCCCCCTCCCCCCTAAATAATATAATAGTATATCGAGAAATAAATATAAACCAAAAACTACTTCGCAGAAGTTTTCAATTCTGCCCCTTGTGCTTCTGGGTCTCGTTCCAGTTCTCGCTTTGATCCATTTTCTTCTGAGGTGGACCCGGACTTGGACTACCTGCGCATTTTGGTCCTTCGAACTAAATCCAATATTCCCCTATGCAAAATTAATATTTTTTATGTCGTGGATCTTGATGAACGGTGGGGCCAACGGCGACACATGTTGTCCCGTAACGATGGAGCCCTGGTAGTGGAGATCACCTCCGACCCCCATCATGACTACCCAAGCAATCGAGACTCTTGCTCGCTCTCAGATTACTGTCTCATCTTACCCAACCTTCAACATGTGAAGGGTGTTAAAGTTCTAACGAACTAATAAATTATGACCTCAAGATGCTTCAGTCAAAGCTGGCAAGCCGGCGAATCATTAACATCCATAGACAACAGCGAACTGTTGGCGAGATTCGGGTGAACACAATGACGATATTCCTAACGTTTGTTCGTCTGGGATGTCCCATCGCATATTAAGGCGGGTTACTTACAAATACCAGTCAAACTCTATTATCCAATCCGAGTCGCTGCTTCAATTACCATATGTTTGGTCATGTGAGCACTGCTTACCACCACCACCGTGCATGCGTGGATTGCGCTCAGACCTACCATGGTCATTCCCGTGACCATCCTCACCGCTATACCAGCTGTGGAGAGTCCAATAGTGTATATTCTTTAAAGTGTCGTTTATTTCTTTTTGAAAAAGAAGTCTTATCTATCCGTGATTCTGTTAAGGTGGATATGCGAGAGGCCCGTGGACTAGTCCGGGAAAAAATTCATCCCTACGTCAGATTCCCCGATGCGCTACGCATGATAGCGGACTCTCGTCCCGTTCGCTCAAGTATCTCTTGTACTACCCCATCCATTCCGCCAGTATCCCGGGATGCAGCACCACCGTTCTTTAATATATCACCCACGTCTCCTATCCCGATCAACGTCTGGTCTCCTATTATACCCCTTCCTCCCCCTCGGTTAATGCTCCCGCGCAAGCAGAGCGTGTCCGATCTACGGATACCACTCCGGAGACTCGGGACGATATTCAAGACTATATTAAATCTATTGAGGCGCTCCGCTCTGACGTAGTCATGACTGAGGACTTCTGGTTCAAGATTAAGGCCTCTTCCAACTTTTTCCCTCCGTCTACGAAACTAACTTCCAAAAAGGGCCGGCAATCAAGCTTTATAAAAACAACTCAAGTTTCCAATTCCGTAAGTTACACCCTATCCCTTCCTCTTACTTCTACCCTTGTTCCATCGACACGTATAACTAACTTCCGACTTTCCGTTTAAAGGACGTTGTGTGTCGTTTGCCCATACTGATGTTACCCCAACTCCCCGAAGGTAACGATGTCTCCAAGTCTCCTTTATCCATATCATTTCCTTCTGGTTAATCATTACCCCATCTCCCCTTCCCGCTACCCCTGTTTCCTTGAAACCTTCTGTAACTAGGAATACCAACCTCCCTTCAGAAGTGGGTTGGACAACCTCCATCACGAGTGATGGTCCTCCCCACCCTGGGTGTAACGATGCCTCCAGATCTTTCTTGTGTCTACCTTTTCCTCCGGGTCACGACCCACTGACTTTGATCTACCAAAACAAACTTAGCTCTCGCAATACTAGCTCCCGCATCTCTAAATCAGGTTTGCCTCGCCGTTCTGAGGCTCCTTCTATAACGGCCGTGACGGGTTCTTCTCGAACGACGGCAACTGTTCGTGACGGCTCCTCCGGCCCCGTACTAGTTCGACCGTGGTCTATCACCGGTCTGAGTGATGGCAGTAATTCTTCAATGGAACTGTCAGGATAATCTTCCCAAATGGGAGAAATCTTCCTCTTAGTATTTGAAATAGCACCTGTTATTTGCTTGCAAGAAACCAAACCCAAGTTTCGTAATTTAACCGTTTTAAACTTTATCATCGCCTGGCAAGGTGGCTCATGGTGAGCACTAACCACCTTTACTTCCCTTCAGCTCTGCGGACTACTCTTTAAGCAGTCGCAACCCCTGTTTATCTTACGGATTTTATACTTTTTTTTCGATTTATACTCCCCCCAGATGAGCTCCCTAAAGGGCTGTTTTTAGATCTTTTATCTGAGCTTCCTACCCCATTTCTAGTTGACTTTAATGCTAGACACTCCGTATGGGGTGATAGATTGAGCAACCGTCAAAGTCGTCTCCTTAAATCTCTTTTACCCACTAATCCTTTTAGCATTCTTAACTCTGATCGTTACGTCCTACCACATTCAATTCATTCTTTTATTTTTGTGGACTATGTATTGGCTCCGACTGCTGTATCCCTGATATCAAGTGGTCTGTTTTAGATTAACTGCATGTCAGCGACCACTTGCCCATTGTCATGAAACACACGACCCTTTGCCCGTCTCCTTCATATCCCTCCAGATGCAAGGTTGTAAAATCCAACAGGTCAAGGTTCTATGACGCTTCCTTTACTAGTAAACAAATTAGAGATTTTGTAGATATTGATGCAGCTATACATCATTTTTCCTGTTTAGTGCTTGATGCGGCATTATCGGCGATTCCTCATACTCGGTCCCGCCGGGACAGAAGATCAGCCCTATTGTGGAATGCTAATTGCACTTGTGTATGGCAGCCTATAAAAAGGCTCATGCACGGTTCCGCTGGAACCCAACCTTTCCAAACCGTATTGACCGAAATCGAACTAGAGCCATTCGCCAGCAAACTTTACGTCAAATACGCAACGCATTGACTCCTGGAGGTCATATGTTTCTTCCTCGTCTTTCTCTACCTCTTCAGTTCAGGTGTGGAAGAGAATTAAAATCAGGGGTTGGTATGCTGGTCACTCCAGCCCTAGCATTGATATGAATGCTTATATCGTTCGCCATCCCACCAGCGTCGCCGATATATTGGCTTCCTTTTTTTGCCGATGCCAGCGGCTCTGAGCGCTACCTGTCGGAGTTTAGACGTATCAAACGAGGGTTAGAGGACGAAGCCCTGCGTTTCTCGGCCGGTGAAGAGGAGCTCTACCACTGTCTGTTCGCTACCGATCCCACGTCCCCTGGCATAGACAATATCCGATACAACTTCCTCGGGCATCTCCATCTCCATACAGAATTACTCCTACTAGATATTTTTACTGGATTTGGATCCAGGGACTCTATCCTACTGCATGGAGAACGGTGTTACTCCTCCCATTTCTGAAACCAGATAGAGACGGCTCGTCTCCTCCCCATTATAGGCCATTATCTGTGACCAGCTGTCTTAGTATGTTGGAGAAAATGGGGAATGCTCGCTTGCAGCGGTTCATGGAATACCATGGCCTCTAACTCCATGCCAGTATGGCTAACGTAAGAAGCAGAGTATGATAGATCTTCTTGTTCGTATGGAGGGTACTCTGCGTGAGGCCTTTGCTCGTGACTGCCTTCTTCAATATTGAGAAGGCCTATGACGCCACGTATCGCCAGTTGTATGAGTGGGGATTGCGGGGACTGTTGCTAGTTTTTATCCATTTTTTTAGCTACTTGCAATTTCCGGGTTAGAGTTACTAACACTTATCTCTATGTTCAGGAGGAGGGTGTTCCCCTGGGCAGTGTATTACGTGTTCCTTTATTCGCTATTAAAATAAATAGCCTGGTATACTCTCTGCCAGAAGGGGGTGTATGCAACCTTATTTGTAAACCACGTCGCTCTTTCTTGGTTCGCCTCACGCCCGGCATCCGCAGCCCACCGCCTCCAGTTGGCGGTTGATATCATACACCACCGTGCCCTTCATAAAGAGCTTCTCTTCTCCGCCTCAAAGACAAAGCAATGCACTTTTACCGGAAGCGGGTGCAGCAAGTTCAAACCCTCTTGTTCTTACAGGGTAACCCCTTAGAATTTGTGTCAAAGATAGGGTTCCTGAGGATGATTCTAAATTCCAAACTTACTTGTTGTCTTAGTCTTCGTAACATGCGGCAGAGATATCTCCGGAAGATGGACCTACAAATGATACTCTCCCATACATCTTAGGGGAGCGAAAGACTCACATTGTGGAGGCTATACACCTCCCTCGTCCCGTCAAAGTTAGTCTACGGTAGTGAGGTGTATTCCAAGGCTTGTCCCTCATCTCCATATGCTGGACCCTATCCGCAACCTGGTCCTGAGTTTAGCCAGTGGTGCATTTCACTCTTCTCCTATATCGAGCATTTATATTGGGGGTGGCATTTTCCCGCTCCACCACCACCGCCTACAGATCTGTCTACGGTATATTTTCCGTATTTAGCAGCTCCCTTGCTCAGATGTCTACAAGAACGTATTCTCCTCAGGGTCTGTTGTCGCCCATGAGTTTTGCTGGGTTCCTAGTCGTGTCGGAGTCCTGGGTAACGAGCGGGCCGATGAGACAGCTCGAATTGCGGTCACCTGGACACCCACTTGCTGCTGTTTGCCTTATCAAGTCTTTTATCCTCTTAATAGGGATTACATTCGGTCACTCTGGCAATCACAATGGGATGGCTGCGTCGATAACAAGCTGCATTCCGTTAATCCCTCAGTTTTACCACGGGCTAGCTGTTATTAACCTCGCCGGAGCTCTGAGGTGGTCCTTTGTCGGCTTCGAATCGGCTACACACGCCTCACAAAGGGATATTTAATGGGTGGCTATGGGTCACACAACGACCCCTATGCACCCTCTGTCCGTCTCCTATACCAGTACGTCATATTTTATTAAAATGTCAGCCCCTGTTTGCCCCCCCTCTGGAATGTTTCCCATCGATTTTAGGTGTCCCATGTAGATAGACTGCGCTTCCTCTTAGCTGAGGGTCAATCTTTTAACACTAATTCCCTGCCGATTTCTAATTCGATCGGTTTTTGTTTTTATCTCTTTTATAGCTTGTAATTATCTGTTTTAATTAACTAGAAATGTAAATGTTGGTATATGCGCTTGTCTTTTTTTCCTCGGTGCAGGGCAATAGCCCCCCACCCGCCCTCCGTGTTTTCAATTTTAGTTAGGCTATGCCTGAGTATGTCATTTTTTATTTTTTTGCCACTTGGCTTTTTATTTGTTTATCGATTTTATTTTAACCTTACCACTTTTTATATTTTAGGGCCTCGTACCCCCTTTATGCCATGCTGCTCCATAGTCTATATATTGGGGTGGTGGATACTGTTACAAATACTACTACTAATCATTTTTACCTTTTCACCCCGTAAGGGGCGCGGCGATTTGCCTCCCTGGCCACCGTACTGACGAGACTCAGCGCCCCGTCCGGCCGCAGCTTAGCCTCTTCTCCTTCTTTCAGACAGCTTGTGTTTCGCCCCTACTTCCTTACTTCCCCTAAAACCTCTCCCACAACTTTATCTGGTCGGCCTCTATGTTCACAGGGTAGATGCTGACCTTCTTTGCAGCCAACCATCCCGGATCGTGGCTGAGGGGGTAGGGGACAATGTTCCCTAATCCCGGAGCTCCGGTTTGGGATAGTGGGTTTTTAACAACCTGCTTCATCTCTACCCATACCTTTCGTTCTCGCTTCACACTTTATCCTTTTTACGCCGTGTCCAAGGTGGAGCCGCCATGCCGAAGGGGTGCCAGGTTACCAGGCAGGAGGGGTGGTCTTAAATGGCGGCACTTGGCTATGCCAGCCCCGAACGCGCCCCTTGCAGAGCGGGCTACGGGTGATTAGTGTCTGCATACAGCAGAAAGAATAGGGTCCCCATTCCCGATGATGTAAAACCCCAAAACAAAACTCTTCCCCCTTTTCCCTCACCATCGACGGAGCAGCCTTCGGGCAACTCCACTGAATTTTTTATTTTTTTAATTTAGGAGCCTATCTGGCGATTGCCCACTTGGGTATAAGTCACCGGAACCACGACAGCCTATCACTAGGCTACTTTAAAATAAGAATATGAAAACACAACAATGATAAAAAAAGAAGATCGCAACAATTAGGAAGCAATCTCCGGTGTCGGGGAGAGGTCCCCCTCACCCCGGCGCAGGAGCGCGCGACCTACACAGAAAACAACAATAACAAAAAATAAAACCTAGTTAAATAAAGGGAAGAAGGCCGGTCTCCCCCCAAAAGTCTAAAAGTCCACAGGTCGGTGTACACGAAACCGTCTCGAGTACAAGGAAAAGGCGGTAGCACACGCAAGAGGTTAGAGAGATTGGGTGGAAACCGGCCGGAGTAGAGTGATCTCTCCCCGGTTTACCAAAGGCGAGCACAGTCGCGATTCACCAAGAATCCGGGAGAAGACCCTCCACCCAGATCCTGTTGAACAAATCTAAGAGAAAGGCCATGCTAGCGGAGCAGCATCCCGGCTAGAGAATGCGGAAAAGGCGGTGGCGAGGGATTCTGCCACGGACGCGGGGTCTGAGATTGCGGTCCCATTCTCCTGGAGAACGGGAGGGGGAGGGGGGGAGGAGGTCCTGCAAGAACTTGCCCCGAATCTTTTTAACTCGCTTCCACACCTCTGCTAGAGTGGTCTTCCCGTTAAGTGAAGACACGTATGCCCGCCAAGAAGAGCGGCGGGCGTGCTTCGATATATACAGGAACCCAGCCCTAGCCCGACGAAATTCACCGACAGTTGAAATCGTTCGAGCGGCGCTTATAGTACATGTAGGCATAACGCTTCTGCTTGAGGGCCGTCTTACACTCGGCTGACCACCACGGGAGTGGTCGGTGTGCAAAACGGCCAGACCTTCTAGGAATAGTAGTTAGGCGCGCGGCGATGAGGCTAACGGAGAAGAACTCAACGGCCGCATCTACCGACCAAAACTCCTCGACTGAGATAGAGAACTCAGTCATTTCCTGAAATGCAGGCCACCGTGCCCGCGCGAAGAACCACCGGGGCAGGCTCTCGGGCGGTAGCGGCCCAGAAAGATATTTGAATGGGAAAGTGATCACTACCATGGAGGTCATCGACTACTCCCAGATCAAAATCAGGATGTGCATCCGGAGAGCACAACGATAGATCGAGGTAGGAAAATGAAGTGGTTCTCGGGCACTGATGCATAAACTCATCCACGTTTAGGACACCCATCTCAAGCTCTTCGATCAGGTCGGCAAGGACTTGACCCCGGGGATTAATAGGGTAGTCTCCCCAGAGGGCGTGTCTACCGTTTAGATCTCCGAGCAAGAGAAATGGCCTCGGCAACCATGCCACGACGCGGCGGAAGTCCCCCGCATCGAAGTCGGCTGACGGTGGAATGTACGCGGAGATAACAGTATACCTCCTATCAAGGTGCAGCTGCACAGCTACTGCCTGAAAGGAGGTATCTAAAGCGAAGACAAGAACGGAGACATCATGCCGGGTGTAAATCGCACATCCTCCCGCCTGGCCCCGATCCCGTAGTGGTTTCTTCGCAAAACCCTTATACCCCGGGAGGGTGGACAGGGGGCATGCGCCCAGCATGGTCTCCTGCAAAAAAATAGCTAACGGGGAACGGGAGACGAGCCTCTGCAACTCCTCCCAGTTGGCCCGGAGTCCGCGGCAATTCCATTGAAAGAATATGCCCTCCAGGCCTAGCTCGGAGGATATGCTGGGGCCCTCTTCGAAGAGATGACCCTCACGGAAATGCCCTTAGGCTTCCCAGAGGCAGAACTCCGGGCGCTCTTGGCCACACAATACGCTGAAGGTACTGTCGCCCTCGAGGACTTATTGGGGAAAGTCGGGTTCGCCATGCGCCTTTTCGTCCCTCCACCGTCTCTGCGCCACCCAGGCCACCACTGGGCGTAGGAAAAGGAGCCAAAGCTCCTTTAATGCTGTCCTCCTTTGGGGGGGAGCTTTAGTAACTCCCGAAGATGGCCTGGCGACCAACTTCAGGGGTGTTGCCTACTGTGACTATAACGACTCGTTGAAGGCGCGTGGCCGTTTCGCCTTACTGGAAACGGTCACGCTGGGAGAAGGAAGGGGGGCTGGGTGTGGACCCTTTGTGCCGCTAGCTTTACCAGGGAAGCGCCAAGGGGTGGGTAGAACCCGCAGAAGTGTTCCGAATAAGCGCGGAAACGACCGTACTCGTATACCTGGACGGGCCAGGAGCAGAGGCTGTCTTTTTCAACATTGAGGCATAGGACGTCTTCAACATGCCTTGGAGCAACTTACACAGATTTCGGGTAACCCCGACTTTGCACGTCGACAGGAGCGATTAGTATGGCCAAAGCGGTGCCAGTAATAGCACTTCCACGGCAGTGGCACGAATGCCTTCTCGCGGTAGCGATACCAGCCGGCACGCATCAACTCAGGGACCTTGTCACAGTCGAACGTGACAAAGAGTGTAAGTGTGGGTCTCGAGGCCCCTCCCTGTTTTCTCATCACCACCCCATGGTCGGCTAGCTCTAAGGTGATGTTATCTATGGAGTAGCCCACGAGTTCCCTCGCATAAACTACTCCTTTCACGAAGTTCATGGTAGAGTGCGTCACACTCGCAGGCGTGTCATCGAGTGTCCGAAGAGCACTCGACTCGCGAATAACCAGAAAGCGTTTGAAGCCAGCGGGCTCGAAAACGCCAGGTAGTCTCTGAATGAGGGGCCCCGACGTAATCGCGGCTCCGCTCTGCGCACTTGTACTTGTAATTTTGATTTTGTCACGGACTCCGCACCCGGGGGGAGGGGAGTGGTGCCGGATGTGCCGATCTTCGCTTGGTCGCTTACCAAAGTAGCAGACCTATCTGTCCCCGCAGCCCCCCGGATGGAGAGGAACCCCGAGTCATTTTCGTCTTTCTTTTGTTTCTTTTCTTTTTACGAGAGGAGGTCGGGGAATGAATCCGCTTCTCTCCTCCGCCGGCAGGAGCCCCCAGATCAGATGGACCTCCCTCAGTAAGGTCCTTCTCCGAGATGAAGAATGTCCTGGCGGTCGCAGGGGCACCGGCAGGAGGCGGAGATCCCTTCCCTCCGTGTACTGCCTTGGAGACCCGAGCCGTTTGAGGAGGACCTTGCATAGAGGCGGACTCGGGTTCGGTGCTTGGCGCCGAGCCCGGATTCGCCCCCATGGAAGGCCATATCGTCTGAGGCTGGGTTGCCTCAAGGACCATGTCTATCTCAGGGGGGGGGGGCTCCATTTGGCCACCCCTCCCCCGGACAGCACACAGGTCCCATTGGCAGGGGTGTCATGAGTAGAGTATGGGGAGGCACAGGCCTTGACCTCCGCTAAGCTTAGCATACGAGCCAACAGGTCTCTGGAGGAAAGCGGCCGATGGGCCCTGTCTTCCCTCTCCCCCTAAGGAGGTTTACCCTACTGAGCCGCTTCAATGGGGCGCGGTCAGTTATGGGCTGCCTGCTGGCTTTCTTGGCACTCCCATTGGAAAGTAAAGGGCGGACTGCTGCTGGAAAGAGTGAGGCACCGGAGGGCACCTGCAGACAAGGGGATGAGGGGGAGTCCCTTACACTCGTAGGCAAAGGGGAGGAGTAAGCCTCCTCTCCGGTTTAAGAGATTTAGAGGGTCCCCTGCTAGAGCACAAGGAGGGGGGGACCTCCATTTTTCAGTGGAGCTCTTAAAGTTGCGTGTCATTGCGCCGCGAGTGTTCCCATGGACCTACGCCCCAATGCCGCGACGGCTTCAGGTCGCTTTCTATCGTCTCCGAATCGGACATACTCGTGTGACGCATCGCCATTTGATGGAGCGCTCACCTGCGCCCTATTGTGACGACTGCGTCGTCCCCCAAACTGTTCGGCACATTCTTGTCGAATGTCCCAGTCTGGGTGATCTTTGCGCACGTTACCTGCCCCGCTACCAGGACGAGCGGAGTCACTACCGCTTATCCCTTGTACTCGGGACGAGTTCGTGCACATTGACTTATGGACTCTATTACCTTTTGGAGGAAGCCGGCCTTCTCACCTTTATTTGACCTTTTTTCGTCCTTCCTTTTGTAGGTCGCATGTTCCTGCGCCGAGGGAAGGCGGGCCTACCCCCGACGCCGGAGCATGCTTCCTTCCTGTCCTCTTGCTTTTTCTCATTATTTTTTATAGTTGTTATTTGTTAGTTAAATATTATTTGTTCTGTTATTTGTTTTCTAATATAGCCAAGTATTAGGCCGTGTGGTGTACGGCGACTTATGCCCAGGTAGGCAGTGTCCAGATGAGCTCTTAAAATAAAAAAAATATAAAATGTTACCTTTTCAAAGTATTATATAATGAAAATAGGAAATGAAGATCTTTGTTACCAATTTATGGGAAAAAAATGTTTCGCCCGCCCAAAAAACACTGCAGCAGCCTTAGTTGATATATGAAATTGTAAAGTAGGTTGTATATGATGCCGCGAATCCCCCTCCCCTCCCCCCCCTCCAATTTGGAAAACACCGCCTTAAAGAGCATTAAAGGCCTTACCAACACACACGTCGAAGGCGATCCCACAGACGAACAAATCAGTGACGTTTCGTTTACGCAGTTCGTCGTCAAGGTTGGTGTGGGCGATTTTGTTGTTATCCCAGAAAGCCGAATAAGAATCGGTGTCCGGGTCGGTTCCCTTCTTCACGAACACAGCGTCCTCGTGAATCTGAATCGAGAAAAAAATAAATATCAACAGCTCCGGAGACGTTCTTAACTTTGTGAGAGTAAACACGCTTATCTCGTTAATAGATGGCACAATTAATGTGGCAATCATTTAACACCATGGGATTGTTACATGGTGTAATGACAGTGTCTCTGCCCATTTTAGGCATTGGAGATGGTCACATTAACACATCTTGCACGATTCGATGTTGGCACCACAGTAATGACAATTCATTTGCCCTTTACGTTTATTTCTCTCACACGTTGTGAATTTTCGTACGGATCGACTACCGCGTTTTTGTTCTGTAATCCTGCATTATGTACGCCTAAATCATCTTAAACTGAGGATGATATTCTTGTGTACGCACAGTAGATGATTTCCTTGTGTATATACTCGTACATCAATGTGGGCTACATAGAAATCCTCAACATCTTCATCTGAGTTGTTCTCGGGGCGTAGCCTGTCCTGGACTCCTTCTCTTTTTAATTTACATTAATGACATGTCATCTTTTATTTTATTAAATATATCATATTTAATAAACTAGAAAAGGGCATGTATCCATTACACCACAACTAACATACATTAATTCTTACCCTCAACATTGTTCTCTCTAACATCCATCTCTGACAAACAGACTATCACTGAACATTGGTAAAACCAAGTACATATATGATATTCTCCTTTAAGAAGCCTCTCATCTTGCCTATATTAATAGACAACCAACCTATTTCTTATCCTACATTTCCATCCGGTCGTGTACCATATAATTACCATTTATTTAATTGTAAGCTCACCTAAATGGCAAAGTTTACCCTGATGTAAATGAAGTGGAAAAGGATATCAAATTATGCATTGCATAAAACCAAAATGAATTCTTCAAGAAAGGTATCCCCTGCTTAGTTATACAATGGGAGAGCATTGTCATTAATGATGAAAACTACTTAGTTGAATTAATGCAATTTGATATTAAAATTATTTTATTTCCCTTTAAAAAACTTTCTTGACAACCTAATAAGGCCTGGGCAAAATATGGCCCGCAGGCCAAAGGCGGCCAGCCAATGCTCACATTATGGCCCGCGACCAGGTATGCTAAAATATTATTTTTTTAAAGTACATTTAAAAGTATTCAGTAAAAGAAAGTGTGTAAAGCACAGTACAAATAAAATTTATGATGTCTCGTGAATCATGATTTAATGCACCTTTCCTTACATTAATGATTAAAGTAATCCAAGTCACTCTAATAGCGTATGCATTTCAATTATTTATCATTAATATCACCCATTTTTTTTGTCCTAAATGAGAGAGTACTGTACCTCAGGAAAAGAAGGGGTGTTTTCGCTAGTTATTGTTTTCTCTAGAAAAACGGGATGGTAAGTTTATAGGAAGAGTAATTTATTCTTATATTAAAATATCGCAGTTAATAAAGAAACGTTAAAATTGTTTACAGAATTTCAATAATTTTGTATATTTAATTAGTATTTCGAAACAAAATTCCAAATAATATATAATAATCTATTTTAAGCTTAGTCTATTAACTTAATATATTTAAATAAGATAGGTATATAGACGTGACACCACTGCAAATAGAGTTGGCAGCATTGCAAATAGATTTGGCAATTTTTCGCGAGTCAATTCAATCAACTCGATTGCTGACAGACCCAGTTTGTTGAAAACTTGAGTGCAATGCTGCATTTCTAATTAATTAGGTGATTCTATTTGTAATTTATTAACCCTTTTATAGTGAAAGCAATCATGAGTGAAAGGAAAACCAAAACAAAAATTAGATAAATATTGTAAATTTAATAAAGAGTGGAATTATAAGTACTTTTTTAAGCTCAAAAATGATAAAGCACTGTGTGTCGTATGCACGAAATTTGTTGCCATTATGAAACAATATAACTTGAAGCGCCATTATGAAACGAAACATGCTAATGGGTGATGAATGTCAGATGAACAAAAGAAAAAGAAATATACTGAAATGGAAAATGTTTTAGAAAAAAAAATGCCTAGTTGACAGTTCAGCTTTAATTTGTGTAGGAAGAAAAGATCAGTTTGAAAGATTCCGTCTCTCTCGTCGTACTGTTGTGGGGCGAATGACAAAAATCTCAGAGAATTTTCAAGGAAAACTAAAAAATGAAGCAAGTAATTTTCATTTCTTCTCTTTGGCCCTTGATGAAAGTTGTGACATCAAAGAAAATGCGCAGCCTTTTATTTTTATTAGAAGAATTACAAGTGATTTTGGAATTAAAGAAGAATTAGCTGCTTTGCAACCTATGAAAGGAAAAACAACAGAAGAAGATTTATTGGGAGAATTAGATAAAACTTGAATTTAAATTGGAAAAATATCGTGAGCATTACTACCGATTGGTTTCCAAGTCTTACAGGTAAAAATAAAGGCTTACTGCGAAGAATTTAAGATAAAGTGTATGAAATAAATCCAGGTGAAATTATTAAATTTTTCCATTGTATTATTGACCAGTAATCTCTTTGCGAAAATATTCTCCAACTCGATCATGTTATTAAGCCCGCCGTTGAAATAGTATACTTAATTAGATCAATAGGATTGAACCAGAGACAGTTCATACATTTTCTCGAAGTTAAATCAGAACATACTGATGTTATTTTTCTTTCTAATATAAAATGGCTTAGTTTAGGCAAGGTTTTGAAAAGAGTATTGGGAGCTAAGAGGAAAGATCGATCTATTTTTAGAAATAAAGCAAAAATTGGATTACCCGCAGTTAAAAGATAAGAATTGCACTTTGAAGCAAAAGCATTTATGACAAAAAATATTGCTTTTTAATCAGCAAATTAAACAAAAGCATTTTAAAATATTCCAAATAGTTGAAGTTCCTGTTGAAATTTTTGGAAAATATAGTTCCCAGTTGGAGAATGTACACTTTAAATTTTCTAGAAGATTTAACGATTTTTCGTCGTTAGAAGGTGTTTACTGACCTAAATAGGTTGTAACCGGATCGACCAATAACCAGGTTGAGCGATCTTTAATGGGAATACAAATCCCCCCTCTGCGGGATCGTACGGGAAAACCCTCACGCCGATGAGGTGTAAAGACGTCCTTTTGATAAGCCGATGCAGAGACGACACCATCTTCACATGTAGCAACTGAAACAGGACCTGCCGTTCAAGGATCGAGGTGTACGTCACAACCGGCGCTGCAATTCCACCAGTTCCTCATCCATCTCCTAAACTCTCACCTGTTGGTTCCAAGCGCCACACCCCGGTACACCACAGCCGGCGGGCTAAAACACGTGAGCTGCCTCTAGCAGCCAACGGCTAGCCGGGCGGAGGAGATCCTCGAATGATCCAACGGAAAAGTGTAGGGAGTAAACCTCCCAAATCAGGAGTGGAGCCCCGAAGGCGGACCAGTGCGATATGTTTCCTGATTCCGGCATCTCCCGCAGCAGGTCTGATGCCAAACGTACTGCTCTGCATTCCTTTGGATGACGACGGCGAAGCCGAGAGGGGGGATCTTGATGACTGGGCAACCCAGGATCTCCATATACTTCGCCGAGGCCTGCGCTTCCATGGCGCAATCTCCATTGTCTTCCGAGACAGAAGGATGCTAACTAACCCAATTCATTTTGATGTTAATGAAGCTTCCACTGATCTTCAGCTTGAGCTGATCGTGCTTACAAGTAATTTGCTTTATTGAATATAGCCATCGATCTTTCACCAAAGTCAAAAAGTGGCCCTCTAGTTTATAAAGTTTGCCCACCTCTGATATGGGTTAGGGGTATTAGCTTATTTAAGCAGGTTTAGTTTTAAGCGTATTTAACAAATGATTCCGACCACTTACATTTTCTTTTTTGTCTTTGAATCCTAAAATTTAACTTATCTCCATATCCTTCTCGTTAAATCTAATTAGCATTACTCTCGTTCACATGTTCTTTATGGATTATGTTTTATTTTGGTTAGTTTTGGTTTAGGCACTCACTCAGAAAGCATAACCTAAGCAATTATTTTTGGTAAACATGTAGACGAGCGGCCCGGCCGGAAAAAATTATTTTGTGTAAATATTATCGTTCACCCGTCTCTGAATATTAATGCGCGTTTGAGTTTTCTGTCATCATACCCCACCCCCAACCCCTATTATAATTCGCAAAACTATTAAAGGCGCTGACATGATGTAGTTACAGCATTCACCTCTGTAAACGTCAGAACATTATAAAAATCAGGATTATATACTGGGGGGCTGTGCCCCCCATACACCCCCCCCCAATTTAAGGAAACTCAGGATCATCGTAGTGCGGTCCACGCATCGTGTTTCACCCCCTCCATCCCCGACGAGCCGTTCCCTATAAATGTACTCCAAAAACGTGAAACATTTTGGAACACGGACGAAATAGTACATCTTATCGGCCGGGCCGCTCGTCTACATATTTACCTTATTTTTATATAATATTTATATAAACACTTCAAAAGTCAATGTCAAAATGAGTAAACGTATAAATTAATGGAAATTAAAAAAAAATAGTGAAATGGTTAACTGCAGTGCTTTTGGCAAAAATCAATTATAGCTTCGAAACGACCATAATATTCACGGGAGAACAGTTATTTCACAACCATCACAGAGAGCAGACATTTTAGACTAGGTTATGCGAAGCCGTGTCACAAGAATAGGCTTCTTGTTTGGTCCTTTCCAGCGGGAAAATAGAAAAAAATAACAAAAACTACCTTCTTCCAGTAAAAATTAACATAACCTAAAAAAATAAAAAGAACTAATCTACCTAGATCACCACATAACCATTCTTTTGGTAGTTTAAAACAAGATATCATTGATAATATGGCTGCCAATCTATTTTTCGTGAAAATAAAGATATTTATAACAAATCGCCTTCGTTTGAGATTGAGGTGTTAATCTATGGAAATACCTTGAAATATTTTGAAAAATGACAAATCTACAGTGAACTACAGTCATGCTCAACAGTTTTGAGACAAATTTTTTCCTGTAAGATAATTAATGAACTAATCAAACTTTGCATTTTGTTTTAGTATGTTTGGATCATAATTTGAAGGTGAAATATACAAAAATTTAGAGTCCAACCCATTTATTTAATAAATACAGTCAATATTTACAATGATGTCCTTTGTTATCAAGGACTGCTTCAATTCTTTTTGGCATACTCGAGACCAAATGTGTGATATTTTGACTAGTACTGCTCCATTTTTGTTCATTAAGCACCCACAACAACTTACAATTAATTGGATGGCTTCTGTTTATCGATCGCTCGTTTCATTATCCTAAACAAATTCCATATTGGGTTCAGATTTGGCAAATTCCTGTATCAAGCTTACAAAAGTTCGATGTTCTTTTCAGCCAAGAACTTTGTTATTACTTTTGATTTGTGACACGTGCGCATCATGCTGAAAAAGGCGGTTATCATCCACAAATTGTAAAAAGGTGCTGATGAAGCTCATTTTGGTACCAATTTGAGGTCGTGGCAGTGTTATTGAGAAAATTGTTAGTGCTCCAGTTCCCTGGTATGAGAAGCAGACCCAGACATGCAAAGTGTCCGGATGCTTAACTGTTGGCACGACACAGGACTCTTAAAAGCGCTCACCTTTTTTCGTCCTGACGAGGGAATTTTCCAGAAGCTCCAAACAAGCGGAAGGGAGCTTAATCAGAGGATATGACTTTACCCAAGTCTTTTTAACAGTCCATTATTTATATTTCCTACAAAAGTGGAGCCTATCTATAAGGTTCTTCTTGGTGAGATAAAGCTTCTTCGCAGCCCTTCTTGCCATTAGAACTTTGTCGAAAAGTCTCCGACTAACTGTGGGCGCTGAAGCTTTCTGTCGTAGAGTCGAACGTCGATGCTAGCGGAGGATTGACTCTGCGGTGATGCGGAAAAGAAGCACGCCATAAATTGGGATATAGATCCCAGTGCGTGGGTTAAATAATCAAAAATCGAGTTCGGTTGGCATAAATAATCAATTCTTTGAGGTTCTTGGTTTAGAGAAACAGATTGTAGAAAAATAACTTTACTATATACAAAGAAAATATTATTAGAAAAAGTAATTAAATGACAATAAATAAGATGAGACCCGGAGTACCAAGCGGGGGGGGGGGGGAGGGGATACAAATGACTGGACAGGGACGAGAGTCCGAGAGAGGATGCACGGTGATTGCTTCCAGGAAAGACTCACGGGGAGACTAACGTAAAGCCTAAATGACTGGAGGCTTAAATTAAATGCTGACTTTTTAATAAACCTGCAATAATTTAAATATTAGAATATTTTGATTAATACTGCTCCATTTTTGTTCATTAAGTACACATAAATTTCAAAAACGAATAAAAACAACAAAAATATATATTAGTCTCGAAAATTTGGGCATGACTGTATGTGAAAACTGAACATAGAAAAGAAGAGCGGCTTCGCCACTCCTCTTTACAGGAGCAGCCTGCGCTTCGCAGGCAGACCTTCGGTCTGTGACCTACGGCCAAGGTATTTATATAGTTTCTATTTCAGGATCGAATTGAGCAGTTACCTTTCCTATAGTGTCAAATTATTCTGAAATATATTTACTATTTCCTGGTTTTTATAAATCTTCTCAAGGTAAAAAAGAATCGATATATTTTTCAATAACATATTTTTGATCTTCTCTTTTGCAATCGTAATCTTTATTTTCTTCTAATTTTTTTACATTTATTTTATTCAGACCTTTCTCAATTTCATTCTTAGGTTGGAAGAGTAAGACGGAAATGTGAGAAAAAATGGTAACTTAGAAATTACTTGGATAAAAGCTTTTAATTAAACTCTAAAGCAAATCTTAGGAATAACTTTGATAGAGTTTGAAGACGAAAACCCAGCCTTGCACCCTAACTTTTCGATCTTTAAATAAACTTAGAACTTGGATAAAAGCATTGAATATACGAAAAACCAGCCTTGCGCTCTAACTTTTCGATCTTTAAATAAACTTAGAACTTGGATGAAAGCATTGAATATACGAAAAACCAGCCTTGCGCTCTAACTTTTCGATCTTTAAATAAACTTAGAACTTGGATAAAAAGCATTGAATATACGAAAAAACAGCCCTTATATTTTTTTTCACACGGATGCTTATTTTCTAGACTTAAAGGACATAAAATATTATCGTAATTCTTTTTTAATACGGAAAAAACAATCTTCACTATTCTTTTTTTCTCCAAATAATTTAATAGTGCTTTATTAATTTTTAGAGGCCAGTAACTATTTCCTCCTGGGATAAGATAAGTAAAATAAAAAAAACATCCATTAGTAAATTTTAATAATTTTTCTGAAATTCATCATTTGTAATTTTTATTTTTTTAAATTCCCCACCCAAAAATCGATAATCATATTTAATTTTTCTGAACTTCACCATTTTGCTTTTTCAAACTCTAAAGCAACCCTCGACAAAGAACTTAGATAAAAACTTAAAATATACCTAGGTTACAACCAAACTAAGAGAAAAAAATATCTATTATAAATTTTCTGAAATTCACCATTTGTAATTCATTTTGTTTTAACATATTTTTATTTTTTTAACTTCATCATTTGCTTTTGGTCAATTTGTACATACACATTAAGAGGAAAAAATTATTATTATTCAACCCATCCCCAAAACTCCATTCTTAAAATATAGTGTTAGGGACAAAAGAAACAGTTCTCACTTACCTTGAGATCCTTATGTAATTCGGCGCCCCAAGTATTTTGAACGCAGTGCGTAGGCCACAGTTTTTGCTCCTGTTTTTTACTCTCGATATCAAAGATGACAGTGTCAAACACCCTCGCTTCTTGGCTGCTAATCTGAAGGACACGGTATAATTTTAGTTTAAAGAAATTGCTAATGTTCGTTTAAAGAGATTAATTGAACTAAATATAAGATTGCTAATCTTAGAGCACACGGTATAATTTTAGTTTAAACAGATTAATTGAACTAAATATAGGATTGCTAATCTAAGAGGACAGACTAATCTTAGAGGACACGGTATAATTTTAGTTTAAACAGATAAATTGACTTAAATATAGGATTGCTAATCTGAGAGGACAGGGTATACATAATTCTAGTTTAAAGATTAAGTGACCTGAATATAGGATTGCTAATCTGAGAGAACACGGTATAAATTTAGTTTAGAGACTAATTGACTAAATATAAGATTGCTAATCTGAGAGGAGACGGTATAATTTTAGTTTAAACAGATTAATTGACCTGAAAATAGGATTGCTAATCTGAGAGAACACGGTATAATTTTAGTTTAGAGACTAATTGACTAAATATAAGATTGCTAATCCTAGAGGAGACGGTATAATTTTAGTTTAAACAGATTAATTGACCTGAATATAGGATTGCTAATCTGAGAGAACACGGTATAATTTTAGTTTAGAGACTAATTGACTAAATATAAGATTGCTAATCTGAGAGGAGACGGTATAATTTTAGTTTAAACAGATTAATTGACCTGAATATAGGATTGCTAATCTGAGATGACACTATAATTTTAGTTAAAAGAAAATTAAATTACCTAAATATAGGCTTGCTAATTTGAGAGGACACGGTATAATTTTAGTTTGAAAGAGGAAAGAGACTAATTGACCTAAATATAGGCTTGCTAATTTGAGAGGACATGGTATAATTTTAGTTTGAAAAAGGAAAGAGACTAATTGACCTAAATATAGGCTTGCTAATCTGAGATGACACGGTATAATTTTTACTTCAAGAAAAAGACCAATACAGGTATCAGTATATCGTTTAGTACTAACCTTAGAGCATTTGTGCAACGGCCTATCTTGAAGATTATCGATGAATGAAACATGATCGGATGGATGCCAATCTAGTGAGTAAACGACCACATCAAAAGTGACCTCTTCCAACAGTTGATTGATTGGCGGAATCACCTGAAGTAAAATGTTCCAATGTAAACCAAATAATAAATGCCTTCTTTAATCAGTCCAAGAGTTAGAAAGACGAGAACTCATTTTAAAAATTGTTGACTTAAGCGACAAAGAAACCAATCGAATTATTTGGTTTTGTTTAGAAAATTTCTTTTACTTATAATAAAATACTGTTATCATTAAAGTCTTATTACTAATTAGTGAGTTGGAGCGAGGTTATAAAAAAACCCTAGTTACTAAACCTAGGTCAATCTAGTGTAGGATCTTGCCCGGGAAAGTTGATCTTATTTCTCAGTAGGACAAAAAAGCGCCCCACGTTCTTTCGAAAAGGAAATCTTTCTCGCTCATGCTTGATTTTCTGGGACTTTGTTCCGCTCATCCCTAATTATAATACAATGCAGGCGAGAAATTAACACATTAATCAGTTGATTGCTAAGACTCGATTCGCAAGGAAGCTTTTCTTTTGAGAAGGGAATTAATTCTATTTGCTCTGCGTGGTTAATATAGCGTTTGAGAGCTAACAAAACGCTCAAATGAATTAGTTCCGTAGGTTTTCAGTAGTTAAAATAGCATTTGAGAGCTAATATAACGCTCTAATGAACCATTTCACTCTACCGGGTTTTGAAAAAGTTCTGTCACACTCGTGTGGATTTTCTTTAATCTTTTGAGAGGTTTACAGTGCCGTGAAAAGTATCCGATCACCGTCAAAATTTGTATTATTTTCAATGATATTCACAGACGCATAATTCAAGTTCTATGTTTTCTAGCAACATCTGGTAGCTTTCATATAACGCTCTGATATGACAGCTTTCCAATGCAATCTTAAGTTAGTATTGTGGTAGCATTCTTTGCGTGTGGGCGTGCGTCAAATTTGTCCGATATCATGTTTTTTACCATTTCGTTATTATTTTGTGATTTTTTAGAGAAAGTGGTCTAAATAAAATTTACTTCTGTGTGCTAAGAAACAACTCAAAAGTGATTGTCGGTGCTATTGTTGCTCTTCATAAATGTGGGAAATCTCAGAGACAGATAGCTAATGAATTAAACATAGCCCAAAGTACTGTTAATTTATGGGTTTCACGTGAAAAAAAACACCAATGTTAGCCTATCTACACCCGTAACTGAAAAACGATCTGGCAGACCGAGAAAAACAAATTTGCGAACAGAAACGCTTATGAAACGTTTAGTAGTGAATAATCCAACAATAACTGCGAAAGAACTAAAATTTAATATGAATAATTTATTATTTGATGTTTCTGGAAGAACTATCCAGGAGCGGCTACAAAAAGACCTCGGATTACCATCTTGCTATGCTGCAAAGAATCCATTCATTGATGAAAAAATGCGTAAAAAACGTGTCGCGTTTTGTAAAAAATACATTCATTTGACTGTTAAGGAGTGAAATAAAAAGTTTTATTCAGCGATGAGTCAACATTTTTAACATTCAGAAGCTTTCCTAGAAAGGTTCGTCGGCAAATTGGCTGAACTAGAATGGACCCTAAATACGCTCAAAAGACTAAAACACCCTCCAAGTGTGATGATTTGTGGTTGTTTCAGTTTCCAAGGGAGAGGAAGCATACATTTCCTTCCTAAGAACACAACTATGAATGACGCACGGTATTTAGCAATGGTACAGGAGAAACTTTCAGTGTTAATGACAATACATGAGACAGAAACATTCATGCATGATGGGGCACCTTGTCACAGGGCTAAAATTGTGACAAAATGGCTTACTGACAATAAATTTAAGATTTGTGATTGGCCTGGTAATAGCCCAGATCTCAATCCCATAGAAAATTTATGGCTAATAATAAAAAAATAAGGTTGAAGGCCAAAACACTTGCTCCGTCAAAAATTAAAAGAGGCCATCATAAAGGTATGGTGCAACGAAATATCAGTGGAAGTTTGCCAAAACTTGGTCATCAAATCCAAAGTAAAGATGACAAAATACTAATCTAAGGTTAGTCAATATTAAACATGGTATTTTATGTTAAAAATACAAATTTCGAGGGTGATCGGATACTTTTCGCTGGCACTGTACACTACCGAGCAAAATAAGAGAACCATTTTCCCATATTAAAATATTTTCTAAAATATGATGAGTAATCCAATGAAATTTCTATGGTACATAAAAAGCATTCATTTAATATATTTTATGAAGATATTTCATATAATACAATACTATGGTCAAAAATATATACTAAATAAACTACAAAATAAAATATTGACACGTGCAAAATAGGAGAACGGTTTTTTCAGGAACATTCTAGAAGTTACTTGAAATCATCTGACAACATTGTTCTCAATATCTAAGAACTGTACAACTGCCATTGATGTCGTACTTGCTCTGCAGAAATGCCACCACATATCAAAGTGATTTCTGAGCTCCATCAGAGAATTGTTTGATTGAAGATTTCGAGGAAGACTCTTTCTGCGATTTCAAGAGAGGTAGGAAGGTCCAAGAGTGTCATTTCGCGCGTTCTGAAGTTAGAAAAAAAAGCAAACAAAAAACTATAAATCTCCGGCAAAAGTCGGTCGACCACGCATAACCACCGTCCGAGAAGACAAAGCTATTAGGTGCTTCTCTATGAAGGATCCCTTCGAGACTGCAGCAAGAATTTCTCAAAATATTAAGACCAAATGCCGCAATGCATTTGGTTTAAAAGTTGTTCTCCAGCAACCAAACCATTCATCAGTAAGAAAAACCAGAAGGCGAGAGTTGAATATGCTGAAGCTCATGTTGTTTGTAGGGATGAAGAGTGGGATAGAATTTATTTTAGCGACGAAAGTAAATTCAATTAATTAGTTAGATCTGATGGCAGACGCTTTGTTAGACGCGCTGCAGGCGACAGACTTAACCCTAAATGTTATACCTTCACTCCGTGCATCTCTGTACCACCCATTAGTATTTATACAGGGCAACGCGTAATGCCATACTGCCAAGCTAGTAAAATACTAATTCCAACAAGAAGATATCAAAGTAATGAAGTGTCCCGCACGGAGCCCTAACCCGAACCCAATTGAGAACCTCTGGAATATCATTGGAGACAAAGTTTGATAACCACAGCTTTCAACTGTGACGAATTTATGGACGAAAATTGAGCAAGAATGAAAAACAATATATAACAGAATTTTGCAAGAAACTGGTGAGGTCCTGTGGTCGTCGTTGCGCCGAAGTAATAGAAAACAAAGGCTTAAACACCTCATATTAAATCTTTTAAGCTGAATCGTTATCAAATCTTGCTTTGTTTCTAGTGCATTTGCTTGCTAAAGAATTCTGTGAATGATCGTTCTCTTATTTTGTACGTGTCAATACTTTAGTTGGTTAGTTTATTTAGTATAATTTCTTGAATATACGATTGTATCATATGAAATCTTCATAAAATATATTAAATGAATGCCTTTGTGTACCATGGAAATTTCATTAACCTAGCCATATTTTCGAAAAGATTTTAATAGAGGAAAATCGTTCCTTCAGTTTGCTCGGTATTGTACGTGTGAAGTTCTAAAAATTTCCGTTAAAGCTATATTTTTCAAGCACGTGCCATTAAAATGTCGGGTTTTTTTTCATTGTGTGCTGTTATGTCAAGATGGAAGTTAAAAGAATCGAGATTTCTACTCTCCTGCGCGTGGGCCACAAGTCGACATCGCCGAGCGGCTCAAGAACATGGAAGACCTCAAAGATCGGCCTCTTTCAGGCAGACCTCAAGTTGTCAACCGTTTAACTGTGAGAAAGTGCTTCGAAGCTCAAAATGACAGCGCTCGCCATGAAAAAGAACCTCTCGGTGGCCGCAGTGTCCAGAGCCGTCAAGGAGGAGGGCGGCAAGAGCTTGAGGTGCATGGAAAAGCCTCTGCTCACCGATTGTATGCGAGAACAACGTCGGGAGCACTGTCGTCGCCTTTTCAACGACTTGAAGAGTCATAGCAATCGAATTCTAGTTATTTTACCAATGAAAAAACATTCACTTTCGATCCGGTCATCAACAAGCAGAACGACCGAGTGGTAAACTTCGGCCAGGACGTCTGCGAGGGCAGCGACGTGTCCACAACTAAGCACCCGACCTCCGTGAAAATGTTGGGCGTCTCGTGGCTTCGAATGGCGAGAAGGTGCCACCGGTTTGGTTTGCAGCTTGTTACAGGCTCACCGCGGACGATTACAGGGACATCTTGGCGTCCATATTAATTAATATTACATTTTAAACACATATTTATATGTTAAAACAATAAAAAACGTATCTAACTGCATCAAAACTATCATTGTGGCCTTTGTTGAGAGCGTCGTAACGAGTGCATAGGATTTTTGCAATACCAGGTACTTATGAGAATAGATTGCTCGTGAACGAAAACCTACAAGAAATAGATAACTAAAACCAGAAAACACGGAATATCAGAACCTCATAGTCCACAAAGTAACTCTTTTCACAAATAACAGTGAAGAGAGAGGAACTTGTGCTACAACATGTTTCTGTTTTATTAAAAACAAAAACTTGACATGCCACTAGCTACAAGAATGTGTTTTAGCTTGATAACAAATGACAAGATGGTCCATTAAAATTACTCATTGATTTACCCTTATTTCCAGTCCTTGTAAGGACCACATATTCCCTCATTAGAGGCCATTAAACTCCACCCATGAAGGGCTTTTAAGTGGAGAGAAACACGAGTCTCTTGTAGCTTCCGGACTGTCTGGTTGTTACGTAAGTTCAACGCAACCACAATGCGTGCTAGAAACTCTCAAACTCCCGTCATTCTTTGACTTTTAAAAGATATCTTTAATTTTTTTTTTTCGAATATGAAGGAATTTTTTTTTAAAACAATTCTTCAAATTAGAATCATGCAAACTTTTAAATTAATCCAAATTGCAATTTTTAGCCAAACCAATTTGTGTAAAATGTTAAAAAGGTATTTTTTAAAACAATTGGGATTTGATTATGCAAATTGCCGCGGGAAAAAGGTGCTATGGATTTTAAAGTCGTATTTAGTTCCAAGGACCAGGAATCTTCTACGTACAGCTTCCCAAATCAGTCATGTCTAACATTTCAAAATGCTTAAGACAAAAGTAACTTTAATAAAATTATCCCTAACACTATATTTTAAGAACGGGATTTTTGGATGGGTTGAATAATAATAAAAAAAATTATCTTAGTTTGTATGTAAAAATTAACCGGGAGCAAATAATGAAATTCAGAAAAAAGAAATAGGATTATCGAATGTTTTGAAGTTTTTTTAAAACAAAAAGAATTAAAATGGTGAAGTTAAAAAAATTTGATTAAAATTAACATATGGCTGTTTTTTTTTCGATATATTCCAATCTTTCTTTGTAAAATAGATTTTCCATTTAAATCGTTAGCAGGAGTAAGTAGCTACCCTCCACTAAAAACCAGCAAAGCAAAATGAAACTATCAAATAAAATTTAGATGAGAAAAAATGCGATCTGAAGATTCTATTTTTCCGTATTTCAAAATAATGCCGATGTTTTCTTGTTGTTGATTTTTTGCCTTTAGGCCTAGAAAATAAGGATGGATCTGAAAGAAACCAGACTAAGAGTAAATTATTAAGAAACAAGATGGTTTTTCGTATATTAAATGCTTTTATCCAAGTACTTTCTAAGAGTTTATTTATAGGGCGGGGGGGGGGGGATTCAAAGCATTTAATAAAGTGATTTCTAAGAGTTGATTTAGAGTTTGAAAAAACAGCAATTAACACTGGTTTTTAGTATATTTGAAGCTTTCATCGAAGTAATTTTTAAAAATTACCATTTTTCTCACCTTATACCTTTTACTCACTGACTCTAAGAATGAACAAAATATGTATATAAATCGAGAAGTTCATAAAAGGAGTCAAAATTATAGCATGGTGATTTTTTTGGGGGGGAGAGGGGTATTTTTTTAGTATACGAAGAGGAGCGGCTTCGCCAGTCCTTACAGGAGCAGCTTGCGGTTAGCCTAGGCTCAAGAAAAGGGATTTTGGTCTAAAAGTTTTAAAAGGTTTCCAGTACATATCTAAAATTTTCTCGGTCTAATTTCTTGAGATCCATGCTTATTTTCTAGGCCTAAAAGCAAAAAACAACAACTTTCATCGGAATTCTTTTGATATACGTAAAACCCCCCCAATCCACATAGCCTTTTTCTCATCGAAATTTGCTTTAATAATTACATAAAGCTTTGCTCGTTTTTAGAGGTCAGTATCTACTTTTTTCCTCTAAAGATTACAATGAAAATCTATTTTCGAAAGAACTTCGATAAAACCTTCGAATATACAAAAGATACAAAATAAACAAAAAAAAACAGCCATGTCTTAATTTTAATAAATTTTCAGAACTTCATAATTTTTAAATCTTTTTGTTTAAAATAATCCAAAAATTCGATAATCATATTTATTTTTTCTGAACTTTACCATTTTGTTTTCAAAATTCCAAGTTTAAAATATACTCTTACCATAAACTGTCAAAACCTTTGGCCACAACTTTATCCATATCCCGAAATTTGCTCTTGGTTAATTTATCCATACTGTCGTATAATGCCCCTTTTGATCACCCCACACCGGACACCACTTTTGTCGTGGTATGCCTTGTGGAACGTGATGTACTTCTTTGATGAAGTAGGCTTTGATCTAAGAGTGCTAATATTTGTGGTGTTAAGGAAGAGCCACTTCAAACACGTAAGGATATAGAGAAACGCACAGGAATTCCCCAAATAAACTTATATTTTAAATTTAACAATTTACTACACAAAAAAACACAGAAATACTACGAATTTTAAAATACACACAAATGACTTCAATTAACTTGACCCTCTAATATTGGCTAAATTCGATACTCACTTCAATATACAAGAAATAGGCTAATTATCTCTACTGGAGTTTAAATACCTTGGTTGCTCTGGCGGCGGGTTTGAGTTTGACCTTGAATTCAATGAGCCCCAGACACCACAGGAATCTGGTAGGTCCTTTGACGCGTGCTTCGACCAGATTGTTGAGGTGGTCGAGATCACAAGGTACTTTGGCGAGTGTAGCTGATGGGGGTTCACACGGTATTCAATGGGGGGAGGGGGTCTTCAAGGGCGAGAACAATCACGGTGCTTTAGGAGGCACCAGGGTAGGCGGGATCTCTCTGGCGAGAGTAAGTTGAACTTTGTTCTTAAACAAAGTTAACTTAGAGTTCGGTGTGACCACCGGGTAACGGGCTCGAGTGGGAGCTTTTTCTCCTTCGTTACGTAATTCCTCATGGGCGAGGACTGTACTCGGGGGAGGGGGTCTTCTTCAAGGGCGAGGATAGAGGAATGGGGGGTGGGGGGTTCTCTGACGAGAATAAGTTGAACTTGAACAAGTTAAATTAACGTTCGGTTTGATAACCAGGGACTAGCTTGAGGATGAGCTGCTTCTTAGCCCCTTTGGTAGCCCTGCCTCTCTTGCAGGGGACTTCGTAGTCTGGCGACTCACGTATTCTATCTGACCAGTCTTGGTAGCCCGGCCTCAATCCGGGGACTTCGTAGCCTGGAGACTCACGTATTCTACCTCGTTTTTCCCAAGTATTTGTTATTTATACCTCGTCACCCCGCTGGGGTAGGATAAGGAGGGGGGGCTTGTGGACAGGCCACAGGAGGGGGGGGGCTTGTGGACGGGCCACAGGAGGGTTGGGGGGCTTGTGGACGGGCCACAGGAGGGGTTGGGGGGGGCTTGTGGACGGGCCGCAGGAGGATTCTTATTCCAACGGTTTTTCTCAGCCTTTCTTACCTCGGCTCCAGCTGGCCTTCGAGCTTGAGAGAAATGCGTCTCCAATTTCTTACTTGAGGTGAAATTGAATATACTCTCGTAGGGGAGATTTTGCAGTTTAAAACCGTTCGGTTTTTCATAGAGACGAGTAACGAGGGGCTGTGGTTACGAGTTTGCCCCACGGTGCCGGGCCCGGATGTTCTTTGCGGTCACCGTCCCGTGTCTCCACTGAGAGAGAACGGGGAAGTGACGATTCCCCCAAACATACAAACTTCTTTTTTTTTTAACAAACAAAAAAACCCCTAAAAATTCCAGAGTTAAAATATAGTGTAATGGATAAAAGAAAATTTAGATTAAAAATAAGCGGTGAAGATTGTTTTTACTAGATATGAAAAGAATTCAGCTATAAGTTGCTTTCTTGAATTTATGGCTAGAAAATAAGTATGGATATTAAAAAAATAGATCAAGAGTAAATTATTAGGGAATTTGTAATGGGAATATTTTAACTTTTTATACCAAAACCCCATGCTAGAGCAAAACAGGCTGTAGGCCATCGAACAAAGGTCAGTCTGCGAAGCGTAAGCTCCTCCAGGAGGAGTAGCGAAGCTGCTCCTCTGGTATATATATGTTTGTTAAATACTCGGATAGGTTTACATGATGCCTCTAGGCTTTGCTGTGCTGTGATGCCAAGTTATAATATTGTTCCTCACACAGATTGGAAAATTAATTTTAGCAATAGAGCAGATGATTGCTAAGGCAAAGATTATTTGATATCCATACTTAAAAATTGAATAAAGATATAAATAAATATATAAAGTTAACAAGCCTAATCTGCGGTACTCTGACTTAAAGGAACCATCGGCCTGTGGTCTACGGCTTATCTGGCTCTAGCAACGAGGTTTTAGTCTTAAAATAAATTAAAAGGTTCCAGTACATATCATCATCATCACTGTCGAGGTTTGAGTGGGTGGGTAATCCCAGTCCCACTTCCTGGGCATATATTTTATTACCGCACCGAGGTGAAGCGGAGGTGAAGCGCATCCAATACACCTACCTTAGCCACTTCCGGTGAATAAGAATAACCCCGGTGCGTACCCTTTTGATCAAAACTAAGATGGTGATCCCCTGAGTGTGTTCCCCACTCAGTAAAAGCCAACCATGGGTGGATCGGTGTAATATTGAGATTTAAGCTGAGTGGATTGCTTAATAATTGCCAAAGGATCGTCCAAATTAGTTAAAGACACAGAAACAAAAATAATCTTTAATGTACATGAATTTGAAATAAACAACAGCGTATATAAATATAAATAGGATTAATCTTGCACTGAATAAATAAGTCTACAAAATGTTATGGGGATTACTTGCAGATTACTCACTGGGATGCTTGCGTCTTAATGACACCAGACAGAACGAAGGGAATATTATTATTGAGTTAAACACTAAATTAAGTAAGCACTTCTAATATTCGAGGGTTGTGAGCTCGGGATGATAATTCTAGTTCACAAATAAACTGGTGAAGTTAGGGGAGGGGATAATTCAATTAACGATACCTTTGAGTTCGTAAGTATTTTTGAAGGGGGGCGGTGAAGATCTTCTTCTGGTGACGATGATTGCACCTAGTCCGCCCGTCTGAGGTTACCGAATGAGAGGGTAATCCTAGACCGGTGATATGCTGATCCTTTGCCGGATCACGAAGGTGAGCCACACGGTGACTCAAATCGGACTTCTTCCTTGAAGTACCTGTCCGATTATTCGGCTCCTGGAGTGGGTAGCCAAAACCGATTACCTAGCTACGTCTATGGTAATCCGCAGAGGGAGGTCCTGTGTAACCTCAGACTCTGAAGGAGGGGGGCGGGGGGCTGCGAGAAGTTTGGCACCTTCAAATACCGTGACGGCAACAAACAATTCCCCGAGAAGTTCCTTTCTTGCAACGAGCGAACTGTTTCTTCTGTGGATCGAGCTCCACCTCACAACGTAAGTCCAAGGTCTTCTGCCTGATTCCAGGGAGAAGTCTTCCTTTTATTTCTCTCACGACCAGAATCGAGAGAGAGAATCAAATTCTCGTAAAATCCGTATCGTCACGCGAAAGACCTTTTTTTTCATATTTGGGCCGACGGTATTTCTTTCACGACTTCAGGCCATCTCGGAGTTTACGGCGGTGCGAAAAAAGGCGACTGAGAATTCCAGGCGAGAGGTGCATTTTAAGTATACGAGAGGGCGCGCAGCTTTGTGTCTGAGTGTTTATGCGTACACCTATGTACGCGGTATTTAGACTTCTGCAATCACTAACTATATAATTTAAGAAGAGGATTTTTTTGAGTATTTGAATAATAATTTTATCTTAGTTTGGTCATGACTTGTTTTTTATTAAAGTTATTTCTAATATTTTTTTTTATAATATCAAAAAAACAAAATGGTAAAGTTCAGAAATAAATATAAGTATCGAAATTTTGTGAATTTTTTAAAACCCACAGAATTACAAATGGTGAAGATCAAAAAATATATTTTTACATACCTTCTATTCTATTCTATAACTATATTTTAGGCAACGTGATATTTTGAAAGGGGGGGAATTTAGTTTAGAGTTCCTTTTTTAAATGATTATAATTCGTGAAGTTCAGAAAATTTATAAAAATTTAACCATGGCTGCTTTTTTTTATTTTAAATTTTCATCTTAGTAGCGAAGCGCAAGCTCCCCCCACCCCGTAGGGGAGAGTGGTGAAGCCATTGCTTGGTCTCTTAATAAATTACTGGTGGTCTATTATTATTTTCCATATCTATTCTTATTTTCTAGGCCTAAAGGCAAGAAATAACTTTTGGGGAAATTCTTTTGATATACGGAAAAAAACAATGGGCAGGGGTTTTTTTACATCTAAATTTGCCCTAATAATTTACTTTTTGGTTACTCAGTTTTAGTGGCCAGTAGATATTTTCTCGAGCTAAAGATTAAAATGAAAACTTTACTTTAGAAAGAACTGCGATAAACAGTCGAAAATACGAAAAAAAACAGCCATGCCTTAATTTGAATAAATTTTCTCAATTCTTTTCAGAACTTCACGCTTTATAATTCTTTTTGTTTTATTAAAAATTGCAAAACATTCGATAATATTATTTATTTTCAAAATGCTTTTTAGGTTTTAAAAAAATCACTAATTAAAGTAACAAACATGATCATTCTCAAACCTTTTAAAAGAAATCTTAGGAAATATCCTGAAAACATCCAAAGTTAAAATAAAGTTAATTAAGCTGAAAGGGAGGGGGGGGGGGGGAATATGGCCGCCCTATTTCGAAACAAAACCATATCAAAATATTTCGAGAGTACTACTTAAAATACCTCAATAGACGTTTAAAAAATCACTTAATTTATTTTATTGGTAAATGCCATATGTAATATAGTTGGAACTAAATATACCCCCAACATTCCATCTCCATTAAAAAAATAATATATTAAATAGTCACTATGAACGAAATTCGGCGTGGTGTGACATGACTATTTTGAGCAACTATACATGTTCCTCGACATGTTTAATTACCCCCCCATCACCCCATTTCTGTATCTCTTGACCCCCTAAGTATGTGACAGGCATATCATGGTAAACCATGCTGCTGTCGACATCTGCACTATTGTGTGTCCTCCTTACCCAAACATCTAGGAGGGGGACCTTAAGAGGGAGTCCTATTATCCCCCAGAAAGTGTGTGTGGGGGGGAGAGGCACAGGTTAAGATCGTTGCGTCGATTGCTGTTGAGAAAAGAAAGAACAATCGGTGGATTGTGTAATAAGGGTTCCCTTCCCCCTCAGTCCCCAGAGGAGGAGGGCAACGTTTATTTGAGTCTTTTCCTCAATGTCCATGCCCTCGTTGGTCTTAAAATGTACTCTTTTTTGTCCCGGTATTTGGGAGGAGGGGGGTACGGACTACGAACAGGGCTACAAAATCGCCTAAAAAGGACATTCGTGTTACTCGCGGGAAAACTGAAGATCACCAGTGGATAAGTAGGATTTATATCCTAAGGTACCGGGTTCGATCCCCGGAGGGAGCGAGGACAAAAATATTTGGGGGATGGCAGGGAGCTGCCGCGAATGAGGCGGTGCATCTACTCTGAGGTTAGCGCGTAGACAAATCCATCCGCCTCGGAACCCATTGAAGGATTTTTGTGATATCCACACTCTATTACCGAGGAATGGGTAACTATCCCTTGGGCCATAAAGCATTCCTACTCGCTGAGGAGTGGCAAAACAGTACTAAACTCTTTTATCCCCCCCCCACCTCCCCATTCACACCGACGCATAATTCCTTCTGGTTAGCCAGCGATTGTCATTCTGATCTTTATGTAAGTTTGATTAACAGGTCATAGGACATCGTCCACGCTTGAAAAGAGACAAGTTGACCAATTAATTAACTAACGAGGGGAAGTTTATCTTAATTTGCACCAGAAATGCCACCCGGCCCCTCCAAAAGACACAATAATTACAAAGACAACACATTGCCTTTACCTCCTCGCCGTTGTGTCCTGCGGGGCAGTTGCTTATTGACAAAGATCCCGAGATGAAGTCATTTTGGACGTCGACGATCACAAGGGCAGTTACAGGTCGTACAATCTGGAAAGAGAAGAATGGACCTGTCGTTTTGTGTCACATATCACTGCTTGTAATTAAGGACGGAGAATTACAGGAGACATGGTTGTTGTTTTATGACTAAGTTCGCTCATGCAAGATGGCAACAGAAGGGCAGAGGTCACCTCAAAAATACGTTTGAAAGATTATAAGGGAATTTGTAGTCTAGAAATGTTTTGTAAGGATATTACCATAAATTCACAGTTTGATGTATATTACAGTAAGAATCTAGGGTTTACCGTGGGATTCGAACCATGGGAGGGGGAAAGGTGGTCGGAGATAGGCTGTTAAGTCAATTAGGTGAAACATTTGGGATAAACTTGAACTTTCCATTGGACAGATGAATAGAGTAGAAGCTTTCCTTATGGTTGAACTGTTGTTATAAACGGTCACGAGTAGTCAAGACCAAACAACCATGGAATGCCAAGCGTTAAGATTACTACCAGAAGTCTATTGTATGAAAACTAAGCCCACAAATAACCTTACTTCTCATTCAGGAACATCTGTGGTTAAGTGATTTAGGTCAGTGTTTTGACGGTAGGGAAGAGATGCTCAGTTCTTTGATAAATTTAGCTAACATCACGTTTGTAAGGGTTACATGATAACATTGACTTTTGATGACCTCTTCAATAGCTGCCTTTGTATGGTCACGTGAGAACAGTGATTATAGAAGACATCTGCAAGGCTGACTTTGGAAGGGTCGAGTTAAATGATAACATTGACCTTTGATGACCTCATCAATGGCTGCCTTTGTATGGTCACATGAGAACATCGAATGTAGAAGATTCCTGCATGGCAGCCTTTGTAAAGGTCAAGGGTTACATGATAACATTGAACTTTGATGACCTCCTCAATGGCTGCCTTTGTATGGTCACGTGAGAAGAGTGACTATAGAAGACTACTGTAAGGCTGCCTTTGTAAGAGTCAAGGTTTACATGATAACATTAACATTTGATGACCTCTTCAATGGCTGCCTTTGTATGGTCACATAAGAACAGTGAATGTAGAAGACTCCTGCAAGGCTGCCTTTGTAAGAGTCAAGGTTTACATGATAACATTAACATTTGATGACCTCTTCAATGGCTGCCTTTGTGTGGTCACGTGAGAACAGTGACTGTAGAAGACTCGTCCAAGGCTGCCTTTGTAAGGGTCAAGGATTATATCGTAACATTGACTTTTGATGACCTCCTTAGTGGCTGCCTTTGTATGGTCACATGAGAACAGCGACTGTAAACGACCTCCTCCATGGTGTCTTCGCTTCCAGGAGTCCCATGTTATCCCCCCCCCCCCGAGAAACAAGCAGGTTTTTAACTGCCCTTGAAAGAAACGAAGATGGCTCACCCGCTTTATCCACCTTTGCCAGCAAAACTTGAATTCTTCCTTGTCAATCACATGATCCTGAAAGCCAAAAAATATCAATTAAATTATGGTCAATACAGATTTTTTATTAAGCGAATTAGCGCCATCTTTCACATGTAGCTCAGCCTGGTCAAGTCAGGTGTGGGACAGACAGGAAATGAAAATACAAATAAAACAGACCTAGTTAAAAAGATCAAAGTTAAAATGGATACCCTGACAACATTCCATTATCCTTTAATAGCGGGGGAATAGGGAGAGTCTAGCCCCCCTTAACAAGGTACTTAGCACAAGTATTAATATACCCCCATTAAGGGGTTTTTGCCACACCCATTAAGGCTTTAGTGAATTACGCGACTTGTCATTGCGTACATGTATATACAATGTGCACATAATATATACATTAAGCGACCTTCGAAACCCTTTATCACATACCCTCCATTTGTGTGGGAGCGGGGGGGGGGGCAAAGGGAGAATAGGGGAAAGGCAAACTCGTCCCTTACTTTCTCCGTGAATATACCTTTGTTGGATTACGCAGCCCCACCCCCACTCCCTCGTTCCTCCGTAATGAATAGAATGGAGGTTTAATGGACCTTTAGTAGCCTAAAGGTCCATTATCCCCTCATTCATCACCTACCTGACTGCCCTTTATTTGCCCAGTTCCCTGTGACTACCACACCCGCTCAGGTGTGTCATTGTACATCTGTTACATGTTAAAGACTTGAAGGATTGCTGGACTCTTCATTTTATTCAATGAAAACGCGGTCGGCTTCAACCACGGCCTCCAAGCAGTTTCAGAACGTGCTGCAGGCATCCTCGACGGTCCCCGTGCTTAACTGTGGCAATCCTGGACCTAAGCTCCACCTTAATTTTCCATTAGGACCTATTGGTCTCTGTCTCAACCACGCCCACGCATAATAGTTCAGGTTTGGGAAGTGATGTGGTCACAAGGATTGTCAGAGAGCCAAGACTGGGTCCTCCTGCTAGTGTGGAATGGTGCAAAGTTCAAATGCCACACGTTCGGCCTTCCAACAGCCAAATACTGGATCCCAGGGTAACAAAGATTCCCCCAAGCATTTGATATAGCCCTCCGGGAAGAAAAACGGGGGCATGTAGCCCTCCCTACTGACCACCGCAAGCATCATGGTGTGGACAAGGAACTTGGTCTTCATTACTCTCGGTACATTTTGGGGGGGACAAAACAAGCCATGCGGTTGTTTAGCGAGTTTACCACCTAGTCCTGGTAGAAATTCTTCTCTTCTGAGAAGAACCAAAGCATGCCAGCTTTAGGCACGCTTTAGTTTGTTCACATGCTTTGCAGTACATTCCTTCCCTTTGTTTTTCATAGGCAGCGACAAAAGCTGGCATTTCTTCATCTTCTATGAGTAGTAGCGGATGTCCTCATGCACAACCTGCCTGATGAAAAACACTGAAACTCTCTTTTTCCTGACTATGGGCCTCATTGACATGTGATCTTGTCAATTAAGGTTTCCCAGCCGCCGTACCCTCGTTATCACAGCCTGACTCATCCAACTCTTTGCTGATCTTCTCTACCGTCCTTAGATTGACACCCGAGCACTCCGAAATATTTGCATTGGAGTTCCCAGCGTGAATCCTAAGCAGCATAGCTTGCCTTTTACATTTTTTGAGGGTTGAATTCAGCTATGGTATTTCTTCCTTTGCAAATGATGCACGACTGAGTCTAATATGGCACGAATAAAAGAGAACCAACGCCAGACAAAAGGCAAGCGCGGAATTCCGAGTTGACAATGACGAAAAATTGCCCACCGCACCCTGTATGTACGAAGATAACTCAATTTGACAATCTGAGCTCCCGTTCCTTTGGTTCTCTACAAAGTACCAAGCTAAACTCTTGCGCTGAAGACGCGTGTATCCATCGGACAACCTTGTACGGTAGTCGAGCAGATAGTCAGAAAAAGTTTAAAGCCAGCGGGCTCGAAGGCGCCCGCCAAACTCTGAAAGATGGACCTTGATGTCTTCGAGACTCCGTTTTCTTTTCTTTTGGGGGGTTAGGATGGTGAATTTTTTTTATCCTTTTGTTTCCAACTCCCGAGACCCCTACAAAGCCGCACGGACCGGTCACGAACTTGATCCCTCACCGAAATTAATGAAAGACCCACCAGTCTCCGGAGCCCTCATTCTTCTTTAGTGAACTCGTGTCTCCTTTGAATGGTTCTGCCCAGGAGTTGGATCAGATTTAGAAGTATCTTGCTCAGCGCCTAGGTACATTCTACTCTGCCTCATTAGATGGGGGCGCTTTAAGCCCCTCGGTAAAGTCATCACTCACCTCGGACATACTCCTTCGAGGTGTCGAGGATACCGTCCGTGACCTCCCGGGACAACAGGTCTTGGGGGGGGGGGGCGAGGTTTACCAGAGACTGGGTACGCCCTTTTGAAACAGCTGGGAGTATCTGTGGCACAGGTGCACCGGCACCGAAGGCAAACTCCTAGGAAACCAAAGTCCCCGACTCCCCTTTATCCCCCACCAGCCTGCAGAGCATATATTGGGACGGTCACGGGGAAGGTTTCCCAGGAAAGGGTCCATCTAAGGGGATCTACTTTGGCCCAGGTTCATAAGGGGGGCAATGGAGCTTCCTCTTACTAGCACTATATTTTGAGAGAGGCCCTTTAGAAAACAAGGAGGAGGGGGGGGGGGCACCTGTAAAATAAATATGGAGCCGTTTGGGAGTAGCTCCCAGGTAGAAGATGGCAAAGGGGAAACACTTTTTACCACAAAAAGGGGGTGAACGGGAAACCCCTTGACCCCCCCCCCCTCTCCATTATCCGAAATCGAGACCCATTAACACCCGAGGATCCCAATCCGGAGTGGGAGCATTAGGGGCCACCTGGACCGACAGGGACCCCCCCCCCCTTTTTCCTCCCGAGGGGCCAAAGGTTCGCGCCATGGGGACTTAAGCGTAAAAAAAGAGCGGGGGGGGGGGCATTAAAAAGGGCGGGGTGGGTGGCAGAATTTAAGTATTTTAACCCCCTCCCCCAGAGCTAAGAGGGAACATACTCCCCCTTTTGGTTTGACTACTAGGAGCACTGGGACAGTAGGGCGTGTTGCTCCTTCAGGAGCCCCATCTTACATTTACCCCCCTCCCTTGTTGGGCCCTTACGTGGAACAACAGTGCTATCCCACTGCCCCCCCCCTCTCCCCGTCCTTAGCGAGAACAAACCCCTGGTGCCTACGGGCTTGAACGCGAGTTTTATACTGATCTTTATGTTGATTTCATTGACTCCAGGCATTGTCTTATTCGGACTTCCTTGTTTCATCTCTGACTTTTGGAAGGCATTGGGTGGGGGGAACGTCCTCCTTCTGCCCCTGCAATTGGGTTCGAATCCACATTTGGGGTTTCTTTTTGTAACTGCTTGTTCCTGGACGTTTGAATTATCCTTTCCCATCCCTTTTATCCTATTGTATTCTCTTTTATTGTCATTTATTTTAACTTTTACTGTCTGTCCCTCGCCTCTTTGTGATTTGGGGAAATAAAAGTCCAAATCAACGAAGGAATTTGTCCAGGTAAATAGCACTCGTAGCCCAAAGAGAGGAGAACTTAAGGCTCAAGTTCTTATCCCTAGATAACCCCTTATTGTACCTTATTGATTTCCTTTCGTATTTCTTTAAATTAAAAAGTTTCCCCTTTTGAAAATCGGTTCAGAAAACGAAGGAAAAGAAAAAGGTTCGAATTTTCCGTCTCGTTTATTCCACCTTCGGTTGCTAGGCAATTTTCTCTGACTTTTTAGCGACGCAGAGTTTTGGTTCCCTTTATAATTCGAAGACTTGTCTGCTTCATACACTCATAAATGCATACACACCTTCGGTTGCTAGGCAATTTTCTCTGTGTTTATACCGCCATTCTTATCCCCTATGAAAAGGAGGACCTCACGAGATAATACGGGAGAGTAGTAATGAAGTCAATTTAACTTCACAAAAGTTAGAAATATTTCGAGCAGTTTCGATATTTATGAGTTCATTATCAAGTCATATACAGGGTGGTCGTAAAGTCCTTGTCTACTTCAAACAATCACTGAGCAACAGCATCGGTTTGAGTGTTGTATCGCGAAAGATGACGGTTATGCTGACGACTGAGAATTAATTTGACAAAAACTTTCAAACTTTATGTCGATTACTATGTAGTTGTATTATTTTAAAATGTTTAGTAATAATTATTGAGTAACAATTGAGTAAGATTCGAAAGTGCTTGGAATATACCTACTTAGTCTGGAAAATATGACATTAATATCTGAAGACGTTTGTTCAATTATAGAACTACAACTGATCGCTAATGGCCCCTAGCGCATGTGGACCTCTTGGCCATTAAGTGAGGCCTGACAGAATTCAAATTTTGCAGATCAAATCCTTTTATTGCCTTCCTAATAAAAGTAGTCGCAACTTTGTAATTAAAAGGTTAATTAACTTTAAAATTTAAAAAAATAAGCTGATATATAGTCATAGTAGTTAGTTATATACAAAATAATGCGCAACTTGTAGTATATATAATTATAATGTTATGAATAGGCCGACAACTAACTTAATGCGGCCTATCCCTGGTCTAAGGTAATTACCACGTAAAAAAAAAATTGCTATAACTCTTAAAATCAAATATCTTTCAAACTACTTTTTTTTAATATTTGGGGCAAAAGAAAATCCGACGGGTTTATTTTTGAAAACCAATTTTAACGAAAAGAAAGGCGAGTTTTGCTCTCTGTTTTGGTCTTTCTCTTGCACAGTTTTCGAGTTATTACTAAATAGGGAAGGGTTTTGAAAAGGAGGGGGGACACCGTGTATTTTATGTTACATGGCCCTTTAGGGACAGCCGAGTGTTGATTATATGAAAAGAATGGGGGAGAGGGTTAGTCAATTTGTAACCTGACAAAATTAATAGTCTACAGCGTCGTGCAAGTAGCGTCCTTTGATCTAAAATTAATGATCTAATCTAATATTCATTATGGATCGACTTACCTTAAGGAGAGTTCTGTAAAGAAATGGCGAATGAAGAGGAAGTAAAAGTGTATGAAAGATATATAACCACAGAAACTCCTGTAGATATTAGGGCAGGAGGGCACGCGAATCTTCCGGATGTCACCTTCAGAATGATGTCATTCCATTGCGGCGATCCACGAGACGAATTTCAATGTTCGGCATGTAAGGACTTCGGTCCCCATTTTCGTGTTCGCAGCATTCGCCCTCGAACGCCTTTTCTCTTCTAGTCCTCGATATTCAGGGTCTCTCTTTTCACTGTTACTGTATTTTATTCATTCACTTTCGCCGTCCCTTGTTCGTTCTTTCATTCCTTTCATACTGAATACCAATGCGTGTGGCGGCCAAAACCAGTGCAGTCGATGAATTCTTACTTCCTTTGATTTCAACATTTTATAAAATCTTTTGAAGAATAAGTAATTCTTCCTGTGGGGGGCGGAGGGGGCATTTTTAACCCCTCGAACGATATAGGAAAGGAGAAGAACTAGGGCAACAAATAACCTAGGAGGTATAATAAGAGCTGAAAGATATGAGGGATTGGCATAATCGCCATTTCCTGAATATAAATAGATCAGCAGTAACCAACGAGTAAATAACACCGTGTAGAAAGAGAGACGGAAGCTAAATGAACAAAATAATGTAGAAAGAAAAGTCATGTCCATCACTGCTGCAATAGACTTTGTAAAAAATCCAAAGGAACGGATGAAACAAAAGAGCAGAGCCTCCCCCATCGGAAGAATGGAGCCGAAGCGATCATTTTGCATCATTTTTCCCTAAAATCGTGAAGCGAAATTGGTCCGACTCCTGATGCGAAATATTCGTGACTTTGCAGAGACTCTAATGGCCGCGCCGTGCTTCTGAAGGGACTACATCATCCCTCACCGCAGCAATCTTACTGCCATAACTGTACACTTAAGTAGCTGTGCGTGTTCTCTGCAGGATCGAGACGTGGCTAAACGTCGCCTCGAAAATAACGACGTTATAGGAAGATTTGATCGATGCATCAAAGTGTCCTTGAGTATCCACAAAAACGCAGTTTCGATGACATAATCTAATTTTCGGTTCCGAGCTATCGGTCACGAGCCTGGGCGAACTAATGGGCAGAAAAATAGGGTAGGAAAGTTATCCCATGTGGAATTAGAGAAAGGTATGTCATTTTCTCGTTTTGGAGAACTCTTTAAGAATTAGCTTACCATATTCATCGATTCGGTTGTTTATTTACCTTAAGAACATAAGAAAAGAAGGAGACTGCAAAAGACCATTCATGGCCTACACTTGGCAGCTCCTGTTCCATTCGACACACAAAAGATTTCTTACCAGAGAAAAGTCATCAACATTGTCACCCTTAACAGGAGTTCGTCAGATCTAATCTACAATATACATAAAATGCAAATGGAATTAGATAATTACACCGTGTAAGTGTTAAACGAAGAAATATGCTTGCTCTGTGTTGTGTGATAATGGTTTATTCAATATAAAGTTATTTTTAATGGAAAAGAAATAAGAGATTACTTATACTTAGTACAAAGTCCATATAGCCGCGGTTTGGGCTCGCTGCAGAAATTCTGAAAATAAATTTGTGCAATGAATAATAACGGATTAGAAATGAACGCACGGTCTGTAATGGCTATGTATAGTGGCTCTTAGCAATTTATCGGAATGACTTTTGTAATTAAACATCGCGAAAGGACGCTATCACCGACACTAGTGGATTCGATGCTACTTCTCGGGATATACTGAAACTAAGCGTGGAATAAAAACTCACGCAGATTAATGACAGAGAACGAGAAAACAGATACCAGAAAATTTAGCTGAAATGTATCTCTGCCGTAGAGGGGATCAGATTTTAGGGTACCCAGATCTCGGGGGAAATGAGGGATTTTGTAAAAAAAAATTAATAATCTCGGGGAATTATGAAATAAGATGAATGTAACGCGTAAATTGTATTATTTTTAAGAGATACCATTTTAAAATGAATGTAAACTCATTTGAATATAAAATTTCTAATGCAGAACGGTCACTACGTTCTTAACGAGCAACACGTGCAGGAAATGCACGAGTATCGAACGCGCTCAATCTGCATATAAAAATATTCTAAGTTTTGTGGATGAAACAAGAATCCAACGTGTCAAACTTTCAGATATTGATCCAAGTAATGTATGTAATCACAAAAATATGATACAATTACCTGGGAGTACTAGTAATGACACAACTGATTAATGAAACCAATGATATTTTGAAGATATTCAAGAATGAATCCGTGAAATTTCTTGTCGAACTCTGTGTTCGAATAAGGAAGAGATTTCCACTGAATGAAGACAATGTGATTGCCAAGCTAAATGCTCTTGATGCGACCATTGCCTCAAACATGTGTTTCGCCATCATCCTTAATTAGTATTTCAAGCAATTTTCCTAATTTAGCACCTCTAGCTCAAATGAATGAAATTGATGATCAGTGGAGAAGCTATCGGCTCACAGCCTAATACATACCTATCTCAAGTGACATACCAGAGTGCTGGTATGATTTACGTTCCATTAAAGATGGTATTGGTAATTCCAAATTTGCGTTAATTTACGATTTAATGACAAGTCTATCGTGCTTAACACATTCTTCAGCATGTGTTGAACGCCTATTTTTGCAAGTGAATAACATCCAAACTAGGAAAACTAATTCACTAAAAACACAGAGAGTAGTTGGTAGAATTCTGGCAAAACAATCAACTACAAAAGTCAAATCAGACTGTATTAGTTGGGAGCCGATCAAGGAATTAATTAGGGATGTAGTAAATGGAACAAGTGCTTTGTACATGAAGTGTATGAAAGAAACAATGACTTTAGAGGAAGAGGAGGAATATCATTTGGATTAATTAACCATTGGTAAGTAAATGTGGTTATAATTTAAATTCATTAAATGTTATTTTTATTATACCTGGGAGATATTTTATTCAGGTTTTGGGGGAAACGGAAGAAACTCATTGGCAGCCTTGAATGGTAGGCAGGGTCGCTAATGGTTGCTTCGAGTTCTTAGCGAAGTTCAGAAGATGGTCATTGGCTTGCTAACACCTGGGAAAAGCAGATCTACGTACGAGAGTCCTTGGCACTCACTGGTTTCGACGTAAAAGGGATGGTACTCATCACTCTCGAAGATTCTTCAGTTTTTATGGAGAGGAGGAGGGTAGAATGGCGACCAAACTCCCTACGTTCTTTATTTTCACGAGAGTCCCAATAGAGGAACGATAGAAGGGAGTAGCGAACCCCACAATCACGAGTCATCTTCGCATTTGCACCCCCGTTTCTAAAAGCCCCCATCCCTTCCTAGGGTGATGCTTTCTGCCCCGCCTCTCTTGCCAAGGCGAACAAATCTGACCTGTCCTCTCAGAGACAAGTTACTCTTTGGAGCGGGGTCGATGTAGGGTCCTGGGTGCTTTTCCCTATGTCAACTTCAACTACACAGGGTCCGTATGCCGTCATATTGCCCATTCGCCGCGGTTGGTTATGTCACCCTTTGGGAAATCTTACACCAATGGAGGATTTGTTAAATGGGAAGAATCGCTCGAGATAAATGTTGTATTGCTATTTTTTTGTTTGAATAAATATTCAGAGGTTTTTATGCTTTTAATATAAGAATACCAGGCAATGGCTTCGCCATTCGCCCTTACGGGGCAAGCTTGCGCTTACCTACTAAGATTCAAATATAAAATCTAAAAAAAGCAGCCATGGTTAAATTTTTATAAATTTTATGAACTTCGCCAATTATAATAATTTTAAAAAGGAACTCTAAACTAAATTTCCCCCATTTCAAAATATCACGTTGCTAAAATATAGTTATAGAAGAAGATATATAAAAATAAATTTTCTGAACTTCACCATTTGTAATTCTTTGGATTTTAAAAGATTCCCAAAACTTCGATACTTATATTTATTTCTGAACTTCACCATTTTGTTTTTTGATATTATAAAAGAATTATTAGAAATAACTTTGATAAAAAACATAAGTCATAACCAAACTAAGATGAAATTATTATTCAAATACTAAAAAAAAACCCTTCTTAAATTACAGAGTTAGTGAAGTGATGATGATGATGATGACAAGAGGAGGGCTTCGCCACTCCTCCTTACAGAAGGAGCTTGCGCTTCGCTGCCAGACTTTCGGTCTGTGTTCTACGGCCTATCATGATTCTTTTTTTTTTCACCATCTAAATTTGCTCTAATAATTTCCATGCCAAAATTTTAATAATTCTTTTAGTAATTTTAGTAATTCTTTTAGTTTTGAAAAATTCACATAAGTTCGGTACTTATATTTAGTTCTGAACTTCACCATTTTATTTTTTTGATATTATAAAGGAATTATTAGAGATAACTTAACTATACTTAGGTGACAACCGAACTAAAAGAAAAAATCTTATTCAAACCTTCAAAAAATCTCGTTCTTAAAATACAGGGTTATGGAGCATAACTAGAGAAATGACTGTGATGGGAGATAAATGAATAAGCAAGTAAACCCAAAACCAAAGTTCAAGAATGCAGCTAATAAAACTCTCTCGTTGCAAGAAACAAAAAATAAATGCAAGGTATGATGCGGTGGTGTACAATGAATGTTAGGTTGGGATTAATGATCAAATAAAAGATGTGGTTTTAGTTTAATCATTAACACTAGTAGCTGGGAACATTAATCTAGGATAAGGTCAGAGCGGTGATCAGTTATTGAATGGGAGAGCTGTGTGGACTGAGCTCCATCTCATGACCGCGGCTCTGACAAGAGCGTTGTTGATTCGACTATTTTTCAGCAGAATTCATCATTTGAAGCAGCCCCTCAATGGGGATCTCTTTTTTTTCTGACTCTCGACGTTAGGTAGCCTTTGTGACTGACAGCCTTTTTTGTTTGTCAATTTTGTGACTGTCACCTTTGTGACTGTCACCTTTGTGACTGTCACCTTTGTGACTGTCACCTTTTGTTTTTTTTCTTTTACTTTGAGACTGTCGCCGTTAGGATCCCTTTGTGGCTGTGGCCTTTTTGTCGCTTATGTGACTCACCTTTTCTATTATTCAACTTTGTGACTGTCGACTTTAGGTCGCTTATGTGATTCACTTTTTTTTTTTACTTTGTGACTGTAGACTTTAGGTCACTTTTGTGAATGTCACCTTTTTGTCGCCTTTGCAACTCACCTTTTTGTTTTTTACCTTTGTGACTGTCGACGTTCGGTCCCCTTTTTGACGCCTCCGTGACTAACCTTTTTGTTTGTCAAATTTGTGACTGTTGACTTTATGTCACTCTGTGAATATCACCTTTTTTTGTCGCTTTTGTGACTCACTTTTTTGTTCGTCAACTCTGTGACTGTCGATTTTAGTTGGCTTTGTGACAGTCACAAAGATGACAAACAAAAAAACAGTAATAGTCACAGAGGTGACTGTTATGTTTTTGATTGTCATCCTTGTGACTGTCGACTTTAGGTCGCCTATGTGTATTGGGTCAAGCTCTACACATGGACTAGGGTTATAAAATATTTTGCATTTCAGATATACAGTTCCGTCCAAAACTAGAACAAAATACCAAAATCTCCATTTTTTTTTAAATTACTCGTATTATTTCTATGAAAATTACACAGAATATTCGTTGAGGTTTGCCTCTGGTCGTGGCAAAGTTTCATTTCATAGAAAAGCGGCTAAAAAAAGTTAGGAAGAAAGAAATGTGGATTCGAAGAAAGGATGCGTCCAAAACTTAAGAACATAATTTTCAGTTTACACGTAAAAATTAGTAACCCATGTATGGCAACATTGCCCTGGGTGTATTGTAGAATGCTATTGATGGCTTTACTCATTTATGAGGATGGCTAGGGGATATTGTCCAAGGTAATAGTGAAGGAAGGAGATTGGCATTTTGATGTAATCGGCCAAAGGGTGTTATTTCACAAATAGTAAAGCTTCATAAGGATCCCGGGTCCTGCGAGTCGACAACGAAAACGGCTCGACCTCGAAAAACTACCATGGAAGATCTCACGATGCAACAGATGTTGATGAAGGACCGATTTGAGACAACAACCGGTATTTCAGAGTCAAGTTACCAAGAATATGAACCTTAAGCGTATCGCCAGACTGTCTAAGGTCGCTTTAGAGAGGTGGGACTCGTAGCTCGGAACCCTAAGAAAATACTCGTCCTGTGGAGTGCTGTAAAGTAGGAAGGTTTTTCAGCGACGAAAACATATTTAATTTCTTCGGACTCTCTGGAAATCAACAAGTAAAGCGTCGTACAGGTGTAAGATGTAATCTCACAAGCATGAAAAAGATGATTAAATTTGGAGGTGGCAGAGCTATGGTATGGGGCATGTTTGCATACCCTGGAATCCGTTCACTCGTCTCTTTACACGGCAAAGTAAACCCTTGCGTATATAAGAATCTGCTTCAGGAACACGCGATCTCTCGTCTCCGAACACTAGCACTTAGTATGTGAACACTTTTTTTTCAATTGTCTATGAGATAATTATGTGGCTTTCTGGTTAGTTCGGTTTGTGGATAGCACAGAATGATACTGCCCGCTTCTTATAGCACCCTGGCGGACGCCCTAGTCACCACCAGGGAAGATCAAGTTTCAGTCACTCGTTTCTAGCGAACCCAAAACAGTAACTATATACTTTAGATCTCTTGCTGTTTTTCAGAAGTAACGGGGAATTGAACATAATTTCTTTGGGTATCTATGCTAAACACCTTTTGACAAATTTGGAAAATTATAACAGATGGTGCAGTTAGTGGATAGCACAGGATGATACCACCCGCTTCTCATAGCACCCTGGGGGACGCCCTAGTCACTAACTGCACCATCTGTTATAATTTTCCAAATTTCTGGTTATTGTTGCAGTTATACTTACCGTTTTCTACTTTTGGACGTTCTTTTTATCCTTTGAAATAAATTTGGACACGATCAGAGGTAAATTATAAAGAATATTCTGTTCAATTTTGGTGGAAATTGAAGGAAGATTTTCAAGAAAATGTCGAACCATATTCAAAGGGGTGCTAGAGCATCCTGTCAATATCCTGGGAAAACAGACACTCAAAATGTCAGTAAAAAATGGGATTTCTTTCTCAACAGAACATTCACACATCTGAAATAAGTGTACATCAAGGGTTTTCGACCCCTTTCAGCCGTAACCACCCTTTCAAATTCACTAAAATAGCCCCAGCGGAAAAAGGGGTGAATTTCGGTTGGATTTTTCACCTTGTGCCATCCTTTCTCACCACAATACGACCCTAGGCCAGCTGAACGCCTGACCGACAGGGTTCCCCATGTAGGATTTGCCCATGATGCGCAAGACTTGGGTATGTTGTGAATATGTGCTGGCCTGTCCCTGGTTCCTGTTTTAGTTGGTGCAGATATTTGCGTTGGTCACGCTGGTGTGATGTTTGTATACCCAGGGTCGGCCACCAAGCCAGATGTCGCTCTCACGAATCCCAAATTTCCCTTTCACCAGCTTGTCAGACCGGGACCACAGACGACTAGTGATCACGTGCCCATGCTGATCACCATAGCAGCGGCTCCTATACCAGTTCCCGCTGCTCCAAGGAAGGACTTCCCGAAGGCAAACTGGGAAGCATACAGAAGGGCATTCCCATTGGACCTCCCTGCTCTGGAAGGCGTTACCAATGAAGACCTCGACGACGAACTGACTGCTATCAATGACTGCATTTTCAACGCAGATACAATAGCACTCCCGATGATCACTAACAGAGCTCTGCTGCCGACAACCCCTACACAGGAGTGGTGCTTCAATAACGGTTCAACGCTGTTTACAACCGCATCCTCGACATGGGCTACACTAGGATTTTCATCTCGTTCAACACCTCAGGAGACAAATTAGCACCGCACTGTCCCACAAACTGAGGGAGAAATGGAACAATCTGATCGAGAAACTAGACACTGATGGGAATCCGAAGTCTTTTTGGGCAGCAATCAACAGACTGAAAGGGACTACCCAAACGCATAGCTCAACCGCAATTTCGCATGAAGGCATTTCTGCGACTTCCCCGATTGAGAAGGATAGGCTCTTTCGCGGAGTCTGGAGAAATGTTTTCAGAATCTCCGATGAAGAGGAGGATAACTTTGCCCAGGCTTCGAGGACCAGGTTCTCGAATACCTGAAAGGTAGGGAGGACAGATTCATCCCTTATGAAACTGTAGACTTCCACCATCTCCATGTTAACTCGCAGGATGGGAACCCTATCACCAGTGCGGAGTTGTGGGAGGCTATTACCTCGTTTCGTTCCAAAGCCCCAGACCTCAGCCAGATTACCATCAGGCACTTGAAAGCGGCACATGAGAGACTTCGGATTAGACTGCTAAATCTGTTCAACGCGTCCCTGGCAGTGGGATACTTCCCATACGGTCTAAAGACCTAAAAAATGATATTCATTCCGAAGCCGGGGAAACCACCTAACCAGGTCATGAACTTCAGGCCTATCTTGAGACAGTTGGGAAGGTTTTTGAGAAGATTCTCAACAGCAGGCTATCGGCTCATCTGTCAGAACACTCCCTGTTGAATGAGGAACAGCATGGATTCAGGAGACACCGTGGCACGGAGAAAGCCATAGCCCGCATGCTGCAACACGCAGCAGCAGGGTCAGCCAGAGGGTGCTGGATCGACGTCGTCTGCAGAGAGGAAAAGAAGGCCTTCTACAAAGTCTGGATCGACGGCCTGAAATACAAGATCTCGCGACTGAGACTCACGTCCCACTTCGAAAAAATCCTTTGTAGCTACTTGAACAGGCAAGCTGTTATCGCCTTCAAGAAGCACACAGGAGAGGCCTTTGACCTCCTATCCGGTGTTTCCCAAGGAGGATGCCTAAGCCCCACTATCTTCATCATCTTTATGAGGGATATACTAATACGTATTGATGTGAGAACGCTTAACATTCAATACGTGGCAATGTCATTCAAGCCGTGGTAAAAAGGACAAAATCCACAAGGATGATGGCCAGAGCAACGGCCACCGAAGCTCAAAGGATCTCCAGATTCGAAAGACGCTGGAAGATTGAGACCCACGTATCTAAATTCACGGCAGCCACAATAGGGAGACATCATTCCGTTCCCCTCAACTTGGACGATACTGAAATCGACTAGGTACTCGCCGAATGTATCCGTGCTCCGATCCAAAGTTGCCAATACTGGCATGAGCGCACACATCGGCTCAAGAATAGGGATTACAAAAGCCGAATTGGACAAACTCGCAAGATTTAGAAACCTTAACCAGCGTAATAAGAAAAATATATACACCAGTTTGGTTAGGTCCAAGCTGGTGTATCCTGCAATACCGTTAAATGCTGCTTCAAAGAACGAAACAATAAGACTCCGGAGGGTGAAGAATCGAGGTCTCCGGTTTATCACCAACGCTAGGTGGTACTACCGGACCTCGAGGAGCCTACACGAGGAGACAAACTGGAACCAATCAACATCTATCTCTACAAAAGAGGATGGGATATCTGGTCAAGGCTAGAGGATATATTCCGTTTGGAGACCCTAGCAGCCATTGAACCTGAGGAAGAAGGAGATGCCTTCAAGAGGTACCTCCCCAACTCCAGAACGGCTGAGCAAGCGCACCGGAGGAGAAACTAAACATGTTTAAAAACAAAAAATAAACAAATGAACTATTCAATAAATCAAAAACTAAAAGATCTCTAAGTAAGACATTATAACAAAAATACTAAAATAAAAAACAATAACAAAACAATGAAATAAAAACCATAAAAGAAATAAAAAAGATCCCGCAATGGGACACCAATATCAAATAACGGAGAAGGCCCGACCACCGGGCATCATTTAATCTCTACTACTTCCTTCTTCTTCTATCTATTTTGCCCTCCCCCTCTTTTCATTACTTCTACCCCCTCTTATTCTTTCTAAGTGAAATGAAAATTGCCTCCTCCCCACAAACACGACCAAATGGAAATCCAGACCATCCACCCACGTATCAATAAAACGAAATATACCTCCACTATCATCTAAATCAAGGGGAGGGGGACTTTTCCCCTGTTGAAAGCCACATTTAGTTGTCGGCCTATTTATGACATTTAATTAGATATACTGCAAGTTACGCATTATTTTGTATATAACTAACTACTATGACTATATATCAGCTTAATTTTTTTTAAATTTTAAAGTTAATTAACCTTTTAATTACAAAGTTGCGACTACTTTTATTAGGAAGGCAATAAAAGGATTTGATCTGCAAAATTTGAATTCTGTCAGGCCTCACTTAATGGCCAAGAGGTCCACATGCGCTAGGGGCCATTAGCGATCAGTTGTAGTTCTATAATTGAACAAACATCTTCAGATATTAATGTCATATTTTCCAGACTAAGTAGGAATATTCCAAGCACTTTCGAATCTTACTCAATTGTTACTCAATAATTATTACTAAACATTTTAAAATAATACAACTACATAGTAATCGACATAAAGTTTGAAAGTTTTTGTCAAATTAATTCTCAGTCGTCAGCATAACCGCCATCTTTCGCGATACAGCACTCAAACCGATGCTGTTGCTCAGGGATTGTTTAAAGTAGACAAGGACTTTACGACCACCCTGTATATGACTTGATAATGAACTCATAAATATCGAAACTGCTCGAAATATTTCTAACTTTTGTGAAGTTAAATTGACTTCATTACTACTCTCCCGTATTATCTCGTGAGGTCCTCCTTTTCATAGGGGATAAGAATGGCGGTATAAACACAGAGAAAATTGCCTAGCAACCGAAGGTGTGTATGCATTTATGAGTGTATGAAGCAGACAAGTCTTCGAATTACAAAGGGGACCAAAACTATGTGTCCCAAAGTGTTAAGAGAACGAGCCTTAAAAATAAATAGGAAATTTCTTTTATTCACATTTCCAAATGCAAATTTACATTATCGCGACAAAGTATAGTCACCGTACTCTCATGCAGCTTCCTGACACATTTTATTCTCTAACCCTAACCATACACTAATACTATAACTGTCCCACATATTTCCCTACCATTTAACACCTTGTGGTCGCAATCTGCTTCAAATGCTTCAAAACACAGCCAGCAGACCCATTCCACAACATAATCATCACTCCGTTTAACATCTCAGAGAATATATTATCTACTCCAGCTGCTTTCGCGCTTTTCAAGCCTCTTACAGCACTAACAACTTCTTGCATGTTCGTCTTTTCCATACCCCAATATAGCAGACGATTTAAGACCTCGAAGCCTGTCATATTTACATTTGCAGTCTTCTATATCTGCATTATACCATTCATCATAACATTCTCGACATCTCCTTTGAACTCCTCATTGCTCATATGTACCCTGCCGTTCATATCCTTGAGGTTCACACATCTATTCTTCTCCCAGTTCTACACTTTCTCACTCCTTTCCGGAATAGCCTCCTTTTCCTATCTGAATCCTCATTCATCTTCCTGTTCCCATCAGGATCCTCATTTACCTTGCTGTTCCCATCAGGACCCTTATTCATCTTTCTCTTCCCATTGGGATCCTAATCCACCTTCCTGTCCCCAACGAGATACTAATTCATCCTTTGTACAAATGCTTCATTTGCTGCTCCACTCCTCAATTACCACGAATCGAACAAACACCCCAAAATCAGACTAAACGGACAACACCCACCACTAAACAAAACCCAAGCCCATTTAGGAAACTAGACACCCACATGACATTTAAATAACATTACAAAGTAATAAAAAAAAATCAACGCCCTCAAAACATTATCAGACATTACATTTGGAAAACAGCCAAATCTACCGCGAACAAATTTGAAACCCCACACAGAACAATCACAGGATATACACGCAGCATACCTACCCCACACCTACATTCTGAAACAAAATTACTTTCAATCAAAATACACCTAGACATGATTGGAACCCAACACTTCAGCCGAGCATTCACCCGTCCCCACCCCAAACACCGTCTGACAGCAAAGCTCTCTCACAACCCGAACACAAGAAAAAAGCCTCAGTAAACTACTTCCAACACAATGCCTTCACTCAAAGATACTTGAACACACTGTCACACAACAACATTCTAAATTAGCCCCCCCCCCTCCTTAATAAACCAAGCAGAACTACACAGAACATACCGAATAATGCATTCTCAACTCAGGTTAGGTCACTCCACTATATTCCAACAATACAAAGAATACACCTTGCCCACACACTAACATACACCTGATGTAACCAAAGCCCAGACATCAAACACCTACTTATAGACTGCCCAAACCTCACACAAGCATGCACTACACACAATATCTCTCTTGGGATCTGTGGACACACCCAATTAACATCGTGGCCTTAGTAAAGGTAACCAACCTCGCGTAAGTTTCCTACTCTGTTTAATCACTCATTTCACATTCCTTTTCATCCCCTTGTATGTAAGGCAGGCGTAGTGGGTCCCCTAAGATGCTGGTCGGAACTTGACAAGGTAATGACTGAAAGTGCTAAGAATTCATGGAAGTAACAACCATAAATGTGTTGGTTTTCTCAAAGATAGAAGTAATAGAATTACGCTGCTAGGATCATTTTGACCGTATCTTTCTTCTACCAAACATGCACAACGTACATATAAAACTTATAGCCATGCTAGAGAAAGAGAGATAGATAGGGATAGAGGAGCGAGAGAGATAGAGATAGGAAGGAGAGACAGCGAGTGAGAGATGGAGTTTGGGAATAGGTATAGGTTGATAGTTGTAGGGTTATATATATATATATATATATATATATATATATATATATATATATATATATATATATATATATATATATATATATATATATAGATATATAGATATATAGATATATATATATATATATATATATATATATATATATATATATAGATATAGATATATATATATATATATATATATATATATATATATATATATATATATATATATATATATATATATATATATATATATATATCAACCTATAGCCCTTCCCAGACTTCATCTACCTGAATGGACACATATGTGGTCCCAACCAACCTCATTGGTATCAAAGATGGAGAAGAGCTGGTCGAGGAAGGCGGCCTCCACTGGATACGGCTTCCCCTTCTCGTTTCGAAAGAGGGCGCGGCACAACGCCGCGAATTCCGCTGGGTTCAAGACGCCATCTCTGAAACGAGGGAATTTCTTTTTATTTAAGGGGCTATTAAGATAAAATACTTAGGGAAACTGTTAGGAGGAGTTCGTGAAAAAAGGGGAAGTTAAAAAATGTGTATAAGATAAATAACATGAGTATGCTCTTAGAGGAGATGATTTCGAGGCTCGGGGTAGGAAGGGCACATTTTATCTGGACAACCAACTATCAACCTAACCAATGATTAATATTCAATACCGTACGTGATTTGAGTTGCGTCATAGCTTTCGACATATGATACATATTCAATACCGTGCGTCATAGCCTTCGACATATGATACATATTCAATACCGTGCGTCATTTGAATTGCGTCATAGCCTTCGACATATGATACATATTCAATACCGTGCGTCATAGTCTTCGACATAAGATACATATTCAATACTGTGTGTCATTTGAGTTGCGTCATAACCTTCGACATATGTTACATAGAAGCGCCATGTCTCCCCATAAAGCTGAACTCTCCCCAGGTGTGAGTAAAAACATGGTATATATACGAAATGAAGGTCATAGGTATTGTAAAATTGCGAAACGACTTAAACTACCCCCTTTAATAGTGCAAAGGCGTTTTCGACAAGTTCAGCTGAAAATACAAGTTCACCTAGACGACCCAAGCTGCTTACAGCCAGGGATAGGCTATTTTGTCTTGAAATTAGGAAAAATTCGTTCGTCAGAGACCAGACTTTAGTAACAGACCTCGCATTAACACCTGGTACGCTTGTTATATCTGTGAGAAATTATCTGCCACAAGTAGAATTGCGAGGAAGAACTCCAAGAAGAAAGCACTACATCAGCGAAGAAAATAGAAACGACTAGACTTTGCAAGGAAATAAACATCTTACGAACTTGCACCATTTTCAGCGATAAGAGCAAGCTTAACCTGTTTGGGAGTGATGGCCGCAAAACCGTTTGGAGAAAGAAGAATACTGCCTTGGATCGTAAGAGAACATAGTAGCTGCCGTTAAACATGGAGGCGGCCATGCAATGGGAGGGGTGGGGGCTGCATGAACGTGGCTGGTTAGACTTCATTGCCGAAATACTGAACGCACGAAAGTATATCGAGATTTAGCGGGAGTTTGTTCGAAAGTGTAGACTGCAGAAAAACTAGGGGTACGAGAGTCCTATATTTTCCAACAGGACGACCCAAAACACTACTAGATGACAACAGAGTGGTTACTGTACAATGTCCGTCAAAGACTTCAACCCACTCACTCCCCATTCCCCCGGATCTGAATCCTATTGAAAACTTATGGAGTATCTTAGAATCTAAAATGTGAGTTTTAAAGCAAAGCAGAGAGCTACATACCGTTCATCAAGAGTAAAGGGCCAAAATAGGGCCGGAAACGACTGGTCACTTAGTGAAATCTATTATGCCACTAAGAGTCCAGGTTGTGATAGATGCAAGAGGACTTCTTACGAAATATTAAGGTTTTATTTACGCGGTGCTTGCTGTTTAATTTGCAAGTGTTGAACAAGGTCTCAGGTGTTCTAATGCTTTTTTTAATTTATTTTTACATTATTGTAAAGCAACCTTTTTACGCTTAGTTCAATTGACCTTACGATATATCTATTCCAACACAATCCAGTATATATTTACAATACTCGTATGTTTCATAATTATCATATCTGCATGATATAAATTTACTGTTTTCAAGCACTATTTCCGGAACACTGTATATGAGAGTTTCAAATAATTAACTGTGTTATGTGAGATACACAAGTTTTAAACAGTCAAGACAATGCATTTAGGATTAGATGAACAAAGTGTACAACTATTTCTTTGTCAGTAATCGCAATCAATGTGGTTAAGAACTTAAAATGCCTCTAGGACAAAGAATCCTTCCTCGGTAGGCTTTCTTCCCAAAGTATCTTTCCTCGGTAGGCTATCTTCCCAATGTGCATATATCCCTCAATTTGTCCGCTCAAGTCGAGAATACAGCGCTGAGCGATTCTTGTTTCTGAAAAGCGCGTTACAAATTAAATCTTACTTTAATTCCTAAATATTCTGGATTCATTCTAGCAATTTGGATTGATTATTTTATCTAACTTATAAATATACTTCCCCACACATCCCTAACTCCTTTGGTTAGAAAAGTGACACTGTCGAATGAGCACGCTCTTATTTTTGAAGTTCATTCGGACATATTCCCCCAAGCCAGCAATGGCGGTTGATATATAGCCTATTTGACTATCGAGAAGTATACAAAGAGAGGGACAGGCTGAAAGGTGATTATAAATGTTTTTCTGATAATAATTATTCTGTTTTGCGGGGTAAAGACCTTCAAAGTAGGCTTTGTTCAGTAGCGCTGCCGTAGTTGGCACGTTTGTACAAATTCGGTACCTTTTTTTCGCAAAGAAACGCTTTTTTATACCATTTTACTTTTGTTTTATGTTTTAATTAGATTTGGTACGATTTTACCAAATTTGTTACGTTTTCAGAGTAAGTTTTGGTACTATACTAGCTTCTCGGCTAGTATAGTGGTTAGAGCGCTTACCTGACAATCCGGCAGTTCTAGTCTCCGTCCAGATTATTTTTATAGCTGACACTATTTACTGGGGAAGTTACCTCCGTGACTGGGCATCACGGTGGGAACGGGTAGGTGATGATAGGCAGTGCACCTAAGAGAAGGATAACTCTGATTTCAAAACACTGGAGCCACACGCATCATTTGCCTCTTCTAGAAGATCCTCTGTGAGAAAATTCTTTCTGTTGTTGTTGACTACCAGCCACTGTAGATGTAAGTTATGCTGCACGCCTGCATACGCTTCCTACTCCTAGCCTATGTTAAATGTTGAGTAACAATATCATAATAGTTGAATATTAATAGTATTTAATACTTTAGTTGTTATTACTTGAGATTATCGAATTAGTCTGATTTGAATTACCATTTCCACATAAACTGTGCATTATTCGCTATCAAAGATCTAAATCCACTTGGTTGTGACGACTGACGATACCAAACTTCTAGCATAAGGCACTATGTATATCAGAAGGTTAGTTGTTAACGGATACTATGTAAACATAGGCACAATGTTCATCTTACATTTATTTGTTTACTATATTCTATTTAGTTTATGTAACAACTAACTTTATTAATTATTATTGAAGTATCGAGTATTATTATTACATGGAAGGAATTATGAATGTATCACATTTGTTTTTAACAATATATATCATATAATCAATATTCCATTTTGTGAAGGAATCGGAATCGGCATCGGAATCGTAACTTATAACTGGAATCACAAAAGATGAAAAAGGTGGTTAAGAGAAAGATGTCAATTTCTTTCTGTGTTTATTCTATCAAAGGGTACCTGATAACTTAAAAATATTGGCAAATGTATCACTATTTTTTCGTGGACAAAATTCTTCATCCAAACAAGGAATCCATTACTAAACTAATGGAATTTATGAATGCTGACTAATTTCATATATCTGCTGCTGAAGTTCAGTACAATAAAATTCATCTAATCAACTGGAATCGTACAAAAGATACCGAAGACTTTTGGAGTGACGTTAGTCGATATAAGGATTCAGTTGGTTTAACTCCATCCAAGGAATTAGCAGAGTTTGCTATTTCTACACCAATTTTATCTCACTGAAATGCTGAGGTTGAGATGGTGTTCAGCAAGATGACTAATAAAATCATTCTGGCCTAAAAGCTCCATTTCAATAAGTAAATAAACTATAAATAGAATGTTTTAAGGATTAAAAAAAAAGGAGGAATATTTAACTATTTTTAATTTGCAACATTCAATAAAGTGGGATCTCTTGTACAATTGTATTTGTAGAGCGAGCAAAACACGACAGTTTGTCTCACAATCTGTGGGCCTTGAAATATTGAAATAAATGTACATATCAAATCGCTAACCTTCACCCTGACCTTCCCGAAAACATATCCACTCCAACACATTCTAATTTATCTATAAATAGAGCGGAAAACATTATACAACCATTCAAAGAAAAACAATAATTATCAAAAGGTTTGCACGTTCATTTTACTAGGCTAAACGTTTTCAAATTACTTCTAAAAAGATAATGACTGCTTTATTAAAAGGTACACTCCAATTATTGGCAAAATAAGCCTATGGCGTGATAAATAAGGACGGACAGACCGAGGTATAATACGTTGTTATCTAAAATTAGCTTTTATAATCCATTTATAATAAGTGATAATCCCTCAACATCCTTCAAGTCATTATTTGCTTCTGTTAATCTCACGACACCGACGAATTCGATCGTGAGAGAAATGAATCATGATTTTATTTTGAGAAGAGGAATTTATAAATAGCAGAGGGGAAATTTCCTTGAGTTATTTGCCTGAGTCTTTGAAAGGGAACTATAAATTAAGGGTGGAAGAATATATTTATTATCTTTGGATGATTTATACATATGGAATAAATTCGTCGAAGTCCGAATGAACTAGTTTTTCAAAACGAATTAAGCTGTAAATAGGCCACTGGGGAAATTTGCCGCCAAAATCAACGAAGTTACCCCCAAATCAATTGAAAATACTTCAGGAATAGTTAATAAACTGATAAAAATAAGGGGAAAAAATGCGGCTAATAGATGAAGGCCTATCAACGGGAGATGCTATCTTTGGTTTGCACTTTAAATTCTGGGGGAAATTAGAGATTTAGAAATTAATGCTTTGTATTCTTTTCTTTGGCTGCTTTCGGAACACAGGGTTACTAGGAAAAAAAATGTAATGAAAGAAAAAAACAAGAGAAAGGGAAAACTCCTCTTGCCATTATCTTTTCTTCTTAGTCGCGTGCACTCTATAAGTTACTATGTCTGCCCGTTGGATGGTAACCATTTTACTTTTCAATGAGTTTTTGAAAGTTTTGAAGGTCGTAAGGTCAGATGATATGTTTGTTAATTAATAATACGTTTTTTAATTATTTTTTTAATTATTGAAATAATTGAGAGCACGCGACTTAGGTCTGTTCACCATGTTCTAATATGTGATCATTTAGAATTTTTTAGATAATTTATTTGTTTGAATATTTTTTTTAATAATTTCTATAACTTCGAATTTTTTTTAATATTTTTTTTTAAGAATTTTGTATCATTTATAATTTTTTAAAATTTGTTTTAATACTTTTTATATATTTAATTTAAGTATCAATTTAAGTTTTATATAATTTTTATAACTTGGAACATTTTAATACTTTAGATTTTTTGCCCATTTTTTATCATTTATAATTTTTGTAGAAGCTTTTAAAATTTAAAGTTTTTCCTATTTTTCAAAGAATTTTTTAGAACTTTTATCTTAGATATTTTATAATTTACTTATTTTTACTATTTTAAAAATTTACTTTTTAATATTTTTTTAAAGTTTTTTTCTCATTCTTTATCACGTAGATTTCTTTTTTTAATTTATAAGTTTTTAAAACTTTTCATAACTTTTAAATTAGCTCGAGGCAACTCTGACCGCATTTAGAACAATAAAAGCTACGGCAATTCTGATCGTTTTACTGGTTAAGGAATCCCTACATTGTCCTTTTCTCCTCGATCGTGTCGCGGTGGAGAAGCTCGCGTGCTCCAGGGACCCCTAGAGCAGCCTCAGTGTATTGGAGCACCTGGTCGAGGGTGCAGAGCCAGACCAAGAACGATTATCCAACTCAAATCTCCCAACGGCCAACCAGACAGGTGAGAAGACACATTCCGTATTACAATGTCTGCAAGGGCAGATGAGAGGTTGTAATTGTTGAGAAGACTCAGTCGTCACCGTGTCCTGTTCCACTGGGCATCAATCTCCGCAGTAAAGATCGTGGGCGCAATGTTCGTGCGCCAGTGCATCCACGCTAAACTAATGACGCAAGGACCGGGGAGAAATCGACAACGCGAGCCTTTAAACCCCGGGCACAAGCTATACTCGTCAGCGAATGGTGCCATGACTGACTGACATTGTCCTATTTGCTATCAGCCACACGTGTTCGAGAGGTCGTTTGGCTATCTGCCATTATGTCTTCTTTTGTGCAGTATGACTTGAAGCTGCTCCATCGTCCATGAACACCCAGCATCTCCAGGCCCATCCGTACTCATCCAGTTTGGAAACAGCTTATCTTGACTGACCAGAAAAAAAATCTACTCTAGCAAAAGAAAGAATCAGAGAGCTCATCTCGGTAACACAGAACCGACAACCCTCCCCGAATCATATCCTTGTTACAAGGCGCTTCCTCTTTATTACTTCACGACCCATATCCTTGTTACGAGGTGCTTTCTTTTTATAACCTCTCCTACTCATATTCTTGTTATAAGGTGCTCCCTTTTTTGGAAACATATTCTGTTGACAAGGTGCTTCGTCTTTGTTATCTCCCCTCTCATCTTCTTGTTACAAGGTGCTTTCTTTTTATTACCTACCCTATTCATCTTCTTGTTACAAAGTGCTTCATCTTTGTTACCTAACTATAAGGAAGCTGATAAGATTGTTCGGTGGGAGTAAATATTTACATACCACTTATGATTTTATTTAAAACAAAGGTTATTCTCGCATACAAAAAACTAAAGTTTCTGTCAGAAGGCGCTATTTCGTCATCCCATGGTTCAGTTATTGTTGTTCTTTTTTTAAATTAAATATCAAAATGATTATAATGAAGTTTTTAAGATTATTATAGCGCGAGGCATAGAATATATCATCAGCGTATCTCAATAAAAATAATTCCCTTTCACCGATTCTCTTCAATTTATTTATGGAAAATTTCGAAAAAGAGAAATACTACCTCAAATTAAACCCTTTCATTTGGTTTGGTTGAAATAAGTTGATGATGGCCCTATAATAATTTTGAAAACGTTGATTGCTTCTTCCAAAATCTCAACAACTTGAATCCCACTATTAAATTCAAGGTTGAGTGGGAATAAAGAAAGCTCGCGGCCGTTCCTCGACACAATACTTATGAGAATCAACGAGTGTGTGGTTCCATTTGTGCAAATTCATCTGTAATACAACTTGCGTGAAACGTACGAGTTTCTAGTCAATTTTAATCAAAATGACATATAATAACATTAAGAGAAAATTGCGAGATCCGCAATATGCTTTTGGGTTGCACGCAACCACCTCGTTTTTTCAGCCGCATCTTCATCCCCACATTCTTTCTCAACTTAATTAAAATGCCCTCGTTACTTACGTCAGTTTCTTATTCTTGTCCTAATAATAAATGCACTACATTATTGGACGGATGTCGTTAAGGAGGCAGTTCCCCCTGGGTTTGTTAATTATTGGAAGGGTTTCCTTTTATCAGCAGCTACCCTTGAGATTGCTAATTTGGAAGGGTGGCCTTGTAGCAACAGTTATATCTGGTGTTGTTGATTATTGAGAGGGTGGCCTTTTAGGAGCAGTTACTCTTGGTGTGTTAATTATTGGAAGGGTTTTCTTGTATCAGCAGGTATCCTAAGATTATTAACTAGTGGAAGCGTAACCTGGTAGCAACAGTTAAACTTAGGTTGTTGATTATTGAAAGAGTGTCCTTATAGGAGCAGCTACTATGGATTGATTATTGAAAAGGTATCCTTGTAGCAGCATAACCCTTGGGGCTGATGGTTTTTAAGGTCTCCTCAGGCGAACGCCAACATGGATATCACCGCCGAATCTATTGACTTGCCTCTGATGTAAATCTAAGAGTGTGGATTGCGGCGGGCCGCACCCTACTTCCTCGAAGCAATGGGACAGGTATCTTTTCGAGAAGAGTTCCTGGCCAATCCGGCTGAGGACCGAATCTCTTTCAGAGAGGCAAGGAATCGTTCCTGTCGTGCCTCCAGGGACCTGGGACTTCCTACACCTATCAGCTTTAAAAATGCACCTTGTGTTCCTGGCCTTCCCTCCAGGCATACGAGCACGGTAGCCACCAGGACCTTTTGTAACTTTTCTGCGGGTTATACCTCCCCCCCTCCATAATAAAGCGGGCGGTAACAAGGGCTCGCGTCCCACATCGACCAACACCAGACCCCCTTCCCCCCATGCGACCCCTTCGCAAAAAGGCGAAACGGTTGCGCCTTACACCGAGCCATTAGCTCACATGAGGCACTCATCGGAAGGTGGACGTGACACCTTCTCCGGGTTCTTCTGATTCTGTCTAGCGAAGAGGGGTCAACGATAAGGGAGCTTCATCTCCCTTACTCCTGCCCAAGATTGGAGGAGCCGATCTTCTGGGGGCTATAGTTGTCTTCACTTAATTGGAAAGAGCCCTTTTGCAGAGGTGTGGAGGTGTGTGAAAGGGATTCAGGGCATGTTCTCGAAGGAGCCCCTCCACTCCTCCAGGAGGATGGAACCGCAATCTCTGAGCCCGCATTTGTGGCAGAATCCTTCGCGATCGCTTTCTCCACATTCTCTAGCAGGAGTGCTGCTCTAACACCATTTAAAGCCCGTCGTGACATCGTTGAAGAAAGCTGACTGGACTTTGCCTCGAATTTTGGAAAACCCTTCAGCGAGCTGTTTACGCTATGTGATTTGTGCACGGATACTTGGAGACCATCCACACCATAAGGACGAGTGAATAAGTCAAAATATTCTTGTTTGAGTTATATCTAGATCGTCGATTCCGCGTACGGGTGGGGGGGGATCTCATCGTGGTCCAATAAGGCAGGAGGAGGGTGTCCCGCTGATAAGTGTTTCCAATGTCACTCTCTTTACTTTGAACATCAACGGTATTACCTCTGCACTGTTGCAAGATGTTCTCACTACGCTATACGTAGAACTTTCTATCTCTTTTGGTACTGCCCAGATGCCTACTGTGAAAGAGTAAACCCTAATCGTATTGTCGGTTTCTTAGAGTTCTTAACATTATCATGTAATGCCTTAGAGTAGTTTGCGCCGATTTCTGGTTGACTCGACTTTCCTTCTGTAAGTTCGATTTGCATGGTCGAAGCGGTGCCAGTGATAACACATCCGCGGCAATTACACGTATGCCTTACCGCGGTAGCGATACCAACCGGCACACACCGACTCAGGGAGACTTGTCACGACCGAAGATGACGAAGAATATAAGGGTGAGTGTCGAAGTTCTTCAATCTTTCCTCATCACACGCTCAATATTTTTTCTAAATATTAGTCAACGAAGTCTCAGGCTAAGCCGGTGCGAGTTGGTTGGTATCACTACGGCGTCAAGGCATTCATGCCACTGGCACCGCTTCGACCACCAGACAAATCGAACTTGCAAAAGCTAAGTCGAGTCAACCAGAAATCTGCGCAAACTACACTAAGTCCTTCGATCAGAAGTTCACGTTCGACCCCAAATACTCTTGCATGGTATTGGCCGTGTGGGCCGGGGGACCGTCCTGATGAAAGACTTAGTCCGCCTTCGTGATTTTTCTCATCTAGGACAAGACCTTCATGGCCAAGACGTACTTGTAATTTGCCTCGGTGGGACTTTAACCGTCCGCAAACCCCACCGGGGGCATCTTACCGCCATTCGAATCTACGATGCCAAGCATCATCGCAGAGGCCGGATACTTGAACGTAGCGGACCTCGGAGACGTTCAATCCCCGAAGCTTACCCTGCCGTCTTTCTGCTTGTTGATGAGACCGGATCGACTGTGAAGTATTTTACATCATAAAAAAAATGAGAAATCGATTACCATAACACTTCAAGTCGTTGAGAAGGCAACGCAGCGCTCTCGACGTTGTTCTCGCATATGGGCACGGTGTCGCCCACGGTTAGCAACTTAAGATCTGCCTGAACGAGGTCAATCATTGAAGTGTTCCATGCTCTTGAGCCTCTCCGCGACTCTGTGGACGGTCATAGGGCTGAAGTTGAGTTGCTTGGGGATGTCGGACTTGTTGTGGCCCAAGGGCAGGACAACAAAGATCTCCATTCTTTTCACTTCCATCATGACACACAATGGAAAAGACGTTTCAATGAGACATGTGGGAAAAGTATAACTTTAAGTTTCTTTGACGGAACCTTTTCTATCAAACACGTAAACCACTTGAAAGATAAAAATATAACAGTGTAACATAACTTTCTGAAACTCAATAGCTATATATATATATATGTATATATATATATATATATATATATATATATATATATATATATATATATATATATATATATATATATATATATCTATGTAATTCATTAAAGTCCGCAAGGAGGGCTGCATTATTCAATTTAAATTGCAGCTTTTTTATAGCTTTAACTATAGAGTGTAATTTCAATTGATGGCTCTAGATGAGGAAAATTACTCGGAAGAGTCATGACTTTATTTACCGAGACGTCTTTCAACCTAGTAGTAGGTCATCTTCGGGGCAGAATGGTGAATATAATATTAAAGTTAATATATATATATATATATATATATAAGAAATATTTTACCCATAATCGTGAAATAACCGACCAATCAGCTAACTCAAAAAATGTAAGGCTAATTTCTTATGCAGAATTTAACGTAGAATTTAAGAGTAGATTCTTATTTTCGAAAACAAAAAGTTAAGAGTTTTGTAATTTTTGAGAATATACAAAGAGATGCAAATTTTTAACATTTTTAAATTATTTCTGGTTCTATTCGGGGTATTGCAGAATGGAACCAGAACGTCCTCGCTTAGTCCATCAATTGAAATTGTAGTTAAAGATATAAAGAAATTGTAATTTTCTTTATATATATATATATATATATATATATATATATATATATATATATATATATATATATATATATATATATATATAACTGAGGCGAAATTGAGAACAGAAATGGAATCAAGATATAACAATGTACAAAAGCATTTTAGATACTGTATCCTAATCTGTGGGGAACTGAGTGTTAACCTCTCGCATTTGGAATTCTCCTAAATAGCTAATGTTTCCAGTGGAAATTTTCCCAGATGGAAAGGAACCCTATGGGGAATTTTCCCCCTAGCAACCTCCTTAAAGCCACCATTTAACGAGCTGTGGTTTCGATCCAACCTTAAACTATGCCTCCTTCTTTAACACCCCCCCCCCCCGCCACCTGAACGTAATTGTTTGTTTTTGTTCTTGTTGTTTTTAGTGGGGGAGGGGCTTGGCCTCCTTGCTTTTTTTTATTATGAGTTTTTCGGTGGCGATGTCCTTGGTGACGGTCGCGTTCTACCATCGGTAGAGATCATGCTTTTAAGGCGCGTGCGACTCTATATCTCACTATGTCGATCGGTTCCTCGGTCCCCGTTTTGCTTTTTTCTGTTTTGGTAATAACATCATAACTATTCGGCAGATTCTAACGAAATTTGAAACCCTTATGTTGCTTTGCATTCTCTTTCGAATGATATAATTGTCAAGGTCCTCCCAAGGTTAGGCCGGGAATTATTAAAAGAAAACTAACTCTGGGTCGGATTGCCCTACTTGTTGAAGGTCGTAAGGTCATGAGCCAGAATAATGGAGAGCATGCGACTTAAGTCTGTTAGTCCGGAAATTATTGAGTTTTGAAGGTCATAAGGTCATAAATCAGAATAAGTGAGAGCACGCGACTTTGGTCAGCAGACCTTGTTTATATACAAGTAAATAAATAGTTTGGGGGTAAATTCGAGACAAGTGGTGTGGTTAGTATATAGCAAAAAATGACAACTGACGCTGTGTCAAGCTTCCTGGGGGAAGGGTATCTCGCATTCCATCGGACTCAAGTCTTTAATTCAGCAATTTAACTAAAACCCGAAGAACCAATACAGGATTCCTTACGGCACCACGTCAAAACAGATTCATTCACCCACGTTTTCATTGAAACCCATCATATTGATCCGAAAGAAAAACTACCCATGTTTCCACTACGAATACCAATCTTTCAAACATTCTATATCTCTCTTTTTTTAATCAACGATTTGCGTCTTCACTTTTCTTAAGGAGATGGATAAGATTAGGAATTCACACCCCTGTCCACTCCTTTCTCACAAACATTGATCGAGTGAAGAAGAGAGATAAATAAAATGAGAGGGAATGAAACCATCCATTTGGTAGGATAATGCTTATCAAAAGAGGGGAAAACTGCAATATTTCAGCAATGTCTGGAAATGATTGCACGATCATGAATCGCGAATTACATGGCCTCCATCAAACTCCCAGGCAATTTCTCATCGAAGACTCATTTCTCGTGGCCTTTCGGACTGTAATGTGAATTTTGAGCGGGTGAAGGAAAGCCCACATACATACACAGGATTTACGCTGCCCTCGGCGGCGAGCAAGCGCTCATGCCGAGACATGAAGGCCGCATACACGTTGAGGACGAAGTCTTTCGACATGCTAGCCCACACACACTTGACGCTCGTCGACGTTCCTGTGGCGGACCTGGCAGGACTTGCCCCCGATATGCCCCCACACGCTGTAATCGAGGGGATCGAGGTTGGGCGATTGTGACTGCTAAAAGTCACTCGAAGGAAGTTCAGTTTGACCCCAACCACTCTTGCGCGGTCTTGGCCGTGTGGGGCGGGGCACCGTCCTAATGAAAGGCGTATCCAGCCTTCTTCGTTATCTTTCCCACCGAAGACAGGCCGCAGTGAGCTTGTAACCGGCCGCTAACCACACCCGTGGCATCTTCTCGCCATTCGGAGCCACGATGCCGAGCATCACCACGGGGATGGGGGGGGGGGTGCTTGGTCGTGGACAAGTAGCGGACCTCGTAGACGTCCTGGTCGAAGCTTATAACGCCGTCGTTCTGTTTGTCGATGACCCAATTGACCGTGAATGGTTTCCATCAGGAAAAAAAAATGTAAATTCGATTACCATGACTGTTTAAGTTGTTGAGGAGGCGACGAGAGCACTCCCGACGTTGTTCTCGCATAGGAGGGTAGTGAGCAGAGGTCTTTCCCCGCACCAAAGCTCTTGCCGCCCTCCTCTTTGATGGCAGTGGACACCGTGGACAACGAGACGTTTCTTCTTCTTCGCGAGCGCAGTCATTTTGACCTTCGGACCACTTTCGAAAGCCTTTCTCTCAGCCAAACGGTTGACAACTTGAGGTCTACCTGAACGAGGTTAAACTTTCAGATCTTACCCGTTCATGACTCTCTCCGCGACTCTTTTAACGGTCATCCGGCTGACATTGAGCCGCTTGGGGATGTCGGACTTGTTGTAGCCCACGCGCAACAACTCAATGACTCTCTTTATGTTTCTATGTTCTTCACAAAGACACTGAATACCCAAATGGAACTCTACCGTAAAAATTGCCATTGGGGAGGACACACTTTGAGCTATCGATGAACAGTCGCCATTCAGTTGAGTTGTAGATCGGAATTCCGAATTCCTCCAGTAAACCTTGTATTTTATGGCAATACACAAAGCTACTGTCACTTCTAAAATACACTTTCTCCGGATCCAAAGTAGGATACCTTCGCTTTTTATTCAAATAAGTTTTTCTCATTCATTCTTGACACTAGGAGTTCTGAAGGTTTTCATGATAGTCCCAAATCTCGTGCCAAATCATTCAACTCATTCTGATCGAATCTCCTAAGAAATGAGTCATCTTCATTTTCAGAATCTACATCATTGATGTCACTGAGTTCTTCATCATGATCTAGTCTTCAAGAGAGGGTAGTTGAACGAAAACTGGCACTGGAATTTCAGTTAAATGAGCCAATGGAAGTATAGCTGGTGTGAGACTAGGATACTCGATTTTACATTTGTTCTTATTGTTGTATCCTGAAGTTTTCAATAAACAAAAGTAACAGTCTGTGCAATGATCCTTTGGCTCTCGCAAAATCATAGGTATACCAAATGCCAACTTACCCCGTGTTCCATTAGCCGCATCAGTAAACTCTCGATACACTGCTTGCGCATCTTGTGAGGTGTCCAAGACTTATCACCAACTTTTACTTTAAAATATGTAAAAGAGCTTACTTGACAAATGCTCCGATGTTTGCTCTTTGACTGAGAATAAATAGTGAAACTGCCACAGATATAACAAAAGGAGTCCGGGCTGTTTAAGCAGTTACCAGTAGCAGAGACAAGCATGATCTGAAAGAAAGGGTATAAGTGTGGATAAAAAATCGGTTAAACGGTCACAACTTGAAAAAAAAACATGTCTGTTGTCCCTTTATATACAGACTTTTATGTATTTTTTTAGAATAATATAACGGGTATTGAAAAAATCCTGTTACACTCATTGCAACGCTCGTATTGATCCCGAAGCTTTGATGTTTTGGCGATTTTGTTTTCTGTATAATCTTCAAGCTTTGGCGTTTTGGCGATTTTGTTTTCTGTATGATCTTCAAGCTTTGATGTTTTGGAAAGTTTGTTTTCGGTATGATCCTCAATCTTAGATGTTTTGGCGATTTTGTTTTCGGTATGATCTTCAAGCTTTGATGTTTTGGCGATTTTGTTTTCGGTATGATCTTCAAGCTTTGATGTTTTGGCGATTTTTTTTTCTGTATTATCTTCAAATATCGATGTTTTGGAGAGTTTTTTTTCGGTATGATCCTCAAGTTTTGATGTTTAGGCGATTTTGTTTTCGTTGTGATCCTCAAGCTTTGGTGTTTTAGCGATTTTGTTTTCGGTATGATCTTCAAGCTTTGATGTTTTGGCGATTTTGTTTTCGGTATGATCTTCAAGCTTTGATGTTTTGGCGATTTTGTTTTCGGTATGATCTTCAAGCTTTGATGTTTTGTCGATTTTGTTTTCGGTATGATCTTCAAGCTTTGATGTTTTGGTGACTTTGTTTTCTGTATTATCTTCAAATATCGATGTTTTGGAGAGTTTGTTTTCGGTATGATCCTCAAGCTTTGATGTTTTGGCGATTTTGTTTTCGGTATGATCCTCAAGCTTTGATGTTTTAGCGATTTTGTTTTCGGTATGATCTTCAAGCTTTGATGTTTTAGCGATTTTGTTTTCGGTATGATCTTCAAGCTTTGATGTTTTAGGCGATTTTGTTTTCGGTATGATCTTCAAGCTTTGATGTTTTGGCGATTTTGTTTTCGGTATGATCTTCAAGCTTTGATGTTTTAGCGATTTCTTTTCGGTATGATCTTCAAACTTTGATGTTTTGGGGATTTTGTTTTATGTATTATCTTCAAATATCGATGTTTGGGAGAGTTTGTTTTCGGTATGATCCTCAAGCTTTGATGTTTTGGCGATTTTGTTTTCGGTATGATCTTCAAGCTTTGATGTTTTAGAGATTTTGTTTTCGGTATGATCTTCAAGCTTTGATGTGTTGGCGATTTTGTTTTCGGTATGATCTTCAAGCTTTGATGTTTTGGCGATTTAGTTTTCTGTATTATCTTCAAATATCGATGTTTTGGAGAGTTTGTTTTCGGTATGATCCTCAAGCTTTGATGTTTTGGCGATTTTTTTTCGGTATGATCTTCAAGCTTTGATGTTTTAGCGATTTTTTTTCAGGATGATCTTCAAGCTTTGATGTTTTGGCGATTTTGTTCTCTGTATTATCTTCTAATATCGATGTTTTATAGAGTTTGTTTTCGGTATGATCTTCAAACTTTGATGTTTGGACGATTTTGTTTTCGGTATGATCCTCAAGCTTTGATGTTTTAGCGATTTTGTTTTCGGTATGATCTTCAAGCTTTGATGTTTTAGCGATTTTGTTTTCGGTATGATCTTCAAGCTTTGATGTTTTAGGCGATTTTGTTTTCGGCATGATCTTCAAGCTTTGATGTTTTGGCGATTTTGTTTTCGGTATGATCCTCAAGCTTTGATGTTTTGGCGATTTTGTTTTCGGTATGATCTTCAAGCTTTGATGTTTTAGAGATTTTGTTTTCGGTATGATCTTCAAGCTTTGATGTGTTAGCGATTTTGTTTTCGGTATGATCTTCAAGCTTTGATGTTTTGGCGATTTTGTTTTCTGTATTATCTTCAAATATCGATGTTTTGGAGAGTTTGTTTTCGGTATTATCCTCAAGTTTTGATGTTTTGGCGATTTTGTTTTCGTTATGATCCTCAAGCTTTGATGTTTTAGCGATTTTGTTTTCGGTATGATCTTCAAGCTTTGATGTTTTGGCGATTTTGTTTTCGGTATGATCTTCAAGCTTTGATGTTTTGGCGATTTTGTTTTCGGTATGATCCTCAAGCTTTGATGTTTTAGCGATTTTGTTTTCGGTATGATCTTCAAGCTTTGATGTTTTGACGATTTTGTTTTCGGTATTATCTTCAAATATCGATGTTTGGGAGAGTTTGTTTTCGGTATGATCCTCAAGTTTTGATGTTTTGGCGATTTTGTTTTCGTTATGATCCTCAAGCTTTGATGTTTTAGCAATTTTGTTTTCGTTATGATCCTCAAGCTTTGATGTTTTAGCGATTTTGTTTTCGGTATGATCTTCAAGCTTTGATGTTTTGGCGATTTTGTTTTCGGTATGATCTTCAAGCTTTGATGTTTTGGCGATTTTGTTTTCGGTATGATCCTCAAGCTTTGATGTTTTAGCGATTTTGTTTTCGGTATGATCTTCAAGCTTTGATGTTTTAGCGAATTTGTTTTCGGTATGATCTTCAAGCTTTGATGTTTTAGGCGATTTTGTTTTCGGTATGATCTTCAAGCTTTGATGTTTTGGCGATTTTGTTTTCGGTATGATCCTCAAGCTTTGATGTTTTGGCGATTTTGTTTTCGGTATGATCTTCAAGCTTTGATGTTTTAGAGATTTTGTTTTCGGTATGATCTTCAAGCTTTGATGTGTTAGCGATTTTGTTTTCGGTATGATCTTCAAGCTTTGATGTTTTGGCGATTTTTTTTTCTTTTCTGTATTATCTTCAAATATCGATGTTTTGGAGAGTTTGTTTTCGGTATTATCCTCAAGTTTTGATGTTTTGGCGATTTTGTTTTCGTTATGATCCTCAAGCTTTGATGTTTTAGCGATTTTGTTTTCGGTATGATCTTCAAGCTTTGATGTTTTAGCGATTTTGTTTTCGGTATGATCTTCAAGCTTTGATGTTTTAGCGATTTTGTTTTCTGTATTATCTTCAAATATCGATGTTTTGGAGAGTTTGTTTTCGGTATGATCCTCAAGTTTTGATGTTTTGGCGATTTTGTTTTCGTTATGATCCTCAAGCTTTGATGTTTTAGCGATTTTGTTTTCGGTATGATCTTCAAGCTTTGATGTTTTATGCGATTTTGTTTTCGGTATGATCTTCAAGCTTACATGTTTTAGCGATTTTGTTTTCGGTATGATCTTCAAGCTTTGATGTTTTAGCGATTTCTTTTCGGTATGATCTTCAAGCTTTGATGTTTGGCGATTTTGTTTTCGGTATGATCTTCAAGCTTTGATGTTTTAGGCGATTTTGTTTTCGGTATGATCTTCATGCTTTGATGTTTTAGAGATTTTTTTCGGTATGATCTTCAAGCTTTGATGTTTTGGCGATTTTGTTTTCGGTATGATCTTCAAGCTTTGATGTTTTGGCGATTTTGCTTTCTGTATTATCTTCAAATATCGATGTTTTGGAGTTTGTTTTCGGTATGATCCTCAAGCTTTGATGTTTTGGCGATTTTTTTTCGGTATGATCTTCAAGCTTTGATGTTTTAGCGATTTTTTTCAGGATGATCTTCAAGCTTTGATGTTTTGGCAATTTTTATTTTCTGTATTATCTTCAAATATAGATGTTTTGGAGAGTTTGTTTTCGGTATGATCCTCAAGCTTTGATGTTTTGGCGATTTAGTTTTCGTTATGATCCTCAAGCTTTGATGTTTTGGCGATTTTGTTTTCGTTATGATCCTCAAGCTTTGATGTTTTAGCGATTTTGTTTTCGGTATGATCTTCAAGCTTTGATGTTTTGGCGATTTTGTTTTCGGTATGATCTTCAAGCTTTGATGTTTTGGCGATTTTGTTTTCGGTATGATCCTCAAGCTTTGATGTTTTAGCGATTTTGTTTTCGGTATGATCTTCAAGCTTTGATGTTTTGGCGATTTTGTTTTATGTATTATCTTCAAATATCGATGTTTTGGAGAGTTTGTTTTCGGTATGATCCTCAAGTTTTGATGTTTTGGCGATTTTGTTTTCGTTATGATCCTCAAGCTTTGATGTTTTAGCGATTTTCTTTTCGGTATGATCTTCAAGCTTTGATGTTTTAGCGATTTTGTTTTCGGTATGATCTTCAAGCTTTGATGTTTTGGCGATTTTGTTTTCTGTATTATCTTCAAATATCGATGTTTTGGAGAGTTTGTTTTCGGTATGATCTTCAAGCTTTGATGTTTTGGCGATTTTGTTTTCTGTATTATCTTCAAATTTCGATGTTTTGGAGAGTTTGTTTTCGGTATGATCCTCAAGTTTTGATGTTTTGGCGATTTTGTTTTCGTTATTATCCTCAAGCTTTGATGTTTTAGCGATTTTGTTTTCGGTATGATCTTCAAGCTTTGATGTTTTAGCGATTTTGTTTTCGGTATGATCTTCAAGCTTTGATGTTTTGGCGATTTTGTTTTCTGTATTATCTTCAAATTTCGATGTTTTGGAGAGTTTGTTTTCGGTATGATCCTCAAGTTTTGATGTTTTGGCGATTTTGTTTTCGTTATTATCCTCAAGCTTTGATGTTTTAGCGATTTTGTTTTCGGTATGATCTTCAAGCTTTGATGTTTTAGCGATTTTGTTTTCGGTATGATCTTCAAGCTTTGATGTTTTGGCGATTTTGTTTTCGGTATGATCTTCAAGCTTTGATGTTTTGTCGATTTTGTTTTCGGTATGATCCTCAAGCTTTGATGTTTTAGCGATTTTGTCTTCGGTATGATCCTCAATCTTTGATGTTTTGGCGATTTTGTTTTCGGTATGATCTTCAGGCTTTGATGTTTTGGCATTTTATTCTCGGTATGATCTTCAGGCTTTGATGTTTTAGCGATTTTGTCTTCGGTATGATCTTCAAGCTTTGATGTTTTGGCATTTTATTTTCGGTATGATCCTCAAGCTTTGATATTTTGGCGTAACTCATTTCGAAATCAGTTACTTAAAAGAATTAAGATTTCCATGTTTTTCTTCTTAAGCCAACTTTAATTCTTATTTAAATGCCCATTGGATAGTAGAAATAAACAGTTGCACAAATTAGTCATGTCACATTTTTCAAACTGTTTTGAACTAATGTAAATTTACTATTTTATGATTACTTATGTTTTATTAATCCTCGAATAGTTTGAATGTTTGCCGCTAGTCTTTTTTGTGCTGTGGTGCCAAGTAATAATGTTTTTCGTTACACGTTAAGTTGTAAAATTCATTATAGGCATAAAAAAACGAATGTTAAGGCAAATATTTTAGTGATATCGATGATTAAAAATTAAATTTAGAAAGTTAATTAGGCTGGAAAAAAGACAAATTTGGGAAATTTGGCACATCTGTATTGAAACAAAACAATGTCAAGATGTTTCGGCACCAATGCTTGAAATGCCTCAAAAACCTTGAAGAAATAACTAAATTTAATTTATCTTTTGGTAAATGACTTATCGAGTATTTGTGGCAATTGTACGTTTTGTTACATAACTATCAATAGGAATCTGGGGGAAAAAAACACTGGAATTAATCTCTATAAATAGTCCTTCCACTTGTCGGCAAAGTGGCTCAAATAATGGCGTTGATTTAGGGTAATTTTACGAAATTTACATTTCTGAAGGGAGTTGGGAAATGCTCAGGTGAAGAAGCGAGAAAAAGAACAAGAAATAGAAAGACAAAAAGGAAAAAATAATGCAATCAAAAAAAAACAAAAGGGAGTGAGAGAATAATGAAATCAATAAAGAAACCAAAAGGGACAAAATAATTACATAGATGAAACCGAAAGAGACAAAATAATTACATAGATGAAACCGAAAGAGACAAAACAATGAAATGGATAAAAGAAACAAAAAGAGCCAACAGAATGAAATCGATAAGTTAAACAAAAAGGGACAAAAGAATGAAATCGATAAAAAACAAAGGGACAAAAGAATGAAATCGATAAAAAACAAAGGGACAAAAGAATGAAATAATTAAGGAAAATAAAATAGACACAAATGAAATCGTTAAAAGAAACAAAAAGGGGAAATTAATGAAATCGATAAAAGAAACCAAAAGGGACAACAGAAGGGGATTAATTAAACAAATAAGTGGCAAAAGAATGAAATCAATAAAGGAAATAAAAGGGATAACAAATAAGGGACGACATAACGAAATCGATAAAAGAAACAAAGGAGGGGAAAATAATGAAATTTATAAAAAAGAAATTAATAAAACAAAAAGGACAGTAAAATAAAATCAATAAAAGATTGAAATCATTAAAAGAAAACAAGGTGACAACAGAATTAAATCGATAAAAGAAACAAATTGATTGATAAACAAGTGGCAAAAGAATGAAATCAATAAAGAAAATAAAAGGGACAACAAATATAGAACGACAGAATGAAATCGATAAAAGAAACAAAAGGAAACAACTAAATCGATAAACGAAACAAAAGGAAACATTTAAATAAATAAGGAAACAAAAGGGGATAAAATAATTAAATCGATAAAAGAAACAAATAAGCAATTACAGAGTGAAATCGATTAAAGAACCAAAAAAGACAAGATAATGAAATCTATAAAAGAAACAAAAAGGGACTATAGAAAGAGATCGATAAATAAACAAAATAGGCGCAACAAAATGAAATCGATAAAAGAAACAAAAAAGGACAACATAATGAAATTGAAAAGAAACAAAAAGGAACAACGGATTAAAATCGACAAAAACAAATAAAGGGCAACAAAATGAAATCAATAAAATAAACAAATGAGGGAGAAAATAATGAAATCAATTAATGTAACAAAAATGACAGCAGAATGAAATCGATACAAGAATAAAAAAACTGATAAAAACAAAAAAGAACAACATAATAAAATTGATAAAAGAAACAAATAAGGGCAACATAATGAAATTGATAAAAGAAACAAAAGAGGGCAAAATAATGAAATTATAAAATAAAATGAAATTAATAAAAACAAAAAAGACAGAAAATGAAATTGATAAAATAGGTGAACGAATGAAATCACAAAAAGTGACAACATAATGAAATCGATAAAAGAAATTTAAAAAGACAACAGAATGAAATAGATAAAAGAAACAAAAAGGAGACAACATAATGAAATCAATAAAAGAACAAAAAAAAGGTTGGTGAAACCAGGAACAAGAAGCTACTTCCGAGATCCCACTCAAACCTCGCCCTCAAACACGTTCGTACATCCACGCACAGAGACGAGGATATGAATAACCCTCTTGGGGAGGTCGTAAATTCGGGCACGTGCCCCATTTTAGGCTGACCCCCAACAATTTCACCTTTGACCTAATCTTGCAGAAACCTGGAATTTCTTCGTGATTCAAAAATTACCTCCTTTTGCATGAAAGCTCCTGCAGTCTAAAATGCTCACGCGATGCGGTGTACACGTTCATACACGTGTATACATGCACACCCCGTACTTAACTCCAAATTCCGTTTTTTAAATCACAGGGCAATAGGATTAGAAGGTATAAATGATAATTACTTGCTGGACTTTACTTTGCGCGAGTTTAATGCCGGATATAAATTAGAACATTCCTTTCCAGATCGTTGGCGCGATAAGTCCAGCCCCTCCCGGTGGATGGTGAAGCGTTTTTATTCCATTTGGGACAATTCTGTGTATTTGCAGACAAATTGTCCAGTTCTTATGTGTACATGAATCTGTGTACCTGAATCTCATGTGTACGTGAATGTTAAATACATAGTATATACATACATTTCTTATGTACATCGGTCACTTGTGTACGTGAAACCCTTGCGTATATGAATTTTCATGTCTACAGAAATCTCTTGTGTACATGAATCTGTATGTGTATATTAATATCTTATGTGTACGAGTTTTATGTGTATATTAATATTTTGTGTGTATGTGAATCCCTTCTATATGAATCTGAGCGAAGAATCTCTTGTGTACATGAATATTTTATGTGTATATTAATATTTTATGTGTACATGAATCTCTTGTGTACACGATTCCCTTCTTTCCAAGAGTCGCTGTCTGCCCGTTCGTCCGTCCTTCCGTTTATGCGGTAAAGTAAACCCAGGGGTATACAAGAATATGTGCCCTCCCCCCCCCCCTCTCCGAATATCAAGCGTAGGTGAGTCTGTTTTCGTGTAGGACAAATGTTTCGTGTCACAAAGCAAAAAAAAACTAGCCAAAAAGGTCTGGTATACAATGGCCAATGATATCATCCCAGAATTAAGAAGAACTGGAGGAGGAATTAATATCCCTGCCAGATTGCACGGGAAGGTCCCTCGAAACCGGCGATTCCCAAGCACCAAACTCTGTTCCGAGGAAAATACATTACCAATTTACACATAAACATCAACAACACAGAGTGTGACATAACAGCCTACAAAACAATACTAAACTCATGATCAACAAATAACGAGAAAATACACGAGGTAAAACACTAAATTCGAACACTACTAAAGGCTCGAAAGCTCAACATAATCACTGCACGAATACAAAGTAAACGAGACGAGGAGACAAATAAACAGAAAAAAACTAAGAAGAAAATACACAGAGAAAAACACTTGACAACATAAATAAAACAAAAAGGAAAAAATAAGTATTAAAAAATAAAGAAATGCCTGCGATGCCCCTCAAACAAGGGCAACCCTACCCCACTTTCACCATCTATCATCTACCACTATCAAAATCTTTCACTATTGAGTACACCAGAAAACAGTTCTTGAATGCTGAAAATATAGATTAAAAACCGATGGAAGATACTGGGCGAGAATATAATGGCTCCTACAAAGACGGATGTTGAAGGTCTCTTCTGGCAAAGGCGGAGAAAACAATGGATATCACGCACGGACATTGCGACCAAATGGTTAAAGACCTGCGGCCGAAGATGTACTCGAGTCAATCATATTATTCCCAACCTGGGGCCTTAGTATATTTGAAGGGGGACCATAGGAAAATGCAAAGATTTAGAGGGGGAAGGCACATATTCCAAGAAGGGGATTACGACTTAAACTATTGATGCTTACTTATGTCAATAGATCATTTTGATTTATGTAGTTGAATTACATTAAAAAAAATAGTGATACATATATTTTAATTTTTTTAGATACCTTTTTTATAATATAATTTGAATTTATCTGTAAACAATTATTTGCATCTTATGAGCTTATTGTGTAAAATAGTTAATCTATATATTACCTACTGAAAATAATGCTTAAGGGGGCCACAGGAAAAAAAAATAAGGTTCTTTAGGGGCCCATAAGCCCAAACCAGTTGGGAACCAGTCATTAAGAACAAGGGCTTGTATGTTTTTTATGACTATTTTGTTCAAATGTCTAGGAGAGAATTAGGTTGTTTTTGTGTTTATGGCTGCAATTATACTTACCGTTCTCTAGTTTTAGACGCATCCATTATTTAAATTCACATTATTATTATTCCTCATAACTGTTTAGCCGTTGTTTTATAAATTGAAACTTGAACATTATCAGAGGCAAATTTGTAAAAATATTCCATATATATATATATATATATATATATATATATATATATATATATATATATATATATATATATACATGAAGAAAGAGCAAATACAGGATCTGCGGGTGATAATACAACCACCACAGGGCTACGCCATTTTTATTTTCTGCCTTTCAAAAATATTTGAAGACAGAAAGAAAGATGCAGAAACCTTGTTTCGCTGACTATAAATACATATAGTACAAAAGAAAGAAGAATTAGACGCGAATGAGCAAATGAGACAAGAAACTGGAGTTTTTTAAAGGCAAGAGAGAGGGACATTAGAAGAATCCAGAATCAAAGAGAGCATAGGGCGGCACAGTGAAGGCGATCCTTTACCGAGAACGAGAAGACAGAAATTCGCGTCCAATTCTTTTTCTCTTGTACTATATATATATATATATATATATATATATATATATATATATATATATATATATATATATATATATATATATATATATATATATGTGTGTGTGTGTGTGTGTGTGTGTGTGACAACTCAACTCGGGCTTACTAAATTATTTTTTGCGTTGATGTGGTCATATCAGGAGTGACTTGTGCTGACTGTTATTTTTTTTGCCGATGTGGCGAAATGGGATTTGTCTTTAAAAGCCTGGCGCTTTTATGAACTATTTTCACTAAAATTCAAACACGTATTCGTTTTTAGTGAGTCCCAACTAGCCTATAAATAGGCTACATAACTAAGAAGAGACCACATATGCAAACCACCAATGGCCATCATATTGAGCAACAAAACCATGTATTTTCTCCCCGGGCAAAACTTTTTCCTTTTAACTTTCTCAGCATATGAATCATCTGATGATGAAAAAGGTTTAACCTTAAGAGAAGTCAATGGAACGATCACAGGATCCATTTCCATGACTTTCAAAAATATTCCAGTCAGCCCGAAACTCGAAATCATTTAGTCATGAGAAAGATTCAAATAAGATTTACATTTTCTTATACTGTCTTACACCCCTATCTGAAAATAATTTGTGGATGGATAAGATAGTACCTTTCATGAGAATTCTATCAAATGCCTTTGAAACAATTGTTATGGATGCTAAACTGAAATAAAAAGTTTAGGTGAGCAATGTTATCTTTCTTCTTATAGCAGGTAACAAATGGATGCTGTTGCCATCTCATTGTTCCAATGAAAGCTCTGAACAATTTTGAAAAAAAGGAATCATTTTCGGCAAAATCACACTACAAACACCTCGCCATCTTTCGAAGATATTTTTGTTTCACGGTAATAAGTTACTTGCATATTTGCCATTGTGTCATGTATCTGCTTTCTTTCAGTTGGTCACAGAAATGCTCAATTGTTACAATCCTTGAAGGTACAATCTTCCCAAAGTTTAAACCATACCAATTATTATATGAGCATGTGAATGGATTGAATATACAATAATTGTTTATTTGGGTGGCTCTGACTTTTGCTCAACGAGAAATTTAAGAAATAATTGTTTGCCACTTTTGACAGAGAGAAAGGGTGGAGAAAGAGAGAGTGGGTAGATATACTAGGCTATATTAGTCAGCTGTCACAAGACGAGACTATAATCCTACAGGTTCACGCACATTAAACAGCAAAAACAAACACACTTAGAATTTAGCTCCCTTCATTCGAAGAGGTACTCGACTACTCTCCTAAGAAACCTCATGCTTTATAACTTGTTTATACTAGTTAATAATAGAAAAATTTGTAGAACATTTCTGTTGTATTATTCATATCGGCCGAGAAGATCCTGATCTTTGATGGGGTCGTAAGTAAACAACTGTAAAAATCTTATAATAATTTAATGTTCAGAAAATCTCTGATTTATTTATTCATTTATTTGTAAATTTAATATTTTTTGTTTACATTTGTATTACAATATTTGGAGGTGCAGAGTCAGTGAAATTATTTGGGTACTGATATTGAACATGCCAAATAGATATAGAGAACTAGAAAAGATTCTTTTCAACGAAAAAGAGAGAGCAGAAGTACCTATTTAGTTTTACAATATTCATTTCTAGTTATTTAAGAATGCATCGAACTAGGCCCCACTGCCTTGTGGGTTCTGCCTTTTTAGGTAAAGGCTAGAGGAAGGATACCTCGATCACAAACCAGGATCAAGAGTGCCTATAGGCGAGCATCAACATACCAGCTGAGGATAATCTCGAGCCTCTCCTGCCACCAGGGACCTTTTCACCTCGGTTAAGATACAGGTCCAAAGACTGCACACATTCATACACGTTTAAACCTAGTGCAGGTTGATGCCCTCAAGAGGGCATCCGTCATCATCGACCTCGATGGACTTCCCAAAGCAAGATTGCACTGATCTGTATTGGTTCTCTGCTTTAATCTTATGGTATCAATGAGGTTATTTTCAAATGTTTTATCTTATGATGCCTCTCCACATTGTTTGTGTTGGGCAGCATTTCAGCGAGGCAGGATTGCACTCCATGAAATAAAAACAATGCTGTATATTTCTAATAAACGTGCCATAATTTATAGTTAGATTTTAGGGTTCTGCTCCTACGAACAAAAGCTTACAATTTTGAAGAATTGTACAGACACTGTTTTGCTGCTGCAGTAATAACTGATTTGGAAGAAATTCTGAAAATTTACTGAAGCTCAACTTAACCAAAGGATTTTTTTTTTCTAATAGGCTTCTTTTGTAAATGTATCCTTGCTCTTCCATTTCTATGAGACTACAGTATTCTGCCTCGCCTTACATCATTCTACTGTTATGTGAAAGATTAAACGATTTAATGGTGTCAATTGTTGTTGTTTTTTCACCCTTTGGATTTCGGTCTGAAATGATACTTTTTTCTTTAGCCAGTTTTTTCGCAAGTGATGCTAAATGCCTTGTATTAAATTCTTAAGCAATTTTTCGAATGTTCCAAATTTGACGCAATAGCGGATTTTTATTTTTTAACTTCTTTTACTATTTTCATTTCTGAATTTTTCTTCAGTTGATTTATTACTTGTAAATAGTCTACATCTACACCAGTTGGTTCCTTAAACTACGAAACAGAAATTTCTTCCCTTGCAGTTAATGCCATTTTCTTCTTGTTCCTGAGTACCTTGTTATTCATGCTCTACTAGTTTTCTTTTTAGGATTATTCACCAACGGAAACTGAAGAAATATTCAAACGTACACAATACATGGTGTTGCGATGAGGTTGATGCGACATTTTGAATATCTTCAATTTCGTCCATCATTCTTCAGGCGGTGCACTACTACAGGAATGTGTCAAATAATTCTGATGTCAAAAAGAACGAAATTCCTTTCTTAGGCAAAGACGCAAGATGTTATCTACGCTACTTACCATAGTATGTGGTGTAATGTCAAGTGCAGATTAGGAAACTTAATTATAAATTCTTTTGCACAATCCCAAGCACTTCTTTCGACACTGGGCTTTATGATGAAACAAATGATCAGTACCTGTTTAAGATTGAGTTTCTTCATATTTGTGCTGGGAATTTACGAATTAACAAAATTTCCCTTAAAAAAAATGACAAATTAATGCGACCAACTTTTTGTTTTGTTTTGTTTTTATTTATTTTATATAAATTGAACTAGTTATCAAAGTGAACAATGATACCAACTGCAAGTAATTCCCTGTCAAAAGAAATTAGTAGATTAAAAATGTTTAACATTTTTTTTTATACAAATGAACTAGATAGTTTTTTACCCTGAGTTAAGGAGCTAAACCAACGTATTTAAGCTAATTTGAACATTCAGAAGTTGATTTCGATTGTAAAAGATTGTAACTCTTCCAGACAAATCCCCTCATTCCACCAATCGTCGGAAGTTGAGAATTAGTAGTATCCAGAGCGTATCAAGTTTAAAATAGAAGTTGAATTTTTAAAAATAAGCTAATAATTGGGTTATTTACCGCTCCGGTGAAATTCGATGAAATGACAAACCTCGACTAACATATCGATATAAATTAACATACAAAAGAAAAATAGGGAGAATGGAGGTAAAATTGAAGTTTGAAAGGAGTGAATCGCAAAGTAGTTTTGTAGAGTTGACTTTAGAATGTGAGGTGAGTGGCTCTCCGTTACCTTAACCTAGGGTTTGGGGAGTTAGGGGCCCCTTATTCAAGGGGAGACCCTAATAGACCCCACACAGTACATAAAACTTTTCACAAGGACTATAAAATGTATTGCACAGCAAGAGCTGTTTCCCAAACCCGAAAGTCCAAACTGACAGTTTCGTAAACAAGGACATAAAGGCCGAGCGCAGGCCGAGGTAAAGTTTCCAAGCCATGAGAATAAATCTTAGATAGGTGGTAAAATAGTAGAGATGGGACGATTAATCGGAATCGGGAATTGTAAGAATCGTTAATTTGGGGGGAATCGGAATCGCTAAAAATAATCCCAGTTTTCCGATTCCAAAAACGATTCCTTCAAAATTTCAGTACAAAGACTCTTTCAACACTGTTTTTTTAAGTTTTTAATTTTCTTTCACACTTGCCAAATAGCTGAATCAAAATTTCAAACATTATTTATTTCCTTTTAGTGTCAATCAAGTTATGTATCTACTCATCTGTCCGATTATTCAGAGAAATTATAAAGTTAATAAGTTATTTACTAATAGATTTAGATTAGTCGACAAGAATACATCACTACAGTATTTATTATCAATTAATATTGAAGATATGACTGTATAAGAAATGTATTGTATGTTTAATTGTTTAAATGCGTGCAATGAAAGCCGGCTCAGGCATCATTTAGAAGAGCTGATGCAATTCTAAGATGTTAGAGCTTTGTTCAGCAGCGCTGCCGAAGTTGGCACGTTTGTACAAATTCGGTACCTTTTTTCCGCAAAGAAACGCTTTTTGATACCATTTTACTTTTGTTTTATGTTTTAATTAGATTTGGTACGATTTTACCAAATTTGTTACGTTTTCAGAGTAAGTTTTGGTACTATACTAGCTTCTCGGCTAGTATAGTGGTTAGAGCGCTTACCTGACAATCCGGCAGTTCGGTAGTTCTAGTCTCCGTCCAGATTATTTTTATAGCTGACACTATTTACTGGGGAAGTTACCCCCGTGACTGGGCATCACGGTGGGAACGGGTAGGTGTGATGATAGGCAGTGCACCTAAGAGAAGGATAACTCCAATTTCAAAACACTGGAGCCACACGCATCATTTGCCTCTTCCAGAAAATCCTCTGTGAGAAAATTCTTTCTGTTGTTGTTGACTACCAGCCACTGTAGATGTAAGTTATGTTGCACGCCTGCACGCGCTTCCTACTCCCAGCCTATGTTAAATGTTGAGTAACAATAGCTTAATATTAATAGTATTTAATACTTTAGTTGTTATTACTTGACATTATCGAATTAGTCTGATTTGAATTGCAATGTCCACATAAACTATGCATTATTCGTTGTGACGACTGACGATCCAAACTTCCAGCATAAGGCACTAGATTAGTTGTTAACAGATACTATGTAAACTTGGCACAATGTTCATCTTACATTTATTTGTTTACTATATTCTATTTAGTTTATGTAACAACTAACTTTATTAATTATTATTGAAATATCGAGTATTATTATTACACGGAAAAAATTATGAATCGATGGTACGTAATTAAATAAGTTTTATTATATTTATTATTTAATAACCTTTATTGACAATTACTAATAGTAAAGCTGCAATACATAACAAATTATAATATGTATCACATTTGTTTTTAACAATATATATCATATAATCAATATTATATTTTGTGAAGGAATCGGAATCGTAACTTATAACTGGAATCGGACTCGGAATCGCAAAGATTTTGGAAATCGTCCCATCTCTATAAAATAGTCAGACAACGGGTATCTAGAGAAAGGAGAGATAACGGAAAAACCCTATCGGTTCGATAGATAATAATAACAACTTCCTCGCCTGTGAAACTTTGAAAAGGTAAGAAGTGTTTGAAAACTTAAGAACAATCAATTGTATATTTTTTTTTTTTTTACTTAAAATTGATCTTAATCGTAATCAATGAAGGGCGGTGGCCCTTTTTGGACGAGCAGAGGCATTGCCAATCTTGTCAGGAGGGATAAACCCCTCGGGACCGGAAACCCTATTTTAAATATATGGATCCTTATCACAGGCCGGATTTTAGTGGTCGTTTGAACGGTCTTTTTTTATGACTGGAGGATAGGGGCCCAATGTGAAATAGTCAAGATGACCTCTTTCAACTCATTTTCAAATACCTCACAATAGACATACATAAGACTCTTCCAAGCTAATTTTATTTAAACTTTCTTTAACGTTCCCAAAGCAATTTTGATATTGGAAGGAACTGTTGGGAGACTTTCTCCGAACCAAGTCAAATCGACATGGTATATGTTGTCTCGATTCTCCGATGGAATTGTTAAAACTTCTCAATTTTTAATTTATCGACCGATTTTGTGGCCGTATCACATACTATATCATACCGAGTGACTCAGTGAAGAAGATCCCAGCTCCAAATCTAAATCGGGATCGGATTTTGAATAATTTCATAAATTCAAAGATGGCAAATGGTTCAGTGTAGCTGTAGAGTTTATATCACTGGCCAACACCAACTTTATTGTGTATTATTTTTTAGCTGATTTAGGACAATTTGGATGTGCTGAATCCAAAAATCACATTGGGTTTGCTCAATCAGGTCAACTTTTTAATTTATCGCCACATGATGCTTTTATGTTTGTTTTGTTTGTTTGTTTTGCATATGCGGGTATTTTATATTTATATGATGCAACAATGCTTTTATTTCTTTAAATATAAGAATTAGGAAGAGTTTACAAGCGTCATTTTTTTACTAACGGTTTTTTGTTTTGTTTTTGTAGGTGAATGAAATGGATTCGGCCAGATGTTACAAAAATAAGCCTGCATTGTGCTACATATGCGGCGCATATGCCGTTGTTCCTAACAGGAATCCAGTCACAATTTTATAAAACGTGCTTATCATGCTTATTTTGGTATGAAGCTTTGTGACCAGGATAAAACTTGGGCCTCACACATGGTATGCAAGACATGTGCCGAATATCTGCGTCGTTGGACCAAGGGCAAGAAGAATTGTCTGAAGTTTGGAATTCCCATGGTTTGGGGGAACCTACTAACCATTGCACTGACTGCTCTTTCTGCACAGATAGGGAACAAGAACCAGGTAAGAAAATAGTCGAGAACAATAGTGAGCTCTTAGTATTGGTCGTGGAAGAAATCTGGCATATTTGAAACAAGAATTACAATTTACTAATGTAACTTTATGAACTTTTATTTTTTTTAATTAAACAACATAATATTTAACAATATTTATGTTGTTCTGGCTAATGTTTGCATATTAGTACAAAGAGGAAGAGATGACAGTGAGAGAGACAGAAGCCAGAATGAGGACAGCACAGAGATGGAAAAAGAACAGAGTAAGAAATAGTCAAGACAAGACCTGCCTGTCAGTGGCTCGTTTTTATCTGACCTGGGAAATTTGATTAAAAAGTGAGTTTGGGTGCTGACAATACAACTTCACTAGCCCTGCACTTTATTCAGTAAAAGTGAATAATTTGGATGCAATTGTCTTAATGGGAAGTTGACTCATGTGTGCTACTTTTGGTAACCCTAGTTTTGCAAGGGAGTACATAGTAGTTTGAAGCTATAAATCTAAGTATTTCCATCTCTGGTGCAGGTTGCAGCAGCCGGTTTAGATAAGTGGTTCTCAAGCAAACACCAACCTAAGAGTTGTCAGTGAATAGTGGCTTTCATACAATGGGACCTGGTTCAAATTGATGTCACATCATTTTAAAACACACTTACCATAGTTTGTCTACTTCATTGTGAGGTTAAACTTATGATGTTTGAGGTTAATTTATGTTGACTCATGCAAGAAATGTAGTACTAATAGTAATGGTAACAGCAATTAGCTTACCTGGTGATATTGTGGTTCCAGGCCTCTGCAACGTGCGTAGATTCAAATGTGGCTCTAATTACCCCTACGGGGTAAAACCGGTAAAATTCAGTTTTACCTGTTTTCACTCAAGAACAAAGCCGAGTACAAATGTGCGAATAACTTTATATTTGTGTAAAGTATATTAGTGTGTCAGGCCAAGTTTCTATTTTTGAACAATAATATTTATTTATGTTGTTCTGGTTGATCTTTGTGTTAGCACAAAGGAAGAAAGATGACAGAGACAGAAGCAAGAATGAGAACAGCACAAGGTGGAACAAGAACTAGGTAAAAAAGCAGATAGGATTTTAACATTTTAGGCCATATCTACTTGAGTCGAGTACGATATTCTTAAAGAGATTTTATTCATTTATTTTATTTACTAATTTATATTTAATAATGACTGTTAAGAAATATTCTGACTGAACATTTTTCTGATCATTCAGATAGGTCAGGAGAAATCAGGAAAGAAAAAGAACTCCAAAACACAGCAGCATCACAGCCAACAGAAACAGGTGGAATGACAGGAAATGGTCCAGGAAAATCAGAAATAGTTCAAAATGACACAAGTGAAGAACAGGATTTACAGCTAGGAGCAGAAAGTGGCACATCAGGTAGTTATTTAGGTACATCAGAAAGTGGCCTGAGTCAAGTTGTTCTCCCAATTTGGAGGGCAACAGAGTGTTTTTAATAAGAACTGGTTTCAACAGTTTAAGTGGTTGGAATACTCTGTAGCCAGGAATTCCTTTTTTCATCATGTCGCCTCTTTGGGAGGCAAAACATTCGTTCAAAAAAGGATGCCCTAGGTGGTTCGGGGTTTTCAAATTGGAAAACGGCTTTGGATACCTTCAGGGAGCATGAAAAGGCTGCCAGTCATGTGTCATCTATGACCTTTTGGCAAAGTTTCAAGACCACTCAGAAGCAAGGAGATGTTCCTCAGCAACTCCATTCAGCAAGCGCAGCTGAAATTTTAGAGAGGCCGCAGTACCTTCACAGAATTTTAGCTGTAACTAGCTTCTTTGGCCAACAAGGCATACCATTCCGTGGACACAATGAACAGAGTCCAAGAACCAGGCCAATTTTCTTGAATGTATTAAACTGGTGAAGAAATTTGATCCTTTTTTTAAAAATTACACCTACACATGTGATACCACGTACCTGTCTCATTTCTCACAGGATGACATGATCACCAGCATTTCAAACGAAATAACTACAAACATATGTGATGAGATTAAGGCGACAGGAATGTATGCTGCAATGGCTGATGAGGTCAGAGATGGGCACAGAGAGAAGCTTGCTGTGTGCGTCCGTTACTTATCACCTGATGGCCAAGTCAAAGAAAGCTTCCTTGGGATGCAAAAACTCCTGAAGTTTGATGCTCAGAGTAAAGCAAATACTATTGAGGAACTCCTACAGAAACATGGACTTGATTCCATGCTTTGTGTCGCTCAGTCGTATGATGGGGCATCTGTCAGAGTGGAGCAATGGAGGGGGGGGGGGTGTACAGGTCCTATTTAGAAAGCGACCTCCTAAAGCAGTGTATATTCGCTGCTATGCCCATGAGTTGAACTTTGTTTTATACCACACATGCAAGGTCATACCAGCAGCTTCATCGTTCTTTGAACTTTTGGAAAATGTGTATACCTTTTTCAACACTTCAGTGGTGAACCACAAGAAGTTCAAAGAACTACAGAAAAACCTCGGATTACTTCCATCTGAGTTTATCCAACTGTAGACAAGGTGGGCATGCCGAATTCGATCCGTCAATGCTGTTCTAAAAACTTGTCTGTTAGTTATGTTTTCATAACTTCTTGGCATAACTGAAGGCCCGCACCGGTACCTGCAAGGGCAAAAGCTGGACTTCGGCAAGACAGTCCAGTACAAGACGTCAGTTGTTGAAACATTAGCAGATCTGTGAACAGATACAGCTGCTGAAGCTATTCCAAAGAATCATGCATGTGTGTAAAGAGTGCAACATTGAGATTCCTGTTGTACCCAGGCAAATGCAGAGGAAATTTGATGAGTTTGTTGTTGAGTCCAGCTGTGGCTCATCATCAAATCCAACCAGCTCAGCTGATTTCAGGTGTCAAGTTTTTTATCCATATCTTAACAGAATGCTGGAGGAACTCTCAAATCGTTTTGGGGGGGTTGGGGAACAAATTATGTCAGGCATTGAGGCTTGCAACCCACTGTCTGAATCATTTCTCACAGAAGATGAAATCAACCTTTTGGCAAAACATAGTCCTAAGGCCAGAAGAATTCCTTGTTGCCAAAATGTTTCTGAAGAGAAGAACGGTGAAAGATGAAATCCAAGACATGGCCACAGTCTTCGAATTGCTTGATGTTGATATGTTCCCAACCTTGCATGCCGTGATAAAAGCTGCACTGACCATTCTTGTCAGCAGTTGCAGCGTGGAGCTTTCCTTCAGTGCTCTACGTCGTCCCCACACATGGTTGAGTAGAACCAAGGACAAGAAAGGCTAAATGATTTGGCAGTAATGACTATTGAAAAGCAGTACACAAATTATATAAATCCAGACAAAGTAATTGATAGAATTGCACGTCTGAAGCTACGCCGGCACAACATCATATTGCCACCCCGAAAAAACAGACTTGTGCAGACTTAAGATCTAATACTCCTTAGACCAACTCCAAGTGCAGGTTACACTTAATTAGTTTTTTTCTGGTTAGTTACTTATTTAGTTTGTTTATTTAGAGCCACATTACCTTTAGCAGCATGCTGCTTCAGCTACTCTTCCTGGGGTCTTTTTACATCTTGGTTGAGACCTTATTTCGTTCTATTCTGCCTTACTTCGGAACTAAATCAGTGCTGATTTAGCTTAGTCTGTGTTTATATCATGTTTTTGTTCTGCTAACTGCTAATTTATTGATGGTTTTGATCTAATTCTGTTCTGAATCAGTTATAGTCTAGTCATTCTGTCCTGAATGATTCCTGGTTTATAACTGGTTTTGATCTAACTCTGTCCTGAATAAGTCCTGGTTTAGTCCTGGGTTATAAATGGTTTTGATCTAATTCTGTCCTGATTGAGGCCTGGTTTAGTCCTAGGTTATAACTGGTTTTGATCAAATTCTGTCCTGAATGAGTCCTGGTTTATAACTGGTTTTGATCTAACTCTGTCCTGAATGAGTCCTGGTTTAGTCCTGAGTTATAAATGGTTTTGATCAAATTCTGTCCTGAATGAGTCCTGGTTTAGTCCTGGGTTATAAATGGTTTTGATCAAATTCTGTCCTGATTGAGGCCTAGTTTAGTCCTAGGTTATAACTGGTTTTGATCAAATTCTGTCCTGAATGAGTCCTGGTTTATAACTGGTTTTGATTTAATTCTGTCCTGAATGAGTCTTGGTTTAGTCGTGGGTAACTGGTTTTGATCTAATTCTGTCCTGATTTTGATCTTATTCTGTCCTGAATGAGTCCTGGATTAGGCCTGGGTTATAACTTGTTTTGATTTAATTCTGTCCTGAATGAGTTATGGTTTATAACTGGTTTTGATCTAATTATGTCCTGAATGAGGCCTGGTTTAGTCCTGGGTTATAACTGGCTTTGATCTAATTCTGTTCTGAATGGGTCCTGGTTTAGTCCTGTCTCCTGGTTTGCAGTATCAGATTATTAAATACTGAGTACCTGAATTTTGCTGTAATTCTGATTCTGATGAGAGTTCTGTGAGACTTGGATCAGACATGGATTGAATCCTCGCATTTGCAATAAATCATGAATTTTCATCTTAAATCTTCTTCTAGTCTGTTTTAATGCTGTTCACTACTATGTTGGATTACACTACACCAATTTAAATATTATTTTTTACTTACAGTTGTAAATAGGGATTAAATGGGCAATTAATCTTATACATAGATAGCATACAGCACCCACTTCTGTACATTGAGTAACATGGGTGAGATTAAGGCTGAATTTTAACATTAGTGGTTATCCCTTACTACATTAAAATTATAACATATTAATAAAGTATTAATAATAAAGAAAATAGGCAGGTTAAACTTTAAGATAGGTGAAGGCAAGATTAAATTAATTTAGTTACCACATTAATAAATTAAATAATTTATTACTTGTTTGGTGAACCAAATCACGCTTGTAATACGGAATTATTTTATGGGCTAAGCCGCTAACGATGAGAGTATCTAGCTCCGCCCCTGGTGTCTACACCGAGATGAACTTTACACATGTGCAAATGTGCAAACATGAGTTCCCTTAATAAAGAGAAGGGGCATCCCAGTCAACTGAGCAATTAACATCATAATCAGAAGGACAATCGCCAAACAAATGCTCCTACGGCAGTTTAATCCCGATTTGCTTCAGAAAATCAAACAAATGGACGTATAGATCCACCCATCCCCACTCAGACGATACGCCACCACTAGAGGGAAGTAGCACCTCACGCATCGTTTAGAACTGCGTTTGTTCCCCCGAGCCCAGCCATGGGGGCGTCAGGAATGGCATGGACATCCTAAAGATTACTTTCCCTGCCGGCCTAAACGTTCCCAGGTGGATTTGCGGCTGTAAATCTTCCACCTATTTTCACCACTTTATTTAACTCTCCTTACAAACCTCTTGGCGATGTCCTCGTTAGTTTTAGTTTCTTGGTTTTTAATTAACAAAGCACATCCACTCCCCCAATTCGAAATAACCACTGAATTAAAGCGAGCACGAACTCAATCAAAGCCTCAGCCCCAAATCATACACGAAACTCGCCCGAACTTAAACGAAAACGCCCGCGTTAATGAGCCGAAGCAAACGCTCAGGCGAAAATTCGCCCGCGACTCTGCAGCCAGCTTCGAAGGGCGACTGACCAGCGCTTTCCAATACATTAACGCAAGCTCTTCCATGATCTCATTTCAACTTATAGACTGCACTTTGTATCCAGGTCAAACTGACCCTTTAATTATTCAATTTCTCAGTTATTCTTAAATAAATATTTAATCTTCTAAAAGAGCCGACATTATCGCAGCTATGACAACAGAGCGCACGATTTTGTGCCACCCCACATCAACGCGCGCACAGGAAGATGAAGACATAAGTAACGAATTATGCACGATTCGTGGCACAATAGAAAGACATCAAAACCATCCTGTCATAGAGGTGAAATTCTCATTGGCACGAAGTTAAGCCTGAAATCATTAATGAATGCCGCCTCCTTTTCCAACAATTTGACGTTGTAGTCCAACAGCTTTGATCTCTTTCAGTACTCCATTTGACATTACAGGCCACCAGCTTTGATCTCTTTCAGTACTCCATTTAATATTGCAGTCCACCGGCTTTGATCTTTCAGTACTCTATTTGGCATTGCAGTCTACCGGCTTTGATCTCTTCCAGTACTCCATTTGACATTGCAGTCCACCAGCTTTGATCTCTATCAGTACTCCATTTGACATTACAGTCCACCAGCTTTGATCTCTTTCAGTACTCCATTTAATATTGCAGTCCACCGGCTTTGATCTCTTTCAGTACTCCATTTAATATTGCAGTGCACCGGCTTTGATCTCCTTCAGTACTCTATTTGACATTGCAGTCCACCGGCTTTGATCTCTTTCAGTACTCCCATTTGACATTGCAGTCCACCGGTTTTGATCTCTTTCAGTACTCCATTTGACATTGCAGTCCACCGGCTTTGATCTCTTTCAGTACTCTATTTGACATTGCAGTCCACCGGCTTTGATCTCTTTCAGTACTCTATTTGACATTGCAGTCCACCGGCTTTGATCTCTTTCAGTACTCTATTTGACATCACAGCCCACCAGCTTTGATCTCTTTCAGTACTCCACTTGACATTGCAGTCCACCGGCTTTGATCTCTTTCAGTACTCCATTTAATATTGCAGTCCACCGGCTTTGATCTCTTTCAGTACTCCATTTTCTAATGCAATCAAACAACGGAGCATAGCTCTTATGAGATGTTTGAGCACGGTTTTAACCAGGGATTTTCACTGTATCATAACTATCTCAGTGAGGAGCCTCAGTTTAACGGGAATCTGAACTAGGGGTGGGTAAGGCCGATGGTGGGCTCGACTCAAATCTGACCCCACCGACGGCTAGACACACCCTGTGAGCTTTAATTTGTTCATTTGAGAATCGGTTAAGTCGTGGGTCTAGAACCCCATTTCCAGGAGGTCTTACCAGACACTCATCACTCCATGGTCAGGTGCAGGGGACTCGAATCCCACGTGACCACTCCGACTTCGGAGGAGGGAATCAACTTCCCAGACCGCTTGTTTGGCCAGGCTAAAGGGGTCTGGTGTAAAATGGGCAACCTTGCTGTAGTTGACATCTGGAGGATCGCGAGTCTTCTCTACCACAACGCATTTCGCTCGCCCCACCTTTACTACTTTCTGTACATAAACAGCCGCGGCCCAAATTTTCGGACACTGGAAATTTTACGAAATTAGAAAAATTCACGGTCGTAAGGTTTTTATTTTGATATCAATATTAAAATAACAGTGAAATAAGGAGGAATAAATAGCAATAAGTTATACATGCCCCAAACAATCACCAAAAATTAACAAAATTTGCCAAAACATGTAACATTATCGACAGAAATAAGCAGATGAAGTTCTGTGAAAATTACAGCAACATCAAACTGATACAAGAAGGTGAGTAGCGTATCGACAGTCTCTTGGCACTGATGGGAGTTCATTATTCTTAAAGGGGTGTTCTTCATAAGGGTCCGACACCTGAGAAGCGTGATGCTCGGTGATGACTGTCTTCAGTTGCTCATTGGATGCTCTCTGACGACGTCGTACGGCTTCGTTCGGGTCCTGCTAGAGGTTTTCAAGTAGATTCATATCCCGAGACTGAGGTGGCCAGTCCATCACCGTGATATTATTGTTCCAGAACCACTCTATGGTGGACGCTGACATGGGGCATTATCCTGCTAGAAAATCACATTCGGGGCATTTATAGAGAGGTCGTAGGCTGAGGGCATGTAATCTCTCAGGACAATTTGGTACTTTCTGAATTCATTGTGCCATTACAAACGGTGAGACGACCCACCCCTGAACTTAACACGCAGCCGAATACGATTACAAAGCAGCCACTATGCACTCTCGGTTCCACTGCTCCCCTGGCCTCCTGATGACTCTAACGTTGCCTGGGAACGAAAACAACTTGAACGTGGCCTCTTCGAAAGATAAGACACGTCCACACAGACGTATGGTCCAGTTGCGATGAACACGTGCCCAAGACTGTCGACCTCGCTTCTGCTGAAGGTTGATCAGCGGCTTCTAGCGCGCTTTACATGATGTTGGCCTTGTGTAAGAGTCTGCGATGGACTGTTATGACGGATGTATTAACCTAGCAGCCCTCTGTCCATTCTTGTTGCACCTGTACTGCGGTTTTCTTACGATCCCGAAGGTTCATGCGACGCAGAGACTGTCGTCACGTTGTATACTAACCCCAGGTCGTCCTGAACGAGATTGGTCTTAGATGCTTTCATTTTCTCGGATCTTCTCCAACACTTCTGCAACACCGGGATGTGATCCACCGAACCTTCGGGCGATTTGTCGACAGCTGAGAATCTCGTGTAGCGTAAGTATTATTCTTTCCTCGACGGTATATTTACGTGGTTTCGCCATTATCATATCATTATCAGATCCTTTCGACATGGAATATCATATTAATCAACACATTTTGACTGTAATATACCCCATACTGATACCAGTATTTCATACATTTCAATAACATCGCGATTTTAGATATTTTAAAAAGTTATAAGTAAGCTTGTGCGTTTATTTTGTTTTCCACATGTATTAGACACATTCTTGCAAACCTACATCAACATAATCATAGACATATCCAAGGAATAAGAAAAAATCAAGATGTCCGGAAACTTTTGACCGAGGGTGTATCTCCCCAGAAATATTCTGGCGATGCTTTCGTTGGTTTGGCCTTAGTTTTAATGACTACTCATGTGTTGTTCTATCAGTTCTTGTCCTTTAATTTCCACCATGAGGCCTATCTGATGGTAATCAACGAGGCATGGGACGCAGTGGGGGGAAAGAACAAGGATTAGGTCAGGGGAAAATTCGCTAAGAGGTCAAAGAGTACCAATGATTGCTGGGTAAACATGACGCTTCATCTTCTGGCAATAGACATTCTAAAATTTTCCAGTCTGGTTAAGTTAAGAGCTTAAGACACAGACTCAATATGCATCTTTCTAAACAAACGCAGGTTAGTTCTTAAGTAAAGGAGGATTAGCTTTGAAGGTTAGGAGGTTAGTTTTTCATGTTCCATTTAAATGGCTCGTTTGAAAGTTAGGAGGCTTACGTAAGGTTAGTTTTTTTATGTTCCATTTAAATGGTTCGTTTGAAAGTTAGGAGGCTTAAGTAAGGTTAGTTTTTAATGTTCCATTTAAATGGCTCGTTTGAAGGTTAGAAGGTTAAGTAAGGTTAGTTTTTATGTTCCATTTAAATGGCTCGTTTGAAGGTTAGGAGGTTAGTTTTTCATGTTCCATTTAAATGGCTCGTTTGAAAGTTAGGAGGCTTACGTAAGGTTAGTTTTTTATGTTCCATTTAAATGGCTCGTTTGAAAGTTAGGAGGCTTAAGTAAGGTTAGTTTTTAATGTCCCATTTAAATGGCTCGTTTGAAGGTTAGAAGGTTAAGTAAGGTTAGTTTTTATGTTCCATTTAAATGGCTCGTTTGAAGGTTAGGAGGCTTACGTAAGGTTATTTTTTGCATATTACATTTAAATGGCTCGTTTGAAAGTTAAGAGGTTTAAGTAAGGTTAGTTTTTTATGTTCCATTTAAATGGCTCGTTTGAAAGTTAGGAGGCTTAAGTAAGATTAGTTTTTATGTTCCATTTAAATGGCTCGTTTGAAGGTTAGGTTAAGTAAGGTTAGTTTTTCATGTTCCATTTAAATGGCTCGTTTGAAAGTTAGGAGGCTTAAGTAAGGTTAGTTCTTGCATATTACATTTAAATGGCTCGTTTGAAGGTTTGGAGGTTAAGTAAGGTTAGTTTTTTATGTTCCATTTAAATGGCTCGTTTGAAGGTTAGAAGGTTAAGTAAGGTTAGTTTTTATGTTCCATTTAAATGGCTCGTTTGAAGGTTAGTTTTTCATGTTCCATTTAAATGGCTCGTTTGAAGGTTAGGAGGCTAAAATTAGTTTTTGCATATTACATTTAAATGGCTCGTTTGAAGGTTAGGAGGTTATGTAAGGTTAGTTTTTTATGTTCCATTTAAATGCCTCGTTTGAAGGTTATAAGGTTAAGTATGGTTAGTTTTTCATGTTCCATTTAAATGGCTCGTTTGAAAGTTAGGAGGCTAAGTGAGGTTAGTTTTTACTCATCCCATCTAAATGGTTCGTTACAAGGTTAGGAGGTTAAGTAAGGTTAGTTTTTCATGTTCCATTTAAATGGCTCGTTTGAAGGTTAGTTTTTCATATTCCATTTAAATGGCGCCGATGTAGACGGATTTTCTTTCCTTGTTCCCGTGATCGCGCGATAGAGAGTGAAAGAAAACAAGATCCATCAATGCTTAACGTGAAAATCCTCGTCGCGGTATCGTCATTGGGTACACGGCTCGACTTCCCTCAGATACGAAGATACGAGCTAAAATCCTCTTATAAGAACATAAGAAAAGGAGGAGTCTGCCAAAGGCTAACCAAAAGCCTATATGAGGCAGCTCCTGTCCCCACCACCCAGTTCAGTCCTACCTAGAATCCTCATCCAATCTATTTTTAAAACTCCCGAACGAGGAGGCTTCTATCGTATAATAAGTGAGTCTATTCCATTCATCTACCACTCGGTTTGTAAAGCAATTTCTACCAATCTCTTTCCTAAACTTGTCCAGCTTATAACGGGGTCATACCAAAGGTGGCTTTGGAGTCGAAATTGAAGCCTACCAAAGATAGCTTTGAAATGAAAATTGAAGCCTATTTTGAACCGGAGGGAAATTGCCTTCATTGAATGGCACTAAAATGAAAAGAATGAGACCGTAAAAGTATATAAAAAGATTAAAAATTGTGGATATTAATAAACAATAAAAAATATGTCCACCTGAATCTGCGATTGGATTTAATCGATAACGAGACCGTAAATTGTTTGAGGCGCATAGACGAAAGGCCTATCATCGGATGGAAATTGAGACAAGAGGCTTGTACGCGTACAAGGATGATACTTTAAAGTAATAAACGAAAACCAATGAGGGCGTCTCATGCAGAATGTGGAAGGAAAGTTGGTAAGGTAGATGAAGATGGTAGGGAAATTATGTGGGAGAAATAAAGCAGCAAATCCACCTGCAGGCGTTCATGACGAGAACTCGCACTCATCCAGATGTGAACTGCAGCACAGCTCCGCACGCTAGGCCTCCCGAAGGCGGTAGTACTCGGCAGTACTCTTTGGACTTCGAAAGTACAGAAAAAAATGAATACTTACTCGTCCTTGTCAAAAGCCTTGAAACACGTGTCCATTTTTGTTCTCTCCCAAGCGATCGCTCTAATTGACAAATGGGAGAAGTTAGAAGGAAGAAATAAGCGAGAAGAGATGTAATATGAGAGATCGCCCTCAGTCAAAGCACAATTTGGTCGTCTGGGAATGTTTTGATCCCGTGTGTCGAGGTCGCAAATGGGAAAGCGAACGGCGGGGAAAAGACGAACCTAGAAGCCAGATGGGTGGGGGGACACGCTTCGTCAGTGTGGAGGGAGAATTAAGACCAGGCTGCACGAGCGATCATCACCACACACCCGAGTTGAATCGAGGACTGTCTAGTGATATGAGGCAACGTAGCGTCGTCGCGTTGTCAAGGCAGCTCGAGAAAAGCAACAAAGGCGCAGGAGCAAACGAACGCGCGGCTGATACGACTCTTGTGTGTACATGCGTAATTGTGTGTGTGTTTGCACGCTCTTATCACCAAATTGATTTGGGATGGGGGTAGGGAAATGCAGGGATTGCTTAACTACAACAATCACAGATTCTTTAACACCATAAGCGCATGGGGAGATGTTTCCTTGGTCGCGAAATCAAATTCGTACCCTTTAATTGTTCTCTTCGAAGGAATTTGAATTCATCCTTGCTTTCTGCCTCCTTTAAGTGTGCATATCCTTACTCTGTAGCAAACATACGCACATAAAATATGTATTACCTGTCACCATATACACAAACGTGTGTGTAGACGTAAATTTCCATCAGCACCTTTGTTTTAATTACATCTTTCTCAGTCTCACGTTACAATGACGCCAAGTTCGCTTGAATTAAAAACAAAGGCGAACTGGGTTTAAATTAAGATACGTTTTTAAAATACAGACAATGACTTGCAAGGTTAACTTCTAAGTTCTACAGGGAAAAAGACTATGGAAACAAATTTGTGTTCGAATTACAAGTAATTTCAAGACTTTTCACCTCATCTTTCAGCTATACAGTGAATATAGTGAGTCAGTTACACAATGAGCACTGAGTCACCTGTGTTAAGATTGCATGCCTATTGCACTGTCTTACACATTTTTCTGTGTGAGCGTCAGAGGAGGATAGCTTGGGTGCCCCCCCCCCCCACCTCTCTCCCTTTATGGACCACTTTTAGCGTTCGAAGACAGACCAAATGTTTTATGGTTATACAATGGTACAATGGAGTTAGTCATCTTGGGCATCGAGACGAGACGCCTACGCCTACCATCCCCCCCCCCCTTCGGTGGTTTATTGGCTTATTGTGGGCACAGGAAGAGATACTCGCTCGCGTTCCCCGGCCAAAGTGAGCTTTTATACCCTCTTTCTCGCATTGGTTCTGCGAGTCCCCTCGAATTCCCATCAAACTTTCTCTCTCTCTCTCTCTCTCTCTCTCTCTCTCTCTCTCTCTATATATATATATATATATATATATATATATATATATATATATATATATATATATATATATATAGATTATTTTACAAAAACAGGGCCAATGGAAGGCTTGGAGGAGGAGAGGGACTATATATAAGATCAGAATTAAAAGTAACTGAGGTAGAACTTACAAATAATGAAGTGGAGCTGATCTGTGTTAAACTACATTTACGAGATTTTAAAATAAACATAAGCACTGTTTACCGTCGCCCAAATACTACCGTTAATGAGGACCTGGAAATATATAGAATCTTACAAGAAACATTACACGAGGAACAAACGCTATTACTGGGAGATTTTAATTTACCTAATATCTGCTGAGACTTGAATATAGGGACTAGCCAACAAGAAAAATTAATGACAAATTTCATCGATACTAATTATTTACACCAATGCGTAAGGGAGCCAACCAGAGGAAATAATATACTAGACCTAGTTATTGCATCCCAGGAAAATTTAATATCAACTCTGGCCGTAGCGGAACATATAGGTACATGACACCATAAACTAATCCGCTTTGATCTAAATGCCAGGTATTCAACTACCAATAACTATTCAAAAGTACCAGACTACAGTAAAGCTAACTTAGAGGGCCTCAGAGAAGCCCTGGAAAATATTCACGAGCAGCTGATAGAAATAGAAGATGTAAATCAACTTTGGAATAAATTTAAAGAACTATTTTTTATAGCCCAAGAAAACCATGTTCCTCTTAAGACAAGGAATAGTAACGCGAATAGAGGCAAGCCGCCGTGGTTTAATAATGACATCAAACGAGCAATTAGAGATAGAAACTGTCTTCACACATTATTAAAACACAATAGAAGCTATCAAGTTAACCAACAATATAACACTAGCAGAAGAAAGGTTAAAACACTCATAAGATCAACGAAACGTCAATACGAAATCGAGATAGCGAAAGCAAGCACCACTAATCCCAAACACTTCTATACCTATATCAATAGAAATAGGCAAATGAGAAGCGGGATTGGCCCCTTGAAAAACCAGTTGGGTGAAATTATTTCAGATGATATGGGTATGGCTAATATCTTAAACGAGTTTTTTAGTTCAGTCTTCACCTTAGGATATACTAATAACGATAACAACGAGTCTATACAGGTCAGACACCCATCACTAAGGAGCCTGGAAGTAAATCCGCAACTAGTAATTGATAAATTAAAGAAAATGAACTCGTACAAGACTCCTGGTCCTGATAAATTTTACCCGAAAATCTTAAAACATGTCCATAATGAGTTAGCAGAGTCACTTGCTCTCATTTTTAACAAATCTCTCCAGCATGGGGTCGTCCCTGATGATTGGAGGGAAGCTAACGTCACACCTATCTTTAAGAAGGGATGTAAAAACCAGGCCAGTAATTACAGACCCATTAGCTTAGCCTCAATAGTTGGAAAGTTGCTTGAAACGATCATTAGAGACAAGCTAGTAGAATTCCTCGAAAACAATAACCTTATACGAGATAGCCAGCATGGTTTTAGGTCTAAGAGATCGTGCTTAACAAACCTAATTGACTTTTATCATAACCTTTTCAACCTATATAACGATACTAAATCATTAGATATAATTTACCTAGATTTCAAAAAGGCATTTGACAAAATTCCCCATCAGAAACTCATGAACAAAGTGCGTACGCTAGGAATTAACGGTAATATATACGGATGGATTAGTAGCTGGTTAAAAAACAGGAAGCAGAGAGTGATAATAAATGGCGTGGAATAGGACTGGGTATCTGTTACCAGCGGTGTTTCCCAGGGATCAGTCCTGGGACCTATTTTATTTACTATATACATCAATGACATAGACGTTGGAATAAATAATATCATATCTAAATTTGCAGATGACACGAAAATAGGTAACTCAGTATTATGCGAAGAGGACAAGGCTAGCCTGCAAGCTGATATAAATAAAATTACCGAATGGTCTGAGAAATTGCAAATGCCATTTAATATCGACAAATGCTAAATCCTTCAGTGCGAAACAAAAAACAAAAAATACAACTATACAATGCAAGGCGGCTTAATAAACACAACCCCGCAGGTTAAAGATTTAGGAGTAAAAATTACAGAAAACTTAAAAACATCAAACCAATGTGCAGCTGCTGCAAACAAAGCTAACACAGCACTAGGATTTATAAAAAGAAACTTTACTGATAAAAGCGAGGAGATAATTATGCCACTATATAAAAGTATTGTCAGGCCCCATCTCGAATACGCTGTACAGTTCTGGGCCCCTTACTTAATAAAAGACATAGATAAATTAGAAGCTGTACAACACAGAGCGACAAAACTTATCCCGTCAGTACGTAACAAACCTTACCACGAGAGGCTAAAAAAACTCAATCTATTTTCCGTCAGAAAACGAAGACTAAGGGGGCAGCTTATAGAGTGCTTCAAAATACTTAAAGGATTTAACAACGTTAATGCCAATAACTTGTTCACACTGACAGGGGAGTGTCCCACCCGTGGACATGATTCAAAACTTCAGGGTAAAAGAGCCACTATGGATGTAATAAAAAACTTCTTCACTTACTCGATTATTAATGATTTGAATAATTTGCCAAACGAGGTAGTAGACAGCAGAACTATAGACTCATTTAAAATGAGATTAGACAAACACTTAACAAATATTGAAATTGTTTAGTATAAGCTACAAAATAAAATAATATTACAAAAAATATAACTCTTTCAGGTGTATGTAAGTGGTTTTCATATTCATTTCATTTAATTACTATTTAATGCAAATTTCCTTCAGGTACTGTCTTCTTACACCTGCAAGGTGCTCTTTCCCAAATTATTTCATGTACGGCTTTTGCCGGAGGCAGTGGAGGGTGGGGAGAGCCTAAAACTTTTCTATCCTTTACTTCTACTATTCTATGTGTGAGTGGCAGTAGATTTAAGGCCAGATCACCTTGGTCTGGGCCATAAGGCCCGTGTGATCTGTGTATCTATGTAACTCTATGTAACTCTATGTAACTCTCTCGGTCATGCCTGACGAACCTTGTGGAATTCTCCCACTTCGTGTTCAGTGAGCACGATCGGGAAAGGCGGTGGATGTGGTCTACTTAGACTTTCAGAAAGCCTTTGATAAGGTACCACACCGCCACCTTCTCCGGAAAGTGCGAGCGCTGGGCATAGACGGAAAAGTAGCCGACTGGATCGAGAACTGGCTAAGTAGCAGACGGCAACGGGTGGTGGTGAATGGAGAGGCTTCTGAGTGGGTGACAGTTACTAGCAGGGTGCCTCAAGGTTCTGTCCTGGGACCACTACTATACATCATCTACGTCAACGACATGGATGGTGACATGGTTGCCAAGATTTCCAAATTTGCCGACGATACCAAGCTTGGTATGAACGTTACAACAAGGAGTAACAACAAGGAAACAAGGTACCCTAGGAGAACTTACAGTCCATTCAAGGAGGGTACCTTTGGACTCGCAATCGAGCGGGCACATGACTGCTCAATTGTTTTGCGTCCCTAAGCGGCCACTTTTCAAGACTTTGTCTAGTCTTGACTTGAACTGGTCAACAGATTCACTGTTGATAACTTCCAATGGAAATGCGTTCCACTTACCGCAGATACTGTAATTGAAAAAATTTCCACACAGATCGCGGTTGTAACGCTTCAGTTCAAGTTTGAAGCCGTGATTTCTTGTTCTGCTCTCACTGAGTGTGAAAATATCCCGGTAGTCAACATTGTCGAACCCTCAAAGTATTTTGAAAACTTCGATGAGTTGACCACGCAGTCTACGGGTTTCCAGCGAGAACAGATCTAATTTTCTTAGTATATCCTCATAACTTTTATGTCAGATAGAAGGAATCAGCTTGGTTCCCGTGGCTTGTACGCGTTCCAATCTCGCGATGTCCTTTCGAAATGAAGGACTCAAAAATTGTACGGACACTCCAGGTGCGGTCGGACAAGTGAGTTGTACAAACACAGTACAATCTCCTTGTTCCTATATCCAAACTGGCACTTTATATAGCTTAGCATCCTTTGGGCCTTTTTCTCCGCCTCAATGCACTGTTTCGAAAACTTGAGGTCACTAGTGATTGTTACACCCAAGTCCTTCTCAGTGTCGGTGGATTCAATAGCAGTGCCCTTAATGATATACTGACATTGGGGGTTTCTGTGGCCGATATGCATCACTTTGCATTTGTTTACGTTAAAAGGCATTTGCCACGTGTCCGACAACTCCCCAATCTTCCCAAGATCTTCCTGCAGGCGGGCAGTATTTCCATCCTTTGCAACGTTCATACCAAGCTTGGTATCGTCGGCAAATTTGGAAATCTTGGCAACCATGTCACCGTCCATGTTGACGTAGATGATGAATAGTAGTGGTCCAAGAACAGAACCTTGAGGCACCCCGCTAGTAACGAGCACCCACTCAGAAGCTTCTCCATTTACCACCACCCGTTGCCGTCTGCCACTTAGCCAATTCTCGATCCAGCCGGCTAATTTTCAGTCTATGCCAAGCGCTCGCACTTTCCGGAGAAAGCGACGGTGTGGTACCTTATCAAAGGCTTTCTGAAAGTCTAAGTACACCACATCCAAAGCCTTGTCCCGATCGTGGTCCCTGAAAACGAAGTGGAAGAATTCTACAAGGTTCGTCAGGCATGAACGTTGCCTTCGGAAGCCGTGCTGGGAACTCCTCAGTAGCAGGTTTGACTCTAAATACGACGTCATTTTGTCCACCATCATGCTCTCCATGAGTTTACCGACTATCGAAGTCAGACTGATAGGTCGGTAGTTTAACGGTTGGCTACGGTCTCCTTTCTTGAAGATAGAAGTCACCTTCGCCTGACGCCAGTCTCTAGGAACGCATTCGGTCCGGATTGACATGTTGAAGATTGCGCTCAAGTGTCGTGACACTTGATCGCGCACTTCTTTCAACACGTTAGGTAGAAACCCATCCGGGCCAGATGACTTATTCGTCATTAGGTCACTGATCTTCTTTTTTATTTCCCCTTCGGTGAAGTCCATATCCTCCAGCTTTTCCCCCGAGTAGGAATCCATTAGGTGGATGATGGGACCATTCTCTTCAGTAAACACTGAAGAGAAGTAGTCGTTGAGGAGGTTAGCATTTTCTGCGTCTGAATGCTTTAATGCCCCCTCCTCATTTCTCAAAGGGCTAATCGTTCGACGGATTGGTTTACGGCTGTTCACATATCCAAAGAACTCCTTGGGATTGTCCTTACAAAGTCTCGCCACTCGGAGTTCCTCAGACCGCTTTACCGCCCTTATGCTGGACTTCACTCTCCCAGCTAGCCTCCGGTATTCGTCAAAGTCACCCGTGATCTTCGAATGCCGGTACACAGTTCTCTTGTCCCTAAGCAGTTGGCCGATTTCTCGATTAAACCACTTTTGTTGAACAGAAGACTGACGGGGACATTTCAGAGTGATGAAACGTGATTGAAGACTCATGAATGTGGTTTTGAAACTGTCTACGAGTCTTCAACAACATCGCACACTTCTAGCCTCGCGTCAGTCAGTCCAGCACCAAGACCTGCAAAGTCTGTTCTTTTCAAATCGAGTTTCCTCGATTTAATAGTTGCAGGCCCTGCCTACGGGATTTTGACTACAAATCTAATTAGTCGGTGGTCACTGCCACCGAGCTCTTCGCCAACAGAGAGGTCCTTGACGATGTCATCCTCAGAAGTCAAAACCAAGTCGAGGATATTGTCTCCTCTCGTTGGCTCTCTTACCCATTGAGTCAGGAACTCGTTGTTCGCGAACTCCAGGAGTAGTGCGTTTTCGCCACAGGGCTCTCTAGTTTCACAGTCAACTTGTGTGTTGAAATCCCCCATGACGATACACACTCTGTCTTCTTCAAGTTCTCATAGTAGCTGGTACAGATCTCTGTCCTTTTCAACAAGTTGGGCAGGAGGTTTATAAAGCATTAGGTTCCTGTATTTGGCAGGACCTATCTCTAGGTTAACACATAGTACTTCATGGTCGGATACGATGTTGCAATCCGTCGAGTTAAGAGTATCCTTGACGTACAACATCACACCGCCACCCTCTCTGTCTGTCCTATCTTTCAGGAAGAGCTGGTAACCGGGAATCGTGAATTCACCTTCAAAATCTCGGCTTGAGGTTTTTATCCACGACTCCGTTATGGCCACCATCTCCGGTTCTTCTGATGCTACGAGGCCACGAAGTTGTAGAAACTTGTTTCTGATAGACCTCGCATTAAACAGAAGAACTTTGAGGGAGTCCCCTAGTGTAGGACTCCCTACGCTCTTCCGTTTCCCGCTTTCTTTCTCTGTGGCGGGGTCACTCCCCTCTTTGTGACTTCAGAAAAGGTCGTTCCTGGAGTAACACGGGTGTACTGGCGTACGTCCTCCTTTACTCGGGGTCTGGCACTTCTTTGGGTCCGCTCCACAACATCCTGGATCATGTTCGCGAGTGCAGCTTTCCCTTTAAAGGAAAGATGCACTCCGTCCCATTTGTACAGGTCATTTTTCCCGTAAAAGGTGTGGTAGGGGTCTACAAAAAAGACTCCTTCCGCTGTACAAAGATCTCCCAGGCGTTGATTTATGGAGACCTTCCTCGCGTGAGCATTGCGGGATGGACCTCGTCTTGGGAGTATCCCCACCACGACACGTCTGCGCGGTTTTAGCCCACAGTCGTCAACTCCTCCCATAACCGTGGTCAGGATCTTCCCGCTGGTTCCTACTTTACCTCCTCGTAGGTAGAGATCGTTGCCAATTGCCATGAGGGCAGCTACTGAGTTCTCAGAGATGTGGGATTTCTTAGCCTCCACCCTTATTTCTCCGTTGCCCTATCCTGGAAGGCAGCTTACCTTCACACTAGGGTGAAGGCGGGCCGCTAGCAAGGGTTTTAGATCGCGCGCTTGGGAGTCACCGATCACGATGACTCTCGCGCATTTAGATTCAGAGGACATAGGCTTCCCTTTCATATTGGCTCTTTCGATTCCTCTTTCTGTCCCACTTTTTGGGTTTTTTTCTTCTTCTTTTTCTTCTTCGTTTTTTCTTTCGTTTCTACTTTCTCTTCTGTTTTATCTACTGTTTTTCCTTTCTTTCTCTTCCTTTTCTTCTTTTTGACGCCATGAGTAACCCCAGCAGCAGCTGGCTCTGGGACGTCAGATGGATGGCCTATCTCTATCGACGCGGTGCTTGAGGGCTCAACAGAGGAGCCATCGGCGTCTTTGGGAGTTTCTTGATCGTCCTGCTCTACCTTGGTGGCTGTCACCTCTGCAATGATGACTTCGAGACGACGGATTTGAGTCACATGTTCAGATTCGAGAATTTTCACCTTTTCTTCCAGCCGTCGTGATTTTTCCTCAGAAGATTTGAAAAGTTCCTTAAGCTCCTGAAGTTCTGCCCTTAGGACGCTGTCCGTGCAGATATTTCCAGGGTGGCATTTTGAGAACCCTCCCTCCGGAAAATATACACACCACTTGTCCTTTTGGCATGTCGAGCAGGTATATTTTAACGCACCAGGTCCTTTCTTTCCAGTCATGTTTAACACTTCATATCTCTGAATACTTTGTGACTACTCAATAAAAAAGAAAGGGGGTGGTGAGTTCGCCCCGCGTGAGTCGCTTCCGCCTATCCATCGGAGAGGTTTTGGATCTTTCAGAAGGCACGCTCCTTGTGCTGCTGTTCGTCCGACCGAGTCGTTAAACCTCGGCGTGCCGTGGCTCCCATCCAAGCAGCACTGACGGTTTCTTTTTGTATAAGTGGGAGAGATAGGATAAAAGTAAAACAAAAGAAGGATAGATTAGAAAAGGGAAGGAATGACGCACTTACTCTGGAACCTCGTTTCCGACCAAATCGACAAGGAAAGCCCGACCAGAGGTACCCAGAAGAGGTACCCCCACCGACATAGCTCAAAAAGTCAAAGTTACACACAAGCTCTCTTCCCGCGACAAGGGGGCGTCACCTCTCCCTCTACTTTCTTTATGAGAGAGAGAGAGGATGTAAATACTGTCCGCCTGCAGGAAGATCTTGGGAAGATCGGGGAGTGGTCGGACACGTGGCAAATGCCATTTAAAGTGAACAAATGCAAAGTGAAGCAAATCAGCCACAGAAACCCCCAATCTCAGTATATCCTTAAGGGCACTGCTATTGAATCCACCGATACTAAGAAGGACTTGGGTGTAACAATCACTAGTGACCTCAAGTTCTCGAAACAGTGCATTGAGGCGGAGAAAAAGACCCGAAGGATGCTAGGCAATATAAAACGTCAGTTTGGATATCGAAACCAGGAGATTGTACTGTGTTTGTACAACTCACTTGTCCGACCGCACCTGGAGTATGCCGTGCAATTTTGGAGTCCTTCATTTCGAAAGGACATCGCGAGACTGGAACGCGTACAAGCCAGGGCAACCAAACTGATTTCCTCTATCTGACATAAAAGTTAGGAAGATAAATTAAGGGAATTAGATCTGTTCTCGTTGGAAACCCGTAGACTGCGTAGTCAGCTCATCGAAGTTTTCAAAATACTTCGAGGGTTCGACAATGTTGACTACCGGGATATTTTCACACTTGTTAAGAGCAGAACAAGAAATCACGGCTTCAAACTTGAACTGAAGCGTTACAACCACGATCTGTGTGGAAATTTTTTCACTTACAGTATTTGCGGTAGTTGGAACGCACTTCCAGTGGAAGTTGTCAACAGTGAATCTGTTGACCAGTTAAAGTCAAGACTAGACAAGATCTTGGAAAATGGCCGTGAAAGGACGTAAAGCATTTGAGCAGAGACGTGCCCGCTCGACTGCTAGTCCAAAGGTACCCTCATTGAATGTACTGTAAGGTCTTATAGGGTACCTTATTTCCTTGTTGTTACTCCTTGTTGTTACTCTCTCTCTCTCTCTCTCGACGCCCCCTTGTCGTGGGGAGAGAGCTTGCGTGCACCATAGATTTTTCGAGCTATGTCGTCTGGGTATACCTTTATGGTACCCCTGGTAGGGCTACCCTTGTCGAATTGGTCGGGAATGAGATTCCAGACAAAGTGCGTCCATCTTTTACTCTTCCATCCTGTATTATGCTACTGTTTTCTCTATCCCTTCGACTGATTAAAAAAAAAAAACTACTATCCTTTCAGCTTATCCTTCATATATCTAAATTTAAGGATCTGATAGCTCCCTCATGTGTCAGAAGAGAGGCTTTGGAACCTCTAAAAATAGCGCCAATCGGCGCTCACTGGTTGCGAGAGACTAGAACTAGAGTCGTCCTAGGCGCTCAGGCGCGATGAATGGGATGAGGGTAAGTGCCCCGTTTACCCCTTTTTTGGCGCGTAATTACTGACCCTTCCCAGTGTTCCCAGTGACCGTTGAGGGGTGCCTCTGGTAGCAACTGTCCGAGGTGACGGGCCTTGTTTTCAGGTTGGTTGCCAGGCCAACACAAAGGCTTGGGTCAAGTCTCTTGGCGTGGTGGGATATCCATTGAACGCTACGCCGAGATCCTGGCAGCCCTGAAGGGAACTAGCAGGAGTTTAGTACGAGGCATGTTCCGCTGTTCACCTGGTGCGAAATCTATACTCCCCTTCGGAGGCTGTCAATGCTGCTTGGTTGGGAGCCACGGCACGCCGGGCTTGAACGACTCGGTCGGACGAACAGCAGTAAAAGGAGCGTGTCTTCTGAAAGATCCGAAACATCTCTGATGGATAGGCGGGAGTGACCCACGTGGGGTGAACTCATCAACCCGCCTTCTTTTTTATTGAGTGGTCGCAAAGTATTCAGAGATATAAAGTGTTCAGGATGACTGAAAAGAAAGGACCGGCTGCTGTTAAGTACACATGTTCGGTGTGCAAAAAGGATAAGTGTTACGTGGACTTCCCGGAGGAGTGTTACTCGAGATGCCACCCGGCAAGTATCTGTACTGACTGTGTCCTTAAAGGAAAAGTGCAAGAGCTCAAGGATCGATATAGATTATCTGAGCAAAAATCTAAAGCACTGGAGAGGAAGCTGCAGAACTAGAGTCTTAACACGCACGTCAGCTTCGCCGTCTCGATGACAGGATAGCCGAGTTGTCCTCAAGAATAGAGGTCCAGTTAGCTCAGAAGAAGATGAAGTAGAAACAGAAGTTAAACCAGATAAAGATAGGAAAAAGAAAGTAGAAAAAAAGAAGAAAATATGGAGAATAAAGAGGAAACAGAGAAGTCGCTTCCGAAAGGGAAGACTTTGTCCTCTGCAGCCAAATGTGCGAGGGTCATCCTTATCGGTGATTCTCAATCAAGGGATCTGCAGCCCATGCTAGCGGCCCGCCTTCGCACCAGTGTGAGGGTAAGCTGCCTCCCAGGACGTGGAAAGCACCAGATAAGAGTAGAGGCTGAGAAATCTCAGATTTCGGAAAGTTCAGTCGTTGCCCTGATAGTAAGTGGCAACTACTTCTACCTCAGATGCGGTAGGGTAGGCCCTACGGGCGAGATCCTTCGGACGGCCATGGGGGCTGTGGATAACTGTGGGTTGAAAACCCGCAGACGTATTGTGTTCGGGATGCTCCCGAGAAGGGGTCCAAGCCATATCGCTCACTCGAGTAACGTCTCATTGAACCGACGACTAGCAGATTTATGTGCGGCAGAGGGGGTGTTTTTTGTCGACCACTACCGCATCTTTTATGATAGGAACGATCTCTACCAAAGGGATGGGGTGCAACTTTAATTTAAAGGAAAGGCTGTACTCTAAAACCTGATACAAGATGTCGTGGAGCGGACTCAAAGGATGGTCCAGCCCAGAGTGAGGGTGGATGTGCGGCAGTACGCCAAAGTCACCCCTGGAACGACCCTTCGCGGAGGTCACTAGAAAGGGTGCCACCACACCACCTCAAGAGAATAGAGAGACAGGTAAGGTGAGAAACGGAAGAGCGTAGGGAGTCCTACATTCAGGGACTCCCTCAAAGTTCTTCTGTTTAATGCGAGGTCAATGAGAAACAAGTTCCTTGAACTTCGTTGCCTCGTAGCGACGGGAGAACCTGAAATGGTGGCCATAACAGAGTCGTGGGTAACCCCCCATCCAAGCCGAGATTTTAAAGGTGAATTCACGATTTCCAGTTACCAACTCTTCCAAAAAGATAGGCCAGACAGAGAGGGTGGCGGTGTGATGTTGTATGTCAAGGATACACTCAAATCGATGAACTGCAACATTGTATCTGACTACGAGCTACTAGGAGTTGACTGAGATATAGGTCCTGCCAGATACAGGACCCTACTGATTTACAGATCCCCTGCCAAACTCGTTAAAAAGGACAGGGATCTGTACCGGCTACTGCGTGAACTTGTTCAAGACAGTGTATGTATCTCCATGGGTGATTTCAATACCCAAGTTGACTGGGAAACCAGAGAACCCTGTGGCGAGAACGAACTACTACTGGAGTTCGCGAACAACGAGTTCCTAGCTCAATAGGTGAGAGAGCCGACGAGAGGCAATAATACCCTCGACTTGGTTTTCACCTCTGAGAATGACATCGATGAGGATTTCTCTTTAGGCGAAGAGCTCGCTGGCAGTGATCACCGACTAGTCAGATTTATAGTCAAGGTCCCCAAGCTAGAGTCTGCGACTAATAAATCGAGGAAACTTGATTTGAGAAGAGCAGACTGTGCAGGTCTTCGTGCTGGATTGACTGATGCGAGGCTAGAAGTGTGCGAGGATGTTGAAGATTCGTGGAATAGATTCAAAACTACGTTCATGAGTCTTCAATCACGATTCATCCCTTTGAAAAGCCTTTGTCGGTCTTCTGTTCAACCAAAGTGGTTTAATCGAGAGATTGGTCAACTGCTGAAGGAGAAGAGAACGATGTACCGACAGTCAAAGATTTCTGGAGACTTTGAGGACTACCATATACTAGCTTGGAGAGTGAAGTCCAGCATAAGGGCGGCAAAGCGGTCTGAGGAACTCCGAGTGGGGAGACTTTGCAAGGAGAATCCCAAGGAGTTCTTTGGTTATGTAAACAGTCGTAAACCAATCCATCGCACAATTGGTCCTAAGTGAATGAGGAAGGGGCATTAAAACACTCAGATGCAGAAAATGCTAACCTCCTCAACGACTACTTCTCTTCAGTGTTTACTGAAGAGTGTGGTCCCACCCCCCAGCCCATGGATTCTTACTTGGGGGAAAAAGTAGAGGTAATGGACTTCACCCAAGGAGAAATAGAAAAAAAAATCATTAATCTAAAGACGAATAAGTCCCCTGGCCCGGACGCGTTTCTACCTAAAGTGTTGAAAAAAGTGCGCGATTAAGTGTCATGACATCTGAGCACAATCTTCAACATGTCAATCCGGACCGGATGCGTTCATAAAGACGCGTGAAGCGAAGGTGACTCCTATCTTCAAGAAAGGAGACCCTAGCCAGCCGTTTATCTACCGACATATTAGCTAAACCTCAATAGTCGGTAAACTCATGGAAAGCATGATGGTGGACAAAATGACGTCGTATTTAGAGTCCAACTTACGATTGAGGAGTTTCCAGCACGGGTTCTGAATGCAACGGTCATGCCTAACGAATCTTGTGAAATTCTTCCACTTCGTTTTCAGTGAGCACGACCGGGATAAGGCGGTGGATGTTATCTACTTAGACTCTCAAAAAGCCTTCAATAAGGGACCACACCACCTTCTCCTCCGGAAAGTGCGTGCGCTTGGCATAGACGGGAATGTAGCAAATTGGATAGATAACTAGCTAAGTGGCAGACGGCAACGGGTAGTGGTGAATGGACAGTCTTCTGAGTGGGTGCCCGTTACTAGCAGTGTTCCTCAAGGTTCTGTCCTTGGACCACTACTGTTCATCATCTACGTCAACGACATGGACGGTGACATGGTTGCCAAGATTTCTAAATTTGCTGATGATACCAAGCTTGGTATAAACGTCGCAAAGGAAGGAAATACTGCCCGCTTTCAAGATGATCTTCGGAAGATTGGAGAGTGGTCGGTAACGTGGCAAATGCCTTTTAACGTGAATAAATGCAAAGAGATGCATCTTGGCCACCGAAACCCCCAATATCAGTATATCCTTAAGGGCAGTGCTTTTGAATCCACCGACACTTAGAAGGACTTGGGTGTAACTATCACTAGTGATCTCAAGTTCTCGAGGCAGTGTATTGAGGCGGAGAATAAATCCCAAAGGATGTTAGGTTATATAAAGCGACAATTTGAGTATCATAACAAGGAGATAGTACTGTGTTTGTATAACTCCCTTGTCCGACCGCACCTGGAGTATGCCGTACAATTTTTGAGTCCTTCGCTTCGAAAGGATATTGCAAGATTAGAACGTGTGCAAGCCAGAGCACCTAAACTGATTCCCTCTATTAGACACAAGAGTTACGAAGATAGATTACTGGAATTAAACTTGTTCTCGCTGGTGACCCGGAGACTGCGTGGTCAGCTTATCGAAGTGTTCAAAATACTTCGAGGCATCGACATTTTAGACTACAGGGATATTTTCCAGCTTAGCGAGAGCAGAACAAGAAATCACGGTTACAAACTTGAACTGAAGCGTTACCAGCGTGATATGTGTGGGAAATCTTTCGCATATAGCATCTGCGGCACTTTGAACGCATTCCAGTGGAAGTTGTCAACAACAATTCTGTTGAACAGTTCAAGTCGAGACTAGACAAAGTCTTGAAAAATAGCCACTTGGAGACTTGAAGCGTGGCGCGAGTGCTCAAGTGTTCACTCAAAGGTATCCTCTTTGAAAGGATCGTAAGGTCTAACAGGGTACCTCTTTTCCTTGTTACTCTCTCTCTCTTTCTCTCTCTCTCTCTTTCTTTCTTTTTTGGCCTCCTCTCTCGCTTAAATTCATTTGACCTTCGGTCCTTCAAACTCTTAGCCTTTTATCCATTTCAGAAGCATCAAACATTTCTCAAACTCTCTTCAAATTCTCAAACTACCCTTAAACTAAACTCTGATTAACGAGGGCATTCGGCACTAAACATCGTTTCGAATAAGTTTTCTGGAGAGATCACTATACTTTCCAAATCAATTGGAGACGAACGTCTCTCACTTAAGCGCTACCATCTTGTTTAGCCCTGCCCTGCTTTCAGGGTAACAATTCTAACACCTGCGGTGCGTGGATGACTCACAGTGCACATTGTACTGGTGAAAGATGAGACGAATCTCGAAACCAGCCATGTACTTAGAGATAAAATGTTCTCATAATACTTCTTCTCTTGATTTATCAGTGTGAACGGGACTCTACAAACTTGTAAGTTCTACTTTGACTTTCAGCCCTGTGTGTTCGCACCTACATGGTAATTTGAGTGACCTTATCCCCATTTACCGCCCTTACCCTTGCCCATTTTGTTCTATCTTTCGTCATCGTACCCTGTAACCTATGTCCTATTCTATAGGCCAGTGGATCTCTAGAAATAGAGAGAGTACCCTCTTCCCCACACCTATTATTACATCTCCATGTAGCACTTTCTTCCCCAGCTAGGGAGTATCAGATATAGCATAGGCAGCAATGCTACAGTTGAACATCGAGAGGACTGCTTTCCCTACCTGCCCCAACACCCCCAGGGAGGATCTTCCAAACATTTCCACTGCATCTCTGCCACTTTACAGATCTCTCCAAGGAGAGGTTCGCGGAGAAGCCGTCGTTACTTTTAGGGAATAATACTACTACTCTTTCCTCCTTCCCTCTAGCATATTTATTGCTAATACTAATATTTAAGACTCGCCCCCTACTACACGGGGGGGGGGGGTGAGGTATTAATTATAAAACCAGCCCCGAGTCATATGTAGGGGCTTTCCCGGGAGATTTCTCAGCGCGGCCAGTTGAACCCAGTACTCAAATTTGATGCTTAGCTGAGTAGAACCACCGCTTCCGATTACAGTAAGGTTAGGCCACATCGAATGTGGTTAGTCGCCGGAGGAACTACAGCACACTACAGCTACAACACACAGCACCCAATCACGATGAAGGCCCATTGCCGTGACAAGACATCCTTTTGAAATGACAAAAGTCTCTTTGATAGGACAAAAATCCTGTTGATAGGACAAAACGTCCCATTGTTATGAAAAAAATTCATTTGATTTTACTAATAGTCCCTTTGATATGACAAAACGTCCTTTTTATATGACAAAAGTCCCTTTGATAGGTTAAAAATCCTGTTGATATGACAAAACGTCCCATTGTTATGACAAAACTTTCATTTGATTTGACTAAAAGTCCCTTTCATATGACAAAACGTCCTTTTGATATGACAAAAGTCCCTTTGATATGACAAAACGTCCTTTTTCTAGGACAGAAGTCCCTTTGATAGGACAAAAATCCTGTTGATAGGACAAAACGTGCCATTGTTATGACAAAACTTCCATTTGATCTGACTAGAAGGCACTTTGATATGACAAAACGTCCTTTTGATATGACAAAAGTCCCTTTGATATGACAAGACGTCATTTTGAAATGACAAAAGTCTCTTTGATAGAATAAAAATCCTTTAGATAGCTCACAAACGTACCATTGTTATGGCAAAACTGCCATTGATTTGACTAAAAGTCCCTTTGATATGAAAAAACGTCCTTTTTATATGACAAATGTCCTTTTTATATGACAAAAGTGCCTTTGATAGGACAAAAATCCTGTTGATAGGACAAAACGTGCCATTGTTATGACAAAACTTCCATTTGATCTGACTAAAAGTCCCTTTGATATGACAAAACGTCCTTTTGAAATGACAAAAGTCTCTTTGATAGGATAAAAATCCTGTAGACAGGACACAAACGTACCATTGTTATGACAAAACTGCCATTTGATTTGACTAAAAGTCACTTTGATATGAAAAAATGTCCTTTTTATATGACAAATGTCATTTTTATATGACAAAAGTACCTTTGATAGGATCAAAATACTGTTGATAGGACAAAACGTCCCATTGTTATGAAAAAACTTCATTTGATTTGACCAAAAAAAACTTTGATATGACAAATCGTCCTTTTTATATGACAAAATTTCCATTGATAGGACAAAAACCCGGTTGATAGGACAAAATGTCCCATTGTTATGACAAAACTTCCATTTGATTTGACTAAAAATCCCTTTGATAGGTTAAAAATCCTGTTGATAAGACAAAACGTGCCATTGTTATGACAAAACTTCCATTTAATTTGACTAAAAGCCCCTTTGATATGACAAAACGTCCTTTTGAGATGACAAAAGTCCCTTTGATATGGCAAAACGTCCTTTTTATATGAGAAAATTCCCTTTGATAAGACAAAAATCCTCTGGATAGGACAAAACGTCCCATTGTTATGAAAAAACTTCTATTTGATTTGACTAAAAGTCCCTTTGATAGGACCAAAATCCTGTTGATAGGACAAAACGTGCCATTGTTATGACAAAACTTCCATTTAATTTGACTAAAAGTCACTTTGATATGATAACGTCCCTTTGACATGACAAAACGTCCTTTTGGTAGGACAAAACGACCCTTTGGTATGACAATGTCCCTTTGATATGAAAATAAGGTCCATTTAATATGACAAAACTTCCCTTTGATATAAGAAAAAGACTTTTGGATAGGACAAAACGTACCTTTGATATGACAAACGTCCCTTTGATACGACAAAACGTCCCTTAGATAAGACAAAACGTCCCTTTAATGTGATGTTTTAATGTAACTCCTTGATAGAACGTTTTGTCCTATCAAAGGGACAAAACATCCCTTTAATATGACGAAATTTTTCCTTTGATGTGAACAAAAATGTTCCTTTGGAATTACAAACGTCCCATTAATGAGAAAAAAGGTCCTTTTGTTATGACTAAAAGTCCCTTTAATATCCCAAAACTCCCCTTTAAGATGACAAGATGTCCCTTTGATGTGACATAAAAGTCCGTTGGATATAAAAACAACGTCCATTTGAAAGAGATTTTTCCCCTTTCCTTGCCTTACGTTCGCAGGCAGCAACAGTGGCTAGAGGCGAAGACTCGTTCCGCATGATTTCCCTTCTATTCGACAAGCAAAAAACTCGAGGAATTGACTTAAAACTGCATGGCAGAACAGATGCGCTTTTACATTTGTCTACTCTTGGATAATCATAACAGATTTTCTTCTCGAATTTAAATAAAAATATAAATGAGTCCATTACCCTTTGAAAGTTTGTAGGGGGAGATATGTTAAGAGAGAGGTTAAGGCAGCAGTGGGCTGGCAAGGCACCAAATTTTTCAATGGACAGCCTCAGCAATTTGCCTACCCTCCTCTTGCCAACCCCCTGCGGATTCAAAACAGTAGAAAACTGGCCAAATGCAAATGGTATGAAGGGAAATCTGTGTCTGCTTATGGACACAAATTTTGCAATAACGACTGACTCTTGCTCACAATAAATTGTATGCAACTACTCCATATTTGCTTTTGCTTTTATTCACCTCCGAAATCAACGATGGCCTAGAGTACCAGGAATGAATTTGGAGGACGTAGAATGTATACGTTTTGGGGATTATGTGCTTTATTAGTTACGGAGTAATTAATTAAACGATATTAATTGAGTATGCGATATAATATGGTGACACATAAAGGATGGAATTATTCACTTCAACGGAAATTAGTAATGATAACGAATTTACTATTATTGCACTGAATATATCGCTTCACTTAGAGACTGGCGTGAGGCGGAGGTGACTCCTATCTTCAAGAAAGGAGACCGTAACCAACCGTCGAACTACTGACCTATCAGTCTGACTTCGATAGTCGGTAAACTCATGGAAAGCATCATGGTGAACAAAGTGACGTCGTATTTAGAGTCAAACCTGCTACTGAGGAGTTCCCAGCACGGCTTCCGAAGGCAACGGTCATGCCTGACGAACCTTGTAGAATTCTTCCACTTCGTTTTCAGTGAGCACGATCGGGACAAGGCGGTGGATGTGGTCTACTTAGACTTTCAGAAAGCCTTTGATAAGGTACCACACCGCCGCCTTCTCCGGAAAGTGCGAGCGCTTGGCATAGACTGAAAATTAGCCGGCTGGATCGAGAACTGGCTAAGTGGCAGACGGCAACGGGTGGTGGTGAATGGACAGTCTTCTGAGTGGGTGCCCGTTACTAGCGGTGTTCCTCAAGGTTCTGTCCTTGGACCACTACTGTTCATCATCTACGTCAACGACATGGACGGTGACATGGTTGCCAAGATTTCTAAATTTGCTGATGATACCAAGCTTGGTATAAACGTCGCAAAGGAAGGAAATACTGCCCGCTTTCAAGATGATCTTCGGAAGATTGGAGAGTGGTCGGTAACGTGGCAAATGCCTTTTAACGTGAATAAATGCAAAGAGATGCATCTTGGCCACCGAAACCCCCAATATTAGTATATCCTTAAGGGCACTGCTATGGAATCCACCAACACTGAGAAGCACTTGGGTGTAACAATCACTAGTGACCTCAAGTTCTCGGAACAGTGCATTGGGGCGGAGAAAAAGGCCCAAAGGATGCTAGGCTATATTAAGCGCCAGTTTGGTTATCGGAACCAGGAGATTGTACTGTGCCTGTACAACTCACTTGCCTGACCGTACCTGGAATATGCCATACAATTTTGGAGTCCTTCATTGCGAAAGGACATCGCGAGATTGGAACGCGTACAAGCTAGGGCAACCAAACTGATTCCCTCTATCCGACATACAAGTTATGAGGATAGACTAAGGGAGTTCGATCTGTTTTCGCTGGAAACCCGTAGACTGCGTGGTCAACTCATCGAAGTCTTCAAAATACTTCGAGGGTTCGACAATGTTGACTACCGGGATATTTTCACACTCAGTGAGAGCAGAACAAGAAATCACGGCTTCAAACTTGAACTGAAGCGTTACCAGCGTGATATGTGTGGGGAATCTTTCGCATATAGCATCTGCGGCACTTTGAACGCATTCCAGTGGAAGTTGTCAACAACAATTCTGTTGAACAGTTCAAGTCGAGACTAGACAAAGTCTTGAAAAATAGCCACTTGGAGACTTGAAGCGTGGCGCGAGTGCTCAAGTGTTCACTCAAAGGTATCCTCTTTGAAAGGATCGTAAGGTCTAACAGGGTACCTCTTTTCCTTGTTACTCTCTCTCTCTTTCTCTCTCTCTCTCTTTCTTTCTTTTTTGGCCTCCTCTCTCGCTTAAATTCATTTGACCTTCGGTCCTTCAAACTCTTAGCCTTTTATCCATTTCAGAAGCATCAAACATTTCTCAAACTCTCTTCAAATTCTCAAACTACCCTTAAACTAAACTCTGATTAACGAGGGCATTCGGCACTAAACATCGTTTCGAATAAGTTTTCTGGAGAGATCACTATACTTTCCAAATCAATTGGAGACGAACGTCTCTCACTTAAGCGCTACCATCTTGTTTAGCCCTGCCCTGCTTTCAGGGTAACAATTCTAACACCTGCGGTGCGTGGATGACTCACAGTGCACATTGTACTGGTGAAAGATGAGACGAATCTCGAAACCAGCCATGTACTTAGAGATAAAATGTTCTCATAATACTTCTTCTCTTGATTTATCAGTGTGAACGGGACTCTACAAACTTGTAAGTTCTACTTTGACTTTCAGCCCTGTGTGTTCGCACCTACATGGTAATTTGAGTGACCTTATCCCCATTTACCGCCCTTACCCTTGCCCATTTTGTTCTATCTTTCGTCATCGTACCCTGTAACCTATGTCCTATTCTATAGGCCAGTGGATCTCTAGAAATAGAGAGAGTACCCTCTTCCCCACACCTATTATTACATCTCCATGTAGCACTTTCTTCCCCAGCTAGGGAGTATCAGATATAGCATAGGCAGCAATGCTACAGTTGAACATCGAGAGGACTGCTTTCCCTACCTGCCCCAACACCCCCAGGGAGGATCTTCCAAACATTTCCACTGCATCTCTGCCACTTTACAGATCTCTCCAAGGAGAGGTTCGCGGAGAAGCCGTCGTTACTTTTAGGGAATAATACTACTACTCTTTCCTCCTTCCCTCTAGCATATTTATTGCTAATACTAATATTTAAGACTCGCCCCCTACTACACGGGGAAGGGGGGGTGAGGTATTAATTATAAAACCAGCCCCGAGTCATATGTAGGGGCTTTCCCGGGAGATTTCTCAGCGCGGCCAGTTGAACCCAGTACTCAAATTTGATGCTTAGCCGAGTAGAACCACCGCTTCCGATTACAGTAAGGTTAGGCCACATCGAATGTGGTTAGTCGCCGGAGGAACTACAGCACACTACAGCTACAACACACAGCACCCAATCACGATGAAGGCCCATTGCCGTGACAAGACATCCTTTTGAAATGACAAAAGTCTCTTTGATAGGACAAAAATCCTGTTGATAGGACAAAACGTCCCATTGTTATGAAAAAAATTCATTTGATTTTACTAATAGTCCCTTTGATATGACAAAACGTCCTTTTTATATGACAAAAGTCCCTTTGATAGGTTAAAAATCCTGTTGATATGACAAAACGTCCCATTGTTATGACAAAACTTTCATTTGATTTGACTAAAAGTCCCTTTCATATGACAAAACGTCCTTTTGATATGACAAAAGTCCCTTTGATATGACAAAACGTCCTTTTTCTAGGACAGAAGTCCCTTTGATAGGACAAAAATCCTGTTGATAGGACAAAACGTGCCATTGTTATGACAAAACTTCCATTTGATCTGACTAAAAGTCACTTTGATATGACAAAACGTCCTTTTGATATGACAAAAGTCCCTTTGATATGACAAGACGTCATTTTGAAATGACAAAAGTCTCTTTGATAGAATAAAAATCCTTTAGATAGCTCACAAACGTACCATTGTTATGGCAAAACTGCCATTGATTTGACTAAAAGTCCCTTTGATATGAAAAAACGTCCTTTTTATATGACAAATGTCCTTTTTATATGACAAAAGTGCCTTTGATAGGACAAAAATCCTGTTGATAGGACAAAACGTGCCATTGTTATGACAAAACTTCCATTTGATCTGACTAAAAGTCCCTTTGATATGACAAAACGTCCTTTTGAAATGACAAAAGTCTCTTTGATAGGATAAAAATCCTGTAGATAGGACACAAACGTACCATTGTTATGACAAAACTGCCATTTGATTTGACTAAAAGTCACTTTGATATGAAAAAATGTCCTTTTTATATGACAAATGTCATTTTTATATGACAAAAGTACCTTTGATAGGATCAAAATACTGTTGATAGGACAAAACGTCCCATTGTTATGAAAAAACTTCATTTGATTCGACCAAAAAAAACTTTGATATGACAAATCGTCCTTTTTATATGACAAAATTTCCATTGATAGGACAAAAACCCGGTTGATAGGACAAAACGTCCCATTGTTATGACAAAACTTCCATTTGATTTGACTAAAAATCCCTTTGATAGGTTAAAAATCCTGTTGATAAGACAAAACGTGCCATTGTTATGACAAAACTTCCATTTAATTTGACTAAAAGCCCCTTTGATATGACAAAACGTCCTTTTGAGATGACAAAAGTCCCTTTGATATGGCAAAACGTCCTTTTTATATGAGAAAATTCCCTTTGATAAGACAAAAATCCTCTGGATATGACAAAACGTCCCATTGTTATGAAAAAACTTCTATTTGATTTAACTAAAAGTCCCTTTGATAGGACCAAAATCCTGTTGATAGGAAAAAACGTGCCATTGTTATGACAAAACTTCCATTTAATTTGACTAAAAGTCACTTTGATATGATAACGTCCCTTTGACATGACAAAACGTCCTTTTGGTAGGACAAAACGACCCTTTGGTATGACAATGTCCCTTTGATATGAAAATAAGGTCCATTTAATATGACAAAACTTCCCTTTGATATAAGAAAAAGGCTTTTGGATAGGACAAAACGTCCCTTTGATATGACAAACGTCCCTTTGATACGACAAAACGTCCCTTAGATAAGACAAAACGTCCCTTTAATGTGATGTTTTAATGTAACTCCTTGATAGAACGTTTTGTCCTATCAAAGGGACAAAACATCCCTTTGATAAGACAAAACGTCCCTTTAATATGACGAAATTTTTCCTTTGATGTGAACAAAAATGTTCCTTTGAAATTACAAACGTCCCATTAATGAGAAAAAAGGTCCTTTTGTTATGACTAAAAGTCCCTTTGAAAACCCAAAACTCCCCTTTAAGATGACAAGATGTCCCTTTGATGTGACATAAAAGTCCGTTGGATATAAAAACAACGTCCATTTGAAAGAGATTTTTCCCCTTTCCTTGCCTTACGTTCGCAGGCAGCAACAGTGGCTAGAGGTGAAGACTCGTTCCGCATGATTTCGCTTCTATTCGACAAGCAAAAAAACTCGAGGAATTGACTTAAAACTGCATGGCAGAACAGATGCGCTTTTACATTTGTCTACTCTTGGATAATCATAACAGATTTTCTTCTCGAATTTAAATAAAAATATAAATGAGTCCATTACCCTTTGAAAGTTTGTAGGGGGAGATATGTTAAGAGAGAGGTTAAGGCAGCAGTGGGCTGGCAAGGCACCAAATTTTTCAATGGACAGCCTCAGCAATTTGCCTACCCTCCTCTTGCCAACCCCCTGCGGATTCAAAACAGTAGAAAACTGGCCAAATGCAAATGGTATGAAGGGAAATCTGTGTCTGCTTATGGACACAAATTTTGCAATAACGACTGACTCTTGCTCACAATAAATTGTATGCAACTACTCCATATTTGCTTTTGCTTTTATTCACCTCCGAAATCAACGATGGCCTAGAGTACCAGGAATGAATTTGGAGGACGTAGAATGTATACGTTTTGGGGATTGTGTGCTTTATTAGTTACGGAGTAATTAATTAAACGATATTAATTGAGTATGCGATATAATATGGTGACACATAAAGGATGGAATTATTCACTTCAACGGAAATTAGTAATGATAACGAATTTACTATTATTGCACTGAATATATCGCTTCACTTAGAGACTGGCGTGAGGCGGAGGTGACTCCTATCTTCAAGAAAGGAGACCGTAACCAACCGTCGAACTACTGACCTATCAGTCTGACTTCGATAGTCGGTAAACTCATGGAAAGCATCATGGTGGACAAAGTGACGTCGTATTTAGAGTCAAACCTGCTACTGAGGAGTTCCCAGCACGGCTTCCAAAGGCAACGGTCATGCCTGACGAACCTTGTAGAATTCTTCCACTTCGTTTTCAGTGAGCACGATCGGGACAAGGCGGTGGATGCGGTCTACTTAGACTTTCAGAAAGCCTTTGATAAGGTACCACACCGCCGCCTTCTCCGGAAAGTGCGAGCGCTTGGCATAGACGGAAAGGTAGCCGGCTGGATCGAGAACTGGCTAAGTGGCAGACGGCAACGGGTGGTGGTGAATGGACAGTCTTCTGAGTGGGTGCCCGTTACTAGCGGGGTGCCTCAAGGTTCTGTCCTGGGACCACTACTATTCATCATCTACGTCAATGACATGGACGGTGACATGGTTGCGAAGATTTCCAAATTTGCCGACGATACCAAGCTTAGTATGAACGTTGCAAAGGATGGAAATACTGCCCGCCTGCAGGAAGATCTTGGGAAGATTGGGGAGTGGTCGGACACGTGGCAAATGCCTTTTAACGTGAACAAATGCAAAGTGATGCATATCGGCCACCGAAACCCCCAATCTCAGTATATCATTAAGGGCACTGCTATGGAATCCACCAACACTGAGAAGGACTTGGGTGTAACAATCACTAGTGACCTCAAGTTCTCGGAACAGTGCATTGGGGCGGAGAAAAAGGCCCAAAGGATGCTAGGCTATATTAAGCGCCAGTTTGGTTATCGGAACCAGGAGATTGTACTGTGCCTGTACAACTCACTTGTCCGACCGTACCTGGAATATGCCATACAATTTTGGAGTCCTTCATTGCGAAAGGACATCGCGAGATTGGAACGCGTACAAGCTAGGGCAACCAAACTGATTCCCTCTATCCGACATACAAGTTATGAGGATAGACTAAGGGAGTTCGATCTGTTTTCGCTGGAAACCCGTAGGCTGCGTGGTCAACTCATCGAAGTCTTCAAAATACTTCGAGGGTTCGACAATGTTGACTATCGGTATATTTTCACACTGAGTGAGAACAGAACGCGCAATCACGGCTTCAAACTTGAACTGAAGCGTTACAACCGCAATCTGTGTGGAAATTTTTTCACGAACAGTATCTGCGGTAAGTGGAATGCACTTCCAGTGGAAGTTGTCAGCAGTAAATCTGTTGACCAGTTCAAGTCAAGACTAGACAAAGTCTTGAAAAGTTGCCGTTTAGGGACGCAAAACAATTGAGCAGCCATGTGCCCGCTCGATTGCTCGTCCAAAGGTACCCTCTTTGAATGGACGGTAAGGTCTCCTAAGGTACTTACTTTCCTTGTTACTTGTTACTCGCCACTCGGAGTTCCTCAGACCGCTTAGCCGCCCTTATGCTGGACTTCACTCTCCTGGCTAGCCTCCGGTATTCGTCAAATTCACTGGAGATCTTCGATTGCCGGTAAACAGTTCTCTTCTCCCTAAGCAGTTGGCCGATTTCTCGATTAAACCACTTGGTTGAACAGAAGACCGACGCAAGCATTTCAGAGGGATAAAACGCGATTGAAGACTCATTAATGTGGTTTTGAAACTATTCCACGAGTCTTCAACAGCATCGCACACTTCTAGCCTCACGTCAGTCAGTCCAGCACGAAGGCTTGCAAAGTTTGCTCTTCTCAAGTCAAATGTCCTCGATTGACTGGCAACAGACCTTACCTTCGGGATCTTGACGCTAAATCTAACTAGCTGGTCATCACTGCCACTTAGCTCTTCGCCTACAGAGAGATCCTCAACGATATCATCCTTAGAGGTCAAAACCAAGTCGAGGATATTGTCTCCTCTTGTCGGTTCTGTGACTCATTGAGTGAGGAACTCGTTGTTGGCGAACTCCAAGAGTAGCGCGCTCTCGCCACAGGCTGCTCTGGTTTCCCAGTCAACTTGGCTGTTGAAATCGCCCATAACGATGCCCACTCTGCCTTGAACCATCTCACCCAGCAGCTGGTACAGTTCCCTGTCCTTCTCAACGGGTTGGGAAGGGGGTTTGTAAAGCAGCAGGGTCCTGTATCTGACAGGACCGATCTCTAGGTCAACGCCTAGGAGCTCGTGGTCGGATATAACGTTGGAGTTCGTAGATTTGATTGTATCCTTGACATACAACATTACACCACCACCCTCTCCGTCTGGCCTACCTTTGTAAAAGAGTTGGTAGCCAGGAACCGTGAATCCGCCTTCAAAGTCTCGGTTTGAGGTTTTTATCCACGATTCTGTTATGGCTACCATTTCGGGTTCTTCCGTCGCTACGAGGCCACAGAGCTCAGGAAACTTGTTACTGATTGACCTCGCATTGAACAGAAGAACTTTCAGGGATGCCCCTAATGTAGGACCCCCTATACTCTTCCGTTTCCCGCCTTCTTGTTTGTCGTGGTGGCACCATTTTTGACAACCTCCGAGAAGGTTGTTTGGGGAGTGACTCGGGCGTACCGGCGTACGTTCGCCTTCGAAATGGGTCGGACACTCTTCTGGGTGCGCTCCACGACATCCTGGATGAAGTTAGCTAGGAACGCCTTGCTCTTGAAAGAGAGGTGCACCCCATCCCTTTGGTAGAGATCTTTTCTACCATAGAATACGGCGTAGGGGTCGACAAAAAAGACACCCTCCGCCGTACAGAGGTCTGCAAGGCGCAAGTTTAGGGACATGTTTCTCACGTGGGCAGTCCGGCTTGGTCCCCACCTCGGGAGCATCCCCACTACGACGCGTCTGTGGGTTTTCAATCCACAGTCGTCGACAGCGCCCATAACTGTCCTCATAATCTCGCCTGTAGGGCCTACCCTACCTCCTCTGCGGTAGAGGTCGTTGCCACTTACCATAAGGGCAACGACTGAAGTCTCTGAAATCTGAGACTTCTCGGCCTCAGCTCTTACCTGCTTATTCCCACAGCCTGGGAGGAAGCTCACCTTAACGCTTGTGCGAAGGCGGGCCGCTAGCAGGATCTTCAGACCCCGTGCTTGAGAATCACCAATAAGGGTGACTGTGATAGAACGGTCTGAGGCCGCTTAAATTACCGCTATCACATGTTGTTTAGAAACACGTTGCTACCCACGTGCATCTTCGCGTCGAAGCCGGGTGCCTTATCGCCACCTGAGTCAATATTTAACCAAGGATGTCATTCATCCCCCCCCCCCGTCCCGTTTCGCCCCATGCGTCGATCTCGCCAGATTGAGTTAGGCTTATGAGCAGATAAGGTATGTTCCAACGCACGGTGGGGCAGTCCCTCGAAGCCCCCACTCCATTGTCCCCTACGCCAAGGAAATGGCTTCGACTACTTATACTTTAGCATTTTCCAATAAGATCAGATCAGATCCAGATTATCTTCGCGAGACATCACTCCGATCCGGTCTCACCTTGTGCACCAGGGGCCCTTCTACCTCGAGATCCACTATTTTTGTCCAGAAGAGGACAATATCCCTTGAGTACAAAGGTTCGAGCATTCAAGACGCCAAGTCCACAAGGCATCCCTCCCTGCTGTTCAGAAAGAGAACAACGTTAGAACAGCTATTGTTCTTTGAACCCGTTGACAAGAGACGGTTCTCACCCCCCATCCCTGTTGTTCAGAAAGAGAACAACGTTAGAACAGCCATTGTTCTTTGAGCCCGTTGACAAGAAACGGTTATCACCCCCCCCCCTGTTGTTCAGAATGAGAACAACGTTATAACAGCCATTGTTCTTTGAGTCCATTGACAAGAAACGGTTCTCCCCCTCCCCCTCCCCTGTTGTTCAGAAAGAGAAAAACGTTAAAACAGCCATTGTTCTTTGAGCTCGTTGACAAGAAACGGTTCTCACCCTCCCCCCCTGTTGTTCAGAAACAGATCAACGTTAGAACAGCCATTGTTCTTTGAGCCCGTAGGCAAGAGACGCCCCCCCCATCCTGTTGTTCAGAAGAGAACAACGTTAGAACAGCCATTGTTCTTCAAGCCCGTTCGTCAAGAAACGGTTCTCATTCCCAAGACGTCACGTCACGATAATTTAATTCCCCCCCTTCGGCTGCAACTCGCCAGCGGACCGAAGATTTCTTCGCGTCGCCTCCCTCTGCACTACAACTTGTAATTACGTAAGTTGAGCATTACCTTTGATTATCTAACCTTCCGTCAACCCTACCCTGTGCTTTAAATGGTTTAGCGAACCATCCCATCCCTTTAATTTTTATTTGTTTACCTTTTTAAATCTCTCCTAATCTTCATCCTCGGATTAGTCAGATATTCCCACGTTCCCTTTCCATTCTCCGTTTATGTAAACATTTTTCTTTTTGTGTGTTGTTGATAGTTTAATTAATAAAACTCTATTTTATTAATGATAGCCATATTATTATCCTTGAGCCCAGTTCCACTTCTTAAGCATATTGAAGATAAATAACCTCGGTCAATCAGATTTACCACGCACTCGAAATATAAGAATAGTTCCCTCAACGAATAGTTATATATGGTATATCGTCGAGAGTCTATTCTACGACATATATATATATATATATATATATATATATATATATATATATTATTTAAATTTGGTATCAAGTGTGTAAGGTTTAACGCTATATCTTTGCAAACACTGGTCTCAGTCGAGTAAAACATAGTGTTATTCGTTATAAGAATAGAGTATAGTAGTTCCCTTTTGTTTTAACGATTGCTACCCATTTGTTTTGAAACTTAAGAAGCTGGAGTAGTTCAAGGAACTGTTATAATAATTTGTTTGTGTTTTTTTTTGTGTGATTTTAGTCATTGGTTATCTAGATCGAGAAACCAATTACGAATAGGTCAGTGCACATATTTAGGTAGGCTAACTCTCTAGAAGGCATAATTCTTATTGCAAGGAATTTAGTTGGTTGACTATTGCACCCCCAAGTGCAAATATGACTCAGTTCGAAATCTTCAAAGCGCAAGGAGAATCCTTGAGACTTTCCGGAAGAGAATTGATTGAGTACGTTCAAGAGGAGCAACGAACCGAAAGAGGTAGAGAAATTCAACGAGAAGAAAGAGAAAGAGAAATCCAACGAGAAGAAAGAGAAAGAGAGGAACGGAAAAGACAAGCTTAACTTCACCATCATATTGAAATGGCTCGTGTAGAAGCTGAAATACAATCAGCCAGTTAACGTTCAGAAGCCCCGCCCAATCTCCCACTTAAGCTCCCCAATTTCAGGGATGGAGAGGATTTCGGAGCATTTTTAGCCCACTTCGAAAAGATCCTAGAAATCAATAACCTGGATATGGAGGCTGAAGGTGTAGTAAGATTACTTCCCTTGTTAAATTGTAAATTGCGCGAGATTTTCATATTTTTACCATCTGAATGTACAATTAACTACAGCACCTTAAAAGCTGAGTTATTGGCCGCTCATAATATAACTCCCGATTTCTACCGACAAGAATTTCGAGGAGGTCGTATTAAACCCGGACAAACGTTCCGTCAATTCGGATACATTCTTCAGAGGAATTTTAAATTTTGGTTAGAATCCTCAAAGATTGATCCTAACTACGAGTCCTTAACAGACTTCGTGTTGCGGGATCAAGTTTTGGCGTCTCTCCCGACGGAGATCCGCGCGTTCGTCAAGGATCGTCGGTGCCAGACCTTTAAAAAATTTATCGAAGAAGCGGATGTCTATCCTGCAAGCCATAATTTATACCCCAAGGAGAATCGAACTTCTCACCAACCACCCTACCAGGAAAGAAGGAAGGATTCGCGCCCCTTCCCAGGAAAGCTGACGAAGTTTCCGGGCCCCGTAAAACCCCAAAACTTCTTGCCCCAAAACCAACAACGGGACACCAAACCTCCCGTTAAGATTTCTCCTCCATCACTCTTCCCGAAGCGACCAATCATATGCTTCACCTGCGGTATAGAAAACCACATGAGCTGGAATTGCCCCTAAAATTCTAGGCTTAAAAGCGGACCAGCCCACCAAGTTTACCAGATTAATGCCACCCCGGCTTTCCCGGTGGTACAGACCCAAGCAGCAACTTCTCCCCCTCCGTCAGGCCACCAGGTAAATTTTATCTTTGACAAAAGTTCACCGGGAACTTTGAAATTTGAGGAGGGCAGCGTGAACGGCTGCCGTGTATCGACTCTCGTCAGGGACACAGGGGGCACGTGTTTCATCGTGTCCGACGAACTCCTTTCCCCAGTGGACCCTAACCACGAAAGATTTGCGGTGGTACATGACTACCTTGGGCGGGCGAACCAATTCCCCGTCGTTAGATGTTACCTGCAGTGTCAATATTATGATGGCTGGGCTGAAGTCATTTCAGCATCCATACAATTCTTTTCCGTACTTATAGGACAGAGCCCCTGAAATAAGTTCCGACCCTGAGTCCCAGGCCCTTCTTCCTCGAGGCCGAGCTAAGAAAGCAGCCCAGGAGCCTGTCCTCATCAGAACCCCGATACCGTCCGAATTCTCGGAGATCCTTAACCAGGACTTTAGATCGGCACAAAAGGAGTGTGAAGTACTAACACCCTTAGGGGAAAAGGCTCAAAACAAGGACACGGAGAATGTCCGTGGACCCAAAGAAAAAAAGTACCCCCAACGTGCCCATGGAGATACGTTCGTAGCACTGGACGAAACATCGGCGCTTGAAGAGGATTACCCCGCGGAGTCCCTTAATGAAAAACATACATTGTGCATTCAACCTGATGCCAATTACCCTCTTCCTTCCCTACCAGGCGAGTCTTTTGAACCCTCTGACCTGGATATCGACGCGCAGCTGACACCACATCAAAAGAGTCAGCTTCAAGAACTATTATGTCAGTTCGACGACGTTATTTCAGAGAAGCCTGGATGCGCTACTAGTTTCGATCATGATATTAAATTAACAACCTTAGAACCCGTCCGTTCAAAACCCTATCCCATGCCGATTCATTTACGTCAAGCTTTTAACGCCGAAGTTGATAATTTAATTAGTTTAGACATAATAGAACCTTCCACCTCTAGTTATTATTCCCCAATCGTCATGGTCAAGAAACCTAATGGCTCTTATCAGATGTGCATCGACTTCTGGAAGTTAAATTCGGTAACTGTGTTCGACGCCGAGCCCATCCCGTTGGTAGACCAAAACCTCCACCTTTTTAAAAACGCCAAGTTCATCTCAGAACTCGATTTGTGCAAGGCGTATTATCAAATTTCCCTCCGGCCCGATGTGAAAGCATATACCGCCTTTTATACGGAGAAAGGCTTAATGCAATTTAAGCGCCTTCCTTTTGGCCTCGTGACAGCTTGTAGCAACTATAACCGTCTCATGAGAAGGTTGTTATATGGACTTCCGAATGTATCCTTTTACTTCGATAACGTCTACGTCGCTACTCATGAATGGAGTACCATTTAACCACCCTATTAGCTCTCTTCGAGCGACTGCGCGAAAATGGCCTCACCATTGGCCCAGCAAATGCCATTTTGCCCACGAAACCATAAAATATTTGGGTTTGAAAATAGGACAAAGCAAGTTAGGTCCCCAAGAGAACAAGATTAAGGCAATCGCCGACATGCCCCTCCCGAATACTAAGAAGCAATTAAGATCAATCCTAGGATCAGCTTCTTACTATCGGCGATTTCTCCCGAATTTCGCTGCAATTTCGGCGCCCCTCAGCTCCCTTTTAAAAAAGAATTTCCCCGATCGTCTACGTGGGAATGATGTCGTTGTTTCCCATTTTAATCAGCTCAAGAGTAAGCTCATTTCTGCCCTCATTTTAAAGTTGCCCAACCCGGAAAAAATCCTTTGGGATTAAGACCGACGCGAGCAACGAGGGCATTGGAGGTGTACTCCTTCAATATGAGGATGACGGAACGAGTCATCCAGTTGCATATGCTAGTCACCAATTATTACCACGCGAAAAGAGATATACCACTATAGAGAAGGAAGCTCTAGCAATTATCTGGGAAATTGACAGATTTAAAATGTACTTGATAGGAAAAGAATTTCAGATAGGAACTGACCACCGCCCGTTAGCCTATATTCGGAATGTACGACACTCCAACGGCCGAATTATGCGCTAGAGTTTACTCTTGCAAGAGTGCCAATTTAAGATAAATTATATAAAAGGTTCCGATAACAGGTCGCTGACGCACTCAGTAGGAATGCGTTACCAAATAGTGTAGATTAATTGTAATTCGTAGGATTAGGATCTCCATGTATGTATATACCGTCTTGTACGACTTAAATTAGATTCTCTTGTAATATAATTAGTTAATGTATATGTCTGAATTTTGTAGCTCAATGTCTATTTTTTTTCGTATGTGTATATATTTGTATCCATTAAATTACGTATAAATTATTTTGTCCCATATGTACTAATTTTATATCATTTCATTGCTCCATGTCTCTTTTATGGTTAAGTTTGTATTACAGGTTAGTTTCCCTTATAACCAAAAGATCAAAATAATCATATGTATTGAGGTAATACTAGCTAGGTGCATGAAGGTACGGTCGTTGCAAGAAAGCGAGTCCTCCACAACGGAGCTCTATCGTTGTCCCTTCTCTCCTTTTTTTCGAAGTGACAACTTCCCCGGGAATTGAGAGGTGTGATAGAACGGTCTAAGGCCGCTTAAATTCAACCGCTATCACATGTTGTTTAGAAACACGTTGCGACCCACGTGCATCTTCGCGTCGAAGCAGGGCGCCTCATCGCCATCTGAGTCAATATTTAACCAGGGAGGTCATCCTCCCCCCCCCCTCGTTTCGCCCCATGCGTCGATCTCGCCAGATTGAGTTAGACTTATGGGCAGATAAGGTATGTTCCAACGCACGGTGGGACAGTCCCTCGAAGCCCCGACTCCATTGTCCCCTACGCCAAGGGGATGGCTTCGACTACCACGCTCCAATAAGATCAGATCAGATCCAGATTATCTTCGCGAGACATCACGCCGATCCGGTCTCACCTTGTGCACCAGGGGCCCTCTACCTCGAGATCCACTATTTTTGTCCAGAAGAGGACAATATCTCTTGAGTGCAAAGGTTCGAGCATTCAAGACTCCAAGTCCACAAGGCCCCCCATCCTGTTGTTCAGAAAGAGAACAACGTTAGAACAGCCATTGTTCTTTGAACCCGTTGACAAGAGACGGTTCTCCCCCTCCCCCCATGTTGTTTAGAAAGAGAACAACGTTAGAACAGCCATTGTTCTTTGAGCCCGTTGACAAGAAGCCGCTTTCACCCTCCCCCCCTGTTGTTCAGAAAGAGAACAACGTTAGAACAGCCATTGTTCTTTGAGCCCATTGACAAGAAATGGTTCTCACGTCCACCTCCCCCTGTTGTTCAGAAAGAGAACAACGTTAGAACAGCCATTGTTCTTTGAGCCCGTTGACAAGAAACGGTTATCACCCCCCCTCTCTGTTGTTCAGAAAGAGAACAACGTTAAAACAGCCATTGTTCTTTGAGCCCGTAGGCAAGAGACGGTTCTTACCCCCCCCCCATCCTGCTGTTGTTCAGAAGAGAACAACGTTAGAACAGCCATTGTTCTTCAAGCCCGTTCGTCAAGAAACGGTTCTCATTCCCAAGACGTCACGTCACGATAATTTAATTCCCCCCCTTCGGCTGGAACTCACCAGCGGACCGAAGATTCCTTCGCGTCGCCTTCCCCTGCACAACAACTTGTAATTACGTAAGCTGAGCATTACCTTTGATTATCTAACCTTTCGTCAACCCTACCCTGTGCTTTAAATGGTTTAGCGAACCATCCCATCCCTTTAATTTTTATTTGTTTACCTTTTTAAATATCTCCTAATCTTCATCCTCGGATTAGTCAGATATTCCCACGACCCCTTTCCATTCTCCGTTTATGTAAACATTTTTCTTTTTGTGTGTTGTTGATAGTTTAATTAATAAAACTCTATTTTATTAATGATAGCCATATTATTATCCTTGAGCCCAGTTCCACTTCTTAAGCATATTTAAGATAAATAACCTCGGTCAATCAGATTTACCACGCACTCGAAATATAAGAATAGTTCCCTCAACGAATAGTTATATATGGTATATCGTCGACAGTCTATTCTACGACAGTGACTCTTACACATTTGTCTGCAGACGACTTAGTCTTTTCTTTTCGAGGCGACTTGCTGCTTTCCTCTTGTATCTCTAAATTTTTCTTCTTCTTCTTTTTCTTATTCTTCTTCTTCTTCTTGTCTTCCTTTGTTATATCTTCTTTTGTTTCCCGTTTCTCTTCTTCTGCTTCTACATTCTCGTCGTTTGTTTCCACTTTCTTTTCTTCCCTTTCTACTTTCTCTTCTTCTCTTTCTACTTTCTCTCCTTCTATTTCTACTTTCTCTTCTTTCTTATTTCTTTTCTTCTTTTTGGCTCGTTGAGGAAGCCATTCAGCAGAAGAAATCGGCTGTTGGACGTCGGGAGCCTTCTCGCCTGAGCATCTGCATCTCTCTGTTTTTAAGAATTGAACTTCCCTTTTAAGGAGGGAGTTTTCCTCTCTCAATTGAGCGATGCTCTCGCCCAGGCGCCTCTCGAGTTTGCAGAAGTCACAGACACTGACGGCATCTGTGAGCTCCTTGCAACTCCTGCCCCCGAAGTCTTCACTCCATCTGTAGACTTTGCTTATTTTCAAGGTTAGCTTTCGAAACGGAGGACCATTCTTCTTCGCCATCTTACAAAATTTTCGGACCATACGCATTGAAAAAGGGTTTTTTGGTTGTGATTTTCTCTCGCACTAATCACATCCGACTATTTCCAGGAAGTTTTCGGTCGTTCGGCCAACAGAAACCCTTTGACCAAGCACACCAACCCTAAGGTCTCCCCTGGGTCGGACGTCCCCAATCTTGCCGCAGCTCCCAACTGAGCAGCACAAGAGCCCTAGTGAATTGGTGCTCTGATTTTTCGACAGGGGTGCTTGAGGTGTAACTGTCTTCCTACTAAGCCCTACTAATCAACTAAAAACGGCCAGACTTGAGGCAAGTAGTAAAGCTAAGTGCCCACGACTTCATCCGAGATCTTTAGCTGATCTGGCAACCAGCAAGGCACAAAAGCTCTCTCACCAAAGATCAGCTGAGCCTTTATTAACCAAGTAGCGGTCACAGGGAACTGGTCAGGCAATTACACTTTAGGAGAAAGCTTCTAAGGGGTACCTAGCATTTCTCCATTAATCGTACCCCAAACGCCTGAGATTCCTTCAATCTCAGTCTCTTGTAACCTATGAGTGCTCAAAGGCGTTATTTAAAGAGGTTCCAAAGCCTCTCTTCTCACGCGGCATAAGGGAGCTGGTGAGGCTCTTATTAATAAACAACTTATGTGCAATAGAGATGAAGGTTTGTTTTTTGTTATTGAATTTTTTTTTTGATTTTTTGACAGTTGAAGAGAGTTGGTGAAACTTAGTACTAACAGAATCTAAGAGGTTGGTAGGGGGATGCAAGGAGACGCACCAAAGAAGTGGTAGAGAAGTTTGACAACCATTAGTCTGGATCTTACTACAGCTACCTTACTTGCATGGGTGACCCTACCGGACTAAAAGTCCCCCAGCTTAGCTAGCTTAACTCAGGCAGATCACGCAAGCTCTCTCACCGACGACAAGGTGGTTGTACTGAGAGAGAGAGAGAGAGAGAGAGAGAGAGAGAGAGAGAGAGAGAGAGAGAGAGAGAGAGAGAGAAAGAGAGGGATAAAGTTACAAGGAATTAGGGTACTTCAAAAGACATTTTCTGTCCATACCGAGGAGGTACTCTTTTAGAAAAATTCTAACCTAAAACTTTGTGATAAAGTATAAAACAGAATAATTCCGAAATTTTGGGCAAAGAAAAATCAAATAAGATAAATGATTGTGCTAGGGGAAAAAAGAACAAGGAATTTTTATAGTAAAGCTGAAATCTACCTATTTAATGGATTTAGTTGCACTTGGACGTTCTATCTTGAAATACCTCGTGTTTACGCTAACTTTACGATGGTGACATTAATTAACAGTCGTCATCTTGCATTTGAATACTTTAGGTTTCTGATAACTTTGTCTAATCTTTTTTAAAGATTTAATCTGTTTTGCTCGACACCATTTCTTCCGTCAGCTGATTCCACACTTTAACTATTTTATATGAAAAGAAGTTTTTGCAAAGGGTTGCTCTAAAGTGTTTGGGAACAAGTTCCATGCCATTGTTAAGTGTAAAATAGTGTGGTAATTTTCTATCCCTCTCAAATTTCTGTTTACTTTGATTAGCTGACCTTTAATACGTCTGGTTAGAAAGGGTGAGTAGGTTTAGCTTTTTTAGTCGCGTTTTACATTTGTAACGCGACTCTATAAGTTACTATGTCCGATCCGTTGATCGATCGGTCGGATGGTAACCATTTAGCTTTTCAATGAGTTTTTGAAAGATTTGAAGGTCATATGGTCATAAGTCAGAATAATTGAGAGCACGCGACCTAGGTCTGTAGACCTCGTTTTAATTTGGAGTACTGTAATTTTGTCACTATGGTTTGAACGCTTTCTAATTTCTATGGCAACCAAACCTGTCGATAGAATTTCATATTTGTTGTGCCGATATTACTGGTTCTTCTCATATGCTTGGTGGTATTGGTCGATATTTTTTTAAATTTTCGCGTTTGTATGATCAGTTCTGTTTGTAAAGCAGTGCTACTTCTTCTAATTTTACAATTTTGTGATCAACTCTGGCTATTCTTCCTTCGTCTTCGGTTAGGGCGTTGGTACGATTTTACAATCTGGCTTTTACTCGTAACAGACATCCACTTTGCTTTCTTCAACTCATGTTTTTCTTGAATCTTGCAAAATTCAAATACACTTATTGATGTAATATTTTCAAAAGACTTATGGGGGGTGGGGGCTTTGTCTTTTCTGTCATGGTAATGTTGCCACCCCCTGTAGGTGCGGCTTGCCTCTTGAGTGGTAATTTTTCGTACCAATAAGGGGTTTGGTTGCCCGGTTAGTGGTAGCGTTGTCACTCAAAGGGGTGAGCTTCGTTGGATAGGGATAACGCTTACCACTGGTAATGGTAACAAGTTAATTGAATGCGCAACGGAAATATCCCTTTAGGTGGCCTTGTACTTGATCCGAAAAGATGGTACCAGCTAGGATGAATAAAAGAATCTATTTATAGTTGTAAACAAGTCTGTCTATTTATTTCACCTTGCACCCAATAAGAAATACTCCGAATACAATTCCAAGATTGATTTAATGACAAAGTAATGCGGGAAAATGGTGGAGCGACAGGACGATTATAATAATCGAATTATTGAATTAATGAACGCGTAACAATAATGAGTTACTAATAATGAATGCTCTTTCTAGCATCTCTGCACCCGTTTATAAGGGGGAATAACGTCCATCGAGTAAGCCTTATGCCCCGCCTACAAATGACGTTGGCGCACATGATTAGCTCGCCTCCTGATTGGTTTAAATTAATTTCATTGGATGGTGGCTAAACTGCCGTACCTCGTTATTGGTCAATATTTCTAGAAGGCGGTGCTTTATCATAAGCAATACATTTGTTTAATTTCTGGCTATCTTTGTTACAGAATGGTGAAATGGTTTATCACACGCCCTTTTATTACCTCCAGATATTCTCAGTTTCCCAATGTTTATTCTCTAGCACCCGTCTGACTTGAGCCCAGATACGGAAGCTACCTCTTTATTACAGTGAAAAAAATCGAGCCTTTACCTCGAAATTCCAGACTCGCTTTCCCTCCAAGCCATTTGGTTCCGTTGTGTAGGGTATCTACATTTACACCTTTCAGGTGAATACATGTGCCCTACAGACTCCTCTAACGAAGTCTATTTTTCATCTCGTGTTTTCGCAGTTAAAGCAACACTGAATTATTTTCACTAAATTACACTTATTTACACCTTATAAAACACTTAAATTACGAGCACTTGATTACACTTTATCTTACATTTAATTAAATTTAGTATTGATGCCCTCTGGCTGGAATAGTGGTCAGCTTGCTTGCCCGGCAATCGCTGGGTCGGCGATTCGAATCTCCGTCCAGATTCCTTTTAAGCTGACTCTATTTACTAAGGGAGGTTACCACCATGACTGGGCATCACGGTGGTGAGTTGGGGCTTGCCTTGGCTGACGTCCGCCTGATAAGCAGCAACACAGCAGCTTGATAGGACTGAAACTAGCGAACTTTAAATATATACACTTCCCTTTACACTTATAATGATTAATCACGAAATACAAAACACTGTTTTGAGCAAATTTCTTAGAAAATGAAAGTGAAGAGTGAAAAATTAAGTAAATGATGTATAGCAGAAGGTAAATAGATAAAAAGTTAAATGAAAAATATACCTGTTGGAATGTAGACCAGGAGCGGATTGGATGAGTCTTCTGTGAGACAAACCCAAGTGCTTAGCGATACGGCATTTTAGTCGCAAGCCAGTTTGGCTCACATAACGACTATGGCAGGTCGTACATGTATAATTATAAACTACACAGGATCGCAAGCCTATAGGAATTGACTCCTTATGGCAATAAAGGAATGCAAGGAAACAGGGTTAGAATTAATACAAAAAAATGGCATTATGGGAAATGGTTTGTGAGGGTAGAAAGTAGCGTATTGAACTACCAGCAAATTGGGTGTTCATTTTTCAGTAATTATCCCAGTCAATTTAAGTTAACTAGCATTAAAAGTAGAATTTTCAGAGCTTGCCATATTTTCTTAAAGTGGTTAACTTTTAAAACAAAGAAATAACTTATTTAAAGGATTTCTTTCATTTCAATTATCAACCTGATTTCAGTTTTGATAAGTTAGTGTCTAAATTTCTCTTTAAAATCCACGTTCCATTTTAACTAATGTACCAAAGCAGCTGCAGGTTTATTTGTTGATTTATTTGCTTGCTTTGCATATAGAATCATAGGGTCCTATATGAAATAAATAAATAGCATATGCATTTGTTTCATGAAACCCCCCACAAAAGGGTAAAATATTTTATTTACCTATTTGCGGGAGTTTCATGAAACAAGTCACTCGTGCCAACCGCGGTACGGCACGAATACCTTAAAGCAGTAGCGAGCGATGAATAAGGTCAGTTTGGGTCTAGAGATCGCTCCACGCTTCCTGGTAGGCATTGCCACGTTTACTAAATTAATGGTAGTAACAAGGAGTAACAAGGAAAGTAAGTACCCTAGGAGACCTTACGGTCCATTCAAAGAGGGTACCTTTGGACTAGCAATCGAACAGGCACATGGCTGCTCAATTGTTTTGCGTCCCTGAACGGCCGCTTTTCAAGACTTTGTCTAGTCTTGACTTAAACTGGTCATCAGATTCACTGTTGACAACTTCCACTGGAAGTGCGTTCCACTTACCGCAGATACTGTACGTGAAAAAGTTTCCACACAGATTGCGGTTGTAACGCTTCAGTTCAAGTTTGAAGCCGTGATTGCGCGTTCTGTTCTCACTCAGTGTGAAAATATCCCGGTAGTCAACATTGTCGAACCCTCGAAGTATTTTGAAAACTTTGATGAGCTGACCACGCAGTCTACGGGTTTCCAGCGAGAACAGATCTAATTCCCTTAGTCTATCCTCATAACTTTTATGTTGGATAGAGGGAATCACATTGGTTGCCCTGGCTTGTACGCGTTCCAACCTTGCGATATCTTTTCGAAACGAAGGACTCCAAAATTGTACGGCATACTCCAGGTGCGGCCGAACCAGGGAGTTGTACAGACAAAGTACTATCTCCTTGTTACGGTATCCAAACTGGCGCTTTATGTAGCCTAACATCCTTTGGGCTTTCTTCTCTGCCTTAATGCACTGTTTATGAACTTGAGGTCGCTAGTGATAGTTACACCCAAGTCCTTCTCAGTGACACTCGATTCAAGAGCAGTGCCCTTAAGGATATACTGATATTGAGGGTTTCTGTGGCCGATATGCATTACTTTGCATTTTTTCACGTTAAAAGGCATTTGCCACGTGTCCGACCATTCCCCAATCTTCACAAGATCTTCCTGCAGGCGGGCAGTATTTCCATCCTTTGCAACGTTCATACCAAGCTTGGTATCGTCGGCAAATTTGGAAATCTTCGCAACCATGTCACCGTCCATGTCATTGACGTAGATGATGAATAGTAGTGGTCCCAGGCCAGAACCTTGAGGCACCCCGCTAGTAACGGGCACCCACTCAGAAGACTGTCCATTCACCACCACCCGTTGCCGTCTGCCACTTAGCCAGTTGTCGATCCAGCCGGCTACTTTTCCGTCTATGCCCAGCACTCGTACTTTCCGGAGAAGGCGGCGGTGTGGTACCTTATCAAAGGCTTTCTGAAAGTCTAAGTACACCACATCCACCGCCTTGTCCCGATCGTGCTCACTGAACACGAAGTGGAAGAATTCCACAAGGTTCGTCAGGCATGACCGTTGTCTTCGGAAGCCGTGCTGGGAACTCCTCAGTAGCAGGTTTGACTCTAAATACGACGTCATTTTGTCCACCATCATGCTTTCCATGAGTTTACCGACTATCGAAGTCAGACTGATAGGTGGGTAGTTCGACGGTTGGCTTCGGTCTCCTTTCTTGAAGGTAGGAGTCACCTCCGCTTCACGCCAGTCTCTAGGAACGCATTCGGTCCGGATTGAAATGTTAAAGATTGCGCTCAGGTGTCGTGACACTTGATCGCGCACTTCTTTCAACACTTTAGGTAGAAACCCGTCCGGTCCAGGGGACTTATTCGTCTTTAGGTCAGTGATCTTTTTCTTTATTTCTCCTTCGGTGAAGTCCATATCCTCCAGCTTTTCCCCCGAGTAGGAATCCATTGGCTGGGGGATGGGACCACACTCTTCAGTAAACACTGAAGAGAAGTAGTCGCTGAGGAGGTTAGCATTTTCTGCATCTAAGTGCTTTAATGTCCCTTCCTCATTTCTCAAAGGGCCAATCGTTCGACGGATTGGTTTACGGCTGTTCACATATCCAAAAAACTCCTTCGGATTCTCTTTACAGAGTCTCGCCACTCGGAGTTCCTCAGAACGCTTAGCCGCCCTTATGCTGGACTTAACTCTCCTGGCTAGCCTCCGGTATTCGTCAAAGTCACCCGAGATCTTCGATTGTCGGTACACAGTTCTCTTCTTCCTAAGCAGTTCGCCGATTTATCGATTAAACCACTTTGGTTGAACAAAAGACCAATGGGGACATTTTAGAGGGATGAAACGCAATTGAAGACTCATGAATGTGGTTTTGAAACTGTTACACGAGTCTTCAAAAACATCGCAAACTTCTAGCCTCGCGTCAGTCAGTCCAGCACGAAGACCTGCAAAGTCTGCTCTTTTCAAATCGAGTTTCTTCGATTTACTAGTTGCAGGCCCTGCCTTCGGAGCTTTGACTACAAATCTAATTAGTCGGTGGTCACTGCCACCGAGCTCTTCGCCAACAGAGAGGTCCTCAACGATGTCATCCTCAGAGGTGAAAACAAAGTCGAGGATATTGTTTCCTCTCGTTGGCTCTCTCACCCATTGAGTGAGGAACTCGTTGTTCGCGAACTCCAGGAGTAGTGCGTTCTCGCCACAGGGTTCTCTGGTTTCCCAGTCAACTTGTGTGTTGAAATCACCTATGACGATACACACTCTGTCTTCGACAAGTTCTCCTAGTAGCTGGTACAGATCTCTGTCCTTTTCAACGAGTTGGGCAGGAGATCTATAAAGCACCAGGATCCTGTATTTGGCAGGACCTATCTCTAGGTCAACACCTAGTAGTTCATGGTTGGATACGATGTTGCAATCCGTCGAGTTGAGAGTATCCTTGACATACAACATCACACCGCCACCCTCTCTGTCTGTCCTATCTTTCAGGAAGAGCTGGTAACCGGGAATCGTGAATTCACCTTCAAAATATCGGCTTGAGGTTTTTATCCACGACTCCGTTATGGCCACCATCTCCGGTTCTTCTGATGCTACGAGGCCACGAAGTTGTAGAAACTTATTCCTGATTGACCTCGCATTGAACAGAAGAACTTTAAGGGAGTCCCCTAGTGTAGGACTCCCTACACTCTTCCGTTTCCCAGCTTCTCTGTTTTCGTGGTCACACCCTTTTTGACCACCTCCGAGAAGGTCGTTCCAGGAGTTACACGGGCATGCTGGCGCACGTCCGCTTTCGCTCTGTTTCAAACGCTCCTTTGGGTGCGTTCCACGACATCTTGAATTAGGTTGGCGAGAAAGGCCTTTCCTTTAAAGGAGAGATGTACCCCGTCCCTTTGGTAGAGGTCGTCTCTACCGATAAAGCTACGATAGGGGTCCACGAAGAAGACTCCTTCTGCCGTGCAGAGATCCGCCAACCTTCTGTTCACTGCGATGTTTCTTTCGTGAGCGGTTCAGGGTGGACCTCTTCTTGGAAGCATCCCAACCACCACACGTTTGCGGGTTTTAAGCTCTATGTCATCCACGGCTCCCATCACCGTTTGGATCGTCTTACCACTGAGGCCAACCTTACCCCCTCTGAGGTAGAGGTCGTTGCCGCTCACCATCAGAGCAACAACTGAATTCTCAGAAATCTGAGCTTTCTCTGCCTCTACTCTGATGTTGTGGTTACCTCGTCCTGACAGGCAGCTTACCTTCACGCTAGTGCGAAGGCGGGCCGCTAGCAGCGGCTGCAGATCCCGTGTTTGCGAGTCACCAATGAGGGTGACCTTCGGACACTTGGTCTCTGAAGACGGGGTCTTCCCTTGTGGGAGAGGCCTCCCCTTTCCCTCTTTACTTTCCACATTCTTATCTTTCTTTTTCTTCTTCTTTATCTGTTTTTCTTCTACTTTTGTTTCTCCTTTTCTCTCGCCTCAGCTAGCTTAGTCTCAGATGATGCCGGAATGTCCGCTTGGTTACCAGGGGATTCCGACACGTCAGTGGGCGGCGCCTCTTCTAGGCATCGAACCTGAGCTACGTTAAGGGCTTCGAGCTTCTCCAACTTTCCCTCAGGGACCTTAGCTCTCTCCTCTGAGGCTCTATAGAGGTCTTTTAATTTTTCCACCTCTCGCGTCAATATGCAAGTAGTGCAAATACTTTCAGGGCTACATTTTGAGTAGCAGCCCTCCGGAAAGTCAACGCACCACTTTTCTAACTGGCATATTGCACAGTTGTGTTTGAGACGAACGGGTCCTTTTTTGCGCTCTCTCTCTGAAAACTCGTGACCAATCAATGATAAAAAAGGGCGGTTGGTGAGTTCTCCCCGCGTGAGTCACTCCCGCCTATCGATCAGAGAGGTTTCGGATCTTTCAGAAGGCACGCTCCATGTGCTGCTGTTCGTCCGACTGTAGTGGTTGTATTTTAACCTTCCCTCGTCCATGTAAATACCTAATCTCTGTCTTCTTTTCCAAGGTGGTGTTGGCGAGTACATGGACGCAGGTTTGATGAAATGCATCGTGCCCCCCACCCACCATTTATATTTATTCCACAGGAGAGAGCTGCCAGGTAAGGTTTTAGTCTACCTGTGTACGATTATGTAGATGTTTGAATCTTCCTTTGACTGAAAGTAACTTTCCAGCTCCTTAGAGTCCGTGAGTGCCGTCTCTTGTACTTATAAGTTTCACGATTGTGGTATTTTGTCATTCCAGTTAAGAAGTACAAGTAGCAAAACAGTGTGTTCCCAGAAGTGTGCCGTTGAGAACTAAGGCCATTTCTCGGAAGAGAGTGATACTCTCCGCCAACAAAACACCTTATTCCAATAGCTTTTTTGATAGACCTGGAAAGCGCAAAGCCACATATTGATTGTATTCTAATATTTATGGAGTTAATTTTTGTGTCGTATTATTTGTAAATATAGAATTTCGTAGCTGTAAATAAAGACTTATATTCTCTCACTCCAGAACCTCAGACAGACTTTCCGTGTCTACAGGATATCCGGAGCCTGCAGCCACAACTCGCACAGGTGTACCAGTATACGAAAACCAATGTTTTGCACTATGTGCTAAGTTAGCCAGTAAAAAGAAGTCACCTTTGGGTCCCTACCCAGAAAGGAAGATATGCCTTAACGCTGATGGACCATGCATTCAGACAACCTTCTCTCTTCAGTCGTTGAAACAGCTAAGAAGTTTGAATCCGTTGGGGGAGGGGGAAGTAAACACTGCACTATACAACAATCTGCTTCAGGAACCTGTGATCCCCTCTCTGAACATCATGATTACGTTAGCCTTCTTTGACTCAGGACAATGCTCCGTGTCACACAGAAAAGGTGAAGCAGTTCTTGGATGTTGAAAATATTGACGTGGTGGCCTGCGCAGACCCCTTACAAGCCAAATAGAAAACCTATTTAATATAATACTCAGTAAGAATGTTATAGCTCAGAAAGCGACGAATGTTGAGGATCTCCGGCAAAGAATGGAATAAAATCACGACCGAATAATGCGACAAATTAGTGGCCTGGCAGCCAATCCGCTCAAATACTTAATATTTTTTTTCCGTCTGAGATAATAGGTTCGGATACTATGTTAATGAGTAGGTCCACCGGCAGAAATGAATGCAGATTTGTGGTAAAACAACAATTTCTTTTCGATAATGTTTTCTCGTTATGGTTGTATACTTATCGTTTTCTAGTTTTGGATGCATCTTTTCTTCAAATACATTATTTTATGCAGAGAATTTTCGCCATTGTTATATGAAATAAAACTTGGACACGACCAGAGGCAAACGTCAAAGTATTTTCTGAACAATTTTGATGAAAATTAAGTATTTTAAAAAAATGTAGATTTTCGCTAGTTTGTTTAGTTTTGGATGGCATGTGTTAGAAAATAGTCTATCAGATGTCCGCTTTGATTTATTATTATTTTCCGATGTTTTTAATATCCCTAATATGTCACTTAATATTTACTCATTTCTTGACGCTGCGTACCTTCCATTTGTAGACGCCATCACATAGATTGATGTTTCCATTCCAGGGAGGAACGAGATGGAGAAGGTACGAATCCCTGTGGGACGCCAATATGGATGTAATGCGTTCGTTATTAGATGATCTTATCGTCCTGTGAGGAAATTGGGAAGCCATTTATTGTAGCTGGGGTCAAGGATGGTGGTTTGCCATTTTGTTGTTGAGGATGTGCCCAAGGATTTACTAATCCTTAACCTTGACATTACTGTCCTACATCTATGTTGGCTGGTCTTCTAGTGACGTCTGTGAGTAGAGAGCATATTGTCTGCATTGGGCGGGATTTATGTTGAGAGGATCTGGTGACGCGTGAGAGTCTATTTAATACTAGACGTACCATAATTTTTGGAAAGGAAGGGGGGGTAGGATGCGGGTTCATTTGTAGGGTTATTTGGCTTGAGGATGAAAAACAAGCAAATAAAAAAAAGCATCTCCGGCAGAAAATTTGTAAGAACACATCTGTGAAGAAAATGTTCCAAGATAGGAAGTAATGATATGTGGAAGATAGCTGCGGATCATCCTCGGGAATTGGGACCGAAAGGGCATGCACACCAGATGTCAGCCGTAGCATGCTGGCCATAAGGCAACTTGATATATATATAAAGGGTACCCCCCCCCCAAAAAAAAAAAGAAGAAGAATTGGACCATTTTTGAGAAGCAATAACCATTGCAACAAGGGACATGAAATAATAAAAAACAAAAAAAAACATGAATCCTTTATCTATAAATACTTATTCGTTGTATGAAGAACGTTTGAAGAGGCTGGAACTACACTGGCATACAGGAGATCCAGAGGCGACCTGATAGAAGCATATAAAATCATCACACAGAAATATGAGTGACAGTGTGCGAGAGGAATATTCCGGATGAGAGAGGATGTTACTACCAGAAAGTGGTAACATCAGGAAGTACACCTTTCCAAACAGGGTCGTCAATAAATGGAACGACCTACCAGGGTGTGGTGAAATCTGAATAGAACCTGGATAAAGTGTTGAAGGGCCAAGAACAGTATTATAACTACCAAGCAAAAACCACCACCACTCGCAGCCAAACTGATAACGGCAACCAGACTATTGAGCTAGAGTCGCAGTAATTTAATGAGTCAATTAGTCCTTAAAAAAATGTAACAGGCATTTTTTTAATTTTTTGGTTGAATCTGGTTGGAAGCGGAAAGAACAAAATTTGGGGAGCAACGGCAACATGGAAGACAAGATTACAGGTTGTGGTTGACCATAAAAGGCATATTGAAACATTTATTAAAATTAAAATTTAGTTTAAAATTTTGAGTTTTTTTTTAAAGGTTGCAATTTAGAAAATAAAAAACGTTTTTAAATTTTTTTTTTAGAGGCCAATTTTTTTTTTCTGGGGAGGCGGGGGGCGACCCTGTAAATAATCCGAGTAAACCTACCACCTAGAAAAGGTTACAAATATTGATATGTCCACTTAAATGATTGTGCTCTCCTAATTCTAAGCATATTACAGAAATCTATATACAACCTTTAACAATTTGGTAATCAAACCAAGATATAGAAATATTTCTTTTAATAAAACAAAAACAGGTAACTATATAAAAAGAATGCGAGTATCTTATCCAATCACAGGATAGAACTGGGCTTCGGTTAATCATAACAAATGAAAAACTTTAATAGAACAGTGTGGGGTGGTAAAAAAAAAACAAACCCTGAAATTTTCCTTGGTTTTTTAAAAAAGTTTGTTCAATACAGCGAAATATGATTAGTATACAGCGTCGGTTAACACAGTCGAATAAAAAAAAAAGAGAATATTTTGAAAAATGACGTATTGAATTTTCCAGCATTTTCTCAGAGAACTTGAACTGTAAATTTTATCCCCATCCCCACCCCGATCTCGAAATTGGACTCTGGCAGTAAAGTTCAAATTTCCATGAAACTCGAACATGAATACATAATCCTTCGTTCGTTTGGAAAGGCGAAAAGCGCCATTAAACACGGGCAATGGCGACTGATCATCCCAAGTACCCGACACGACCAAGCCGCCAACCCGACCGTCAGTAATCACTTCATGAAATCTAAGAGTGCATCGGCCGAGGTCGCCGGCAGCCACGTCACGTAATGGATCACATACGCCTCCAGCCATCCAATCAAGACTCCGCCCACCACATCCAAGAAGTGGTGTCTCCTCATGAGGACGCGGGAGACACACACGGCCGCGCTCCATATCAGGAACATCAGCGGAATCGGAGGCATAAGATTGCACTGAAAAAAAGGGGAATTTTTTAATCAACATCAATGCGTTACCGAGAGGATCAGAAACATCTTCAATATGATTATTGACACGTACTGGTGCTGTTTATAGCTCGGGAGCAGATAGTATCTCTGCTCCCTCAACCGTTTGGGAGATTGAAGGAGAAAGTTTAGATCGTATAGCCTGTGCTGTAGGGCTCGGCAACGTTACCATAAGGCCGCACTTTCTGCGAGGCTATCCTGAGGGTCTAGGTTAGAGAGGAAGGCGGCTGTGAGAATTTTATAGCACCGCCTCCCCCTTTCTAGTGGTCGATGCAGGAGCTAGGAAGTAGAGGTTCTATTGCAACAACACGCGGGTTACATCCAAGTGGGGTGGGACCACTCCAAGATTACATCCAGGTGGGGGCCCTGGATGTGGCCTGGAAGGGGTGAAGAAGGTCGGCAGACTAGTGTACTTCCTACCTCATACATTCCCCAACCATCGGGATTTCGGCCCTCGCAGTAATTAGGGACCTTGTGGTGTATCCCATCCCCTGATTGGGTTCAATTACAAGGCTGGAAGTGCACCCAACCCACCAGAACTTATCTAAATACCAGGAGAAAAAGTTCGGATATGTAGAGTATGGCAGGTAATAAAGATTAGGGACAGGTAGGTCCACTGAGTAGGGTGGGTGATCACAAACCTATTATTACCTTACCCCCGGAAGGCTTGCCTGTGCTGCAGGTGCAACGGATAGCACTCAGCACAGGGCAGTCACATGCAGGAGTACAATGTACTTAAGTGTTCATGAAAGCTTGTTGTGGTGTACTTGTGCTTATCGGCGGGTGTGGAAGTTGGCAAGCCATTTGTTGTAGTTGCTGTCAAATATTTTGTAGATATGTTGAATGACTTATTCCGTGTTGCCATTACTGTCTTTAGTGTTGAGTCAGTTAAAACCTTCTTGTATGAGCTGGAAAATATTGGTGAGTAAGGTACTTGTCTAATGTAGTAGGTGGGATCTGCATTGGGAGATATCCTGTGAGTTGATTTTGTGTTGTTTATTAAACGTTCTATAAGTTTGGAGGGAGTGCAGAGCAATATGATGCAGGGTCAGTGAGTGGTTTGCTACCCTTGAGGATGAGTATTATGTGGGAAAATTTCAAGCCATTAGAAAGAATTGAGATAGATAGTGAATGAAGACTTGTGCAAGTGCTCTGAAGTCTGGTGGAGTGGGTTTCAATTGTATATTTGCTATGGTGTCAGAGGGAGAGGAGAGGAAGATTTTGTATGCTGTTTAGCCTGATACCATTTTGGCAATGAATTCTGGAGCTATGTTGTGAATGAATTGATGTTTGTGAGCTCAGGTGGTCTGATATTAAATTTTGCAGCATTGTATGAGGCTTTTTGCTTATTTGCATTTGAATTGGTGGCTTTGCAAGTTTTATTCACCATTGTTAAAGTTGGATAATCTTCATTTATTTCAGAACTTCTTCCTGTTTTATGGTTTAGTGTGTACTGGAAGGTTACTGATGTCGCTTCTGTTGTGGCTGGAATCAGTGCTTGGACATTGCGTGTTAGGCTTTTGATGGAAGTGTTCTCTAGGTTTGTCGTTGTTTTTGAAGATCTTTTTTTTTGCTTATAGATGTAGCGATTGCTTGATCTTGTGATTATACTGGCTGAGTGAGAGTAGGTTGTGTTGATGCAGCTGAACTAGATGACAGTAGCCTCAGACTTTGAGGAGAGGTTCATAGTGAAAATAAGTGGAAATAAAATATGTGAAGGTACATAGGGATCAGTAAGGCAGCTGCTCAATTGAGTCTAACAAAGGCAAGTAGTATCTGTGTATATAGGTGTCACCAGATGTGTAGAGAAAGCACAGAGAGAGTACCAAAGCCAACTAACCCTCTTCAAGAAGTCCCAAAGGCGCCCACAATCTCCATACAGAACACTGACATTGCCTAACCTCGTAAGGAAGCCTGAGGGCGAGCATGACAGCTCGAGTCGAGTGTCCCGATGGGAAAGAAAACTTGTCCATGGCATAAGTAGCAAACATGTCATTCTGGTTCCCTGCTGGGCGGCGCCGGCGAACAAATGCTTTTGTCACAGCCACAATCGAAATGTCGACCAACAAAGCTGGAAAAATATTACTTGAATGTTTGAAAAAAACAACAAAAAAGACCCTCAAATAAAAATGCGAGTTCAAGATACAATTGGCTAAAATAATAATAATAATGATAATAAATTAGTTTTACCGCCAGTCTGCCTTGCTCTGAGTCCCTTTATCATTCATTGAGATCTAATATTTAATTTGGAATCTGAGCCACGGGTATCTACAGCATATATGTCAGCCACCATGAAGTCCACACAATCAGGACTACATCGGGTGACTAACTACACCAAATATGACTTAACTTCGCTGTAATGGGAACAAGTGTTTCCACTCAACTCTGTTGTAAGCTAGGTTATGGAAAAAAATACCAAATTAATTTCAATCAGAGCAGGACAAATTTAACATCAGATACCCCTGTGTGTGTTTTGTGTGTGCAAGGGGGCTGCAAGAATGTCAGCACAAGAGTCTATCAGGTAATCCAAATCAATACCCCCACTATAAACTGCCAAAAGATTGCATCTGAACTGATTAAAAAGGCATCACCATCAGGCTTGTAAAAAAACAAAAACTATATCATGCAATCTGAGAGGGGTCAGAGATCGTGTATAAAAGGAATTTAACAGAGAGGATGAGGGAAAAAGATAAAGTTGGAATGCAGGGTTATCAGTGTTACAAACTGCTGTTAATAAACAAATGGTTGAATGACATTTTTGTGGCGATGGAGTTTGTTGATCTAAAAGAAGATAACTGAACAGAGAAAGATCAGATGGTCACTAGTTGGAACACGTGAGTGTGGGAAAGAATGAGTACATGTGTGCAAATTTTGTGTACACAGATCTATACATATGTGTATATATTAAACTCCTTTAAAATGCGTTCCAATATTATAACTGTCGAGACTCACAAAATTTTGTAAGATTCCTCTTCCACTATCGCCCTTACTTTCATCCAATAGGGTTCATTTATAAATTGTTCCAAGGTCAAGGTTGTAAATCCAACTCAAATGTGTGAGTACTCTACTTATAATATTTTCATTGTTACAGAACCCAATTTATGTATTATCATTTGTGATCATGTTAATATCCTTTGTTTTGCTACATTCTTTTAAATTCCATTTTAGTGCCAATTAATATCCTGTAAATTACATTTTTAATGATCTTTTATATATCCTTTAAATATCATTCTAAAATTCCTATTTTAATCCTTCATATATCTCTTGATTCACTCCCTCATTGTATAACTCGTATACCAATTTGCATCAAGTATTATATCCAATCAATTACCTCTTTGTGTTTTCATTTGTTAATTCTTAAATACAATTTATTTTCATATGATCTCGTGTATTCAATCCGTGTGTACCACCGTCCATCACATAGGCTTAATCTCAAAATTATTCAACCTTCATTCAAACACACAAATTTATGTGTGCATGGAATTATATTTATGTGCTATCTAGGTTAACAATATAATAACCAGTACATATAAAAATGGAACCTAGAATTTAATAATCTCCCATGATAATTTTCAAAACTCCTTGCACAATTGAAATGACAATGTAATTTGCCTTTATACAACATAACCATGATAACCTCCCCTCTCCATATACTCATCTAACCTGTGCTTGAAAACGTGTAAATTTGGACCGCTTATTGTCTCCTGTGGTAAACCACTCCAGTAATCTACCACCTGTTGGTGAAAAATATTTTCTCACATCCAACTTATACATTTGCAAGTGGTGTCCCATAAATCTGCTCAGGACCAAGAGGGTGAGTAACTCTTGAGAACCTTCCCAAAATCTCTCTAAGTATTGGGACCACAAGTCAATCAAATGTTTTTTCCATTGTGTGCAAGTGTGTTGAAATTGAAGTGAAAAGAATCAAGATCTATGCTCTCCTGCATGTGTACTACAACAAATCTGATATTGCTAAGTGGCTCAATGTTAGCTGAATGACCATCCACAGGGTCATCGAGAGGCTCAAGAATCGGTAAGACTGCAAAGAATGACCTCGTTTAGGCAGACCACAAGTTGTCAGTCATTTGACTGAGAAACGTCTTTGAAAGTGATCCAAAGCTCAAAATGACTGTGCTCACAAAGAACACCTCGGTGGCCATGGTAGCCAGTTCTGTCAAGGAGTGGGTGGCAAGCGCTTGAGGTGTGTGGAAAGGACTCTGCTCACTGACCGTATGCAACAACAATGGCGGCAGCACTGTCATCATTTTCTAAAGGACTTGATAAGTCTTGGCAATCGAATTCTCCTTTTTTATGATGAAAAAACCCTCATGGTTGATCCAGTCAACAAGCAGCACGACTGCATGGTAAGCTTCAGCCAGTACATCTCTGAGGTCCCCTACATGTCCAAGACCAAACACCCAGCCTCTGTGATGATGCTTGGCATTGTGGCTTCAAATGGTGAGTAGATGTCGCCAATATGGTTGACAACCGGTTCAAGGGATATTGTGGCCACCAAAGTACTACTCTAGGTGAAAAAGATCATGAAGAAGGCGGACTATGCCTTTCAGCAGTACAGTGCCCAGACCCATATGGTCAAAACCATGCAAGAGTGGTTGGGGTCAAACATCATGAACTTCAGGGCAAAGGACTTTTGGCCACCGCAGTCGCCCGACCTCAATCCCCTTGACTAAACATGTGGGCGCATATCAAGAGCAAAGGACTGCAAGGTACGTCACAACTTTGATGAGCTGAAATCCTCAGTCAACCCTGTGTGGGCCAGCATGAGGATGGACTTCATCCGTAATGTGTGCTCATCGATTAATATTACCATTTCAACATATTTATATGTTAAAACAATAAAAACCCATTTAACTGTATCAAAACTATCATTGTGTCCTTTGTTGAGAGCATTGAAACGAGTGTAACAAGAGTGTTGCAATACCCACTATTACTATTCCAAACAACCTTCTTACCAGCAAATAAAACCAAAAATTCCTTACAATTAAATTAACTGTGGAATAAATCTGCAAAATGAAAAAAATAAATAAAAGAAGCCCTATGGAATACTCTGTGACAATTGATCAGGTCTCTTGACTTGCTACTAAACTATTGATCAGGTGATGTTGACTTGCTAATCAATATTGATTTGACTATTAAACAGGTCAGTTGACTTGCTACTCAAATATTGATATGATCCGTTGAATTGCTACTCAACTATTAATCAAGTCACATTGACTTGCTACTAAACAATTGATTTGAAAATTTGCTACTTGACTATTGATAAGCTCAGTTGACTTGGTAGTCAACTATTGATCAGGTCAGTTGACTTGCTACTTGACTATTGATGAGCTCAGTTGACTTGCTACTTGACTATTGATAAGCTCAGTTGACTTGGTAGTCAACTATTGATCAGGTCAGTTGACTTGCTATTCGACTATTGAACAGATCAGTTGACTTGCTACTCAACCTGCATTAAAATGGCTTATTCTAGTGATGAGAAGAATAGCTGAAAACTGAAAATTGATAGATAATCAATGGACTAAAAACTAATGAAGATACAAGTTATGATTGATTAATAAGAAAGAAATTAAAATTTTTAATCTAATAATAGCACATTTGCACAGTGGGAAAAGGAAGAAACTTGTAAAAATAGAGGAAGTATAAAGAACAAAAAAAGTGATGTCTGGTGATAAAGAAATTACAAGGAGTGAGATAGCAAACCATATTAACCTTAAATGTAGTCAAGATTATTTTTAAAATCTACAAAATATAAGATATTTTTTTGTTAACAAGCTGTGCATGCATTGCTTTACTTACCTAAAAATAAATTGAGAGACAGACGCTTAATAAATCTGACATTGATTAAAAATATCATTGCAAATGTCACAATAAGCCAGGGGATGCCATGACATGATATCTGAGGATGATAAATTCAGGGTTAGGTGATCCAGCTTAGGAGATTTGACAAGGAAAGCTACAGCAAGTATATCCACGTCTAAATTGTAGAAATGGGAATGACTTTCCACCCTTTAAGACTTTAGATAAAAAAAGATCCTTACATTTGTTTTGTATAATGAAGGGGGGGGGGGACTTTCTTAGTGGCAATGATATATACCAACCCCACTCTGTGAGAATGTAGAATATACACATATAAATGAGAATATACTTGGCCTAAGCCTAATATACGAGTGAGACTATCATACAGAAGGAATAATTGAGATAACAGAATTTTGGATGTGAAAAGAATACACAAAATGAGGAAAACAGAGATTGGTCAGGGTGGGGGGAGGGTATTTAACATTAATCTGCACTCTTTAAAAATGCCATATATTTATCAGTAGGGACATACATTTTAAAGTGGAATCCAAACAGGAATCTATACAGTATGGCAGCCATTGTCAAGGCAACCCTAAAAGAGACACTGTCCAGCAACTTGCCGCATCTAATGTGGCTTAACATCCATGTAATTGAAAGTGGTGTTTTTCCACTCAGCTGAGACATAGCCAGCAAAATGAGGAGTGAATGGGTAAATATGAGTTAAAATTTGGTGGGGGCCTACAGTGCAAGGCCATTGTCACAAAGGTAGCCCAAACCAGGACACCATCTAGTGACTGACTATACTGAATATAGCTTAACTTTGCAATTAATGGATGGAATTTTCCACTTGCATAGGCTGTAGAGTGTAAGGAAAGATTTAAACAAAGCCATTAAGAATGGCATGATGCAGTGGGCCACTAAGCATTTCATGAGAGGGTAGGCTAGTAAGAATGTCACGAGGCAGTAGGCCACTAAGAATGTCAAGAATAAGTAGGTCACTAAGAATGCCACAAGGTGGTAGGCCAGTAAGAATGCCATGGTGGTAGAACACTAAAAATGCCATGAAGTAGAAGGTAGGCCACTAAAAATGTCATGAGGTAGAAGGTAGACCACTAAAAATGTCATGAAGTGCTAAGCCACTAAGAATGCCATGAAGTGGGAGGTCACTAAGAAGTCATGAGGTGGTAGGCCACTAAGAAGTCATGAGGTGGTAGGCCACTAAGAAGTCATGAGGTGGTAGGCCACTAAACATGTCATGAGGTGGTATGCCACTAAAAATGTCATGAGGTGCTAGACCAATATGAATGTCATGAGGTAGTAGACAATATGAATGTAATGAGGTGGTAGGCCAATACAAATGTAATGAGCTGGTAGGCCACTGAAATGTCACGAGTTGATAGGCCACTAAGAATGTTATAAAGTGGTAGGTCACTAAGAATGTCATGAGTTGATAGGCCACTAAAAATATCATGAGGTGGTAAGCCACTAATCATATCATGAGATGATAGGCCATTAAGAATGTCATGAGGTGGTAGGCCACTAAGAATGTCTCGAGGTAGTACAAACATGTCAGAACAACTAATGAGAATGTTAGTGAATGTGCTTGTCTACAAAGCATTGGAAGACTGCATTAATTGTGCAAGAATGTGTGCTGGTAACTACCAGCACACACCTTTTTTTTTGGCTTTTCCCTACTCGGGGTCGCGGTTCTTGATGAGTCGTGTTACTCTCAAAAGACTCATCCATTAAGGTTTTGGGAGAGACTTTACAGACGGATGCTCTTCCTGACTCCAACCCTACCTATTTATCTGGGCTTGGGACCGGCACTGGATTGGACTGGCTTGCCTATCCCAACCCTCACCGTCAGTGGCTAGGAAAGTGTCCAAAATACATAAATACATCAAAAGCTTAGAGTAATAAAGAGAAATGCCAAAGCTAGAGCCAGGGTGTGCATTTCTGATGAGACAGATCCTTTCATCTCTGTGCCTCATCTGTCCTGCTTCAAAATTAAAAGAGAGGGATTGAGTGGATGGGGCTTGGTTGGAAGTCCAAAGTACTCGCTGGGATGATGTCCTCGCAATAAACTCTTTTTCAAGAAGGTTGAGAGGCCATCCTCTCTGCTTGCTCATGGGGATGTTGCTCCTATATTCTACCCCAAGTTGTTTTTAAATAAAAGACACAAATAATATAAAAACAAACCTCCTAAAAAATACCAAGAGACAAAAACAAAAAACAACTTCAAGGGAAGGACTACTTCAGGGACATGAGCACATAACCACAAAAGTTGATTACTATGGAGGTGATCTGCCTCCTCTAAAAACCCAATTACTTTTAATTTCAGGTGGAGGTGCCCCCCCCCCCCCCCCCATCTTCTTTGCCAAACAGATCAAATGGACATTCTGATTCCTGCCATATAGTCAGTGGGGAAGAGAAAAACTGATTTGGTTGTCCAGTCCATGCAGACAGCTTGATCCTTCATTTCCTTTAATCCCTACATGTCCAAAAACCCGGAAGAAGACAATCTTTAAACCCTCCCAGATCGCAGCAGGTGTGGCATCATAAATATTGTGAACCAGGTGGTGGAGATTTCATTGCTGACTGAGGGAGACACTAAGCATTTGTACAAGCACAAAATGCACTGTGTATGGTGCAGAGTGAGCCACATCTCCACAAGCAGGCTCTCAATAATGGATGTGAGAAAGCAGCTTCTATAATAAAGCTCAGCTGGGGATGCTTAGAACTTACAACCATAGTTTAGCTTAGAACGAACATTTTTTTTTTTTAAGGGGCTATCTGGCGACTGCCCACTTAGGCATAAGTCGCCGTAAACAAACAGCCTAGTTCAAGGCTACTTTAAAAAATTTGAACAGGAAACAACAATAAAAAGAAATAACAATAACAATAACAAAACAATAACAAAAACAACAACTAAACCTAGTTAAATGAAAGGGAGAAGGCCGGCCTCCCCCAAATAGTCAACAAGTCCACCAGTCAATGTGCATGCACTCGTCCCGAGTACAAAGGACAGGCGGTAGCGCCCCCGCCTATCCCGGTACCGGGACAGGTAACGTGCGCGAAGATCACCCAGACTGGGACATTCAACAAGAATGTGCCGAACAGTCTGGGGGACGACGCAGTCGTCGCAATAGGATGCAGGCGAGCGCTCCAGCAAATAGCGATGCGTCACACGAGTGTGTCCGATTCGGAGACGACAGAAAGCGACCTGAAGCCGTCGCGGCATTGGGGAATAGGTCCATGGGAACAGTCGCGGCGCAATGGCACGCAACTTTAAGTTCCCTTCGACCGTCTCCCATCTTCTTGGCCAAGCAGTCCGAAGAGCTGCCCGTATTCCTGCCAAGCATTCCGAAGAGCTGCCCGTATTCCTGCCATGTAGTCGGTGTGAGGAAGAGCAAAACGCTGGTCCGGTCGCAGAGTCCTCGCGGACTCTTTGGCGCGCTCATTCCCCGCAATTCCTACATGTCCAGGAACCCAGCAGAAGATAATCTTGACATCTGCCCCGCTCGCAATAACCGTGGCGTCACGGATATCGCGAATCAGGGGATGCGGAGATTCCAATTTCCCGAGAGAACTCAAGGCGCTTTGTGAGTCGCTATAGATCACAATCCGGTCTCCGAACCGGGCACGTCGCGTAATCTCCCGTACCGAGTGGTGTATTGCCACCGGCTCGGCCGTGAAGACAGACGCAGCACCTGGTAGAGCCCCGCTGACTTCAAACAGAGGGGATACGGCGTGGAAGCCGACACCCTCTTGGGACTTGGAGACATCCGTATACACTGGCACGGTTCCAGCGTGACACGATGTGTGCTCCAAAAAGGTCGAACGCAATACTCCCGGCGTTGTACAAGCTTTGGGAGCAGAGGCGTGGCGACAAATAGCCAAATGTGGTACCCTCCAGGGTGGCGTCCTGGGCAGAACCAGGGGCGCCACCGGCCCGAGAGCTATATCTACCTCTCGAAGGAGTTTCCTGGCCCTAAACCCAAAGGGCTTAGGGTATGACTGGCGTCTCTCGGCGGCATAGGCACCATCGAAATCAGCTGCGGATGCAGTGAGAGCTGTTGGCGACTGAGGGAGGCGCCGGGCTCGCGGGTACAGGCGAGTGATGCACTGCACGCGGCGCAGAGCGAGTGGCATCTCCCCAGCATCGACCAACAGGCTCTCAATGGGGGAAGTGCGGAAGGCACCGGTCGCAAGGCGAAGGCCGGTGTGGTGGATCGAATCCACCTTCCGCAATAAACGCTCGGCTGCGGATGCATAAAACTCGCATCCGTAGTCGAGCTTCGAACGAACAAAGGATCGATAAAAAAGTAGGGCAGTAGCCCTATCAGCGCCCCAAGCGCTGAACGTCACAGAACGGAGAATGTCCATGGCGCGGGTACAAGAGACCCTAAGGCTGCGAATATGAGCCTCCCAGGTGAGGCGTCGGTCGAATACAAGACCAAGGAAATGGTGCGATTCCACCACATCCAGGCGCACCCCAGTAAAAAACAAATCTGGATCGGGGTGAAGCCGTGGATGGCGGCAGAAGTGCACCACCTTAGTCTTGGCCAAAGAAAACCGAAACCTGCGCGCTTCGGCATAGCGAGAGACGCGGTTCAATGCCTGTTGGAGTCGACGCTCCAGAGTTGGCATCTGGGCCGCGCCAAAAGAGATCGAAAGGTCGTCCACGTAGAGCGTAGCGAGAACATCTTCCGGTAGCACCGAGGTGATCCCGTTGATGCTCAGGGCAAAGAGTGTGACACTGAGGACACTTCCATGCGGGACACCCTCTTCCTGCTCCTTTGGGCCGGAGAGGGCTCCCCCCACCCGTACCCGGAATCAACGATCTCGCAAAAATTCAGATATAAACATTGGGAGGCGTCCCCTCACCCCTATCGTGTGGAGAGCCTCCATGATACCGTATCGCCATGCGGTATCATAGGCCTTCTCCAGATCGAAAAAGACCGTGGCGTAGTGCTGTCTACGAAGGAAAGCCTCGCAGACGGCATTTTCCAGTCGGAGCAGAGCATCCGACGTGGAGTGGAACTTGCGGGAAGCCGCACTGTGCAGAAGACAGATGGCCTCCGCTGTCCAGGAAAAAGGCTAATCTAACATTTACCAATCTCTCCATCAACTTGCACACGCAAGAGGTTAGTGAGATTGGGCGGAAACCGGTCGGAGTAGAGTGATCTCTCCCCGGTTTGCGAAAGGCGAGCACAGTAGCGATTCGCCAGGAGTCTGGGAGAAGACCCTCCAGCCAGATCCTGTTGAACAAATCTAACAGAAAGGCCATGCCTCGCTCACCCAGGTGTCGAAGCATGGCGTACGGGACATCGTCCGGACCATGGGCGGTGTCCGCGCACGAAGCGAGAGCGGAGCGCAACTCACTCACAGTAAACTTGTCGTTGAAGGGTTCTCCGCCTCTGGAGGTAAAGTCCAGTCGGCGGCCTTCCGCGACATGACGACGTGCTTTATTGAATGCTGGCAGAGCAGCATCCCGGCTAGAAAATGCGGAAAAAGCGGTCACTAAGGATTCCGCCACGAACGCGGGGTCCTAGATTGCGGTCCCATTCTCCTGGAGAACGGGAGGGGGGGGGGTCCTGCGAGAACTTGCCCGAATCCGTTTGACTCGCCTCCACACCTCAGCTAAAGGGGTCTTCCCGTAAGTGAAGACACGTATGTCTGCCAAGAAGAGCGGCGGGCGTGCTTCGAAATATACCGGAACCTAGCCCTAGCCCGACGAAATTCAGCGACAGTGAAATAGTTCGGGCGGCGTTTATAGCGCATGTAGGCATAACGCTTCTGTTTGAGGGCCGTCTCGCACTCGGCCGACCCCCATGGGAGTGGTCGGCCGAGGAATAGTAGTCAGGCCCACGGCGATGAGGTTACCGGAGAATAACTCAACGGCCTCATCTACCGACCTAAACTCCTCGACTGAGATAGAGAATTCAGTAATTTCCTGAAATGCAGGACACCGCGCCCGCGCCAAGTACCACCGAGGTTGGCTCTCAGGCGCCAGTTGCCCTGAAAATGATATTTGAATGAGAAAGTGATCACTACCATGGAGGTCATTGACCACCCCCCAATCAAAATCAGGCTGTGCATCCGAAGAGCACAAAGATAGCTCAAGGCAAGAAAATGAAGCAGTTCTCGGACAGTGATGCGTAAACTCATCCACGTTTAGGACACCCATCTCAAGCTCTTCCATCAGATCGGCAAGGACTTGTCCCCTGGGATTTATGGAGTAATCTCCCCAGAGAGGATGCCTGCCGTTCAGATCTCCAAGCAAGAGATAGGGCTTCGGCAACTCTGCCACGATGCGGCGGAAGTCCCCCGCGTCGAATTCAGCAGACGGTGGAATGTACGCAGAAATGATAGTATACCTCCTATACAGGTGCAGCTGCACAGCCACTGCCTGAAAGGAGGTATCTAAAGAGAAAGGAAGAACGGAGACATCATGCTGGGTGTAAACCGCGCATCCCCCAGCCAGGCGACCCCGCGGTGGTGGGGTTGCAAGACCCTTATATCCCGGGAGGGCGGGCAGGAAGCATGCGCCTAGCATGGTCTCCTGCAAAAAGGTACCTAACGGGGAACGGGACGAGACGAGCCTCCGCAGCTCCTCCATAACATAACATAACATAACATAACATAATTACACGGATGACAAAAGCCACAAGGGCCTATCAAAGGTCATCCGCCTCCGTCAAAACCCACCCACAAAAAGCACCATCACCAGGGGAAGACAAAATCAAAGTCCCCCACAATATAATATAACGGATGACAAAAGCCACAAGGGCTCATCATAGGTCATCCGAGTCAAGCGGCCTCTTTTTCAAGGCACCCAAACTCCCAGGAAAACTACATCCAGAGGATTGCATCCAGAAACAAGGGTATCACCAATCAAGGCTTGTCAAGAACTAAATCATGCAGCTATAGATATATACAAACAATATTAATATATACAAAACTTAGGAACCATCACAACCTTCCCTTCCCATAAACTCATCCAACCTACTCTTAAATACATTTAGATTTGGACTACCTACTACCCTCTGCGGCAATTTGTTCCAGAAGTCTACCACTCTATTGGTGAAAAAATACTTTCTTAAATCCAACCTACACCCTTGCTTTTTAATTTTCAAGTGGTGACCTCTAGTCCGATTTCCATCATCTAACTCAAAAAACTTGCTAACATCCAATTTATCTATCCCGGAAAAAATTTTAAAGAGCTCAATCATATCCCCTCTCACACACCTCCTTTCGAACGAGAACATATTTAACACCCTCAGTCTATCTTCATATTCAAGGTGCCTCAGGGAAGGAATAATCTTTGTTGCCCTCCGTTGCACTGACTCAAGAAGGTTAATATCGTGTCTAAAATGTGGGGACCATGCCTGTATACAGTACTCTAGATGTGGCCTAACATAAGAGTTATAGAGTTTAAGAATAACCTCCTTACTTTTGTAACTGACATTTCTCTTAATAAAACCCAGCACTCTATTTGCCCTATTTCTTGCTTCAATACACTGCTTAGAAAACCTTAATGACTTATCTATTACTACTCCTAGATCTTTCTCATCCTCTACTGAGCTCAGCCAATGCCCATCCATTTCATAGTTAAATTCTCTATTATCTTTTCCCATGTTAATAACTTTGCACTTATCAAGGTTGAAAGTCATTTGCCACTTATGTGCCCAGGATAACAATTTATTTAAGTCCCCCTGCACTTTAAAATTATCATCAATATCTTTAACTACAGCTGCTAATTTGGTATGATCCGCAAAAATTGACACTTTATTATTAACTGCCTCCCCAAGATCGTTTATATAGATGACAAATAATAATGGACCGAGAACTGATCCCTGAGGAACCCCAGTTGGCCTGGAGTCCACGGCAATTCCATTGAAGGAATATGCCCTCCAGGCCTAGCTCGGAGGAGGAACCCCAGTTGGCCTGGAGTCCACGGCAATTCCATTGAAGGAATATGCCCTCCAGGCCTAGCTCGGAGGAGACGCGGGGGCCCGTCTCGAACTGAAGACCCTCACGGGAATGGCCATACGCTTCCCGGGGGCAGAACCCCGGGCGCTGTCGCCTTCGAGGACTTATTGGGGAAGGTTGGGCTCGCCATGCGAGTCTTTTCCTCCCTCGGCCTCGAAACCTTAGGCGGGCGTTGCGGCTTCGGAGGCGGGGGGCCCTCTTTTCGAGGAACCACCGTCTCCGAGCCACTCGCTCCACCTCGGGGCGTGGGCGAAGGAGCCGAAGCTCCTTTATTGCTGTCCTCCTTTCGGGGGACAGCTTTAGGAACCCCGGAAATGGCCTAGCGACCATCTTCAGGGGTGTTGCCTCCTGTGAGTCTAACGACTCGGTGGAGGCGCGTGGCCGTTTCGCCTTACGGGAAACGGTCACGCTGGGGAAAGAGGGGGAAGCCTTGGTTTTAGCCGGGGCTGGGTGTGAACCCTTTTTGCCGCCAGCTTTACCAGGAAAGCACCCGGGTTGAGTAGAGCCCGCAGAAGGGCTCCGAATGGGCGCGGAAACAACCGTGCTCGTTGGCATGGATGGGCCAGGAGCAGAGAGTTTATTTCTAACTATTGAGGCCTCTGACGTCCCAGGCAGAGCCCGGCGCGCCAGGAGCAAGTCCTTAGCCTCGCGGAATGAGAGTCGATCCTGGGCCTGAACGGCCAGGATTTCTTTCTTAAGGAGATATGCACCACATTGCTTCGAAGAAGCGGGGTGCGGCCCTCCGCAATTGACACACTTGGCCACACACGATTTAAACTTATCGTGTGCGGCCTTGGAGCAATTTACACAAACTTCGGGTGACCACGACTTTGCATGTCTACAAGAACGATTCGTATGGCCAAAGCGGTGACAGTAATAGCACCACCGCGGCAGTGGCACGAATGCCTTCACGCGGTAGCGGTACTAACCGGCATGCACCGACTCAGGGAGCTTGTCACAGTCGAACGTGACGAAGAGTGTAGGGGTGGGTCTCAAGGCCCCTCCCTGTTTTCTCATCACACGTTCGACCTTGACCGCCCCATGGTCGGCCAGCTCTAAGGTGATGTCCTCAATGGAGTAGTCAACGAGTTCCCTCGCATAAACTACTCCTTTCACAAAGTTCATGGTAGAGTGCAGCGTCACACTCACCGGGGTGCCATGAAGTATCCGAAGAGCACTTATCTTGGTTGCCTTTGGGATTCGCCAGAAGGCTCCCATCCGAGAAACGGGTCACCTTCGGCTCTTTACCAATTGCACTAGCTAATCCTCTCTTCTGATGGATCATGTTGCCCTTGGCCAACATGGTGCCATCAGTGGGGCGAATAACGAGGAAGCGTTTGAAGCCAGCGGGCTCGAAAATGCCAGGTAACCTCTGAATAAGGGGCCCCGATGTCATCGAGGCTCCGCCCTGTGCACTTTTAGTTTTAGTCAGTGGCTCCGCAACCGGAGGGGCAGAGGTGCTGGATGTGCCGATCGTGCTTGGTCGCTTGCCAAAGTGGCAGCAGACCCATCCATCCCCGCAGCACCCGCGGATGGAGAGGAGCCCCGAGTCTTCTTGGTCTTTTTAGTCTTTTTCTTTTTCTTCTTTGGAAAGGCGGGAGGGAAATGAACCCGCTTCTCACCTCCGCCGGCAGAAGTCCCCAGGCCAGATGGACCGGCCTCAGCCAGGTCCTTCTCCGAAATGGAGAAGGTCCTGGTAGTCATAGGGGCACCTGTCAGAGGAGATCCCTCCCCTCCTTGTACTGCCTCGGAGCCCTCAGTCATTTGAGGAAGACCTTGCATAGGGGCGGATTCGGGTTCGGTGCTTGGCGCCGAGCCCGGATTCCCCCCCATGGAAGGTCCTACCGTCTGAGGCTGGTTTTCCTCAAGGACCATGTCTATCACAGGAGGGGCCTCCAGTTGGTCATTCCCTCCTAGGACATCGCAGGTCCTCTTGGCAGTGTCACCAGTCTTTTGTGGGGAGGCACAGGCCTTGACCCTGGCAAGGTTTAATATTCTTGCCAGCAGGTCTTTTGAGGGAAGCGACCGAAGGGGCCTGGCTTCCCTCTTCCCCTTAAGGGGGTTTCCCTACCAAGCTGCTTACATGCAGGGCGGTCGGCAATGGGCTGCCTGCTGGCTTTCTTGGCAGTCCCCTTGGAAAGAACAGAAGGGACTGCGGCTGGAAGAAGGGAGGTGCCCGAAAGCACCTCCAGAGAAGGGGGTGAGGGGGAGTCCCCTTCACCCGTAGGCATAGGAGAGGAGTAAGCCTCCTCTCCGGTTAAAGAAATATGGAGGGTCCCCTGCACAAGAACAGGGGGGGGGGGGAACCTCCATTTTTTCTGTGGAGCTGCCCGAGAGCGGCTCCGTCGTTTGTACAGGGGGAGTTAAAGGTTTTTTTTGGTTAGACTCATCATTGGGCATGGTGACCCTCTTTTTATTATGGGATGCAACCGCTCATCACCTCTCGTAGTTGCCCGCACTGCAAGAGGTGCTTACAGGCCTGGCAGAGCCAGGCGCCGCCATTTGGGACCACCCCTCCCGCCTGGTGGCATGGCGGCTCCACCTTGGACGCAGCGTAAAAATGGACAGAATGTGAAGAGGAGAGGAAAAGGGATGTGAGGAAGGTATGGGTGGGGATGAAGCAGGTTGTTAAAACAACCCCATCCCGAACCGGAGCTCAGGGGTTAGGGAACATTGTCCCCTCCCCCCTCAGCCCTGATCCGGGACCGTTGGCTTGAGAAGAAGGTCAGCATCTACCCTGTGAAATTAGAGGCTGACCATTGAAAGTTGTGGGAGGGGTTGTATGAAAAGCGACGAAGTAGGGAAGAAATACAGGCTATCTGAAGGAAGGAAGAGAGGCTAAGCTGGGGCCAGACGGAGCGCTGGATCCCATCAGCACGGCGGCCATGATGGCAAATCGCCACACCCCTTACAGGGTTAGAACGAACAAAGGAACAGTAAAAAAAGTAGCTATATTAGTACCCCAAAGTGCTGAATGCCACAGAATGAAGAATATTTAGGCAGCACTAGGTGAGGAAAGTATCGAAACTTTCTTAACAAAAAATATTTGCAATTCTTAAATGAATTTTAAATCACTATTACCCTTTACAACAGGCCTTTAACAATTTTAAACATTTTGGAAAAGTCAGCATGGGGTATGCTTGCCCAGGTGTCATAGAAAAGGAGAACAAAAGGAATTAATGAGCATGTGGAAGCAGACATGAAAGCTGCCCCCCCCCCCCCTGAGGGAGTAGCAGCTGATATGTAAGTGTGCAGCACTATGAGGGGGCAGAACAAGAAGGAGGGTTCAATGATAATGCATAGTCTTCTAGTATGTAAAACTGTGTTGAATTATTAATATGATTAGAATCGTGATCACTTTGGTTCATTCCCTCACATTAACTAAGTACATTGTGTTTAAATTTCATGTAATATTTGGGAATGAATGGGCTAGTAAATTATATTTTGTAGATAGTCTTTCATAAGCAGCAGACATATTAAAGAAGGTAAGTAAACTGAGACCTTCTGGATGAGGAGTATCATGCATACCTTTAGATTAAATGAGACGCAAAATGGACAGTAATTTGGGGCAAGTACACTTTGAGTTTTTTCTGAGCCCCTGTATTGTCACATGGAGGCCTATCCAGGAATAAGAGAGGCATATTATAGTTTGCATCTGATTGGGGATTATTTTCAATACTAAGAGAAAGCAAAGTGGTGTGGCTTGTGATAAGAAAGAAAAGGTAGGCAGGTGTGCTGTTTTAGTATTTATCACAATTCCTAGCTTTTAACCTTTCTAGCCTAGCTGTGTGTGTGTTGCTGCCACATTGTTTGTAATGACATAAACTGTTGTATAATATCAATTTAGTGGATCAAATCCAGACTTTTTTGTTCTTTCGTCTGGATAGCCCAGAGGCAGAGGCCTTCTGGGTGAGTGCCTTTTTGCTTGACTTGAAAACTCAGGATGTGTAGCCCCAGCCAATAATTAATGGGGTACAGCAACCTTTCCCATGGAATACTTTTGTAGCAAGTTCAGTATTCTGGGTTCCCGATAGCTTTTATCGCAGAATTTTGGATAACTCTGTGGAAACATTGAATACCTTTGCCAGTAAGGAGATAGTGGATTTAGTTGAAATAGTGAACATTCACATCCTAAAGCATGGAAAAAGGATAGATTAAGTGAAGCTATAGTGCAGCACTTTGGTTTGGTGATAATGGAAACTAGTGAGGGAACTATGGAACACACATTTGAGAATCAAAAGGGCAAGGTGGATCTGAATGCTGAATAGGATTTGAAAATTCATAGACATAAGGCAACAAGTGAACAATTGATACTAAAGATACTCAAGATAAGGGTTAAGGAATTAGAGCTGGAAGAAAAGGCACATACATCACAGCCTGGTGAGTCAGGTAGGTTTAGGGGATGTAATGACCTGTCCAAGCAAATAAGCCTACTGCCCAGTTCTTGATGAGGACAGTCCAAAAAGATTCTTCAGGGCTTTTGAATGAAAAGCTGAAATGTATAATTGGCATAAGGATTCCTGGGAAGAGGTTGGTGGCACACAGATTTAAAGGCAAGGCACAGTAGGTGTACCTTGACCTGACAGATGAGTATGCCAGAGAAAAGGCATGAAAAGTGGTGGATGAAAGGTATTCTTGCTTGAGTCATTTAAAATGAAGTTGCCTCTGGATTTGTGTAACTATATTGAGAGAAACAGCATTGAGGATCCGATTGAGGGCGCTAAGCTGGCCAATTTATATTTAATAATGGAAAAACTAGTCAGGATGCTAGCGATAATAGGTTTGGAAATAGCAGGTTTGAAGATAATTAAGTAAAGGCGAAAATACAACTCATGAAGGGCAAATTTAGCAAAAGTGATAGGGATAAGGAGGAACTAATGAACCAGAGTAGAGGTCGACAATAGAAAAGTTTGGTGTGATGGTTGTGCACCGCATGAGTGCATACATGCAGGCTCAAAATGAAGAGGAATAAAGGTAGAGTTGGAGTACAAGCCAGGAAGAAGTAGCCAGAATATGCCCTTAGCATGGCCAAAAGCACTCAGGAAAAGGGACTAGTGAGGGCATGTGAGACTTGACTCACAAAGGGAAGTTGACAAAGGGTGTAGTGGCTTGTTACTAATTGTCAGAGAGAGAAGGTTTGCCCCCCTCCCCCTAGAACCCAATGTCTACCTGTGGTGCCTGAAAGATGCACCTGCACGGCCAGACAGCCCCAAGGGAACATCAAGACTTCATGTGGTTAGGTGACTTGGGTTGGGTTATCTTTATCTTCCCGTCTCAGCATCTGACTGATGCCAAGGACCTTTGAGCAAAGCTGTGAGGCCACAAGACTATCCTCCCCGCCCCTCCTGGTGTGCCAAAGCTAATGAGATCCCTGTCCCCCTTTTGGGGGCCCCAGATGACCTGATTCCGCTGATAAATACTTCAAGAATGCAGTACCATGCAGCCACATACACCCTGCTTCCCCTACCAACGACTTCCAGCTCTGAACGCTATGCGTCATCTCTACCCGGGTTTTATTGGGCCTTTTCAAAATTTAGGTTTTTTTTTTGCCAACCCTGAATATCAAGTCCAACCATACAAGCTTCAAAACCAGAATCTAAAGCCTTTTGAACCCTATCCGAAATGGTTATGACAGCATCACAAGCACCAACACCCTTATGAAAGCAAAACTGCTGACTTGGAAAGAGATTGTTTCTCTCAGCAAATGCATTTAAACATTTAGCCAACAAAGGTTCAAAAAACTTTCAGAATAGGAGTGATGGAAATTGGACAGTAGTCTGAGAGACAGGAACCAGCAGACGCAGATTTAGAAGTATGAGTAACAATAGTAGTACTCCAACACAAGCTGAACTTTCCTTCCCTAGATAACTTGCGAAAGATAACAGCAGTCTTGGGTTTATGCTATTTAAGCTGATTTTCACTCATTGAGTTAAGGGTCCCCTCACAACATTAAAAGATAAGTGGGCAATAAAAAAAAATACTTATGTACCAGGAGATAATCAGTGTTTGGTATTAAAGTGCCAGTGAATTGAATCACTTTGTGCAGAACTAGAATATTAGTCAATAAATGATGAAAAGACAATATGATAAAAATAGTATTGGGGAGGCCAAGCTGAGTGAAAAGACCGTACTAACCATAAGAGTCTATTTGAAATTCAATTTTTAGGCCTATATGAGGCAAAGGAGAAGGTAAGCACCAAAAATGATTTAATTAAGGCTCCTTACCCGAGGAAGAAGAAATTGGTGTGTCACATTAACTTGAAATTGTATTATGAGTGGCACACAGAGGGGATCATGGCAAAGGTGCTACTCAGATGAATCTGATGAGCCAAAGGAAACCAAATTGAGTGAACCCTCTAAAATTGTATTGTGGAATGGCAAGCATAGAGTAACATAACAATTCAACGGATGACAAAAGTCACAAGGGACTATCAGAGGTCATCCAGGTCAATATACCCAATAAACTGCATCCACAAGGTTGTGTCTGACTGATTAAAAAGAGATCACCATCATAGCTTGTTAAGAATTAAATCATGCAGATGCAATACATGCATCAATAATATACATAAATTGATATTAAATATGCAATTTGCCCAAATTCAACGTAAAAAACATGATAACCTACCCTCCCCATATACTCATCTAACCTGCACTTGAAAACATTTAAATTTGGACTACTATTGTCTCCTGTGGTAAACCATTCTAGTAATCTACCACTCTGTTAGTGAAAAAATACTTTCTCACACCCAACCTACACCTACGAGGGGCGGTCAATAAGTTTTGCGAAGGGAGATGGCTGTTTGTGGGGGTTTTAGGACAAGTTATGACAAGTCAGGACCTGCAGCCGCACACTCCTGCCTCGTCTATTTAAGAAGCAGTAGCTGATCGCAGATCGTCAGTCACAAATTTTTCAACAATGGAGAAGGTTGAGCAAGGTTTGACCAAGGAAGACAAAAATGCAAAAGATATCCATGAACGCATGGTTGCAGTGTACACCGACACCACCCCTTCCTATGCAAACATTGCTCGTTGGAATAAGGAGTTCCGCCATGATCATGAGTTGCTTGAAGATGACCCCTGTCCAACGTGACCAATGAGGACAATGTGGCCCGTGTGGAGAGGATGATCCTCGAAAATCGACGGGTGAAGGTGGAAGAAAACGAACAAGAACTTGGAATATCACATGGAAGTGTTATCAACATAATCTACGACAATTTGGCCCTGACCAAGGTCTCTGCCCGTTGGGTCCCTAGAAACCTCACGCCTGATGATCGGCTTCAAAGTCATCAAAGTCCACAAGCTGCCCTGCGTAAGTGCAGATTCGAGGAGCTCAACCGTCCCCCCCTACAGTCCAGATCTGGCCCCTAGCGACTACTTTTTATTCCGCTAACTCAAGGCTGCACTGCGTGGACGCCGGTTTGGGGACGATGAAGATGCCGTGGATGCCGGTTTGGGGATGATGAAGATGCCCAGATCGCCGTCCAGGAGTGGATTGAACAGCAGTGGGGAGATTTCTGGTTGTCGGGAATTCGAAGCCTCAGGGACAAGTGGCGCAAGTGCATTGAAGTCAAAGGTAGTTATATTGAAAAATAATAAAACACTTTTTCTCATATCTCGTTTCCTTATTTCCGAATTGCAAAACTTATTGACCGCCCCTCGTAGTCCTGTTACTACCTTCCAACTCAAAGAACTTAACATAATTCAACAGCTGAAAAAAATCTACAAGGGCTTATATGACATCATCCAAATCCCCCCTCCCCCCTGAAAAAAATGCATCAACAAGATTGTGTCCAAACTGCTAAAAAGGTCTCATCATCATGGATATTCTTACTTATCTATCTAATGTATCTATCATGGATTGTCAAAAAACTAAATCATGAAATACACTATCAATAATATTATGCAAAAATTGATATTATTATAAGTAATTTGCTCTAATAAAACTTAAAAACCATAATAATCTACCCTCCCCATATAGTCAACTAAGCTACAACCATTCCAGAAATGTACCTCTCTGTTGGCGAAAAAATACTTTGTATACAGTACTATAAATGTGGCCTGACATATTAATTATGTATATAGTTTAAGGATAACCTTACATTTGTAACTAACATTCCTTTTAATGATGCCTAACACCCTATTTGCTCTATATTTTGCATGAAAATACTACTTAGAAAACCTCAGTGACTTATCTACTACTATTACACAATAATGGGCCTAGAACTGATCCCTTAAGCCTTTTTCAGTACCACCCTCTGCTTACTGTCTTTCAGCTATTGAGCTATCCAATTCAAAACTTTACCACATATCCCATGCATTTTTAATTTGTGAACTAGTCTCTAATGTGGAACCTTATCAAAAGCTTTGCTAAAATCTAAGTAAATTACATAAATATTCTCTCCTTTATCTATTTGTTTAGTTACATAATTCATAAAATCCAGTACATTTTTTAAATAAGATCCATCTCTTCTAAACCCATGCTGGGCATTATTTATTAACCTACCACTCTAATGCTCAGAAATTCCTTTCTTAACTATCTTCAAGAATTTTACAAACTATTGAAGTTAAGCTTTACGGTCTAAAGTTTATCAGGTCCTCTTTACTTCCCTTTTAAAAAATTAGCACTACATTCACTAATTTCCAATCATCAGCTATTACTCTAAACTCTAGTGATTTAGTATATATCTTCTCAAGAGCTACTCTAACACTTTTGACATCTTTGAGTAACCTAGAATGAATGATGTCTGTGCCAGATGCCCTACTAATATTCAACTCAATTATAAGCCCTTTAATGATTTCCCAATCTTCATTAATATCATTCAACACTTAATTCCCTGACCGAGAACTATCATAAATTAAACTGTTCAGATTCTCTTTGGTAAATACTGTAATAAAATGATCATTAAGTCCCTCTACTATTTCCTCAACAGACTCTTTCACAACTCCTTCATATTTAATAGGGTTCCATCTCTGCTCAGTTTCTTATTGATTTTATAATAGCTAAAGAATTTTCTTGGATTTTTATTATTATTTTGAACTAAATTAATTTCTGCTGCCCTTTTGGCTTTTCTTCTTATCTTACTTAGCTCATTCCTAGTCAACTTATAATTCAGATTTTCTACAGTACCTTTCCCTGGTATCTTTGCAATGCCCTTTTCTTATCAGAATATTTTCTGAGCCATCTCATGCTTCCTCTATAATGGCTTCCTACATTCTTTCCTAATGACCTTTGTTGGAATGCACTGCTCTTGGACTACGTTTAATATAGTCTTAAATGTAGTATTCTAACCAATGAATTCTATATTCCAGTTAACCTGATTCATCAAGTTTCTAAGGTTTTCATAATTACCTTATGAAAATTTGGAGATTTGGTATTGTTTGTTGATGTTCATCTTTCCTTATTCCCAAGTTAAAATCAACCATCAAATGATCACTTTTCCAATGCTTCCCCGACAGTCAATTCCTGAACAAAATTATCATCATTTGAAAGAACTAGATCTAATATTATGCTACCCCTTGTTGGTATATTAATAAATTAACTCCTAAAATTATCCTCAATACATTCTATAAACTTCCAACTTCCTCTTTCCCATCCTATCATATTTTCCCAATTTAGAGCTAAAATTAAAGACACCTAGAATCACTATCTGCTTCACATCCTTTACTTATTTCCCTTATCATTATCTCACCTTATCATTAGTCTGTCCAAGTGGTCTGTAATAGGGTAGCAAGTGTAGAATAGCATCCTATTTTTACAGTCCCTAATATATAGCCACAGTGACTTCGTCCTGTTTTATTGAATTATTTAAATTTGAACCAATGTTATTTCTTATATAAATAATTATCCCACCACTAGTCCTAACACTGTAAATTAAATTTCTCACACATTGTCATTGAATTTAATTTCACTAACCTATGATTCTGTTACACATACTATGTCTACATCTTCATCAATAACAACTAAATAACATAATTTATTTCAAAGACTATAAGCATTGGCATAGACATCTTAGCCCTACTATCCCTGAATATCTTGACATCTCTTCCCTTTCCCTACTCCACCCTGAGTACCTTCTATACAATTTTGTCCTCATATTTCCATGACCACTATTATTACTTAGTTTCCTGCCTGTAAAGACCTGATAACATGATCATACTCCTTTCATAATTTATATGCTTGTCTGAGGGATTAACTGGGTCAGGCAGATACATTGTTATTTATATTTTTAGTTTAATTTTAAATAATTCTTTTTATTATATTTTAGTGAATTCTTGTGTCTTAACTTTGTGTATTCTAGTCATTTCTTATACTACTAATGCTCCTCTACAGTGCCTTTGGGTGTTTTGTGGGGTTGCCATGCATGACCTTCACCCTGTTAATAACACATCTACCCCATATCTACTCAAATATAGTCTATCAATCACATACATTTCTTTCTTTACATAAAACTTATCCCACATATCCACAAATATCACAGCTTCCATATTCATTCAGCTCAATTGCACAAGATATCCATTCCAACCCAAAATGCATTCTCAGAATTGCACCTTTCATTTAAGTTTCTTTCACCTTTTCAATCAACCTCTCACATGCACCCACTCTCTTGATACACTCTTATATATATAATCACAACTACATCACTTAAAACAAAGCACCTAGTCTAGCAGGTTAATATATCTAAAGTGTGGGGACTATGCTTATATACAGTACTTTAAATGTAGCCTTACCTATGAGTTGTATAGGTAGTTTAGGATAACCTCCTTATTTTTGTAACTGACATTCCTCTTAATGAAGCCCAGTACTCTATTTGCTTTATTTTTTGCCTCAATACACTGCTTAGAAAACCTCAGTGACCTATCTACTACTACTTCTAAGTCCTTCTCATCCTCAACTGAATTCAGCCAATGCCCATCTATTTCCTAACTAAATTCTCTATTATCCCTTCGCATGTTAATAACCTATTTAAGTCACTCTGTACTTTAACTACAGCTGCCAATATTGTGCAATCAGCAAAAATTGACACTTTGCTATTTACACCTCCCCAAGATCATTTATATAAACTATGCATAATAATGGGCCTAAAACCAATCTATGAGGTACGCCACTGATAACATCTCTCAACTGTGACCAACCTTTTCAGTACCACCCTGTTTCCTGTCTTTCAACTATTTAGCTATCCAATTTAGAACTTTCCCACATATCCCATCCATTTTTAATCTGTGAACTAGTCTCTTAGGTGGAACCTCATCAAAAGCTTTGCTTAAATCTCGGTATTCTCTACCTTATCTAATTTAGCTACATAATCTATAAATTCCAGTAAGTTTGCTAAACTATGTGAGGGTGTGTATTTAGGGACTTCTGCTGAATTGGATTAGATACAACAGTAAATACCACTCCATTGCTGTAAAGGGCAAGTGGTTCAGAAAATTTGATGGGTAATTTTCTGCTGAGAAAGTATAAAATGATAGGATAAAAGCTATATCACTTGTTGTTGATACACCAACATCACTTGGTGTGTGCGGAGGGGGGGTTGGGGTACATTGGACATAAAGGACATTAATAATAAAAAAAATATTCACTATAAGAGGTTAACCCTTAAACAGAACATTGAAATGGTTATTACATAAAAAAAAAGGAATTTAAATTCATACAAAACTCACATATGGACTTACCTCCAAATACTTAAACTTATGTTTATATTTTCTTAGTGGTCCAAAGTGACTATCAATATATCTAACAACTTTGCTTGTAATATCTGCATCCCAAGTGAGTATTTTCTTTAGTAGGGAGGGAACCTGTCTTTTTTCCTCCATTATAAATTGAATTTTAAGTTAACTGAAAAATTTAGGGAAATTGAAAAATATTAAAAATACAAAAGGAAGCATAGTTATTTTTAGAAATGAAGCAGCTCTTGTTAGTCTAGTCGATATAACAATTCAACGGATGAGTAAAGCAACAAGGGCCTATCATATTATAATATCAATGTGTGTACCTAGTGACTGGACATAGGTATTTGCACAACTCTATTTGTGATGTATTTTGAAAAGTTTGAGATCTGGTTTGGGGTAAAGAATACACGTAGTTCAGAGAACATATATTTAACAGAATATTTAAGCAGAACATACAAAAATATATTGACAACCAGAAAATTAACTAAAAAAAAAAATATATGGGACAAAAGTATTTGGCCAAAACAAAAAACGTCTTTAGTATTTAGGTGCATGACCTTTATTTGCAATAACAGCATAGAGACGATCATTGTAACTGGAAACTAACTTTTGACACTCTGTTTGTGGTATCTTGTACCATTCTTGCATGCAGATGATCCTCAAATCAACAAGGTTCTTTGGACTCCTTTTGTGCACAACAGTTTTGAATAATCGCCACAAATTTTCAATGGGATTGAGGTCAGGTGATTGTCTAGGCCAGGTAAGGACACCTATTTTCTTATTTACGAACCATTCTTTCGTTAATTTTGCTGTATGTTTGGGGTCATTGTCTCGCTGAAAGATCCACTTGCGCTGTCTGTAGAATTTTTTGCGCTTAGAAGCAGCAGCTTCTCCAGTATCTGCCTGTACATGGAACTATCCATTTTTCCATCAATGATGTGGAATTCCCCTACACCATGCTTGACGGTAGGGATGGTGTTCTTTGGATCATAGGCAGTCCCTGCTTTCCTCCAAACATGACGAGCTTCGTTTCACCCGAAAAGTTCAATTTTGCTTTATTGGACCATACAGCCCATTCCCAAAACTCAACTCCTTTGTCAAGATGGTCTTTGTCAAACGTTAAATGATTCTTTACGTTTTTCTGTAAGAAGGGGAGTTCTACGTGGAGTGAAGGCATGTAGACCATTTCGATCAATTCTCTAGAAACCGTTTTTCAACTGACATGAACTCCTTGTAACATAACATAACATAATTTCACAGATGACAAAAGCCACAAGGGCCTATCAAAGGTCATCCGTATCCGTCAAAACCAACCCCAGTTCATTCTGTAGGTCTGTACTGGTAGTCATGGGCACATTCATGACCTTACCCAGCATATACCGTCGAGAGCAGCCTGTGATCTTGCGACGAGCTCCAACACTTGGCAGGTTGGAGATTGCCACAGTCTCTTGATGCTTCCGAACTATTGCCCCAACAGTTGAGTATGGAACCTTAACACATTCAGCAATTTGCCTATAGGTTAATCTTTCATTACTAAGTCCAACTATTTGCTTTTGAATAGCTTTGATTATTTCTTTGACTTTCAACATTGTATTCACTGAGCATCCACCTTCAAAAAACTCTGGATAGCTAATGATTGTGCCGATCGTTGTTTGTTTACATTACATGTGCTTCTGGAAATTTCTGGCAGCTTTATAAGACATGTTTAAATTAAGATACTCAAAATGTGCGATAAACTAACAATGATTTAACATGATATTAATTTTGGCCTAATACTTTTGTCCCATACATTTTTTTGTTTAGTTGATTTTCTGGTTGTCAATATATTTTTGTATGTTCTGTTTAAGGATTCTGTTAAATATATGTTCTCTGAACTATTTGTATTCTTTACCCCGAACAAGATCTCAAACTTTTCAAAATACATCACAAATAAAGTTGTGCAAATACTTATGTCCACTCACTGTATATATTATATTATTGATATGTGTATTAGTGTGGTTGACTCAGATAACCCCTTATGGCTTTTCTCATGCATTGAATTATGTTGGACTGAAGACAGTTGAGAAAGAAGATCTCATATATTCCACTGTAAGATAGATATTAAGGTCTATTAACAAAACATTTCATGGATAACAAAAGCTACAAGGGCCTAACAAAGTTCATCTGCATCCATCAAAGCCCTCCAGCAAACTGCATCCAAATGATTGTTTCAGATCATGCAGCTACAATATACAATTTAAACCATCCTCAGGAATGCACCCAAAACAAAAAGCATCACCATCAAAGCTTGCCAATGAGGGTTCTTTTATTTACTAATTGGTTTGTATTGGCATATTGAGCAATTTTGGAAGCTACTTGTTGTGGTGTTGGGTTTGAGCCCATGATTTTTTGCATTTCTGTAGCAAATTCCCCCAAAACATTGTTGTCTAAACTCTTTGATGGTTGTTTATTTTTTGACTAGTATGTTATGTGGTAAGGCGATGAGATGGGATGGAGCATTTTCTGTAGGGGCATTGGATGGGTTGGAGGTGATTCAGATGTAGGAAGACATACATTTGGAGAGAGGGTAGTAATGTTGGCATAAGTATTTTTGAAATTTGGAGCTGGTGGTTTTTCTATATATGCCCTTTGCTTTTCTATACAATATTCTTTGTGAATGTTTTAGATGTGCAATGCATTTTCTTGTATATAGATGGGACATTTGGCGTGATTAGCTTCATGGTTCATATTGCAGTTAGGTCAATTATCAGGTAAAATTTAGTACACAGCCATATTGTTAATTGAAATCGCATCATATTATATATCATTTTGAAGGGAATATTTTTCTGAAATAAATATGATAGAGACATGTTATAATAGTTAATATTTAAGAAAATATGATTGATTTAAATATCATTCAGAGGTAGGGCTTATATGTCTGAAGTCAAGAAACATGGCATAAAAACAATGAACATTAGAGCACCTAAGGATGTTTGGCAATTGCCTTTGCATTCAAACCTATGCTAGGCTTTTGAATTATGAATAAGACTAGCTGATAAAAATGGGGAGTAGAGCCTCCCATTTCAAAACAACCCTTAGCAAATTTAACGCAGTTGCCATACATTAAGTACTCCAATTTTCATTGTTTTTATGCAGTGCTCCGCCCTGAATTGACGGAGCTAAAAATGGGAGTCAAAACTTTCTTGAAATCAGTGGCTGTGTATTCAAAATTTATCCAATTATCTGCTGTAGCAATACAGTTATTAGATTTAGTTTGACCTCCACAGTTCAGGCAGGTTTCATTACCATGGCAAGTCTTTGAACCATAGCCAAATATTTCACATTTATAGCATCGTAGAGGGGAGTATATGAGGAAGATTTTTGCCTCCAAAGGTTAATATTAAAATACTAGTTGTAATTTTTTTCTTTACCCTTTGTTATTCTTCTGCATGCCAAGAAAATTTTGGTTAGACAGGCCATCAACTGCTGACAGTGTTGTTTCCCAGTATCTTGACTACAATGCTTTTAGGAAAGACAGACTTAATAGAGGAAGAGGTGGTGTGCTCATTCTTGTCAGGAAGGACCTGTTAGCCGGGGAGTGGTTGGAGAACACTTGGGAGAGACATTAATGCTGCCTCATGACAGGTGAGGGCCAGCAGGACCCAGGTCCTCTTTCCATGCATGCATGTACAAACCACTAAACTCCCCCAAAGACTGCAATGACAAGGTGAGGCAAGCAATCCTGCACATGAGCGACACGCATGCAGGAAAAATCTTAATTTGTGGTGACTTTAACTACAGAGAAATTAACTGGGAAACAAACTTTGTAAATGAAAGTGCAAACAGTGAACAAGCCAAATTCTATGATGCCTGCCAAGATGCTTTCATATATCATATCAGTGATTTCACTTGTTTTCAAGGTGGAGATGAGCCATCTCTTTTGGATTTCATTCTCGCCAAAGACTCAAGATATTATGGAGCATCAAACACCCTTAGGTTCTTGGATTTTAATGTCTATTCTCTCAACTGTTACACTTGGTGCTAGAAATGTATATGCCAAAAATGAATTAAATCGGAGGTCGTCCTGGGTGGCCACTGCTCACTTTTATATTTTGGGGCAATTTAGGGGGGGCCACACTATGTAAAAATATCTATTTTTTTATTTACCAACCAGTAGACTACTTACATTGTTTCTTTTAATATAGAGTTGCTAAGGGGTGATTTGTATAACATTTAAGAGAATTGATATTAAAATCTAACACAAGGGTGTTTGATGCACCCTAAAGGGGTGAGTGACATAAAACATGTACCATAAACAAAACTTCACTTATAGTCTAATAATATCCTCTATTGTCTTTCAGAAACAATGGAAACTAAGAAGACCAGATTACTAAGTGGTATTTTGGTCTTGGCAATGCTCTTACAGAAGATGGTACATTGACAGGAGTCCACCTCCTAACTTGCCAGCAGGTTCTTAGATGTGTAATGTGGCACATCCAGAAATAAATATGTGAAGGCAAACAAACACAGCCAATCAAATGGAAATCTGTCAGCATCGTCCTTATCCAGCTGAAAACATTCTACGCTAAAGCAAATATTCCTATGCATTCAGACCATTAATGCTGCAAATTAATACTTGACCTTCTTAATGACAATAAAAAATTGTGTCAAATACATGATATCGCAGAAAATCTCCAAACACTTTGGCTAAATTGCAATCCATGAATGAACGTCTTGATAAGAACTATGGTGTATGGACAAAAGATAAATGTACTGTGTATAAAACTTATGATAATCGAATAGATGAAAGGCCTTAAATTAAATTGTATACTGTTACTAACGAGTTGTTGGAAGAAGCTAATATGCTGTTACAAGGCTGGACAACTAACTTGACACAGTTAAACAATATAATAGGAAATGAAAAAATATTGGGAATAAATTGGAATTATAATAAGGATACTATTTCAGTAAATAACGTTAAATGGCATGCGGCCACGAGTAAGAGAACGCTCTTAAGTAATATAAGTAAAGTATTCGATCCCTTGGGGTTGGTTTCCCCATTAATTACTCCCATGAAACTGCTAGTCCAGGAAACTTTGAGTAGGAAGTTGGGGTGGGATGAGGATCTTCCCATTGAAATTAAAAATAAATGGGAGGAACTGAGCTTAGAAGCGAAGGAAGTTGGATACTATCGAATATCCAAGGGCAGTATTGCACAGTGGAGAACTGTATGACCTTCACATATTTTGTGATGCTTCGCAAAAAGCGTACAGAGCCGTAGCGTATGCTACAAATTATAGATCCGATCCCATGTTAATAATCTCTAAATCCCGCATCTCACCTATGAAAGAAAAGACCACACCACAATTAGAATTAACAGCCATGTATGTGGTGGTGAAATTAAGTAAATACTTAAAAGAAGTATTGAACGATGCTAAGTACAAAGTAGTTATATTTGATCGAATAGCGGTGTCTTTGCAGTGGATAAGAAATAAAAATTGTAAAATAGTTTATGTACAAAATAGAGTAGTAGATATGGGTCATACAGATCCCCAATGTATATATAAATACCTATCTCCAGAGAGTAACCCAGCAGACATGCTGACGCGAGAGGTAAAGTTTGCCAAGTTTAAAAACTCCAAATTATGGCTCTGAGGTCCGGAGTGGCTAAATAATAAAGATAGATGGCCTCACCAAAAGTATGAGCCAGATGTTGATTCAGCGAAATTATTGTTAGCCGTGAAATCTGAGCCAATACAATATATTCTCGATCTTAAAAGAATAGGTAGTTGGAATAAATTGATGAGGGTAACTAAACTAGTTTTTAAGTTTATTAACCAGACCAGTGGCGATAAGTTTAAATTTAATCTGCATCAGTATTAGTTGGAAAATTTGCAAAAATGTTCATTTGGAGAAATTTGTGATTATTTTAAAGTATCTAGTTAAAGAGTTTAATTTATTCCAAAATGAAGGTGTAATATGATGTAGGTGATTCATTTTTTTATTTAAAATTTAATTATTCTTCTCGCAATTTCTTGTTCAAATTGTTTCCAGTGACCAATTTCCTAATTAAAAATTAAATAGGAAAGTCGCGATATGGTCCTTCGAACCGGATCTTAGCTTACTTAGCTCCTGTAACTTAATGGTAAAATAGCTTAAGCTAAACCACATGGGCAAGATTTATACCAATATTCATGGTGAAAGAAAAATTATTTCAATAAATTGCTAGCGACTGTGATAGTACACCACGAATTGTGGCAGTGGCGGTTATAACAAACAATAGTAAGACAATTAAAATTTTAATTTCTTAATAGTCAATAAATTTAAATAAGTTCGCCTTCAATAATTCCCACTTTTGTTAATTGAATTTAAATTAGCATTGCCACGTCAACAATTCATAAGATTGCGTGTCATAAATCTTTTTGTACAACCTTGAAAACAAGGCTGTGCGATGAAATGCAAAGCGCTAGTTGTAACTTCACAAAACTCTGAGTATGGAGTCAACAATTACAAAAACAAGTAGATATAGTGACCCGATATTATGAAGAGTGAATACATGCTACGAGTGATGAAGAAATACAAATTATAATAAATGACGTGCAGGATTGTATTTATAGGACACAAACGCCATCAATCCTTAGTAACTTGACTCCTATAAAACTCCCTAGTATAAACCCCCCCAAACTTCTGCGGAAAGGTAGAGGAATGGGAGGGATTCTGGGATCAGTTTAAAAGTTCAGTCGATCGTTTTGACATTAATCTAGTTCAAAGGACCATATCGTGACTTTCCTTTTTAATTTTTAATTATGAAATTGGTCACTGGCAACAATTTGAACAAGAAATTGCAAGAAGAATAATTAAATTAAATTTTAAATAAAAAATAATGGCTGTAATATAAACTTAGTAAAAGAATAAAAATCTCAACTTACTTGCTCTAATATAAGGTGGTTATTAAATATCCCATTCAGTGTCTAAGTATAATATGCCTAAAGGATCCTATTAGGTAGCTATTTTTAATAAATGACAGCTAAATATATACTTAGCCTGTTAAATGGTGATTGATCTTGGAGCGAGAAATGGCTTATTTATCCATTAATATTTATGAAACTTAATCAAAATAGCTAAATTATTATCATTAGGCTTTGCACGGTGTATAAACCCAAACTTAATAACTTGCAAAATTTTTAGTAGATATTTAACAGGGCCTGTATTTATGTCTTGACACTGAGTCATAGTAGCAGAGAAGAAAACTGCTTCTCAGTACACCAGGATCTGTGCTAGGTGGCAACTCGAAACAATACACTTTCGCAAAATGCAACGACGACCACTAATTAAAAGTTAATTAACCCAACTCATTATTACTACTACTCCCAACTTACTTTAATATAACAAGTAAACTAAATTAAAATGAATGTCTATGTACAATTTCCACTTTCGTTTCCGGGAGTAAAAAATATTTACGACAAAAATTAAGAATGAAGAAGATAGAACATTTTTAGTCAATTAAATCTGACAGAGTAGCCTGATTTGGTAAGGTTGACAAGAAGAAAGCTGATGAAGATCGTAGAAAAGAAAAATGCATCTTAGTGGAAGCTTCAAGATGAGAACATCATGAATCATCCATTGTACAAGAGATGAAAAGTTCTGTATGCTCTGATGATAGTACCTCTGCAGATAGCTTGGAAGAAACTGAAGAGGCAAGTCCAGAGCTTCAAAGGAAGTGTAGTCACGTCACCATAGATCAACATATGCAGGTATGTCTGCCTTTATTCCTCATGATATTCTAAAAAGGCCTTAAGTCATGTCTGTTGCTACTCAACTAAACATAACTCCAGTTCAACAGGTTGTGATCACTGAAGCTGTAATTCAAGGAGGTGATCCACATTGTATAGCCAAGTCGTATTCAACTGGTGATAAGGCTTGACAATCAATAACAAGGGATATCAGCAAACATATTCAAAAAAATTGGATCACCCCAATAGCTGCAACACTTCACTGAGATGGCAAGCAGATGCCAACACTCACAAACAAGAATGGCAAGGAAGAAAGATTGCCACTGTTGGTTGGGAATGCCACTGATGTAAAGTTACTGGGAGTGGCTAGGTAGTAGATATCCTCATGGAAGTTATATGTCTTGCTGAGCACACTTACAGGTTTTTACATTCATGGAAGTGCAAACAGTCAGTTGTCAACTTATGTTTTGACACAACAGCATCAAACACTGGACACATTTGAGCTGCCTGTTACCATTCAACAAAAACTGGAGTGTGCTCTTCTGTGGTGTGCATGTCACCATCATGTTGGAGAGGTAATCCTGGATCATGTATTTGATGCTAGCAAAATCTCCAGAAGAATTGGGAGCGCATATTGCATGTAAAGGATGGGAGTTTTACCAAAAATGACATTTCAAGGTACAATGACGATGCACACCAACTGCTTTTATCCTGCAAAAACAAGGTTTTAAGCAGAATCTGCACAAGCACTTCATAATGTAGGAAAGACTACAAGGAAATGGCACAACCCTGCCAGGTAGTCCTGGATGATGATGTCTCAAAGCAAGGAACACTCAACAGACCAGGGACCATGCATAGATGTCAAAGATTCTTTATTTCATCAAAATATGCCTACTTGAAGAGCAAATTTCTGTACTATGTACTACTTTGAGGAACTGTAACAACACAACAGAAAAAACTAGTTTCTTGTTTTTGTTGTTTATATTTATTGTGATTGATGGTTCATATGTCAGTCTGCTTCAAATGCCCTAAGGTTTGATTTGTGCCTATACAAGACTGCTCAACTATAAAGCTGTCAACTGAATCATTTCAGTCAGCACTGTGAAAGCCTTTATGGTATTTAACCCAAGAAATTGTTGTTTTGATACTGTTCAGCGATGCAGTACCTCAAAAGGAGCGCCGTGCCCTTGCAGATTTGTTACTGGCCATACAACCATATGAAATGCATAGCACTAATTTTTTAAGGAAAAAATACAAAATAATTATCAAACCATCATTTTTGTATAAAATTGTTATATATATTATTATATTTGTATTCCTCTCATCAAGACTTTCAATTTGATACCAAACATGACCAGGATTGTGTGTAAAATAATATTTTTTTTTACATAGTGCGGCTCCCCAAATGGCCATAAATATATAAAAGTGGCCAGTGGCTAGCCAGGACCACCTCCAACCTTATTTATTCTTTCATACATACTTCTACCAAGTTTAACATTTGAGGGAATAGACATTAAAATCCAACAGCTTTTTGAAAATCATGGGGTGTTTGATGCCCCCTATTAGACATAGAAGACTTATTTTACAAAGCTCCAGTTGGAGCAAATGATCCTTGTGTTATGTTTTAAGATGAATATTGATGGTGGTACTAAAAAGAACTTTCACAAGGGTGACTATGTTCAGGTTTCCTTAATGTTCAGTGCAATACAGTGGGAGGAAAGGCTAACAGGCAAGAATGTGGAGGAGACTTGGGCCATCTTCGTGGAGCACCACAACTGGGTCATCCAGCAGTGTGTTCCCCTCCACCCAGTGAGCCCAAGTGGTTGATGAGAAACGTAGAGAGAGAGAGAGAGAGAGATCAGAAGGGAGGAAGGGGCATGGGAGAGATACAAAAGGACGAGATCCAGGGGGAGCTACGCCTCTTACTGCAGGATCAAGAACAGGGTCACAAGGGCAGCTTGAGAGGCAAAAAACACCTTTGAACAGTCTTGCCCAAGGAGATCGAAAACAACCCCAGAGCCTTCTATGCATATGCCAAAAGTAAGACCACCATCAAGGAGGAGGTTCTCTCCCTCAAAAAAGAGAATGGCACCCTCACATCATTCACAAGGGAGGCCTGCAAACTCCTGCCATTTCAAAATAGTTACCTTAGGGTTCAAATTCAATGGGGTAGACAGACATTGTTAGACACTCTAATGTCCATTGTTTTTATGCAGTGCTCTGCCCCGAATGGGTGACAGATGTGGGAATGATGTGTTAGGTTGTATTAAAAAAAAACTACTAATGGTGTTTTTAGGCATTTTATCATCATTTACAGCATCGTTTTGGCATGGAAAGCCCTTATTTTGGAGATAGTATCACTGCAAATAGAGCCGTACTCAGAGTGCTAGTATCTTGAGGGCCTTTCGAGACCACAGACTAAGTCTTATATAATCGCTGAAGAGCCTTTTGTGACCTTTGACTTTAAGATTCATATTCACACCGTTTTTATGATGATTCATCCATTTTTTGTTTCAAACTCTTATGTTAGTGATTGATCATTCAATTAAAATACAGAAATGGCAGTCCTTCTTTGTTTGTTAATTGAGATTTAGGAATGAGAGTAACTTGACCCTTTTAACTGATTTCTTATGACAGTGACCACACTATCATTTTATGGCTTTTGGCTTTATACTTGTGTAAATACTGCCATTTTTCTGATGACTCTTCCATTTTGGGGGGTTTAACACACTTATGTTTGTGGTTTTTCATCTAATCTAAATACAGAAATGCCCTAGGTTAGCGTATTTCAAAGGCATAAACGATGAAGCATATGCCATATGCAGGAAAGAAATTGGAGCGTGTGAGGTAAAAAAAATATATATTTTTTTTTAAAGGAATTGTAAATATTTTGAAATATAGAAATCTTTCCCATAAATAGAAGCAAAGTTTCCAATAAAATGGGAGTTTTAAGGGTAATTGTTTACTCTATGGGTGGATTGATTTTGTGCACATTTTTTAGCTACTTTTTTGCCTCACTTTATTGTTTTGAGTCAGTAATTTAAAGATAACAATAGCACCGTTACTTAGCTATTTCCACCCAAAACTAACATTTTTAGGTACTTTTGAAATACAGACTTTGCCTCCTCATACCCTCACTTAAAAAAACCTTTGCAATATTCCTAATTCAAAAGCCTAACATCAGATTTGAATGCAAAAGGCGATTGATAAATGTTGTCAGACTTACATGTGTCTCCCGGATGTAGGCTTCTTGTTAAGCCTGTTCTTCCAACTCTATACTCAGAGTTAATACACTGGTTGGTCTGGGTGCCTATTATATTTTCTTGGCTGATTTGCCCACAATTTATCTACCTCCTTTTCAAATTGTGCCACTAAAATTGCATTAGTCACTGTTGCCAGGAGACTGTTCCAGGTGTTTAGCACTCTGTCAATGAAGGCATACTTCCTGATGTTTAATTTTGCCCATTGTTTGTAGATTTTCTTACTATGGCCTCTCATTATCGATTCTCATTGTTTAAAAGAGACCTCGGCATAAATTCCAGCCATGATCTTGTATACCTCAATGATATCTCCTCTTGTGCTTATGTACGCCAGTCTTCTCAGTCTTTCCTTGTATGATAGGTTCCCCAGCATTGGTATAAGCTTTGTCACTCTTCTCTAAACATTCTCAATTGTCTCTATGTCTCTTATATTTTGTAGAGGACCATGCCTGATTGGCATATTCTATATGCAGCCTAATCACTGCAGTATATAGGCTTAAAATTATATTCATTCAGGGTGGCGAAAGCTTTGTATAAATCCCACAAGCTGATTAGCTTTGTTAATCTTTTTGGCAAAATAATCCCACCAAAGTCTTTTTCTGAATCTGTTTTGCTCATATCTTCTTCCATACAGCAAATCTTTTCTTGGACATGAGATTTTCCAATCATATTTTTACATTTTTGATGATGAAACTTTAATAGCCTTTGTCTGACCAGCTTTTTATTTCATTTAAATCCTCCTGAACCTTATTGCAATCTTCATCATTATATATAGCTTTGCAGACCATGTCATCAGCATAAAGATAAAAATCACAAGTTTTTATTGAGTCTGGCAGATCATTTATAAAGATGACAAATCAAATGAACCCAGCACCGATCCTTGAGGTACACTGATTGGACAGTGAGATAGCTGACAACACAAAAAAATAGCAAAAAAAATCGCTCGCAAAATCATCTGCCTATAAAGTAAACAATTAACGTTTTAAGTGCTAATTAAAATTAGGTAAAAATAATTTTCTTGGAGATGAAAAAAGTTTTGAGGACCAACCGAGAATTATCCAATAATAATTCTAAATATATAGATGGTTATTAATAATTTTTCAGTTAGATCAATAGAAGAATTATTTCCAATTAAAATGATATATTTGATTTATATAAAAAGCTTTAAATATTTTATTTTATTATTTTCCCCAACAATGTACCAAGGGTAAATTGATCAGTGGCTATTTGGAACCAATTTGTTTGACAACTTAAAGAGTTAAAAAGTGCTTTCTGCACCTAACTGAAGCCATAAATGACAACCAAAATGACTAAAAAAACACTAGTAACAGAGGTAGGGAGTCAAGCTTTTGTAAAGAAGTCAGGAGTTGGAGTCAGTAAAAAAATCAGACTCCCGACTCTTTTATAAAAAATTTTAGGTAAATGTATGCAATGGTTACTAGTGCATACACACCAAAAACAAACTTCCAATGACAAAGGAGTATTCAGGGCTAGAGAAGAGCTACCAAGGCAACTTATATTTTGTATAAATAGCATATTTCATAGCAATAGAAGACAATTGAATTTATATATAATTTTACTTTATATTTATTTAAATAATAAAATATTATATAATATTATTACTATATAATTTATATATAATATATTAAATTATATTTTTTTATTTATATTATATTTATTTTTATATATATGTATTTAGAATTTTGTCACTATCATCACATAATTTAAATTATATTTTTTTATTTATATTATATTTATTTTTATATTTTATTTAGATTTATTTTTATATATATATGTATTTAGAATTTTGTCACTATCTCATCACATAATTTTACTGGTGGCCCTTGGTAGAAGAGGTAGAGGTAGGCCTAGGGAGACTTGGATAAGGACTATGAGGTGGGAAGCAGGAGATGATTGTTGGGAAGATCTTGACACATTAGCTCAAGATAGAGCGTGGTGGCATGAGTTCATTGAGGCCCTATGCATCCCCATGGGTGCCACAGGAAATGATTGATTGATTGATTTAAAAAGTTCTAAATGTAAATTTAATTAATCCTTTTCTAATATGAATAAAGGATCCCCAAAATCAGTTGTTTTTGACTATTTCAAGTTCAATGATAAAGAAACTCATTATATATGTAAAATTGAAACAGAAGACAAACTATGCAATGCTAAAATCAGTGCTTACAGTGGAAAAGCTGCTTGTAGTCCAACCAGAGCATTCAATTTAAAAAGGCATTTGCAAAATAAGAACCTAAGTACTTACAAGTCTATGATAGAAAAAGAGGAAAACAAAATGAACTTAAAAAAAAACCCATCTGTTCTACATTGAAATGGGATGAAGTTGATGTGCCCCCAATTAAAAAAGACAATTACAATTTCAATAACAACAAAAAAATTTAAAGAAGGGTGTTGATCAACTTGGTTGTTCAAAATGGAGTACCATTAATATTATTCTCTTCTTCAAGTTTTAAAGAATTGAATGGTGAGATTGCCACAAAGCTTGGAATGTCATTAGAGAGAAATGATATCAGAAATATGATCTTAAAGCAAGCTGAAAACAAGAAAATATCACTCAAAAGTAAACTTAAAAAAAATTTATCTTCTTAAAATTGGATGGTTGTACTCATCAAGGAATCCATTATATAGAAGTAAATGCCCAATTTGTAGATGATGAGGGAAATTTAGCTATATGTACTCTAGCAGTGAGAGATACAGAAGCTCAGAATTCTAGTAAAAGTATTTGAAAGCTAATTGAATTAGATGAAGATATTTTTGACATTACTATTAATGAAGAAGATTCTTCTTACGCAGATGAACTCACAGAGATTGCCATAAATGATTTTATTGGATTTAATGAAATACTACACATGTGATGTGTAATCCATACAGTGCAACTTGCAAATACATGATGGCCTAAAGCAAAGGAACATTGCTAATGTTATATCCAAATTATGTATCATAGCTTTGGCTGCAAGAACTCCAAAGGTTAATGCAATTTTAAAATGACATGCATAAAAAGGTGCATTAATAGATCAAGAAACATGTTGGGGAAGTACATATGTTATGATTTAGCATCTTGTAGAATTAAAGCTATGGCAAATCCTTCTGTTACAATGACAGAGATTGAATGGAAACAAGCAGAACAACTTGAGGCATTACTCAAGCAACTATATATAGCTACAAAGGAATTTCAATCAGCAGACCTGACACCTGGTTTAGCAGAGAATGGAAAGGAACAATTTTCAAATTATCTCAAACTAGTGTAATTCTGGCAGAAGACATCAGAAACTCTATGATAAAAAGAGAAGAAGCTTTATATGCTAACAATGTATTGTTAGCTGGAATATATGTGGACCCAAAATACAGAATAACTTTGAATGAAGAACAGATTTTGAAAACTAAGCATGCACTTTGTGATCTTGCGGTTCGCATGTAAATGAATAAGATTAAAATGGATACAGAATATATAATTGTTCAAACATCAGTTGACCCATGTCCTGGTGCTCATGATTGTTCAGAAAACTCAGACAAAGAAGTGGATTTTGAAAGATATCTTGATAATAAAAAAAAAGCTAAGAAACATCAAAAAGTTTCTAATAAAAATTAAACAGAAAAAGCTCATTTTGAGGAATTTAGGTTAAATGTTGAGAAAGCCTTAGAAAAAATTGAAGAATATTGAACAGACACTAAAACTGAATGTTAAAGAAGCAATTAAATTATATCCTTCAATAATACAACCAGTAGCAATCACAGTAACTGCTTTACCATCAACCCAAGTAAGTGTTGAGAGGCTCTTCTCAGCCCTGAAGCTTATAAAAAATAAAAAGCTATCTTAGATCAAGAATAAAAGAAGATCTAGTAGAAACTATTCTATTTTTAAGAATAAATAACATTTAATATATTGCAACTATAGCAACTTTGTGATTTACTGTCAAATTTTAAATTTTTTTGTTTGTTAAAAGTTATTTTAGTAATACATTGGTACCTATTAATTTAGTTTTAGCATTTTTATAGGATATATATATATTTTGGGGGGGGGTAAATAAAGAATCTTTTTAAGTGAGTTAAAATATTACATGGCTAGGGAAGGTAATGGTGGTAGGACTGGGGATGAGAGAAAGTGTTTTAGGGGTTGAAGAGTGTGTTGTGTAGATGTTGTGAGAGCTTGGCTTTGAACATATTGAGAGAGGTTGAGGTGACAACATCACTGGGGAGGTCATTCCATGTTTTTATGACTGTATGAGAAAAACCTCTTCCTTGCCTCAGTGGCTGCGTGAGGAACATATATTTTATAAGGATGGCCCCTCATCCCCTGATGAGGAGCCATGGTAAATAAGTTATGGGGTTTAATTCGGGATAAGTTATTAAATATTTTAAAGCATTGGATTAGGTCAGTCCTCAAAAGCTGGCTTTTAATTGAAAAATGATTTAGGTTAGTCAGTCGGTCTGGGTAGGGTAAGTTTTGGAGGTTGGACATTTGCTTGGTCCATCGTCTTTGTACAGATTCAAGCAGGTGAAGATCTCTGATGAAACCTGTATTCCAGACGATGGAGGCATAGTCTATTATTGGTCTGATATCAGAGATGAGTAATATATTCATAAATGTAGGTGTGCTAGACTTGAAAAGGTTTGAAGCCACTCCACCTGCTTTGTTAGCCATTTGTTTGATGTGAGAATGGAACCTCAGCAAAATGTTAAATATTTTTTCCGAAAGACCACTCTAATAAATTATAAATAATACTATTATTGGTCTGATATCAGAGATGAGTAATGTATTCATAAATGTAGGTGTGCTAGGCAGACTGTAGACTTGAGAAGGTTTGAAGCCACTCCACCTGCTTTGTTAGCCCTTTGTCTGATGTGAGAATGGAATCTCAGCTAAATGTTAAATATTTTTTCCGAAAGACCACTCTAATAAATTATAAATAATAGTACCTGCCAAATTTGTAAAGAGTGGCGGAGACAGTAGGGCTTGAGGTACATCAGAAGTTGTGTGTCCTGTTGGAACAGAAGAGCTGTTTTTTGTAGCCTTGAAGGTGCAACCAGATCACTATATATTGTATCAAGCTCGGAGGCACCAGCCTTGTTAGTCCTCTGAAAGTTATAAATAGTCGAGTGGCAGCTGGCAGGACTCCCCCCCCCCATCTCGAGGTACCACGTGAGGCCTTTTCTTTTTTGCATTTACCAGTTTTGTTTGTGTATTTATCTTTTTCTTTGTTTCTTCTTGTCTCTTGGTTGGGTTATAGGCGTGTGATTGGATAGTGAAATTGCAAATTGATCAAGCACATTTTTTTGTTGTGTAAATAAGTAAGAGATCTCTTATAAATATTTACCCAATATTTTTCTTAAAAATAAAGAACTGTACATACAATCCATTTCATTCTCCTTCGATTTCTCAGATTCAAATTAGTATAGGAAGTGGGTTGGAACGATTGGGATTAGAGTATATATTTTCGGCCTGCTACAACATGACCCTACTTCAACGGTAAAGATAGAGTAGATTGATAGATAAAAGAAAGGGATATTTATGTTTTTAATGAGAAATATAATTAGAGGTGCTGAAGTGAAGGCAATACATCGAACAGGCATACAAGATCATTCATGGTTTTGAAAATGTTGATATGAATGACTACTTTGAATCAATACTAGTAACACAAGAAAAAGTACTTATAAATTAAGGAAGACGGAACATATTAGAACTGTCACAAGAACAAATGCATTTAGTATTCATGTTGTCAATCCTTGGAATGATCTCCCAGAGTATGTTGTCAGTGCTCCATCAATAAGTGCCTTCAAGAAGAGACTTGACAATCACTGGAACCAAAGTAACTAGTCATATGAAAGATACTGGGAATGTCTTAATTTAGTAATATTTGTGATATGTGAGCAGAGCGAGAAATATTTTTCTATTTTTGTTTTTATACAGAAACAAATCATTATATAATGACAATAACTAGGATCAAAGTGGCCGATGAAAAGGAAATTCAACATTTAATTTAAGTATCTGAAGGAAGCGGACCTGTAAGGGTTACAACTGTGATAATTTAAACTACTAACGTCCAATACTTTGTAAAATAAGTTGAGGTGTGACCTAAACAAGACAAATAGTCTTATTCTCCCACTAATATCAAATAGGTATGTAAGCATTAACTGAACTGAACCTTATTCTGGATTTTCTCCATCCTGTCTAACTCCCTTATATTCACTTTGCATATCTTGTATCCATATAAGCTTTGTGGAACACCTACCCCCTTCCAGAGCTCTCTTACTATTTCTAAGTCCATTTGCCTGCTTATTCATAACCCCCTTAGCATCCCAATCATTCTCAACATCTCTAGTTCCCTTATCTTCTTATGTTTATCAAAGACATTTTTATTGCACACATAAATGCCTACCACTTCTAGCATCTTGTTGCCCAAAACCCAATCCTTATTCATACCTTTCCAAAAGATCATTATCTTACACTTACTCCCACTGAATTTCACCTTCCATTCATTCCCATAGTCTGCTGCTATATCTAACATTCCTTGCAAGCCTACTCTAGGTTCAGGTTGTTGAGCCACCCTTTGTATTAAGGTATGGCATTTATTTTTCTGTGGAGGAGAAATAATTTATTAGCCTTGTTCATTTCTTTTCTCCCACACACACTGCAAAAAATTTTTTGTTGCTCTTACTATTCTTATTCTCTTATCATCTATATCTTTTTTTCCATACTTACTCCATAATCCTCCCTTCTCTCTACCTCCTCCCACTTTTCTCTTCCCAGCTCTATCACCAATTCTTCTTTCAATTTCACCCTCTTGAGACTGTGGCCCACACACTCCACAATCAAATGTTCTATAGATTCTCTCTGCACCATTCGCATCTGTCCTCTCCTCCATTCCATCTGTATGTCCACCCCTTCACAGGTCTCCAAGGATCCAGCCGTGCCTTGAATAGTAACTGGCTTACAAAACTCCCATCATACATACATATTCTCAATGCAAGTCTCTCTTTTGCCTCTGTATACATTCAGACTTCTCTTTCCATTTATTCCTCTTCTCCAGAACCTTTATCCTGCATAGAATATTTTTTGTTTCAGCTTTCCTTTTGCTGTCCTCTATATAGATTACTTCTAATTCATACTTTGTATCCACTCTCATTACCTCTTTGTGCCACTCAGTCCTATCGTAGGCATCATACATATAGCCTGCCCAGGTTTCTATTCCTATCCCTTGTAGCCTCAACTTATAGTTTGCTTTCATCCTTGCCACCCTCTCTTCATACCTACTCCAGCCCATTTCTCCTCTCAGTGCCTCTACTGCTACATAGGGATTGGCCCCTAGTGCTATTCTTGCATTATATCATCTGCAAATCCCAAGTTCCCAACAACTAGGTGTTTTTGGTTGATGTTTTTTCGTTCAAAATTGAACAATATCGGTGCGTTTCATCATTCGTTATATATTTGGTTATTTGTATATGTGTTAGGTTACTGGATGCCAGTATATGTATTTGGTTATTCGTATATATGATTGGTTACTGGAAGCCAGTTTTGAGCCTTACTATGGGTTACTATATGGGGGGGGGGTTCATCCCCATATTTCCCATTTGCTTCACGTGCCCTCAGGAACAAGTAAATAAACCAAATATTTTTGTACTTTGTTTAAAATAATCTTTTATCAAAGTGATTTGGTAATTTTGAATGAGTGGCACACCCATTGTTCTTTGTTTAAATTAAACTTTAACAAAGATAAAAAAAACTGATCGTCCTACTTTGTTTAAAATAATCTTTTATCAAACTTTATTCAACTTTTTGGTTGTGATATATGTTTAATGATAAAAAGTGAAAATTACTACGGTGCTAGAAATCAATAAGGAAATGAATCAACACTCTGACGGAGATGTAAACAAAGGCAGCCCCCAGCCAGCTTCTATATCTTACTACTACAGCAGCAACTACAAATCTACAATTATCGCTTATCTAACATAGTACCAGGGGACCACCAGGTAAGGTTGTATTGTTGCATTGTATTTGTTTCCCAGAGTTTGGCACACCTTGTCAACATGTCTATACCTGACCAAACAAAGAACTCCAGGAAGGTCACCGATAGGGCCACCACAACATACAGCCCTACCATGTCACAACACCAAGCAAGGCCTGGCCACCTACACATAGTACTAGGACCAGGCCAGAAACTCTTCGCAGAGAGCCACATCAGTGCCTAGCCCACATGCAGACCCTCGACCAACTACACAGAGTACTGGGGCTCAGGCCAGAAACTCCTTGCAGAGAGCCGCACCAATGCTGAGGGACACGTGTGGCCACTGCATGGAGAAAGTCACCAGCAAGGGCAAAAACAGTGATGGCTTTACGCTGGAGCAATACAAAGTTTTCTCAAGTCTGTGAATTCATCATTGCTCCACAGTTCTACTGTAGAGTGAGGAACTGTGGGGAAATAGCCGCACACTTTGTAAAGAGCATATCACCCCTGAAAGAACAGGTAGATAAGAACACAACAAGGATTACACTAGAGGCTGCAATGGACGACAAGGATTGCAAAATAGATAGACTGGAAAGCAGGTGTGTGGAATTTGAGGAGAGACAGGACAAACTTGAAGGAGAGATAGCTGTAGGTATGGCACTAGGAGAAGAAATGATGGAAAACATCAAAAGGGACCTGCAGACACAACTTCAAAAAGAAGTCAAGACTGCCATCCAGGATGAGAGAGACTGGGTATACAGAGCCAGGAACCTCATCCTTACAAATTTCCCAGAATCGACAGGCAGTACCAAATCGAGTGGCCAATATATGGCCTAGATTGGTAAGAGTAAGAATGGAGAGTGAGGTAAAAGCCAACCAGGTACTGGCAGCAGCCGCCACCACAGCATGTGGATGACTGGACACACCTGTGTGATACAGATATGCCAAGCAGATTAGACCTGGTGTTCACCAGGTATGGAGTACTTATCCCCACTAGGTCTGAGTAAGCATGTGGATGACTGGACACACCTGTGTGATACAGATATGCCAAGCAGATTAGACCTGGTGTTGACCAGGTATGGAGTACTTATCCCCACTAGGTCTGAGTAAGCATGTAGTACTGAAGTTCAACTAAGTCATAGGGACAACCATGCGAAAAGCTCCAACAATGCCAAGAAAGCGGAACTACTACAGAGCCATAAATTGGAGATGCAGAGACTCTACAGACAAGTGAACTGGGAAGAGGAAATGATTGGGAAGGACACTAAACAGATGTGGGATACCTTCACCCAGCATTATGAGAGGATCATGTCCCAGTGCATTCCACAAAACAGAGCCCCAAAGGAGAAATGGATGAATAGGTGACTCAAACAGGTACTCAAGGACAAAGAAGAAGCTTGGCAACGATACAGGACAAGGAAATCTACACTAACAAGAGAAACCATGCAACCAGAGAAGTAAGAAAAGCAAAGTACCAGTATGAGAAAAAGGTAGCCGCAGACTCCATGGAAAACCCCAAACACTTCTGGGCCTACATGAGGGCTAGAACTAAAGTAAAGACCAGTATAACCAGGCTACAAACACCCGACAGAGAGATGACCCAGGATGACAGAGAGACTACACAAGTCATGAACCAGACCTTCAACAGTGTATATGTAGATGAGGATACGTCTCTACCAATACCTAGCCCAGCTAATATCCCAGGCATCGGAGAAATCTCAATGACAAGATTCAATGAGGGTAATGTCCATAAGCAGCTCCTACAGTTAGATGAGAGCAAAGCACAAGGACCGGACGGCATCTCACCATTTGTCCTCAAAACCTGTGTAAACCAGCTGTATAAACCCCTGACACGCATCCTTCAGTCATCGATAGACAGTGGAATTATCCCTAGTGACTGGAAGAAAGCGAATATAACTCCAATCCAGAAGAAAGGTAGCAAAACACAGCCACTAAACTACTGTCTAGTTTCACTGACAAGTGTATTCTCAAAGATAATGGAGAGTCTGGTCAGGGAAGATATAGTCAGCCATCTTGCCCACAATAACATATTTAGCAATGCCCAACATGGCTTCAGAGCCAGAAGAAGCTGCCTGACCAATCTGCTAACTTACCTGGAAGACATTATCAGTGCAACAGACAGGAGAGAGTGCGTTGATGTGAACTACTTAGATTGCGAGAAGGCGTTCGACAGGGTCCCACATGCAAGACTGATGAGGAAAGTGGACGCTGTCAGGATAAGGAGAAATATGAATAGGTAGCTGAGAAATATTTTGAAAGACAGGCAGCACAGGGTAGCGATCAGGGGCATGCACTCCGGATGGTTACCAGTGAGAAGCGGGGTACCCCCGGGCTCTGTGGTAGATCCCATCCTCGGTAATACTTCAGTTTAGGGGCGCTGTTTCTGGGATACAATTTTGGGCTATAATTTAGGTGTCAGACATCATAAGGCAAAACCCTTCATTTCAAAAAACGTGCAGAGTCGATCGCACATTTATCAAAATAACAAAGGCAAAGATTAATACATTAGTAATTAGAAAAAAAATCAAGGCATTACTAAATAATATAATTAAGTAGAAGTGCAGGCATTTACTAAATAATAAAGGAAAAAAACAAAATAACAAAACAAATACAATGCTGTGATTGGCCCCCTGTGAAGCTACCATCTGACCTCATAACGCCTAGATTGTAGCCCAGAAACAGCACCCCCTATCATGCGCCCCTAAACTGAAGTATTACCCCATCTTCTTCATCATTTACATCAATGACCTGGTGGACAGCTTAGAATCGAAGGCTAGTCTGTTTGCAGATGACGCAAAGATATACCGCACCATCAGGACTCAAGAGGATGCAGAGGCACTACAGAGGGATATGGACCGGCTGGAGGATTGGAGCAGGAGGTGGCTATTAACATTCAATGTAAAAAAGGGCAAAATAATGCACTTTGGGTGGCAAAACCCAGGCACAAACTACTTACTGAATGATTCCATCCTAGCCAAGACCACAACTAATATAGATGGTATAAATAGTAGTATTAAGTGTGATTCCTTGGAAATAGCAATTGAACTAAACAATCCACATGTAATATTTTTAACAGAAACAAAACTTAAACCAATAGACATATCCACTTTCCTCAATACACGGAAGTACAATATTTCCAGAAGGGATAGAGGTACAGATGGTGGGGGTGTATTAATAATCATTCATAAAAGTTTGACTTCTACAATAACTGAAAATGAAGCTTGGGACGATGTTGAAGCAGAGGCAAATACAGTGCATATTAGGGTGGGTAAAAAAAATATAAGTTTGAAATCCTTACAGCACCCATGAATTATTGTAAGGTATAACAAGGCAAAAAAAAGGACAAAAAGTTTCGTGAGAATTTTTTAAGATTTAGGGGTCGCACAGGGTAGTTGATTTTTTGAGAGCATACAAGTGTTCATTTCTCAAGCTTATTTATTCACATCAACTATAAATGCCACAGAAATGAAACTATTTGCTCTGAAGTTAGGTAAATAACTATTCTAGGAACATTTCACAATACAGCAGTGTATATGGGAGGAATATTACTCTGATACTATACAAGGAACACTTAAGAACAGTGATAGGAATGGCACATTTCCTGGACTTTCTTCAAAATAAAACTGAAAATGGCTGAAATAATGATTGAAACGATTTGTATATTCTTCTGTAAGATCAGTTAGGGTTCAGGTTCAGCCATCGATGGCACTCGACAGCTTGCAGGAGAGCTTGTTGATTGTTCTCATCCTTGGTGAGGATCTGGGAATAATCAGTGATCAGTTTGATCACCCATTCCGCTGCATCATTGGTCACTCCTTCCAACTGAGCACAGGAGATTGGAGAAACAAGGCATCCAACTTCAGTGCCATGAAGGACAAAAGTGACTGCTTGGTGACAAGGTCACTCAAAGTCACTGAACAAGGATCTTGGGGCGCTGTCGTCCATCACTTCTTGTCAAGGTCCTTGTCAATGGCCAGCTTCTTCACCATCTTGGTCTTCTCCTTGATTGTGACTTTATTGCTGAACAAGGCAAGGTTGACGAGGTCCGTCCCCAAGTACCAAAAGTGCCGCTTGAAGGTCTTCACCGTGGCCTCCGAGATCTTTGAGATGAGGTCTCTGTAGTTGTGGAGATCATTGAAAGGAGTGTCTGCGGCCAAGGTAGCCTCAAACCAGGCACGCACATAGATTAGGATGATGAATACACTCATCTCCTGGAGGCTACGCAGTTCCCTCAGCGTGAGTTCAAACTCATCTTTGAACATCGTGATCTTGAGCGTGTAGATCGCCTTTGCCATCCATCTCACGTGGTGGTGAGCTCCTGGTTTGCAGAAGATGGTGGGAACCTCCCCCTTGATGGCCTTTGCTGTTAGTTTTGCAAACTCTATAATTGTCTCTTATCGTTTCGGCTGCCTTGGCAAGAGACTCAAGGGTGATCCTCTTCCATTCATCATGGTCAGACAACCAAGAGTCTTTGATGATCATAGCATTGGCATGTACAAGAGTAGGCCGCTTCTTGTGGAACCATTTGAATAGTTTAACGTCTAGGCAGGATGTAGCATCACCAAAGGTGGCCTCGAAGGCTGTGGCCAAGATGAGCTCCATAACATGGTGGTGGCACACCAAGTTCAACAACAGATGACCCAACTTCTGTCCGAGGAGTGTGCAACAGCCAGCATGGAAACCTGTGTTTGAAGCGGTGTTGTCGAAGCAGAGACCCCCAACTCTGTCCTTGAACGTCCAGTGTCTGATAGTCTCTTCAACTTTGCTGGCCATTGCTTCTCCAGTACTGGATGGCAAGGCAGGGATAGACAGGAGCTTGTCTCCTTCGAGGGATGGAATGGTGAACACGATGGCCAAGCAATCGATATGACCTTGACTTTCCGATCCGGGCAAGAGTTTCCCACCCAATGAAGGATGAGAACCGCGTCATGCTCCTGTACTTAGTTTTGATAATCTTTGACGGCTGCTTCTGCTGTCTCCCTCCGCAACACTTTCCGGTGTCAGCGAATGGACGAGGTGGATGGACTCAGAATTCCCTGGTCTGCAGCAAGGGCAGAGAAGCCGCTGCTGCAAGCTCCTTCATGATCTTGGGCCTTTACAGAGGAGAAGCAGAAGCCGCAGCGCTTTCCCGAGCAGGAGAGTTGGTGTCGGATGAAGAATTTGATGAAGAAGCGGTGGTGGAACTTCCGCTTACCAACTCAACCTTCTCTTCCCTCTTCGAAGTCTCCACCAACTCCTTCTCTCAGCAGCCAACCTCTCATGTTTCCTAGACTCTCTTGCCACGCTCTCCTTGTCGAGTACTCATGACCATTTTCCTCTGGCCCCTTTGGTCGTCGAGGAAGTTCTTGTCCTCCTGGTTGAGGTGGATCATGGAGGAAGAAGTGGCAGGGGCTGCAATGTCGAACAGTGATGACAAGTGTCCCTAAAAGAGAGCGTCGGAGACCTTGTCCCCCTCGGATTGACATTTTTTCACCTTCTTACTTCCCAACAAGGGTTTCCAGTTTTTAGGATTGATCACAGCAGGACAACAGGAATTTTGGTACCTTCCCAAACTTTGGTGACTTCGTTGATGACAGCTTTTTGATCCATCACAGAAGAGTCGCAGCAGAACATCTTCCCCTGTTGGAAGGACAATCTGGCTGAGGGCTTCAAGGGGCTGTCCCAATAAAAACAGCTGTCTGTTTCCGAGTTGAACTCACCATTTAGACCTGAGGAGAAAACGAGGATGTTTTTAGCTTAGTTATGGGTCAGACAGTATAAAGACAGCTATATAACAGCATAAATGACATCGGGGTATGCACAAAATGAGTTGACATCACCAAGAAGTACAGTGCCCTGCAAAAGTTTACAACACACCACGAAAAACAGGCATTTATGTATTTGTAAGCACGATAGGAAAATGAAACTTTTATTACTGATAGGATATGTATTCAAACAATAAATTAAATCATCAGGAACATACAAAAACATCAATATAGTTTTTTTGTTGAAGAAATACAATTAATTAGTAATGCAAAAGTTTACAACACATATCGATTTTTATCACTTACTCATAAATGTTCGAGGAGAAACTTCTTACAATCTTTAGAATGTTCTACATTAATCTACGCACATAACTTAGGGACTGGTATAAGCTATCGCATCATTCTTTATCAGACAGCATCCTGTAAACATTCGCACGATGGGGTAACAGAAACGAATTAATCAAGATCTTTGAAAACGTATTGTAGGCCTTCATAAAAGTGGCATTGGTTATAGAAAAAAATCTCGTTAGTTAATAGTTCCAATGAGTTCGGTTGGAACAATAATACATCACTGGAAGTCTCAAAATTCTACTCTTCTTCTGATCAGTTCTGGCTGCCCTTGCAAGATAATTGAATGTGCAGGGAGATTATTAGTAAGAAAGGTTACTCTTAAAGAACTTCAGCGTGACTTAGAAGTGAGTGGAGTTACAGTGAGTAAAGACACAATTAATCGATCGCTTTGTAGCATGGGCATCTACTCATAGTCTCCAAGGAAAACTCCACTTCTTACAAGAAAACAGGTTCATGATCATTTGAATTTTGCAAAAGAGTTTGTTGGTAAACCAAACCTGCAGAGTTTTGGGACAACATACTTTGGTCGGATGAGACAAAGATGGAACTGTTTGGCCGTAATGGACCTCCAAGGGTATGGCAAAAGAAAGGTACTGAATACGCACCGAAGAACCCTATATCAACACATCAATAATGCTTTGTTCCTCATCTATTCTCATTTTTCTAAACAGAGTATATGCATTTCCATTTGTCAAGACATAGTCTATTGTACTCTTTTGTTCATCCCTACTCCATGTATATATTCCTTCACAATCTGCTGTAGCATTTAACATTGTTAGGTTATATCTCTCCATCATTTCATTTATCTTTTGATGCCCTATGAATCCCACATGTCCATTCATATCCCCCATGATTATTACAGCTTTATCATTTACAATATTATCCATTATTTCATTTATCTCTTCTATTATCGATCTATTCCTTATCCTATCTGTAACTGACAAATACACAAGAAGCACAGCCAGGTTCACACCTTCTCCCTTCACATTCATATACAGTACATCCTCATTTCTTGTCTTGTGCTTCACAGCTTCCACTCCTGTATATCCATTGTACATAAACAACAATCCACCTCCTCTTCTACCCTGGGGTTTCCCCATACTATCTATCTTGCTTATTCCTTCTTTTAATTGGATTTTATCCACTTTCAACTGTGTCTCAGTCAGAAACACCATGTCAGTATCTTTTATTAGTAGTTTTTCCACTTCTACTATTTTAGTTTTTGTTAGGCCCTGTATATTAAGTAGTTTCAACTTTAGCTCTTCCTGTTCACTTTGCTCATTTTTCTGTCCTCTAATTCATTCTCTCCTATTATTCATCCTCACCAAATCCTTTTTTATCATCTATCCTCTCTCACCACTTCCTATTTTTTCTCTTAGCTCTTCTCTTAGTTGTTGGTTCTTCTCTCTCTCCTTTTGTGTCATATCGGGGGTGATTCCAATTTTTTGCATCTGTTCATTCGCTGGTACTCACTGAGTTTATGTTTGAGGGGCTAGGTAGCCGAAGCTAATATGCGCCCCTTTTCTTATAGACTATCAAAGGCTTTCTTAAAACTATTAATTGATCGGCAATTCACCACCTTCCCTGGTAATAAATTCCAATCATCTATTATTCAAATGCCAAAATACCCTCCCCTGGCAGCATTTCTGTGAGTCTTCCTAGCAATACACAAATTATGACCTGTTGTACCATATGAATGCACCTCACTTTTGAGTGTAAAGAACCTTGCCCTATCCACATTGTCAAAGCCAAGCACAATCTTGTACACCTCAATTAGATCTCCTCTATGTCTACGCTCAACTAGGGTTGTTAGCCCCAACCTTGCTAAACGTTGCTCATAGCTTAAATCTTTCAATTCTGGTACAAACTTGGTGGCTCTTCTTTGTACCTTTTCCAAGGCTCCAATATCCTTTTTTAATTGCGGAGACAAAGCTTGAACTACATACTCCATATGAGTACTAATCAAAGAAGGGTAAAACTTTCATAAAAATAGTTTCATTCATATAAGAAAATGTGTGTTTAACACTCCCTAACATCACATTAGCTTTAGCAGCAGTTTTAGCAACATGAGCAGAGGATTTCCAATTGTCTGAAACAAAAAAATCCCAAATCCTTTTCAACCCTTGTCCCTTCCAACAAGGTATTATTCATATTGTATTCAATTTACCTTGAATTTACCTTGAATCCTGGTCGATAGGTACCCTCTTAGGTAATGAGACCGTACTCTCCTATTATTCATCCTCACCAAATCCTTTTTTATCATCTATCCTCTCTCACCACTTCCTATTTTTTCTCTTAGCTCTTCTCTTAGTTGTTGGTTCTTCTCTCTCTCCTTTTGTGTCATATCGGGGGTGATTCCAATTTTTTGCATCTGTTCATTCGCTGGTACTCACTGAGTTTATGTTTGAGGGGCTAGGTAGCCGAAGCTAATATGCGCCCCTTTTCTTATAGACTATCAAAGGCTTTCTTAAAACTATTAATTGATCGGCAATTCACCACCTTCCCTGGTAATGAATTCCAATCATCTATTATTCAAATGCCAAAATACCCTCCCCTGGCAGCATTTCTGTGAGTCTTCCTAGCAATACACAAATTATGACCTGTTGTACCATATGAATGCACCTCACTTTTGAGTGTAAAGAACCTTGCCCTATCCACATTGTCAAAGCCAAGCACAATCTTATACACCTCAATTAGATCTCCTCTATGTCTACGCTCAACTAGGGTTGTTAGCCCCAACCTTGCTAAACGTTGCTCATAGCTTAAATCTTTCAATTCTGGTACAAACTTGGTGGCTCTTCTTTGTACCTTTTCCAAGGCTCCAATATCCTTTTTTAATTGCGGAGACAAAGCTTGAACTACATACTCCATATGAGTACTAATCAAAGAAGGGTAAAACTTTCATAAAAATAGTTTCATTCATATAAGCAAATGTGTGTTTAACACTCCCTAACATCACATTAGCTTTAGCAGCAGTTTTAGCAACATGAGCAGAGGATTTCCAATTGTCTGAAACAAAAAATCCCAAATCCTTTTCAACCCTTGTCCCTTCCAACAAGGTATTATTCATATTGTATTCAATTTACCTTGAATTTACCTTGAATCCTGGTCGATAGGTACCCTCTTAGGTAATGAGACCGTACTGTTGTTTTTAGTTGATGTATGCAGAACAGATTTTTCAATATGTGAATATATAACTGTGTAGGTCTTTGTGGTTTTTCCATTCTTTTTCTAATCTTGACTTAAAGATATTTACAGTTTTGCTGGTTACAGTTTCTGTTGAGAGTTTGTTCCACATTGAAGTGACTCTTGCCGGGAAGAAATTGGCTCTTGGACCAGACGAGCTCTGCACTTGGTACTTAAAGCAGTGTCCTCTTGTGTTAGTCGAGAGACCCGGAGTAAACATTGACCTGTCGCACAGCTTACAGTGGTTTCCTATTTGCAGTTCGTCATGTACATGTGAAATCTTATATAGTTGCATAACATCTGACCTCTGTCTTCTAAAGTACAGGGTAGGTAGATTAAGGGCTTTTAGTCTCTCTGAATAGGAGAGATGAGAGATACTGTGAACCATGCGTGTTGCTCTACGCTGTACCCTCTCCACCATATCTCTGTCTCTTTTAGTTTTTGGAGACCAGATTACTGATGCATACGCTGTAGCGGCGGGATCGCGATTCCCTGGCCAAAGATTCCCGCTGCCCTGACAAGGTCCGCTCGGTGGTTCAAGAAGAGGGTATTGAGGAGAGAGAGTATTTTCTAAATTTAATTTACACACAAAAAAGAAATTAACCACAACCCCAAAAAACAAAAATGTAAATTACCCAATTTCCAAAATATTATCTATCTTAAACCACAACCAAAGATATTTATATATATATAGATATATAGTGGGCCTTACAACTATACCCTGGCCACACACACGCAAATAGGAAATGTTTAGGGCTTCACAAACAGATTGCCCAGTGCCACCATGTGAGTCTGTTCTACTTTCTTCAGCTCTGGGAGCACTATTACCGGTATGGGAGGGGGAGGGGGAGGGAAAGGGAGGCGGGCCCGCTTTCTTGGTGGAAGAGAGGTTCCCTTTTCTTAAGGGACTGGAAGTTCACTTCAGCCAAGGCGAATGATTTGCACTCAAGGATGAGGAAGTGGTGGCTCTAGTCAGAGCGGAAAGTGCGAGGGCTCAGGCCCCAATCAATGCGTCCCTTTTCTGCCACACGAGTCAAGATTGGCTTCAGCCGTATCCAAAAGCCAGATGTCGGCGACAATCAGTACCACGGAACTGGAAAAGAGAAGGCACATTCAGTCACCTATTCACTGCCACACTCAAACATCTTTACTCCTAACTCATTCAACCATATCCACTCTCACACAATCTTCACTCACCTATCCTCCGTCCAGGCGGTTCTTCCTTCTTCAGTCACAACTAATGACTTCCAAACTTTTACCTATACTTTCTAACTAAAAATATATGCTGAAAGAATCCGCCTAAAAAGAAAACAGGAGATGAATGGGAGAGCACGATAGAGATCCATCGAGTCCCCCCACACAAAGCAAAGACGGTGATCACACGATCCACACACACACACATTCTGCAAAAGAAGAAAAAGATTAGACATAGGGGAGGGGAGGCGGACAACCAAACTACTACATCCCTCCCAGCTAAATTCGCCTCACCTCACCATGTCTCAATCCCCATCTTCATTCATTCACAATGCTTTCGACATCACCCAGTCATACTCTTTCACTCTGCCTCTCCTCCTAGTCACAGGTCCATCAACTGTCTCTGTCATCTGTCGTAATGTCTCCTCATGTCTGTCCATGGCCCCTTCTCTATGTACTTCATCCACACACACATCCGACATTCCCTGACCAATCCCACTCAAATCCTCAACTAACCTCTCTACTACATCCATCAAACCTTCCCATTCTTTCATAGCATTTATCGACTCTTGTTCCAATTTCGCACTTATCCCATTTATACTCTCTAGCATAGACTCAGACTCATTCAACGGAAACTTACAAATACTGTACGTTCTATCATATACTCCATCTCGATCTTGCACAAACCCAGAAAACTCTCTCACATCACTCTCACCAAACTGTTCCATCCATTCATCCTTTCTCAACCGTTTACTCTTACGCTTCCCCCTTCGATGTTCAACTAACACTAACTGCTTCCCCTCTAAAGCACTAGCTATATCATCCACCATTTCACAGTCTTGCATTCTTTCAGACAGATATTCATTCACCGGATGTTGCACCAAATATTCAGGAGGTTCACGCCACTTTCGCAACTGACCTTGATGCGCTCTACGTTCATCCAAACTTCCATCCTCTCTTTCACGAACTATCACATAACTTACCCCATTTGACCAAACCTTTCTTACTACAAATGGACCTTCAAATTTCTCTTTCAACTTATCCACATTCAGTCTACCTTTTGTCTCAATCTCCTTTAGTACTTTATCACCCACAGAAAAACTCTCAAACCTTTCATTCCCTTTTCTCCACAACTCACGATCCTTCTCACTAAGTCCCATATGTGGCCTAATCATTCGTTCAAAGTTCATCAAATACTTACATGGTGACATTCCAATCGCCTTATGTACTGTCATGTTATACGCCCAAAGCACTCTTCCCAAACATTCATCCCATTCTTTCCCATCTTTCACCATCAATCGTAACATCTCACTCAAAGTTCTTATCGTCCTTTCAGCCAAACCATTTGCACTAGGCATATACGGCGTCGTTCGCACATGATCTATTCCCCATTCACTCAACATCTCCTCAAAAGCACGTCCCACAAACTCGGGTCCATTGTCACTCAACATTCGCACAGGCTTACACATGCACATGGGCAACATTCTCTCACTCACTTCTCTAGCAACAGTCAATGAAGATTTATTTGTCACAGGTGCAGCATACGCAAATTTGCTCTTATGATCCACCATCACAATCATCCCTACATACCCTCTTGCAGTCCTCGGAAAAGACACGCAATCGATCGCTACCATTTCAAAGGGTTCATTCACACTCAACTTTAATACAGGTGGGGCGGCATACACTCTCTGATACTTTCTCTTCTGGCACACTTCACACGTAGTCGCTACGTCCACGCAAATCTTTCTCAAAAAGGGACTAAATATACATCCTTTCATACATTCCCACAATTTATTCTTACCCATATGTCCAAACCTATCATGCACAATCTTCACCATTCCAATCGTGCCACACACGGAAAACACCGGAATATATACATCCTCATCATCTATACATTGCACAAAATACACTAAACCCTTGCACACTACAAACTTTCCAGCAAACCTTCTAAACTCTCTTAATATGCAACTCCATTCATTCACAGGAACACTGGTCATCACGCTATCTTTCAATTCACGCACCATCGGACATGACTCTTGCATGCTCTCTATATCTTCAGCAGTCAACAGCTCTTCACTCAAATCGACACCTGCCACTCCTACAAATCCAGTTGAGCCTACAAGCTCACTCTGCAACTTCCCAACTGTTACACCATCTTTCAATAAACATTCATTACATACATCCACAGAAATCCTATTCTTACGCAGAAAATCAATCCCAAACAGAAAACAATAAGGTAACTCATTCTCACTTAGCACAACAAATTCATGCAATATATCATTCAACTTCCCCATGCTTACAGACAAACTCACTTCCTCCCATGCCATAATACGTCCACTTCCGAGTCCACTTATCGAAACTGTCACACCTTTTCTAGAAACATTCCAACTCATATTATCAACATCACGCACAACTTTTGCATTCACCAAGGAAATTTGCGCACCTGTGTCAATCATTCCACAATAGCTCTTCCCATTCATAGTCAAGGTAACTTGCACTCTCTCTTCAAGTCCATGTTCACACATTATATTCAACACTTCGGTCTGTTCCACAAACACTTCTGCAGCATCCAAACCTTCATCTTCACTAACAGGAACAATTCCTTCGCAAACGTAGTCAATCTCTCTTCTTACATAATTCTTCTTCTCAATCAGCCAATTATAATGCACACCACTCAAACATTGCAGATGCAACTCACACCCATTCACTCGGTCTACACCTTTACCACGATACATCACTGGCTTCTCCACACCATAATGCACATATACTCTCATACCAAACAGCTTACTCACTATCGCTAACACTTCCTGAAACATCATCACTCCTGGCATACACATACTTCTCAACTCTTTTCTTAACCTACTTGAATTTTCCATTCCCAATTGCTCTGGTCTCTTACACGCTTCTTCCATAACCACCTTTCGTAATGCATTCACACTTTCTGGCACCTTTTCAAGCAATCCATCTTTCACCAAGTCTCGTAAACCATACAACACACTTTCGAACATAGAATCACCTCCACCCTTACATTTTCTTCCAACAACTACACCTGCTGGCAAATACTCAGGATTTATGCTTACAACCTCACTCTCATTCAAACTACAAGGCAAACGTGACATCAAATCAGCAATCACATTCCTTTCACCTGGCAAATACTCAACCACAAAATCAAAATCACTCAAATCCTCTATCGTCCTTGCAAGCCTACTATCAACTAACCTCATACGCTGCAAATACACTAGTGGCTGGTGATCTGTTCTCACTACAAACCGTACTCCATACAGAAATGGTCGTAACGACTTGAGACAGAATCTTAACGCAGCCAGCTCTCTTTCAATCGTTGAATATGCACGCTCTGCCACACTAAATGCCTTGGAAACATACGCAATTACTCGCTTTCTTTCAACCCCATTCACAACTTGATCTTGCATCAAACATCCACCCATCGAATGACCACTTGCATCCGTATACACTTCAAGCATTCCTGCATTCGTTCCATATGCTGGATACGCAAGTTCCACATCTTTTGCAACTTCCGCTTTTAACTTTTCAAACGCTGCATTCATAGAGTCATTCCACTTAATCACAGTACTCTTCTTTTTCCCAGTCCAGACACTCAACGGTTTCATTACACCTGAACAATCTTTCATAAACTTTCTTCCAAACTCAACTAAACCAAGAAATCCACGCAACTCTCTCACTGTGATAGGCTTAGGAAAATTCCTAACCTTTCCCACGAACTTCTCCGATTTACGCAATCCAACCGCACTCACCTTATGTCCTAAAAACTCAACTTCACTAGCAAACCATACACATTTAGACAACTTCACTTTGACACCAACCTCTTCCAACTTTCTTAAAACATCATTCACCAAGGTCATATGTTCTTCCATGTTCTCACTCATCACCAAAATATCATCCAAAAACACTCGTACATTCTTACACGGAAAACCACTCAACTCTACATTCATAGCACGCTGAAAAGCAGCTGGGGCATTCGCCAACCCAAAGCTCAGGTTTCTAAACTGATAATGGCGCTTTGAGGTAGAGAACGCCGTAATAGGTCTACTCTCTTCAGCCACAGGCATCTGGTAGTATCCACGTACCAGATCCATCTTAGAAAACACTTTCATTCCATACATACTGTACACACATTCAGACACAACACTCATAGGAAACTTGTCTTTCAACGTTCGTTCATTCACTCTTCTATAGTCAATACACAGTCGCAAACGTCCATCTGGCTTTCGTACAGGTACAATCGGACTATTCCAGGCACTCACACTCGGCTCAATCACGCCAATTCTCTCTAATTCCTCACACTGTTCCTCAATCTCTTGAGCCACAGGGGCAGGGAAATGACGAGGCCTTTGATATATTGGCATATCGTCACTCAAAATTATTTTGAACTCAGGCAAGCGAGCGTTGCCAAAGTCCTCATCCCCTTGACTCAAAGCACCTCTCCTATTCCACAACATCCTGTAAACTTTTTGCTTCTCACATTCACTCAACTTTTCTTCCAATTTCACTTGCTCAATCAAATCTTCATACTTCCAAACATTCGACGTTACACTCACGGAAAACACATTTGCGTTCACCACATGCATATCATTCTCCATATTCACCACTGTATTTAACACACCCAATTTATCTCCCACTTGCACTCCTCTAAGACTCTTCCTTCGCAGATCAGGCCAAACTTGCATGCAGACACGCGGATCTTTCATATCAATTATACCATCAAACACATGCACCACTCGCCTTAATCGATAGTTCGCAGCACTACCATCCAAGACATAAATATTCCCATCATTCTCATTTATCTCAACATCCGAATTCCATCCAATCCTTACACTCAATGTTTCATTCTGCTTGACAGGCACACTCTCAATCGCATATACCTCCAGACCTTTCATGATGTTCACTCTCACACTTCCATCTGGATTCACATACCATTGAAACTTCATACTTCCATTCTTCTTACATTCAATCATCTCTAAATCCGGGTGAATCACAATACCATTCGCTTTCAAAAACTTATAACCTAATAGCATGTCATACTTCTTGTTTGCACCTTCTACTACACAAAATTCATCTTCATTCATCCGGACACCGGCAATCAAAACACTCTCTCTAAACCTTGCAACAATCGGCACATCCTGTTCACCTAATCCAGTCAAATGATATCCACGATCCTTAACTTCACTTACTTTCATTCTTACAAATGCTTCATAGTACACCACATTCACCTTACATCCTGTATCAATCAATGCACTAACTTCTCGTTCTCCACACTTAATTTTAACACACATACACCTATTCACTCTCTGACCCCAATTCACTCCACGATTTGACAATCCTTCTCTCACATTCATCACTTGCACTCTAGAGAATTCCCCAGAAGGAACCCTCTCATTCCTTAGTTTCCCTGAGTCGTATCCTCTCGATTACTTGCATCATTCCCATTCATTCTTTCATTCATGCATCTTTCTCCAGTCCTACACAACCTTGTTGCATGACCTACCATTCCGCATTTACCACAGGTAGCTCTTGGACTGGCACACATCCTGGCATAATGCCCTATCTGCCCACAATTACCACACACTCCAGGTCCACTCATATTTACTCGACCACCTTCCCTGCAATCTCGTACCAAGTGGCCCATTCTTCCACATCCATAACACGCTCTTTCCCTCGCACGACTACAATCTTTTATCATGTGCCCCATTTGTCCACAGCCAAAGCAACTTCCTTGTGACCAGCGACAGTCAACCCTCATATGCCCAACTTTCTTGCACCTCTGACACCTAGGCTCATTTACTCTAGATCTACTGTCATTCCTACCATTTGTGCGACCACTATTCCGACCATTCTGAACCCTACTCCACCCATTCCGACTCTCACTCCTACTTTTACTACCTCTCGGTTGGCGGCCAACATACACACTCTGTTGTTCATTCTGCCCGCTGTAATAATTTTCCAAAAATCTTGTCATCACATCGATCGGGTTCTCTATCAGCGCATCCCGATAGGACCGGAACTGGGGCAACTTACTGATACTTGAGTTGCGCACAGTGTGAATCGAGGCCTCCTCCCTTCCATAATCCTCAAATTCACGGTCCTCTAACATCTCCAGTACATCCTTCCATAGCAATCTTTCACCAGCCCATTTCATCTTCTCTTTCCTCTTATACGTCACATACTCACTCACTTCATTTGGAACCGTATTTAAAAACTTCTTCATCAGCTCCTTATTCCCATTTATTCCGTCATCTCCAAATCTCATTCGTGCCAAGGACTCTAAGCGATGCGCATAAGAATTCACATCCTCATTCTTCCCCATTCTCGCTTCCTCAAACCCATTTGTTTTCTTATACTTCACACTTGTCTTCATCCTCTTACAGTGCTCTATTATTCTCTCTTTCATAACCTCCCACTTAGGCTCACCCACGCTCATAATCGTCCGGTAAAAATCCTTCATACGTCCATCCAGAAACTCGCACAACTCTTTCACCCAAAACCTATTATTCTCTCCAAATTTTTCCTTACAATAATTTTCATACTCTTTCAAAAACACTTTCACATCTTTTGCTCCTTCCACTCTAAACTTACTTAACTTTGGCACTTCTCTGATCAGTATACTCCGATGAACCTCAGCATCACTTTCACTATCACTCACTTCTCTCCCACTTTCACTCATGCCTTCATTCGAGCTGAAATATAAGGAGTCAATACTAGCCAGTCGGGTCCTTTCCTGTCGGTCTGGGCATCTAGTCTTTGGGGTCTTCTTTTTTCGATGCCTAGTCATTTGCAGGGGTTCCTTTATGCCTGTCAATCCCTTTTTATCAGTCATGTCAATTCCAAGTGGAGTCGAGGCCACACCCCCACCAATTGCACCTGATTCTCCCATTTTCTCATTCAGCATTCGCATCAATCTTTCCTCCATTCGCACCTCACTGTCTTTAATCCTCTCTTCCATTCTCACTTCCATCTCCCTCATTTTCCTTTTCAAACTATCATTCTCTTCCCTCAAATGCGCATTTTCTCTGTCTTTCTGCCGCACTAACTCATTTAGTCTTCTCATCTCCAACTCCATGGTCCCAATCTGTTCCTCCTCCATTAGGGACAAAAAACACAGGCTCTCACTCCTCTCCTTCCTCAAACCACCGGGCAGTCCCTATTCGGGCGCCAAAAATATGTAGCGGCGGGATCGCGATTCCCTGGCCAAAGATTCCCGCCGCCCTGACAAGGTCCGCTCGGTGGTTCAAGAAGAGGGTATTGAGGAGAGAGAGTATTTTCTAAATTTAATTTACACACAAAAAAGAAATTAACCACAACCCCAAAAAACAAAAATGTAAATTACCCAATTTCCAAAATATTATCTATCTTAAACCACAACCAAAGATATTTATATATATATAGATATATAGTGGGCCTTACAACTATACCCTGGCCACACACACGCAAATAGGAAATGTTTAGGGCTTCACAAACAGATTGCCCAGTGCCACCATGTGAGTCTGTTCTACTTTCTTCAGCTCTGGGAGCACTATTACCGGTATGGGAGGGGGAGGGGGAGGGAAAGGGAGGCGGGCCCGCTTTCTTGGTGGAAGAGAGGTTCCCTTTTCTTAAGGGACTGGAAGTTCACTTCAGCCAAGGCGAATGATTTGCACTCAAGGATGAGGAAGTGGTGGCTCTAGTCAGAGCGGAAAGTGCGAGGGCTCAGGCCCCAATCAATGCGTCCCTTTTCTGCCACACGAGTCAAGATTGGCTTCAGCCGTATCCAAAAGCCAGATGTCGGCGACAATCAGTACCACGGAACTGGAAAAGAGAAGGCACATTCAGTCACCTATTCACTGCCACACTCAAACATCTTTACTCCTAACTCATTCAACCATATCCACTCTCACACAATCTTCACTCACCTATCCTCCGTCCAGGCGGTTCTTCCTTCTTCAGTCACAACTAATGACTTCCAAACTTTTACCTATACTTTCTAACTAAAAATATATGCTGAAAGAATCCGCCTAAAAAGAAAACAGGAGATGAATGGGAGAGCACGATAGAGATCCATCGAGTCCCCCCACACAAAGCAAAGACGGTGATCACACGATCCACACACACACACACATTCTGCAAAAGAAGAAAAAGATTAGACATAGGGGAGGGGAGGCGGACAACCAAACTACTACAACGCCAGATGGGGTCGAATAAGACTCTTGTACAGGGGGAGGAAGGAGTCTTTGTCTAGATATTGGAATGTATGCTTAATTGCCCCAAGTATCTTGTTGGCTTTGTTGACTTGAGCTTGGACGTGGTTACTAAAGCTTAGATTGCAATCAATAAGGACTCCCAGGTCCTTCTCTTCCGTGGTGTTCTGTAGTGTGTGATCTGTTCCATCATCTCTTGTCATTTTGTACTTGTGCTGGGGGTTGCTATTTCCCATGTGCATTACTTTGCATTCATCAGGGTGGAACTTCATTTGCATTTTAACTGACCATTCTTGTAACATTTTCAAGTCTGCCTGTAAACAGTTAGTATGGGAGTTGCCTTCACAGTTTTGGACAGCTGCATATATCTTTGTGTCATCTGCAAAGAGCGATATGAAGTTTTGTAGTTTGTCAGGTATATCACTGACAAATATCATAAAGAGAAGGGGGCCCATCACTGATCCCTGTGGTACGCCACTTGTAACTGGTTTCCAACATGATGCTGTACCACTTACTACCACTCTTTGCCTACGCTCCGTCAAAAAACCACGGATCCACTGCAGGAGGTCACCGACGATACCAAGTGACTTCACTTTTCTAAGTAGTCTTTCATGTGGGACTGTCTCAAATGCTTTTGCATAGTCCAGGAAAATGATATCCACTGGTAAGCAGTGACTGAGAGCCTCTGTCCATATATCCAGCGCTTCTAAGAGATTTGTTACTGTGGATTTTTCCTTAGAGAAACCATGTTGTTGGACACATCTAAGATTATTGGCTTTGATATGTTGTATCATTGCCTCTGAGATAATTCTCTCTAGCATCTTGCACATTATTGAGGTTAGAGATACTGGGCGATAGTTGGCTGGGTCAGCCTTATTTCCCTTCAAACGGAAAACTCATCTACTCATCACAGGAGTCCTTATTGATTGCAATCTAAGCTTTAGTAATCACGTCCAAGCTCAAGTCAACAAAGCCAACAAGATACTTGGGGCAATTAAGCATACATTCCAATATCTAGACAAAGATGACTTCCTGCCCCTGTACAAGAGTCTTATTCGACCCCATCTGGAGTATGCATCAGTAATCTGGTCTCCCAAAACTAAAAGAGACATATGGTAGAGAGGGTACAGCATAGAGCAACACACATGGTTCACATATCTCTCATCTCTCCTATTCGGAGAGACTAAAAGCCCTTAATCTACCTACCCTATACTTTAGAAGACAGAGGTCAGATGTTATACAACTATATAAGATTTCACATGGACACAACGAACTGCAAATAGGAAACCACTGTAAGCTGTGCGACAGGTCAATGTTTACTCCGGTCTCTCGAGTAACACAAGAGGACACTGCTTTAAGTACCAAGTGCAGAGCTCATCCGGTCCAAGAGCCAATTTCTTCCCGACAAGAGTCACTTCAATATGGAACAAACTCTCAACAGAAACTGTAACCAGCAAAACTGTAAATATCTTTAAGTCAAGATTAGAAAAAGAATGGAAAAAACACAAAGACCTACACAGTTATATATTCACATATTGAAAAATCTGTTCTTGCAGTTGCATGAATGGACATAATCCTCTGGATGCATTTTATGTATATTATAGATTAGATCTGACGAACTCCTGTAAAGGGTGACAAGGTTGATAACTTTTCTCTGGTAAGAAATCTTTGGGGGGTGACTGGAACAGGAGCTGCCAAGTGTAGGCCATGAATGGTCTTTTGCAGTCTCCTTCTTTTCTTATGTTCTTAACTAAAAACAACAGTACGGTCTCATTACCCAAGAGGGTACCCATTGACCGGGATTCAAGGTAAATTTATTTCAAACATTGGTTAGCTTGAAACCATCAGTTAAAAGAGCACGATTCCTGTGAATACGGTTTGTTCGACTTCAATACGACTTGTGTTAATTCCTCAGTCAATTTTATAGACTTTTCTATAGATGGTGGTCTCATTTAAAAGAAGCGCTGCTCAATTATAATAGTGAAAGGTGGAGATAGGGTAAACCTGAAGATCTGCATCACACGCTTGCCTCCACTGTTTCCCGGTCCTGGCTGCATAATATTGCGTCCATGTTCTAATATGTTTCACCTTTTTTGAGTAAATTCAAGGGACTGCTCATGGGGGAGATATCACTGCAAGGGGGATCCCCCTACGATGACTTGACTTGACTTGAATGCTGTTCAGGGATTGCTTTTGGGGGGGTCTGTGGGTAACAGCTCCTAATTTAGGCAATAGCGTAAATTAGGTGGACCTATTGTCTTTATTATTTTGATAAACGTGCGATCGGCTCTGGACATTTATCGAAATAATAAAGATGATAGCACCACCTACTTTAGGCTATTTCCCCCCCAAATTATCATTTTTAGTTACTTTTGAAATAAGGGGCTTCGCCTTATGATGTGTGACGCCTAAATTATAGCCCAGAAACATCGCCCCCCTATTGTGCGCCCCTAAACTGAAGTATTACCCTACAAGCTACTACAGCAACAACCTCAGAGGACACAGCCTCAAGAAGATAGCTAGGCCACCAAACTGGAGGACAACAACAATGGGGAACTGGTTCGCAATCAGAGGCATTGACCCCTGGAATGCTCTACAAGAGCATGTAGTAACAGCACCATCAATTGCTACATTCAAGGTCAGGTAGGACAAACTTATGGGGGTAAATATGTAGATTATCGGCGCGAACGATGGGACGTACTATTTCGTCCGTGTTCCAAAATGTTTCACGTTTTTGGAGTACATTTAAGTTGACGGCTCGTGTGGGGGTAAACACAATGGGGAACTAAACTACGATGATCCTGAGTTTCATTAAATTAAGGGGGGTCTGGGGGGCACAGCCCCCCAGTATATAATCCTAATTATTTATAGAATAATCATTCGAAAAGGACTCAAACGCGCATGAATATTCTGACACGAGTGAACGTTAATATTTACACACAAATTTTTTTTCGGCCAGGCCGCTAATCTACATATTTACCCACCCTACTACTTAGGTTTAGGTAAGCATGAACAAAGGACGAATCGTTAAGATGGATAAGAAAAAAATCCCGAGTCGCTAATGTAAAAGATTACCATCTGACGCTTCGCGTTTATTATTTATAAATATAGGTTACTTTCTTACCTGGTAAGAAAGTTTATAGAGAAGAAGGTTAAGTTCGATCTCAGGTCAGAAAAGGCAAGACCGGATACTTGTGAAAGTCAAAAACTAACTGTCCTCCTTTGAATCACATAATGACATAAGTTTATAAATGGTCACAGTTTTAAATTGTCAACTCTATTTGGGCTATTTTAGAGGATAATTCTGTAGCCCAAATTATATAAGAAGAAAAAACCAACAGGGAAATATGATTTCTGTAAGTATGCGCTAATAGAATTCTTAATAGGATACTGCCTTGGTTTTGTTTGTTCGAAGTTTTTAACTACAGAAGCAAGTTTAAAACTGGCTCGGCTGCGGATGCATAAAACTAGCAGTGGTGGGCAGTCCGCCAGTACAGATGACGGAAGGTCCGTCAGTCCGTCACTGACCCACTCCCGTTTCGTTGGCGGACTGACAACTGACGGAATAAGCGCCGACAGAAGCGATTTCCGGCCGTCACCCGAACCGTCACTAACCCAAAAAGCAAAGACGACCTTCAGCAAATAATGTTTCAGTCAGTCGTCAGTTAAACGAGAGTCCGTCAGTGACAGACTAACGAACCTTCCGTCATCGGTACTGGCGGACTGCCCACCACTGCGAGTTTTATGCATCCGCAGCCGAGCGTGTATTGCGGTAGGTGAACACAATCCACGACACTGGTCTCCGCCTGGCGATCGGTTCCTTCGGCACGTTCCCCATTGAGAGCTTACTTGTCGATGCTGGAGAGATGCCACTCGCTCTGCACCATGCATAGTGCCTTATGAGCTTGCACGTGCAAACCCGGTGCTTATCAAATCCATCAGCAGCTCTCACTGCATCCGCAGCCGATCTCAACAGTGCCTATGTTTCTGAAAGAAGGCAGTCAAACCCTAAGCCCTTTGGCTTAAGTGCTAGGAAATTCCTACGGGAGCTCGGGGTATCCCTCGGGCCGGTGGTGCCCATAGTTCTGCCCAGGATGCAACCCCAAAGATTTTACAGCACCGAGAGTATTGCGTTCAGCGTTTTGGGAGCACACTCTGGGTCACGCTGGAACCGTACCAGTGTATACGAATGGCTCCAAGTACCAAGAAGTGGTCGGTTTCCACGCTGTATACCCTCTGTTTTAAGTCATCGGGGGTAGGCTAGGTACTGCATCTGTCTTCACGGCCGAGCTGGTTACAATACACCGATCGGTACGGGACATAACGCAACATGCTCGGTTTGGAGACCGGATTGTGATTTATAGCGACTCACAAATCGCCCTGAGTGCTCTCGGGCATTGGAATCTCCGCATCCCTTGGTTCGCGATATCCGTGACGCCACGGTTTTGGCGAACCAGGCTGATGTCGAGATTATCTTCCGCTGAGTTCCTGGAAAAGTAGGAATTGAAGGCAATGAGCGAGCCGATGAGAGCGCCAAAGAGTCCACGAGGATTGGGCAACCAGACCAGTGTTTCTCTCTTTCTCACATCCACTACATGGTAGGAATCAGGGCATCCCTCCGGCCTGCTTGACAAAAAAAGATAGGAGACGGCCGCGAGAGGAACATAAAGTTGCATGCCATTGCGCCGCAACTTTTTCCATGGACCTACCCCCAATGTCTCAACGGGTTCAGGTGGCTTTCTGTCGTCTTCGATTTGGACACACTCGCGGGACACACTACCATTTGATGGAGCGCTCGCTTGCACTTTATTGCGACGAGTGCGTTCTCCCCAGGTCTATTCGGCACATTCTTGTTGAATGTCCCAGTCTAGGTGATCCTCGCGCACATTACCTCTCACAGTATCGGGAAAAGCGGGATCGCTACTGCTTGTCCCTTGTGTTAGGGATGGGTCCATGTAGAAGGACTAGTGGACTCTCGGATTTTTTTGGAGGAGGCTGGCCTCCCCCATTTTATTTGACTCTCGTTGTTGTAGGTCGCATGTTCCTGCGCCAGAGAGGCAGACCTTCCCTTGACGACGGAGCGTCCTTCATTCTTCATGTTTGTTTTGTTATTATTTTTCGTTTTTTTCTTTGTTTTGCATTTTTCTTTGTTTAGTTTGGTTTTCGCAATTTTAAAGTAGCCTAGCACTAGGCTGAAGTTTCAAGTACGCCGAATTATGCCCTTGAAGGCAGTCGTCAGATGTAAGTGCTAAAAAAAAAAATCACCAGAGGAGGCGTCTACCGTTAAAATCTCCAAGCAGTAGAAAAGGCTTTGGCAAATGAGTCACGAAGCAGCGGAAGTCCCAAGCGTCAAAGTAGGCTGACGGTGGAATGTACGCAGAAATAGCAGTATACCTACGATCCAGGTGCAGCTGCACTGCTACTGCCTGAAAGGAGGTATTTATAGCAAATAGAAGAACGGAGACATACCGGGTGTAAATCGCGTATCCTCCTGCCCGGCCCCCATCCAGTAATGGTGGGGTCATAAAAGCCTTATACCATGGGAGGGTGAGCAGGGGAAATGCGCCCAGCATGATCTCCTGCAAAAAGATAGTTAACTGGGAACAGAAAGGACACTAGCCTCTGCAGCTCCTCTCAGCTGGCTCGGAGTCCGTGCCAATTCCATTTAAGGAATATGCCCATCTAGCCTAACTTGAAGGGGATGCGGGGACCCTTTTCGAAGAGAAGTCTCTCGTGGCAATTGCCGTACACTTCCTGGAGGAAAAACTAAAGCACTGTTGGCCGAACAATGCACGGTCGCCTTCGAGGACTTATCGGGGAATGTTGAGCTCGCTATCCGAGTCTTTCCCTCCCTCCGCTTCGAAGTCTTTGGCGGGGTGGGTGTCCCCCCTCTTTTGGACGATCCATCGTTTCCGAGCCACTCAGTCCAGCTTTGGGTGGAGGTGTAGGAGCCACAGCTCCTTTGGTGTTGTCCTTTTTTTTCGGAGAGCAGTTTTAGAAACCCAAGAAGACGACCTCACGACCACCTTCATGGATGCTGACTCCTGTCGGTCTAACGGCTAGTTGGAGGCACGCAGGAAACGGTTGTAGCGACGCCCGAATTGCAAGGCAAAATAGGCTCACTATGAACCTCACAAATGAGCACCCTGTTGGAGCCATGAAATCCTGAAATTGGGAACACATATTAACTACTGAAATAACATGCCATGTAGTAGCAATGAACCTATGTAGAATAGAGCAAAATACTTATATTGCAAGTGTACATGTATTAAGAAAAACATGAGTGTAAGAAAGGCAAGCGAATAGTAGCAGATTCCCACGCGGCCACACAAATACACACTCGAGGAAACTGCTGCGAGACGGAAAGGTCTTCATGCAAGATAATGAAGGCATTTGGGTAAACTACCAGTTAAAGTTGACGTGGAACTGCGAACGATTAAATTAACTGTAGTATCATAGGATATGGATGGTGATTTGTTAAAGCCACGGTCAGGCGAGTAAATGCAATACACACGTGACCACAATGAACAAGCACACACCCTTTTGACTCCGCCCAGCAGTCTTAACAAAGTACACATGTAGTGGTCTATACCCCTACAAGTGGAAATATTACCAAATTACCAACTACCTTTTTATAAATTATCAATCTATTTAGCCAATTAATAATTACCACCATTTAACATTTACTAATTTGTAATCTATTTATCCAATATAATCTATTTAGCATACCATTTACGAGAATCCAATTTGTAAGAAATTGATCAAATCCATTTAAATATATAATCTATTTATCAATCCATATAAATATTTATCATACATTATAGCAATGCCTCTGGGCATTCCTATAATAAAATACTCCTGGGAAACTTAATATATATATATATATATATATATATATATATATATATATATATATATATATATATCATCATCATCATTTATTAGGTATAAAAATAAAATCATTAAATTCTTCTTACTTAACTTTTGTCAATTCAATCATATATGAAGATTATGTACAACTTAATAATTAATTAATTCATTTATTTTAATTAACTTTTTTTTCAATACAATCATTCCATGAATTTATCCATAATTTTTTTTCCATTCATTTAATTTATTTAACCTTCAATAATTCAAATATCCTGTGGCGAAAAACTGAATTCATTTAACGTACTACTGGTTGAAACAACATCTCATAAAATTTCACGCACACACAAACACACGCTTTCAGCTCAACCAAATTGAACACGAGTATAGCCCATTCGTCTCTCATAAAGGTCGGTAATCATTCCTTCTACAATTAGTCATTTACCTCCAAACAAATCATACTTAGTTTAATTCCACATACTCTCAAAATTTTCTGCAAACTGCCATACGAGAGTAGGGCATAATTCTATTTACTTCTCGTATTGCAGCCCCCAATTCACGGTCCATCGTAGTCATCTTTTATTTCATATTTATTTCATTTTTATTTCACTTCATTTCACTTCACATCTTAAATTACATCTTGTTACTTTAAATCATATTTTACCATATCTTGCATTGTATACCTAATCCAATTTATCTCATTGTGCATTCGTCGATTCTGTGAATATATTTATATTTGTTTAGTTGTTTTTCTTAAAACCTAGTTCAGAAGTTCAATATTTATTTTGCTTTAGTCTTAGGCCTAAACATTAGCAGACTACTTTCATCAAACAAATTTATGGTAATGGTTTTCGAAACGCAATTTACGCTGATTTATTAACCAAAAATAAATCCCATTAATAACCAAAACTATAAAGTGGTTCCCAAAGTTTAATAATCTCCTGTCATTCAATAAATAAGTTTAAACGTTAAAGTAATTTTTTAACTCCACGCGCATCATTATCTGCCATCAGCGTTAGAAGAGCATTTTCGACTCACGTGTTCACTTTTTTTATATCGCGTGTTATCTTTAGCACCCTTCTTCCAATTGCCATAATTATGTCATTTTATTTCTAATAATATCCCCTATATAAAGGGTCTTTCAACAAGGACGCTCGAGCTTTGTCAAACAGTGACTTTGTTGGGGTGCAATTGGTGTTGGTGTATCTCATGTAGATTGGTTCCGTTCCAAATCCGACAATTTTGCTTGTTCACAAATCCATTCATCCAAAAATAGGCCTCGTTGTTGAAGATGATTTTTTGGGGAAATTTGGGGTAACTTCCAAATGTTCTAGAGCCCAATCAGCAAACACACGGCGTTGTCTATGGTCGTTTACATTAAGTTCTTGGGTAAGTTGGATTTTGTACGGGTGCAGACCCAAGTCCCTACGCATAATTCGACAAACTGAAGTCGCAGCAAGGCCAAGTTCTTGAGAACGACGAGAAATTGACTGCCTCGGATTTTCCATTGCACTCTCATTTACGGCAGAGATGTTTTCAGCAGACCTTGGGTTACGGCGACGTACGGGTGTTGGCTGATTGTTGACGACCCTTTTGCCTCGAATTTGGCCACTAAGCGTCTGAACAAGTACTACTGAACAGTTCACAGTGAGGTTGTCAGATATCGCTTTAACAACATGGCTATGTTGTTAAAGCGACATCTGGAAACCTCACTGTGAACTGTGGTTCCAACAGGACGGTGCCACGTGCCACACTGCGCACGCCACGATAGACATTTTGCACCAGTGATTTCAGGGAAGGCTGATCTCGCGCGGCGGCGACGTCAACTGGCCACCGAGATCATGCGATTTAACGCCATTAGACTACTTTCTTTGGGGCTACCTTAAATCGCAGGTCTATGCGAATAATCCGCAAACAGTTGATGTCCTCAAAGTCAGCATAACGAAAAACCATCCAGCAAATTCATCCAGATTTATGGACAAAGTCTTTGAAAATTGGGCCTCCCGAATACGTTCCACCAAGCAAAGCCGCAGCCGGCATTTGAACGAACTCATATTCCAAACTTAATGCCATATAATGTACTTTCAAATTTAAAATAAATTGAGTGCATATATCGCACACAACTTGTTTTATTTACATTTAAAAATCGAGCGACCTTATTGAAAGACCCTTTACAACGAGTGGACAATTTCCTTTATTTCTCATAATTAATTTTCATTTCTTCATATTCCTGTGCTCGTGAATAATTTCCACACACACACACAGCCACAGCTACTTCACTCACGTCAACACATTCATTCAACCAGCACAAGGACACATAAAACAAGGTGACTATGATGAACCAAACACACCAAGTAAGGACATCTGTTGGCGGCCAACCCTATCATCATGACCAACCGTCTGCCTCGAACCCCCACCAGCTTGCACACAGGCAACCACATGCGTACCTCTCTCTTCCCGTTTATGATCCTGCAAACCCAATTGCATGGTTAGAAGTCTCGTCCCTCCTCTTTAACCTCAAAACATCACCGAAGAAGAGAAAGTTGCATCAATAATCTAGGGTTGTCCATAAGTACCTTTAGTCAATTCAGGGAAGTGCTAATTAACTGGGAACAGGCTGGTGTTCTAGACCGCTTGGAGGAGGCTTTCCTCAATAAATACGGTAGGTCCCAAATATACGACTTGAGAGAGCTCCTGAATACTCAGGAAATGGGAGATAAGAGTCCTACTTCTTTTCTACCCATCTGAAGGACCTTATCAGGGTAAAAAGTGCTTAAATCGAACTTTTTAGCCCTCTCCTCACTGAGATTTTCATGAGAGGAGTCCCCGAGGGAATCAAGCCACTAATCCTAAGCTCGAACCCCACGAGCATTGATGAGGTTGCTGCAGCCGCAGACAAATGGCATAAAAGTCCTTATGTGAATTGGGGCAACGGCCAAACTCACGGCCCATTTAACAATTCTTCAATTTCTCAGGTTCGTGGCACGTCGAGCTCCTCTGACGAACAGGCCGGGCGTTCAAGGGTTTCATCTTCTCTATCGAGGGACCTTGAGGCTTCAATACGAAGGATGGAAGCTGACATCCAGGGGTCAAAGCTGCAGCGGGAATAAAAAAGCGAGCACGAACACGGGTTTGGCGATCGAAGGCGCAGGTCCCGCTCTGGTTCACAAAAGAGAAACCAACGAGGGCATCCCGATGCAAGAGGTGAGAGACAGCAAAATTTTCAACCTAATTCTTCCTACTATTCTCACCATCTTCCACACCATCAGGGCCTATGCTGGTATCATCAAAGGTACGGGCACAACGCTGTACACTGCACACAGCCTTGTAGCCACAGTTATGCTTCTTCACATACTGCGACAAGTAGTCTCCCGAAGCATAACGTTTCCTTTTCCTCTAATACAACTCAATGGTGCTGGTACTACAACAAATATGGTGCCCAAGCTCTAAAATGCTTGCAACCGTGCACATATTTGGACCCAGTACCTTCTTCAAATCTCAACCCTCCAGTTTTCTCACTTCACCCAACTAAACCACTTTCTCCAAATCTTCAAATTTCAATTTCCCAACCTTCAAATTCTTGCATTCCTCTCACCCCAGCCTTTCAATCGCATTCTTTAAACTAACATCTCAAGGGATTAACAAGCGATAAACACCTCACATCCTTCAAACTAACATCTCAAGGGATTAACAATAAACGATAAACGGGTCAACATCTACCACCTGCACCTCACTTATTCAGGTAGGTCCTCGCTTGCACTGACCCACACTCAATCCTCACTTCATATCGCCATCAATTCTCTCGCACTCACATAGCGCTCTGACAGCATGCCATCAATTCGCTCTCACTCACATAGTGCTCTGGCAACACGCCATTAATTCTCTCGCACTCACATAGTGCTTTGGCAACACGCCATCAAACTGCTTACAACATGCCATTACGTCACTCAAACACAGCTATGACAATACGTCATCAGTTCTCGCACTCACATAGTGCTCTGGCAACACGCCATCAATCCTCGCACTCACATAGTGCTCTGGCAACACGCCATCAAACCGCTTATACCGAAAATGCTCATCTAGAACCTCTATCACCTAATTCTCCCTCTACTATACTCCTTTATGGTACAGTATTTCCCCAAACAATCTCAACCCCACCCTTTTAACCACCCCTGCTACTCCAACTTCACCTTCCGTTTTGCAGCCTCCTCCTCCTTTGTTGCAGGAACCCTCGTCGGCAGAAGTGGGGAGTCGGGAGAGAATCTCTCCCACACTGGTCACTCTGTCAGCGGACAACAGGACTCAAAACTCATAAATCCAGCTTGACGCCATCTCGGAAGGAACCAACAAGCGGATCACCTTCGCCCCATCAACCTTCTCTCGTGCCAGTGCCTCGTCCAACGCTACTAGAGTGCCACAGCTGATCTGTGTCCCCGTACCCGCAGCCAAACCAATGGTACTGTCATCACATGCCCCGGCCGCGAAGTCAGGAGGCTTCGTCGGTACTCGGACTTGTAATCTCAAAATAGAAAAAAAGGGGCAGAATAACCTTCTTGGGAGGGGGGAGGTTATAGTAATGCCTCTGGGGATTCCTATAATAAAATCCTCCTGGGAAACTTAAAATATATATATATATCATTATTTATTAGGTATAAAATTTAAATCATTTAATTCTTTTTACTTAACTTTTGTCAATTAAATAATTTATGCAAATTATGTACAACTTAATAATTAATTAATTCATTTATTTTAATTAACTTTTTTGCCAATACAATCATTCTATTAATTTATCCATAACTCTTTGCAATCATTTAACGTACTACTGATTCAGACAACATCTCTTAAAATTTCACGCACACACAAACACACGCTTTCAGCTCAACCAAATTGAACACGAGTATAGCCCATTCGTCTCTCGCCATTCTTCGCATAAAGGTCGGTAATCTTTCCTTCTACAATTAGTTATTTATCTCCAAACAAATCATACCTAATTTAATTCCACATACTCTCAAAATTCTCTGCAAACTGTCATACGAGAGTAGGTCCTAATTCTATTTACTTCTCGTATTGCAGCCCCCAATTCACAGTCCATCGTGGTCATCTATTATTCCATATTTATTTCACTTACTTCATTTCACTTCACATCTTAAATTACATCTTGTTACTTTAAATCATATTTTACCATATCTTGCATTGTATACCTAATCCAATTTATCTCATTGTGCATTCGTTGATTCTGTGAATATATTTATATTTGTTTAATTGTTTTTCTTAAAACCTAGTTCAGAAGTTCAAAATTTATTTTGCTTTAGTCTTAGGTCTAAACATTAGCAGACTACTTTTATTAAAACAAATTTATAGTAATGGTTTTCGAAACGCAATTTACGCTGATTTATTAACCAAAAATAAATCCCATTAATAACCAAATACTATATACATTTATAATATTTACTCATTTAACATTCAATTATAATCTAATTAATATTTGTCAATCCAATTTTCAACATCATATGTTGTACTCCAATTCTCATTATCTCATGCAAATTTAATTCACACGTGTAAAACTCAATCCAATCAAACCTTCACTGTATAATTTCAATTTTAATAATAACTTTATTCCATAATATATATTTTTCGTAACTTTTTGTTTTTAATACACGTATTCCCACGACGTCGCTCAGATTTAGGCCCAAGGAAATTTTGTCTGTAAATTCAGACTTCCCGTTAGCAAATTAACTTCATTTTCCTTGTATAACACAAATATAGGTTTTTAGGTTTATTGTGATCTGAGCTATCTAGTGTATTGGCGCAATATACACCTAAATACCTATACATACGAGCATACTTCTCACACCGTAAGTTCCGCCCCGCGTTCAGATTAGGAAAAATAAAATCACGCCCCCTTAATTGGAAGGAGTATAAATGGACGGGTTGAAACATTTTCCGCAGGCAGACATAGAATTATTCATTCACCATTACTCTCAATCTGATTTGTTTATTATTAGCGTCACGAGTCCTTTCCTAGCCCCAAACGATCTAACGTTAGAGGAAAATTTACAACAAAGCAAAGTAAGACTCGACTATCTCGCTTGCCCAAACTAAGGTAGACCCAAGGCAAGAATAAAGCCTACAAAACTCAATTTTCCTTCCGAATCCTTCCTTTAACCTAGTGATAACCGATTGCCTTGTGAACCCAGCCTATAAACGGATTCCCACATTAACTTTGGGACTCAGAGCAAACTGGACGGGAGAACCTCAAACGCCTTCGTCCGACACTACCTTTACCGGCAACCTTGCCTCGCGGATAACTTTCCCTCTTATAAATTGGTGACCATTTATAAATCTATACGGTCACGCTGGGAGACCTCTGGTTTTAGCCGAAGTTAGGTAAACCTTTGGTTGCGCCAGGTCTACCAGGAGGGTGGAACCAGCAGAAAGGTTTCGAAAGGTGGTGGAAACTACCGTGCTCGTAGGACTTGAGTGAGGCAGGAGCAAAGGGGGCTTTAAAAAATAAAAGAAGCATAATACAACCTAGGCAGTGCCGGGCGCACCATGATCAAGTCTGTAACCTCATGAAATGAGAGACGATCTGCACCCTGAACTGCTAGGATTTCCTTTTCGAGATACCTACGCACCAGATTGCTTTGAAGAAACGGGGTGCGGCTCTTCGCAATTGACATACTTGGCAATACACTCTAGGGATTTATCGTGTACGGCCTTGGATCGACTTACACAGACTTCAGGTAACCCCGACTTTGCACATCTACACGAGCAATTCATATGGGCGAGCTGGTGGCAATAGTAGCACCACCGCGGCAGTGGCACGAATACCTTAAGGCGGTAACTATACCAACCTGCACGCACCCACTCAGGGAGCCGAGCACGGTCGAACGTGACGAAGAGTTTAGGAGTGGGTGTCGAGGCCCTCCTGTTTTCACAATGCACGTTCGACCTTGACTGCCCCATGGTCGGGCAGCTATAAGGTGATGTCATCTAAGGAATATGCCACGAGTTCCCTCACATAAACCACTCGTTTCACGAAGTTCACGGAAGATTGCGGGGTCACACTCACCGGCGTGCCATCAAGTGTACAAAGAACACTAACTATGGCCGCCTTGGAAGGGTCCGACGGATTCACCGGATGGCCCCCATCCGAGAAACTGGCCACCTTCGGCTCTCTACCAAGCAAGCTATCTACTGATTGTAGCGTACGAGAAGTGCAGGCGAGCGGCTTAAAAGCTTTGCTTGAATGAGTCTTTTTTGAGACTCATGATGGCCGAGTGGATTCGCTGCTGGCTAACAGTGGTCCAGTGACGCGGGAAGCTGTTCGCAACTCGCATACGCTATATTTTTTTTGGGCCCCTTTTCCTACTCTCCTCTATCTACATGCTCTCGTTTGATGGATCATGTTGACTTTGCACAACATGGTGCGCTCAGTGGAGCAAATAACCAGTAGGCGTTTGAAGCCAGCGGGCTCGTAAACACCAGGTAGTCTCTGAATGATGGGCACCGCCGTAATTGAGGCTTCGGCCTCCCCACTCACCAACACACACACTCGAGAGCGCCTCGGGCCAAACGTACCAATCTTGACGTGTTCGCTTGCCGAAACAGCAGTGGACCTTACCGTCCCCGTGACCCCCCACGTAGGGAGAGATTACCCCTAGACTTCTTTGTCTTCTTTTTTCCTGTCGTTTCTCTTTTGGGGAGAGGAGGGTGGGGAATGAGCCAGCTTCTCTCCACCACCGGAAGGAGCCCCTAGACCTGACGGACCGGCCTCGGCAAGATCCTTCTCCGAAATTGAGGTCTAAGCTGCCAAAAGGACATCAGCCGTGGCATGAGGCCCCTCATTTCCTTTCATTCCTCTGGGCCCCTAGTCATGTGAAGAGAAGCTTGAACAGCGGCGGATTGAGGTTCAGTGTTTGGCACCGAGCTAGGCTTACCCCTATGGAAGATCCTGCCATTTGTGGCTGAGTCACCTTCAAGATCATGTCAAGCTTGAACTGTAATAATTTAGGATATTAGTAAGTAAAAAAAAATGTTTGATTTTTTTCTGTTCAAGATTTGATCAAGTTTATCTATAAATTTTCTATTTGTATGTTTATTTCCTTTTACACAATATTAAAACAATGCTAAAATATTTTTGATGCAGCGCTCCATTGGAACTTGGCCATATCGAGCCATCACACCGTGAACGTTCGATTTTGGGCCGCTTGCCTACTCTCTTGGCAATCCTCTATGATAGGGAAAGGGGGACTGCTACTGGTTGAGAGATGGATTCGCCCTTGGGTGCGTGCTTCTAAATAAGTGGGAGGGGGAGAGGCCACCGCACACGTAGATTTAGGACAGAAGACGTCCCAGGACCAAGTCCTTAGCCTCGCAATAGGGGAGTCGATCCTGGGCCTGAACGGCCAGGATTTCTTTCTCAAGGAGATATGCACCACATTGCTTCGAAGAAGCAGGATGCGGCTCTCCGCAATTGACACACTTGGCCACAGACGATTTGGACTTATCGTGTAAGACCTTGGAGCACCGCCGCGGCAGTGGCACGAATGCCTTCACGCGGTAGCGGTACCAACCGGCATGCACCGATTTAGGAAGCTTGTCACAGTCGAACGTGACGAAGAGTGTAGGGGTGGGTCTCAAGGCTCTTCCCTGTTTTCTCATCACACGTTCGACCTTAACCGCCCCATGGTCGGCCAGCTCTAGGGTGATATCCTCAATGGAGTAGTCAACGAGTTCCCTCGCATAAACTACTCCTTTCACAAAGTTCATGGTAGAGTGCGGCGTCACACTCACCGGGGTGCCATGAAGTGTCCGAAGAGCACTTATCTTGGCCGCCTCGGCGGGATTCGCCAGAAGGCTGCCGTCCGAGAAACGGGTCACCTTCGGCTCTCTACCAATTGCACTAGCTAATCCTCTCCTCTAATGGATCATGTTGCCCTTGGACAACATGGTGCCATGAGTGGAGCGAATAACGAGGAAGCGTTTGAAGCCAGTGGGCTCGAAAACGCCAGGTAACCTCTGAATGAGGGGCCCCGATGTCATCGAGGCTCCGCCCTGTGCACTTTTGGTCTTTGTCATGGTCAGGAGCTCCGAACCCGGTGGGGCAAAGGGGCCGGATGTGCCGATCTTGGCTTGGTCACTTGCTACAGTGGCAGCAGACCCATCCGTCCCCGCAGCTCCCGCGGATGGAGAGGAGCCCCTAGTCTTTTTAGTCTTTCTTGTCTTCCTTTTCTTTTTAGGAGAGGAGGGCGTGGAATAAACCCGCTTCTCACCTCCGCCGGTAGAAGCCCCCAGGCCAGATGTACCGGCCTCAGCCACGTCCTTCTCCGAAATGGAGAAGGTCCTGGGGGTCGTAGGGGCATCATCCAGAGGAGATCCCTCTCCTCCTTGTACTGCCTCAGAATCCCCAGCCGTTTGAGGAGGACCTTGCATAGGGGCGGATTCGGGTTCGGTGCTTGGCGCCGAGCCCGGATTCCCTCCCATGGAAGGCCCTACCGTCTGAGGCTGGTTTTCCTTAAGGACCATGTCTATCACAAAGGGGGCCTCCAGTTGGCCATCCACTCCCAGGACATCGCAGGTCCCCTTGGCAGCGTCATGAGTCTTTTGTGCGGAGGCACAGGCCTTGACCCCGGCAAAGTTTAATACTCTTGCCAGCAGGTCTTTGGAGGGAAGCGACCCAAGGGGCCTGGCTTCCCTCTCCCCCCTAACAAGGGGTTTCCCTACCGAGCCGCTTACACGAGGGGCGGTCGGCAATGGGCTGCCTGCTGGCTTTCTTGGCAGTCCCCTTAGAAAGCAAAGGAGGGACTGCCGCTTGAAATAGGGAGGTGCCCGAAAGCACCTCCAGAGAAGGGGGTGAGGGTGAGTCCCCTACACCCGTAGGCGTAGGAGAGGAGTAAGCCTCCTCTCCGGTTAAAGAAGTATGGAGGGTCCCTGCGCAAGCACAAGGGGGGGGGACCTCCATTTTCTCGGTGGAGCTGCCCGAGGGCGGCTCCGTGGATGTTTTTGGGGAGGTTGGGGGTTGTTTTTTTTTATTTTCATCATTGGGCATGGTGACCCTATTTGTGCTACGGGATGCAATAGCTCATCACCTCTTGCAGTTGCCCGCACTGCAAGAGGTGCTTACAGGCCTGGCAGAGCCAGGCGCCGTCATTTCGGACCACCCCTCCCGCCTGGTGGCCTGGCAGTCCATCGGCATGGCGGCTCAACCTTGGACACGGCGTAAAATTGATAGAATGTGAAGAGGAGAGGAAAAGGGATTTGAGGAAGGTATGGGTGGGGATCAAGCAGGTTGTTAAAAACCAGCCACCTCAGGGGTTAGGGAACATTGTCCCCTCCCCCCTCAGCCCCGATGCGGGACGGTTGGCTGAGAGGAAGGTCAGCATCTACCCTGTGAAATTAGAGGCTGACCAGAGAAAGTTGTGGGAGAGGTTGTATGAAAAGCGACGAGGTAGGAGAGAAATACAGGCTATCTGAAGGAAGGAAGGAAGGCTATGCTGGGGCCGGACGGAGCGCTGGATCCCGTCAGCAAGGCAGGCAGGATGGTAAATCGCCGCGCCCCTTACGGGGCCGACTCAGGGAGTTTATCACAGTGGAACGTGACGAAGAATGTAGGGGTGGGTCTCGAGGCTCCTCCCTGTTTCCTTAACACACGATCGACCTTGAACGCCGCATGGTCGGCCAGCTCTAAGGTGATGTCCTCAATTAAGTAATCAACGAGTTCCCTCGCATAAACTACTCCTTTCACAAAGTTCATGGTAGAGTGCGGCGTCACACTAACCGGAGTGCCATGAAGTGTCCGAAGAGCACTTATCTTGGCCGCCTCGGCGGGATTCGCCAGAAGGCTGCCGTCCGAGAAACGGGTCACCTTCGGCTCTCTACCAATTGCACTAGCTAATCTTCTCCTCTGATGGATCATGTTGCCCTTGGACAACATGGTGCCATGAGTGGAGCGAATAACGAGGAAGCGTTTGAAGCCAGCGGGCTCGAAAACGCCAGGTAACCTCTGAATGAGGGCCCCCGATGTCATCGAGGCTACGCCCTGTGAACTTTTGTTCTTTGTCGTAGTCTGGGGCTCCGCACCCTGGGGGGGGGGGCAGAGGGGCCGGATGCGCCGATCTTGGCTTGGTCGCTTGCCAAAGTGGCAGCAGACCCATCCATCCCCACAGCCCCCGCGGATGGAGAGGATCCTTGGGTCTTCTTAGTCGTTTTCTTTTTTGGAGAGGAGGGTGGGGAATGAACCCGCTTCTCCCTTCCGCCGATAGGAGCCCCTAGGCCAGATGTACCGGCCTCAACCAGGTCAGTCTGCGAGATGGAGAAGGTCCTGGTGGTCGCAGGGGCATCGGTTGGAGGAGATCCCTCCCCTCCTTGTACTGCCTTGGAGCCCTCAGCCGTTTTAGGAGGACCTTGCATAGGGGTGGATTCGGGTTCGGTGCTTGGCGCCGAGCCCGGATTCCCCCCCCATGGAAAGCCCTACCGTCTGAGGCTGGGTTTCCTCAAGGACCATGTCTATCACAGGAGGGGCCTCCAGTTGGCTATTTTCTCCCAGGATATCGCAGGTCCCCTTGGCAGCGTCACCAGTTTTGTATGGGGAGGCACATGCGTTGACCCCGGCAAGGTTTAATATTCTTGCCAGCAGGTCTTTTGACGGAAGCCACCGAACGGGCCTGGCTTCCCTCTCCCCCCTAAGGGGGTTTGCCCTACCGAGCCGCTTCGATGGGGATCGGTTGGGAATTGGCTGCTTGCTGGCTTTCTTGGCAGTCACCTAGGAAAGAAAATGAGAGACTCCTGCTGGAAATAGGCAGGGTCCCGAAAGCACCTCCGGAGAAGGGGGTGAGGGGGAGTCCCCTACACCCGTAGGCGTAGGAGAGGAGTAAGCCTCCTCTCCGGTTAAAGAAATATGGAGGGTCCCCTGTCCAAGCACAGGTGGGGGAGCTCCATTTTTTACGTGGAGCTGCCCGAGGGCGGCTCCGTTGATGAGCAAGGGAAATTGGGGAGAGATTTGTTTTGTTTTTTTTATTTTCTCATACATGGGCATGGTGACCCTCTTTATTACACGGGATGCAATCGCGCATCACCTCTCGCAATAGCCCACACTGCAAGAGGTGCTTACAGGCCCGGCAGAGCCAGGCGCCGCCATTTAGGACCACCCTTCCCGTCTGTTGGCCTGGCAGTCCATCGTCATGGCGGCTCCACCTTAGACACGGGGTAAAACTGATAGTGTGTGAAGAGGAAAGGAAAAGGGATGTGAGGAAGGTATGGGTGGGGATGAAGCAGGTTGTTAAAAAAAAAACCATCCCGAACCGGAGCTCAGGGGTTAGAGAACGTTGCCCCCTCCCCCCTCAGCCCGATTCGGGACGGTTGGCTTGAGAAGGTCAGCATCTACCCTATGAAATTAGAGGCGGCCAGGATGTCAAACCGCCGCCCCCTTTACGCGGACGTCAAAATCAATGTGGCAGTCGGAACTATAACAGAGCCCACAGTTGTCAGCCCCCTGTGTAAAATGTGTGAGGCGTTGGACACTAAGCTTACACTGGAGACGGGGGAGATCATAGTCCATTAATTCATTCGAACGGAGGACACCTTTGACAAAATTCATACGAGGGTGAGACGATAGGGAACTTCGCCAATCGAAGACAGATTTCGGACAAGGAACGGGAGTGTCAACAGGCACGACAATGTTCAAATTGGTTGTAGTTTAAACGTCTGGGCAGTTCGACATAGGGAGTTACCGGAACGCGAAGGTACCTAGCTTTAATAAACTAGGGCAGTTCATGACGCTCAAACGTCAAAACCAATGTGGCAGTCGGAACTATAACAGAGCCCACAGTTGTCAGCACCCTGTGTACAATGTGTGAGGCGTTGGACACTAAGCTTTCACTAGAGACGGGGGAGATAGTAGTCTATTAATTCATTCGAACGGAGGACACCTTTGGCAAAATTCATACGAAGGTGAGACGATAAGGAACTTCGCCAATCGAAGACAGATTTCGGACAAGGCTGTGTTGAGAGAGATGACAACTCTATGGAGGGGAAAGGGGAATTCCTTATTTTCTATTTATGTATTTATCTCGAATTTTATCTTTATCGAATCTATTTATTTCTTCTGAATTTCCTTTATCTTTAAGTTAGTCCTTCAAACATTGTCTTCCATTTATCTTGACTTCCGTATGCTTCTTGATTGATGCATCTTCATATTCTTTCATTTTATCTTGTTGTTGATGATTCCTTCTTGATTCTGGTTGAGTTGATGATTCCTTCTTGATTCTTTGATGAGTTCTTCTTGATTCTTGAGTAGTTAGTCCTTGAAGTAGTTTTATTCCGTTTTTCTTTCTTGAGGCGATCCATTTATTTTGAGTATTCTTGAGTTGTACTTAAATCGTTTTCCTTGATTTCCGTTTTCTTCTGGAGATTTCTTTAAAAAAGGTTGTGGACTTTGAGTTTCGAACGCAGTACCTTTAGATCTAAACGCCTATGCTCTTAGCCATTACGCTACGGTGGAGTCCGTATTGAGTTGGTATTTAAATTATCGCGTTGGAAGGTATTTTTTCTCTGATACATCTTCGCACCCCTACACAGGTCCCTTTCTAGAACGCGGAGCGAATTAGAGGATTGGGGAGAGACTAGTCTTGGATTTCTTAATGGAGGAGTAATAGCTCTCCCTCCCCGGCCTCTGAGTCTGCGGGATGAGTGGAGTTAATTCAGTGGGATTGAGGAGAGCGAACGCACGAAGTCTTGTCTCTTAATCAATGAGTAATAGCATATCCTTCCCGGATCTCCTGAAGTTCCCAGCAGCACCTTTTCTTAATCTCTAGTAGGAGAGCAGGTGCAGTTGTAACGAAGATCAGAAGATTGTTAGGCCTTTGAGGGTCACCAGTTAGGGGAAGGGGGCATATCTTTATTATTTTTATTTTATTTTATCAATATTATTCTGCATCTTGATTTTCTCTTCTATTGAATCTATTTACTTCTCTTGACTGAAATTCCTTTATCTTTAAGTTGGCCCTTCAAATATTGTCTTCTATTTATCTTGAATTTAATATTCTTGTTGGCTGGGTTAGTTCTTGATCTTCGATTTCTTTCTTGATGTATCTTCATATTTCTTCCAATTATCTTAAGTTGATGATTTCTTCTTGATGTATCTCATATTTCTTCCAATTATCTTGAGTCTTCTTGATTCTAGTTGAGTTTTCTTCTGGAGATTTCTTCATAAAAGGTTGTGGACTGAGTTTCGAACGCGGTACCTTTAGATCTAAACGCCTATGCTCTTAGCCATTACGCTACGGCGGAGTCCGTATTGAGTTGGTATTTATATTATCGCGTTGGAAGGAATTTTTCCTCTGATACATCTTCGCACCCTTACAACTCAACCACAATATCACCACTACCTTTTGCCCACATCCGGCGGGGTTCACTAAACCGGGACTCAAACGATTCGTTGATGTCAAACACGTCCACTTTTGCAAACTGAGTTTTAGACGAGGAAATCAAAATAAAAAAATAATCTAAATCTGGGTCCACATCGTTGACATAGGGATCCAACGAGCGAGGGAAGGCTGAACGTTTAGCACGAGAACCCTTACGAAAAGGGAAGTTTTAGGTTTAAGCTAAGTCATAGCAAACAAAATTAATTTCACATTCTCCTTCGGGACTCCTCACCATGAGGCATACAAGGGCCCGGCGCTACTGAAACTCTCGATTCGGTTGCGTCCTCTATGTCCTCTTGGAGAATGGATACGGATCCACCACATCATCTTTATGGGCCAAAGAGGCTCCCCTAGTTCTACTACGCGCGGAGAAAAAGGACCAATGATGGGTTTCGCCTTGGGCATCGGCAAACGAAGGCGAGGGAGACACCCAAACTACGACCTTCATGAAAGAATTCGGAATCAGTTCGGAAAAAACAAACAAATGTCAGGCAACCATCAGACCCAACAAATAGGAGAAAGGAAGAAAAAGCAGTAAAAGGAAATACTTTGGAAGAGGCAAAAATGGGATGATAAAAGTATTGTTCGCAGCACGAGGAGACTCTAAAGGGCTGAACCTATTCGCCACGAGAAGGCCAGAGCATCTCTGGGACCAAACTGAAAACAGAAAAGGTCCCAGAGAGAAAGAGGGGATTAGTTTATTATCATTGTCCGTGGGAGAGTCGAGTCAGAAACTAATTTGGAGACAATTTTTGTTTGAGTTTTCATCCTCGGGGATGTAGATGGAGGATAATAAAAGGGATATAATGCATAAACACCTTTCCTAGGCGTCCGTTCTGAGGAGGATGCATCGGGTGGTAACGCTTAAAGTCACCTCTTGAGCCTGGTAACCAAAGCGTCCTTCAGGGTGTTAACCCCCACCATGGACTTGGGCTATTGAACGAAAATAAGGAAGGGTTTAAGGGGTTTAATGTAAGTTACCAGTGGGTTGCTACCCAATCCAAGTGGATTTTCTATGGCAGCTAGGGTGAAAGGAGACAAATCTATATAAGGTGGAGGAGACCACTTTGTGACAAAAATGTAAAAAACGACGGGTTAAAAGATTCCTCCGCCAATATGAATCGAAGGCGGGTGTTGAGGAATAGTTAAAAGGGTCGGGAAACAGGACAACCGGAGAATGGCAATATGAGCATCACCCGAAACAAGATGGCCGTGAGTAAGTCTCGTGTGGCCAATGCGAACTCGGCAGAGGGCCACCTGTAACGACCGCATTCTATGACGACTCGAGGGCCAAGAGCGAATAGAATTTTTTATTTTGTATAGTTTGGATGATGAACAGTCATCCCATTCATTCTGCCATAGTTGAAAAATATACTTTCTTATTGAAGGAAGGTAGTCCCTAAAAGGCAGAGCCGAGTTCTCAGGGGACACAGAATGTGCTGAGCGGGCCAGCCGATCAGCCTTCTCGTTGCTTAGGACCCCCACATGCCCAGGGACTCAGCAAAAAATAATTCTATATCGGGATGCATTTTAGATTAGCCAGTTGCAAATTTTTGTGACTAGCGGATGGGACGCATTAAAAGATCTAATTGACTGTAAGACACTCCTTGAGTCGGAAAAAATGACAAAATCACTAAAAGGTAAAATTACTAAAAGGATAGCTGAACGTTCAGCGGTAAAAATGGATGCTGCTGGCGGCAAAGATAGAGTTAGGAATTCTCGTCCTGGGTAGATGGCTGCGGCGCCCACGCCACCGTCCGACTTAGAGCCATCCGTGTATAGTGGGAGATCGAATGGTCTAAGAACAGGCTCTTAATGATGCGAGGCTCCACATGTTGGTACATACTGTGGGGAGAGGAGCACGCCAACTAGGGGTCAGTAAGGATGGAAGGGTAAGGACCCTTGGAGCAGGAAGAAGGGAAAGATGAGAGGTGGTCGGGAGGGGATAAGGAAGACGAGCATATTTAAAAATAGTTAGCAACAGGCGGTGCCTGAAATACTAAAGGTACCACCGACTCCCAATCCTTCCAGCTTGGAGGAAAGAGCCGGCCTGGGGTGCTGATTGGCTAGATGCAATGACTTGGGCAAGATTTACTTGTCTAGTCTACCAATCAGTGACTAGACCTCAACACGGGCTGGTTTGTATCCTCTTTCACTGGTATCGAACGTACCTCTTCGATAAAAGGCCAGTGTATACCATTCCAATGTAAATTAACTATAATGGAGACAATTTTAAACTAGAGGCTATTAAAAATTCAAAATAATCTTAGCTTTAGTTGCAATACAAAAAATAAATTGCAACTCTGTTTTCAACAATTTTAAATCCTTATTATTATTAAATAGTGTAATCAACGACTGTTAAAGAGCGATCCTATGGCAGGTAACATAGTCAGAAAACGGGACTAAATTATGAGGTAGCAGTGGCAGAACCATGATAAAAATGGGGAGGGCGGGGGGGCTAACCTGAATTTCTCCCTAAGATTCGTCTGAGAAAAAGGCATAGATGATTAATATTTCTTACACAACATTAATAATAAATGACGGCATCTCATAAAGGAGTGAGCACTAAATATCAGATCCTAATTTTTTTTTTTACACATCAAAAAATTATGAATTGTAGTTTTTGGACGTCAGCTAAGGTAAAATACTGAATTTTTAGATTTACCCTTATTTTAGACAGCATAAGATACATTCGCATTGGTTTAAAAAGACTTTTATATATATTCTATATTATTACATAACTCTTTCTGAATAGCAGAATATAAGTATGCCTTTAAACATTTGGGAGGAGCTTCAGGCCCCCTGGATCCGCCGCATCTGTGAGGTAGTGTACAGCTTGATATAAACTTGTATAAAAATATCTAGATGAAAATACGATTCACCAATTAGATTTTTTCTTCACACGCTTGGTCACTGACACCGCTTTCGGGAGACCAATGGTAACTACTTACCAATTCATTGCCACTGGTTAAAAATTTAATCCAAACAAACAAGTTTCCTTTTTTCGCTATAAAGAAATAAGTTAAAACTTTCCCACTTTAACTAAAAAAAAAGAAGAGTATTTTCGATTCAAAAGATGATGACAGAATCCAAACTTTTCCAGGAAATCACCCAAATGCAGAAAATAAAAATTATAACTTGATCGACCTTTCATGATTTAGTCTATGACTGCATTAATATTTTAATCAATCGGACCCCAAATGGGAAATAAAATCCAAGACTTGTTGGGCTTAGCTACCTTGATTTGCAAAAATCCCTAGTATATAAAAAAATAAAAACAAAAGGGATTTCGCTAATTACTTCAAAAAGCGATACAATACCACAAAGAGAAAACACTAGTTTTCACCAGCTGACTGTAAACATTCCTACCTCTCACACCAACTTATGATGAGTGGGTATTTGATATAGACTTCTTGAATACAGGGTTGAACATAGGAGCTAAAAATAACTGGCCAAAGAAAAACTAGGAATACCCCACCTTTTCTTATCACAAAAGGGGACCACAAATGAATTTTAAACGCAAATCCCGCCCACATTCACTTTCTAGGGGGACAGAGACAATCAACTTTCTAAAATATTCTTTATAAGAATAGAAAACTGATGAAATTTGGAATATTTTTTTACGTTACTTCAACGCATCGACCGAATTAATAAACAGCGAAAGGTAACGTATAACATCCTTTAGTAATAGTGAAAAGAATTCCTTCCACCAATATCCAATAGTTATTTGAATCATTTACACAACTATGATCTGAGTCTACACCTTAAGATGACTTGACACGGTACCATTCCTAAAACATACCAATTAACCAAAATCAACCCGTCACATTCATAAAAAGGGGAGGCCCGTAGAACCTTCGAAACAATCATAGAATATCCCCTCTTACAAGAGATTTCTGGGAATAGAAAACCTGAGGATTGGTCGAAAACGCCATTGTGGCGTTAGAATGGATGAAAACTTTGTTGTCAAGAACTGCACCTGAACCAATCTCAGCAACCCAACATTCAGGTTAAGGGGAAAACTTACGTTTCTCCCTCCTGTAAAAAAGGCTCCATAGGATACAAAGGTACGAAATTACAGTCCCTGTAGCTGGAACCGAATATGATAAAACATATACTAGATTAAGTCACTTGGTATCGCTTGTTAGTGTCCCTACACAAATCACTATGATTCAATCGACTAGAATTACACATGATCGACTAGAATTACACATGGGTTAGTAAACTACTGTCAACGAATATCTCTGACTTCATTTTAGTATCGTTCATCTTTCGGAACCCTTGTTCATGCTTGTTCAAGGACATTTCATTATTGGGAAACTCAAATTTATACCTAATTTCTTGACCACACATAAATGCTCACCGAAGCGGAGCGATGAAGGTGTGATGCAACAAAAAGATCGCAAGGTCTTTAGAAATGGCTAACAAAAGGAAAATATTATCACTCAACAAGCTGACAATATTGTTAGTTTGGAGGTTAAAAAAAGATAAACAACCCGGACACAAAAAAGCGACCACCATGGAGGTAAGGGCGTAACAATATCGAAATTAGTTTATATTGTTATTCTAAAAATACTAATTTTATTTACATCCTTCTACCTCTCAATATTATCAGTTTCAATCGCAGATAAATACAATGTGGCGCTGAAGACAACCCTGATCGCCGAGGCAGAGTTCCGATAGTAACAGAGACTCGGTCAGACGTCATAGCTGGCGCCGACTCGGGACTCGTCGAGAAAGAAGTCGATGAGAGCATCGGCCGAGTCGGCTGATAGCCAGACGTAGTGATTGACAAAGACGGCGGTCAGCCAACCCATAACCATTCCAATTACGACATCGAGCAAGTAATGACGCCGGGAGAGGAGCCTCGACACGCACACGCCGATGCTCCATGCCAGGAGGAGCGCGCGAAGAGGGAACGGAACCACGAACTGAAACGTGACAAGAGATTCACAAAAATGGAAAAAGAACAGCGGGCTAAAGAAAGGAACAGGGAAATTAAAAGATACTTAAAGCAGGTATGGGCTGGTTTAATGGTATTCATAGATGTGGGTAAAGTAGTGCTCTATTAGTCTAGTGCAGATGACAAAAAGATCGAGGAAGAGGTTTGCTTTTAACGGACTCCCGGGCTAGTGCCTAACCGAAGAGAAACCACACTTCCAATTATATCATAGTCCCAATTGGGATACTTCACGACGGGTGTCATATGCTATTGATACCCAGGGTTCGGAACATACATAAATCAGTAGGTCCTAATGAGAAATAAACGCCTAACAAATTATTATTTACATTACATACCCAATCTGTTCGAGGTGGGAGGGTGCATATTCAAAACAGCAAGAACAAAATCCCGCGAGTGTTTGGGGACTGCTCTAGAAAGGCATTGCACACCAATGGGTCTTAATCTTCTTAAAAGGGTAGAGATAAGAGCGATTACTCCCCGTGTTGTAGCCATCGAGGGGGCCGGATTCGGAGCAGTTCCACATAGCTTTAAATTTCAGTCGGCGGTCTCCCATCTTCTTTGACATGCATCCTGATGTTCTTTTCTGATTCATGTCATATAGTCAAGAGCAAAATGTTGGGTCTGGCGCCTTATTTCCCACCCTCTGTGGGCACCGGCCCGGAAGAAAACGCTGCCCCTCTAGGTACCAGGTGTTGGTGATAGGAATATAAACACATAAAAAGATGTGTGATTAGATCTCAACTTGCATCATATCTCTGCCTATCTCGCTTATTGTGAACACAGTGTAGCATTCTTGTGATCCATTCGGGAGTCTATGAGTTTTGTTTCATGGTTGAAGGTTGTGTATGACTTGCATGACAAAGTCCTTTAGCACTATGAGTTCGTTCCCATGGAATTTATGTTGAATGTGTGTGGCACGAGAGTAGGATTATGGAAGGGATTCTTGGCTGTGAGGGGGACTGGATAGTGGGATTACTTGGTGTTTTAATTGAGCTATTGTATTATGTGGTGGGTCTTGTGCATATGGCACATGTGAGGTGGGAATTGTGTGGGTGGCAGACATAGTGGGAAACAGTGTGTGGTTTAGTGGAATCAATTCTCACTGCACAATGGAACAAGGTTTGGCTCCATTTTCAAGGGACTCTTCATAAGGAATATCTGTGGCTTCAACCTGGATTTTGACGCCTCCATATTTGAAAGTGTATCGGACCATCCTTCGGACTAAATCACCTACCCATGATGTGGGATCAATGCCAGTAAAAAAAACCCTACCTCCCACTTTATGCCCTATCATACACAAATCACCAATCAAATTGACCACAGTGATACTATGTTTCTGCCTGTATGTGTGTCAGAATAGGACCACTCCCCGGTGCATGTCATGAACGACTAAGCCCAGATATGGGGCACTGACCTGGGAACCTAATGATCCTAGTCATATTCCTACAACCGCAATGAGACGAGCTATTCCTAACACCCTTGTTTAGGTTAGGTTAGGTTATGTAGGAGTGGCTTGAATATGGTATTACTATGCCAAATTGAATCCCCACACATCTGCACTTATTAGCGTATGGTAGCTCAGAGAAGCATCTCTCAGGAACCAACTCTTGCTTACAAACACCCCTGGAAGCTGGATTGTCATCCACTTAAGGCACCGACCATAGAATTTAGTAGTCTTTTACTCTATCATCTCTTTATACAACACACACATTTCATCTACACCTCTTAATACCATCAAACCACCCCTTACCACACCCAGCAGGCAAGGCTGTCTTTTTTTTAAATTCTAGCCTCCCTAGAGTAGTCAGTGATTCTCAAATGGAGATGACACGACCCAGATGTAATCTTGGAGTTGGGGGTAGGACTCCACTTGGATGTATCCAGTGTGAGGTTAAGCCCCAATATAACTTCTACTTCCTAGCTGTTACATAGACCGCTAGCACAGAGGGGAGGGGAGCATTATAAAATTCCCACAGCATGCAACAGCTTCACTCCCCTCTAACCTAATCCCTCAGGAGTGTCTTACCAAAGAGGCAGCCTCATTTAATTGCTGTAACGTTGGTGAGTGTTTACAGCACAGGGTGTAGGGTCAAAGCTTTCTCCCTAAATCCCCCCCCAAGCAGTGGGAGGAAGCAGATGTCATCTGCTCCTGGGGAGCTATAAGAACCTAAGAAAAGAAGGAGACTGCAAAAGACCATTCATGGCCTACACTTGCTCAAAATATCCCCTTTAATCCTTCTTATATGATTAATCAAATATTTTCCATACAATTTACCCACGAAACTCTCCTTATGTAGTTCTTGCATCCGCATCACTGGCCTATACCTTTATACATTAGTAAAATCATTCACAGTATTCTTTCCCTTTCAAAGCTTTGTAACAATCATTGGATGGTATCCCTGTAACTAAATCATCAGTTGGCATCCCTGATACTAAATCATTGGTTGGTATCCCTGATACTAAATCATTGGTTGGTATCCCTGATACTAAATCATTGGTTAGCATCCCTGATACTAAATCATTGGTTAGTATATGTGATACTAAATCATTGGTTGGTATCCCTGATACTAAATCAATCACCGCTCTATCTCCCTTGCCATCTATATATTTTTGAACCCTTTCACAGAGTTAATGACCCCTTGTATGATTTATATAAAGTTTTAGTTAATCACTCATCCCTTTACAATTGTGGATAATGCAAGTAACATCTGGTGACTGCCTACTTGGGCATTAGTCGCCATATTCAACACTGCCTATTACTAGGCATCTTTAAAATATGATGCAGAAAAACAAATCATTGGTTAGCATCCCTGATACTAAATCATTGGTTGGTATCTGTGATACTAAATCATTGGTTGGTATCCCTGATACTAAATCAATCACCGCTCTATCTCCCTTGCCATCTTTATATTTTTGAACCCTTTCACAGAGTTAATGACCCCTTGTATGATTTATATACCGTTTTAGTTAATCACTCATCCCTTTACAATTGTGGATAATGCAAGTAACATCTGGTGACTGCCTACTTGGGCATTAGTCGCCATATTCAACACTGCCTATTACTAGGCATCTTTAAAATATGATGCAGAAAAACCAACAAGAAGAAAAAAAGAAAAAGGCAATAAGCAGGAAGCAAGCTGCGGCGTTGGGATGGGGGGGGGGGGGGAGGCGGCGCCCCCGGAGCGTGAAGGTGTGACCTACTAAAATAACAAAAACCAACAAAAAAACCCACTAGTTAAATAAAGGGGAGAAGGCCGGCCTCTCCCCAAAAGTCTATAAGTCCAGCAGTAAATGTGCATAAACACGTCCCGAGTAAAAGGGACAGGCAGTAGCGACCCTGTTCATCTCAGTACCGGAATAAGTAAGGTGTGCGGAGATCGCCCAGACTGGAACATTCAACAAGAATGTGCCGAACAGTCTGGGGGACAACGCAGTCGTCACAGCAGGGCGCTGGCGAGCGCTCCATCAAATGGCGGTGCGTCCCGCATGTGTGTTCAATTCGGAGACGACAGAAAGCAACCTGAAACCTTCGCGGCATTGGGGGGTAGGTCCATGGGAACAGTCGCGGCGCAATGTCACGCAACTTTAAATTCCTTTCGACCGTCTCCCATCATCTTTGCCAAGCAGCCCGAAGAGCTGTTCGTATTCCTGTCATGTAGTCGGTGTGAGGAAGAGCGAAACGCTGGTCCGGTCGCCGATCATTGGCGTGCTCATTTCCCACAATTCCTACATGTCCAGGAACACAGCAGAAGATAATCTCGACATCCGCCCGGCTCGCCAAAACCGTGGTGTCACGGATATTGCGAACCAGGGGATGCGAAGATTCCAATGTCCCGAGAGCACTCAGGGTATTTTCTGAGTCGCTATAGATCACAATCCGGTCTCCAAATGGGGCACGTCGTGTAATCTCCCGTACAGAGTGGTGTATTGCCACCAGCTGAGCCGTGAAGACTGATGCAGCACGTGGCAGAGCCCCGCTGACTTCGAACAGAGGGGATACGGCGTGGAAGCCGACCCCCTCTTCGGACTTGGAGCCATCCATATACACTGGTATGGTTCCAGTGTGACACGAGGTATGCTCAAAAAAGGTCGAACGCAATACTCCTGGCGCTGTAAAAGCTTTGGGAGCAAAGGCGTGGCAACAAATAGCCAAAGGTGGTACCCTCCAGGGTGGCGTCCTGGACAGAACCAGGGGCGCCACCGGTCCGAGAGCTATATCTAGCTCTCGAAGGAGTTTCCTGGCCCTAAACCCAAAGTGCTTAGGGTAAGACTGGCGTCTCTCGGCGACATAGGCACTGTCGAAATCAGCTACGGATGCAGTGAGAGCTGTTGGCGATTGAGGGAGGCGCCGTCTTGCGCATACAGCGCCTCCATGATACCGTATCGCCATGCGGTATCATAGGCCTTCTCCAGATCGAAAAAGACCGTGGCGTAGTGCTGTCTACGAAGGAAGGCCTCGCAGACGGCATTTTCCAGTCAGAGCAGAGCATCTGACGTGGAGTGGAACTTGCGGAAGCCGCAGTGTGCACAAGACAGACGGCCTCCACTGTCCAGAGAAAAGGCTAATCTAACATTTACCAATTTCCCCATCAACTTGCACACGCAAGTTGTTAGAGAGATTGGGCGGAAACCGGCGGAGTAGAGTGATCTCTCCCCCGGTTTGCGAAAGGCGAGCACAGTAGCGATTTCCCAGGAATCCGGGAGGAGACCCTCCAGCCAGATCCTGTTGAACAAATCTAACAGAAAGGCCATGCCTCGTTCACCCAGGTGTCGAAGCATGGCATACGGGACATCGTCCAGACCATGGGCGGTGTCCGCGTACGAAGCAAGAGCGGAACGCAACTCGCTCAGAGTAAACCTGTTGTTGAAGGGTTCTCCGCCTCTGGAGGTAAAGTCCAGGCGGCGGCCTTCCGCGACATCACGACGTGCATTGAATGCTGGCGGAGCAGCATCCCGGCTAGAGAATGCAGAGAAAGCAGTCGCGAAGGATTCCGCCACGGACGGGGGGTCCGAGATTGCGGTCCCATTCTCCTAGAGAACGGGAGGGGGGTCCTGCGAGAACTTTTGACTCGCTTCCACACCTATGCTAGAGGGGTCTTCCCGTTAAGTGAAGACAAATATGCCCGCCAAGAGGGAAGGCAAGCTTGGAAATATACCAGAACCAAGCCCTAGCCCGACGAAATTCACCGACAGTGAAATCGTTCGGGTGGCGCTTCTGCTCGAGGGGCCGTCTCACACTCAGCTGACCACCACAGGAGTGGTCGGCGTGCAAAACGACCAGACGTTCTGGGAATAGTAGTTAGGCCCGCAGCGATGAGGTTGCCGGAGAACTCAACGGCCTCATCTACCGACCTAAACTCGAGTGAGATAGAGAATTCAGTCATTTCCTGAAATGCAGACCACTGCGCCAAGCACAAAGGGGCGGGCTCTCGGGCGGCAGCGGCCGAATGGAAAAGTGATCACTACCATGGAGGTAGTCGACCACCCACAAATCAAAATCAGGCTGTGCATCCAGAGAGCACAAAGATAGATCGAGGTAGGAAAATGAAGCGGTTCTCGGGCAGTGATGCGTAAACTCATCCACATTTAGGACACCCATCTCAAGCTCGTCGATCAGGTCAGCAAGGAATTGGCCCCCTGGGGATTAATAGAGTAGTCTCCCTAGAGGGGGTGTATATTGTTTAGATCTACAAGCAAGAGAAAGGGTCTCGGCAACCGTGCCAAGACGCGGCGGAAGTCCCCCGCATCGAAGTCGGCTGATGGTGGAATGTACGCGGAAATAACAGTATACCTCCTATCAAGGTGCAGCTGCACAGCTACTGCCTGAAAGTAGGTATATAAAGCGAAGACAAGAACGGAGATATCATGTCGAGTGTAAATCGCACATACTCCCGCCCAGACCTCATCCCGCGGTGGTAGGGTCGCAAGACCCTTGTACCCCGGGAGTGCGGGCAGGGGGCACGCGCCTAGCATGGTCTCCTGCAAAAAGATAGCTAACGGGGAGCGGGACGAGACGAGCCTCCGCAGCTCCTCCCAGTTGGCCCGGAGACCACGGCAATTCCATTGAAGGAATATGCCCTCCAGGCCTAGCTCGGAGGAGACGCGGGGGCCCTCCTCGAACTGAAGACCCTCACGGGAATAGCCGTACGCTTCCCGGGGGCAGAACCCCGGGCGCTGTTGGCCGGACAAAGCGCTGTCGCCTTCGAGGACTTATTGGGGGAGGTTGGGCTCGCCATGCGAGTCTTTTCCTCTCTCCGCCTCGAAACCTTAGGCGGGCGAGGGGCCCACTTTTCGAGGATCCATTGTCTCCGAGCCACCCAGCCCACCACTGGGCGTGGGCGAAGGAGCCGAGGCTCCATTGTTGCTGTCCTCATTTCGGGGGCCAGGGGTGTTGCTTCCTGTGAGTCTAACGACTCAGTGGAGGCGCGTGGCCGTTTCCCCTTACGGAAAACGGTCACGCTGGGGAAAGGGGGGGAGCCTTGGTTTTAGCCAAGGTTGGGTGTGGACCCTTTGTTCGGCCAACTTTTCCAGGGGAGCGCCCGGAGTGGGTAAAACCCGCAGAAGGGTTCCGACTGAGCGCGGAAACGACTGTACTCGTTGGCCTGGGGGAGCCAGGAGCAGAGGGTGTCTTTTTCAATGAGAGACGATCCAAAGCCTGAACGGCAAGGATTTTCTTCGCAAGGCGATATGAACCACATTGCTTCGAAGAAGCGGCTCTCCGCAATTGATACACTTGGCCACACACGATATGGACTTATCGTGTGCGGCCTTGGAGCAACTTACAGAGCTTTCGGGTAACCCCGACTTTGCACGTCGACAAGAGCGATTAGTATGGCCAAAGCGGTAGCAGTAATAGCACCTCTGCGGCAGTGGCACGAATGCCTTCACGCGATAGCGATACCAACCGGCACGCACCGACTCAGGTAGCTTGTCACAGTCGAATGTGACGAAGAGTGTAGGGGTGGGTCTCGAGGCCCCTCTCTGTTTTCTCATTACACCTTCGACCTTGACCACCCCATGGTCGGCCAACTCTAAGGTGATGTCCTCTATGGAGTAGTCCAAGAGTTCCCTCGCATAAAATACTCCTTTAACGAAGTTCATGGTAGAGTGCGGCGTCACACTCACAGGCAGGCCATCAAGTGTCCGAAGGGCACTAATCCTGGCCGCCTTGGAGGGATTCGATGTATTCGCCAAAAGGCTCCTGTCCGAGAAACGGGTCACTTTTGGCTCTACCAATCAAACTAGCTAAAGTTCTCCTCTGATGGATCATGTTGCCTTTAGCCAACATGCTGCCATCAGTGGAGGGAATAACCAGGAAGCGTTTGAAGCCAGCGGGCTCGAAAACGCCGGGTAGTCTCTGAATGAGGGGCCCCAATGTAATAGAGGCTCCGCTCTACGCACTAGCACATTTGGACTTAGTCAGGGGCTCTGTACCCGGGGAAGCAGAGGGGTCGGAGCAGTAAGCTTGGTCACTTACTAAAGTGGCAGCAGACCCATCCATCCCCACGGATGTAGAGGAGCCCCGAGTCTTTTTCCTGTTTTTTTCTCTTTAGGAAAGGAGGGTGGGAAATGAACCCACTTCTCACTTGTGCTGGCAGGAGCCCCCAGGCCGGATGGATCAGCCTCAGCAAGGTCCTGGTGGTCGCAGGGGCACCAGCCGGAGGAAGAGATCCCTCCCCTCCTTGTACTGCCTTGGAGACCCAAGCTGTTTGAGAAGGACCTTGCATAGGGGCGGACTAGAGTTCAGTGCTTGGTCGTAAGACCGGATTCGCCCCCATGGAAGGCCCTATTGTCTGAGGCTGGGTTGCCTCAAGGACCATGTCTATCTCGGGGAGGGAGGGGGGCTCCATTTGACCAGCCTACCCCAGGACATCACAAGTCCCAACAGCAGCAGTTTCACTAGTCGAATATGGGAAGGCACAGGCCTTGACCCCCGCTAGGTTTAAGATTCAAGCCAGCAGGTCTTTTGAGGAAAGTGACCAATGGGGCCTGTCTACTGAGCCACTTCAATGGGAAGTGGTCGGCTATGGGCTGCCTGCCATCTTTCTTGGTAGTCCCCTTGGAAAGTAAAGAGGAGACTGCAGCTGGAAAGGGGGAGGTGCCCAGACAAGTGGGGGGGAGAGGTCCCCTACACCCCGTAGACCAAGGAGAGGAGTAAGCCTCTTCTCCGGTTAAAGAGATTTGGAGGGTCCCCTGCGAGAGCACAGGGGAGGGGGACCTCCATTTTTTCAGTTTTACTGCCCGAAGGTGGCTTCCTCGATCATGAGGGTAAAAGGGGAAGAGTTTTATTTTGAGTTTTACATTATCGGGCATGAGGACCCTATTCTTTCTGTGGGAAGCAAACGCTAATCACCCCTCGCAGTGGCCTGCTCTGCAAGGGGTGCATACAGGGCTGGCAGAGCCAGATGCCCCCATTTAAGGCCACCCTTCCCGCCTGGTGACCTGACAGCCCTTCAGCATGGCGGCTCCACCTTGGGCACAGCGTAAAATTGATAGAGTGAGAAGGAAAGTGGGATGTGAGTAAGGTATGGGTGGGGATGAAGCAGGTTGTTAAAAACCCACCATCCCAAACTGGAGCTCAGTGGTTAGGAAATATTGTCCCCTCCCCCCCTCAGCCCCAATCTGGGATAGTTGGCAGAGAAGGTCGGCATCTACCCTGTGAAAATAGAAGCCAACCAGAGAAAGTTGTGGGAGAGGTTATAGGGGAAGTGAGGAAGTAGGGGAGAAATACAGGCTGTCTGAAAGCAGAAGAGGCTAAGCTGAGTCCCATCAGCACGGCAGCCAGGAAGGCAAATCGCAATCACTGGTAAGCCCACAGGCACCAGGGACAAGTCCTGGTTGGAAAGCAAGGTGCAAGAATGTAGTAGTAGTTTTGCTGCCAACCAGGGAACCCATCATGGCGCAAGGGATCGCCACCCATTGCATTGCCTGCCAGAGGAGTGTGGATATAAAAAATAATTTGACAGGTTACACCCCCCACAACTGAAACCTTGTGGAGTGGCATCCCCTCTTAACCCAAGTGCCCCAAGAGAAACTGGTACTCTCACTTTGAAATCTCCCACTCTCTTTTCCGAGCCTGGATAGACCCAACAATGGTTGAAAGATGGCATTAAAAAAAGGTTACAGGATAGCAGAGTAATGTGTGTATAAAGAGATGAAGTAAAAGACTAGTGTCATGATTGTGTATAATAATGTGCATGAATGGATCTGCCTGCATTCATTAGGCATACTTAACTCACCACTAAAATAAGACTAGCTCCCTACAAATGAAGGATTTTTTTTTGTCTACTCTTAGCTTTGATACTCTGACATGATACCCTCAAAACTTGAGATATAAATGTACATTTACTCCCTAATGCCTAGTAAACCTGAATACAAACACAGACTAGATCCTGATAGATGACACCACTCATCTCATCCTCACTTGCCCCTACCTTGAACACCTCGGAACCTACTATCATATAACCTCAGTTGAAAACCTCTGGAGAAGACCACTCACTAAGGCAGCATCCCAGACTGGTGCTGGGTTTGACTGAAGAGAACCCAAGGGCCACAAAGTGTGTCTATATTGTACAAAAATAAAGGGACTCTTTATCACATTCATTTAACTTCTTTATCACCCACAAATATACTCTCATTCCTAGCCCTGATCTGCTATTAATTTCTAAACTTTCTCACTTCCATATCAAATAACTTCTTATTCCCATCTAGATCCTCACTCTCCTTCCTTCCATATCATGGTTTTTTTTTTTTACTCATCAAGTACTAACTTCAGTGCTCTTTTTAACTCATATACATTTATGTATATTTCCCTGACCTGCCTGTGTATACTACAGAGCATCTGCAAATACATCTAGTTTTTCCTAAGCTATTTGTCAATTCATCTTAAACCATGTCACCTATTTGTCCATTCATCTCACCATGTCACCTATTTATCCATTCATCTCTCACCATGTCACCTATTTATTTGTCCATTCATCTCTCACCACATCATCTATTTGTCCATTCATCTCTCACCATGTCACCTATTTGTTCATTTATCTCTCACCATGTCACCTATTTGTCCATTCATCTCTCACCATGTTACCTATTTGTCCATTCATCCATTACAACCATCAAACAATACCTATTTCCAAGTTGACTTGGCAAAAGTCATTAGAAGAATGTTGTTGCCTCTTTCCCCAGGAGCAGATGGCAAAGGCCTTTGGACCCTACAGCCTTTGCTGAGGCCCATCAATATTACCACAATTAATTGTGGCCGTGTTTTTTGTTAGATTGACCTGAGAGACCAGGTGAGAGTGGAATGAGGCTCTTGCCGGCTATGGGAATTTTATCCCCCCCCGACTGACCCTGTACTAGCAGTTCATGAAACAGTTAGGAAGAATTTCTAGTAGAATAAAACTTAATGAATATTAACCTAAATAGAAATACAATAACTAAAAGTAAAAAAGGATTTTTTTTTACTTTTAGTCTTGAAAAGTAAATTCCTTCAGCATCAGAGGGCAATTTTGGGGATTGAGAACTGAATGACATTTTACTATGATATATTTTAACTAAAACTAAAATAAATACTAACTTGATCAAACAGTAAAAAGGTAAGCATTGTTGATCGAGCAGCATGTCCCGATGGAAAAGAATATTTGCCCTTTGACTGCTTTAAATTCTCACTTTCCAATGGGTTTATTCTTTGAATGGAAGCTTTAACCACAGCTACCAACACAATATCAATTAAAAGGGCTGTAAAAGAGAGAAAATTACTAGAAAAGTTATTTCAAAAGAAATTCCAAACATATTTATTGTAACATTTTTGACAACTTAAAATATTGAATAACCAGGCAATGGCTTCCCCTCCCCCCATCCCTACAGGAGAAGCTTGCACTTCGCTACTAAGATTAAAATTTAAAATCTATAAAAAAGCAGCCATGGTTAAATTTTTAAAAATTTTCTGAACTTCGCCAATTATAATAATTTTAAAAAAGAACTCTTAACTAAATTTCCCCCCATTCAAAATATCACATTGCTAAAATATAGTTATAGAAGAATAGAAGATATATAAAAATAAATTTTCTGAACTTCACCATTTTTAATTCTTTGGGTTTTAAAAAATTCCCCGAATTTTGATACTTATATTTATTTCTGAACTTCACCATTTTATTTTTTGACATTATAAAAGAATTATTAGAAATAACTTTGCTAAAAAAATATAAGTCATAACCAAACTAATTATTATTCAAATACTCAAAAAAAATCCCCTTCTTAAATTATAGAGTTAGTGAAAAATACTGAAAATGAGTAGAAACTTACCCAAGAACAAATTGGAACTGAGATGTTTTATGCTAGGAAAGTTAATTAAAAACATCATAGCAGCAGTACTTGCAAGCCATAAGATTCCATGGCAGGATATCTGCAAAAAAGAAAATTAATAGATAAATTCTTTAATTTTTTCTATTCATTAAGAATACTACGTTCAAAGAAACTTTCTTCTTATATAATATTCAAGAATGATGGAGCCATTATGGTTCCTTGCCACCAGGAGTTATTCTCCTTGAATTTAAAGTGAAATACTAATAAGGATGTATCCTGTAGAAAGTTTGTAAGGAGATCTGTAAAGATGGTGAGAATGTGTGGAAGACAAATAGCCATATACCCACCTGCAGGCAATGGAACCTGGAAGCCAAACTGCAAGAATGAAGTAGTCTACAAAAGGAAGGATCTTGTGAAGTGCAGCTTTTAAAAAAACCATACAAAACCTGATACATTCATGCTACTATATACAAGATGTATACCATTTGCTGCAAAACAAATGCAAGTTCCCATGATTATATTATGCTGCAATACACCAAAGTGTTCCATCAATGCCTAAAGTATAAAGTGAACTCACAGAAAAATATTTTTAAATTGTCCACTGAAGCATTGCTTTTATATTTGGTTCTTTTAAAGCTTTCCAGGACTAAGATGTCCCTTAATATGTAAAGCTTGAAGATGAAAGGAGTGTGGTGATCTAAGCTACATGTAAACTTATATGTATAATTGCCTAATGGGTTACACTACATTATTTTGTTTACTTATAACTGATTGTGCTTGTTAACCTGATTAAAATGGGTATGTTTACTTATATGGTTTCTCTTTTATTTTCAGACTGTATTGATGTTTTGTTAGTTGAATAAAGCCTAGAGAAAGGTATTGACACTTTATTATGATTACCACAATTTATTTAACTAACAAGCCCGCCAGTACCAATCCAAAGGTTATACTGGTGCTTTAAATAAATAGTGGGAGCCCTATCATAGCTTAAAAAAAATAAAAACAATCTGCGTCTGATCTAAAGATGGATAAATTCCTGAGACCTGAATGCCTTGATGTATCCCCCAACTCGCCTACTGCTGCACGAGAATGGAATCACTGGAATCGTACTTTCTCTGCCTTCCTGGAATCCATCGCAAGCCTTAATCCTAACAAGCTGGATACATTGATAAATTTTGTCTCTCCAACCGTATATGATTACATTGCAGAGTGTACTACCTATGATTCAGCGATAGATCTTCTCAAAGACCTCTATGTCAAGCCCCAAACTGAAGTGTTCATGAGACATTTATTGGCTACTCGTAGGCAGCATGAAGGGGAGACAATAGATGAGTATCTACAAGAGCTTCAGGTGCTCAGCAAGGATTGTAACTTTAAGGCTGCTACTGCTTCACAGAATCGGGATGATTACGTACGGGATTCTTTCATCAATGGCTTGCTCTCTTGTACAATCAGGCAATGATTGCTTCAAAACAAAACTTTGGACCTAAGTACAGCTGTTGATCAAGCCAGGTCACTCAATGTTGGTCAGAAGACCTCAGAGTCTTATTTTCGTTATACTGTCTCTGGTGTGAGTGCTGCTGCAACATCCGAACCTGCTCGCACCGATGATGGGACTTGTGCTGCTGCAACATCTGAAACTGCTTATTCTGCTGAAAGGACCTGTGCTGCTGCCAATTTGAAGTCACTATGCTATTTCTATGGTGGTCCCCATCACAATCGTGGAGAGTACCCTACAAGAAACGTTACTTGTTATAAGTGTAATAAGCAGGGGCACTTTGCTAAGGTGTGTCGGCCTACTACATTTTCTACTTCTGCATCCACTCAGTTTTCTACACTGGCCGTAATCTCTGCTTCTTCTCCGGGACGACCCCGGCGAGCTACTGTGTATGTTTTAGTTGGTAATAATGAAGCGACCGCTCTTATCAACACAGAGAGCTCTGAAACTTTCATCTCACATAGCTATGCTAAGAAGCACAAGTTGAAGGTTGTTCCAGCGACTGGAAGCGTATCTATGGCCTCTTCATCACTCACATCTCCTGTGAAGGGACGCTGCATGGTTGACATCAATTTGAAGGGTGAGTGCTACTACAATACAAGGCTTTCTGTGCTGCCAGACTTGTGCTGTGATGTCATTCTTGGTCAAGACTTTATGAGCCAGCACTCTAGTATTAGTGGACTTTGGCAGATCCAAGAAAGATCTAAATATCTCCAACCCTGCCACTTGCAGTGTACTGTTTGCTTTGGTGGATACACCTCGTCTCTTTTTAAGTCTTGCTCCTCATTGCAAACCCATTGCAACAAAATCTTGGAGGTTTGGGGATGATGATAAGAAGTTCATAAGGTCTGAAATTAACAAGATGCTACATGATGGTGTTATTGAGGAGAGCACATCTCCCTGGAGGGTGCAAGTTTTTGTTGTGTCGAATGAGCACCACTGAAAGAGATTAGTTGTTGACTATGGACAGACCATTAATAGATTCACTCATTTGGATGCGTACCCTCTTCCAAGAATAGACAACCTTATCATGGAACTGTTTCATTACAAGTACTATAAGTTCACTGGACCTAAAAAGTGCTTATCACCAGATACCTATACAGGAAGAGGACAATCCATATACTGCTTTTGAAGTGAATGGCAAGCTATATCAATTTCACAGAGTGCCATTCAAGGTTATGAACAGCGTTGCCTGCTTCCAAAGGAATATTGACATCATCAAGCAACATGATCTGCATGGAACTTATGCTTATGTGGACAATATTGTTGTGGCAAGGAAACCCAGCTGGAGCACGATGAGAACTTGGCAAAATTTCAAGAGGCTGCCCGGTTCCACAACCTTACCTTCAACGAGACTAAGTCTGTCATTTCAAAAAAATCAATAGATTTTCTTGGTTACACAATACCTCACGGCTCTCTCAAACCAGATTCTGAATGTTTACATCTATTAAATAAATTACTGATCCGTAAAGAGCTACTTCCTTATGCCGTGTTATTGGTATGTTTTCATATTATTCGCAGTGGGTTTCCCGATTCTCTGGCAAGATCAGACCTTTTGTTGCCACTGACACTTTTCCTCTGAGTTCAGAGGCCCTGAAAGCCATCGATGATCTCAAAGAAGAGATTGGGGAGGCTGTTGTGCACTCGATTGATGAAACTATTCCTTTGGTAGGTGAGACAGATACCTCCAATACAGCCATTGCTGCTACTTTGAATCAGGCAGGGCGCCCACTTGCCTCTCAAACCCTCACACCTACTGAATGCAAACACTCTGCATTAGAAAAAGAAGAATGTGCAATTGTGGAATCTGTAAAGAGGTGGTCTCATTACTTGACAGGATGATGTTTCACCTTAGTTATGGACCAACAGGCTGTCAGCTTTATGTTCCGTACGAATCAGCTTGGAAATATCAAGAATGATAAAATTCAATGATGGAGGATTGAGTTGGGGTGCTACAATTATGACATTGTGTACCATCCTGGTAAATACAACATTCTTGCAGACACACTCTCACATGCTCACTGTGGAGCTACTGTCGATATGTAATGAGAAACTATCTGAGCTCCACATTCGACTTTGCCATCTTGGTGAAACAAGATTCACTCATTTTGTCAGAGTGAGAAATTTTCCTTATTCCATGGAAGATGTGAGAGTGTACTTTGAATGCCCTCACTATGTCCAATTGAAGCCTAGGTTCTACAAACCGCACCAAACTTCCTTTATCAAAGCTATGCAGCCCTTTGAATGTCCAAGTTTGTACTTCAAGGGGCCTCTACCCTCGAACTCCAGAAACCACTATATGCTCATGGTGATGGATGAGTATTCTCGTTTTCCATTTGCATTTGCCTGTCAGAACATGACTACTAATACTAAAATCCATTGTCTAAATCAGATTTTTGCAATATTTGGTATGCCTTCGTACCTGCATTCTGATCGCGGATCCTCGTTTATGGCCAAGGATCTACGTGAATTTGTGCACAATCTAGGCATCGCCACATCGAATGACACCTTATAATCCTTGAGGGAATGGGCAGTGTGAGAGGTATAATGCTATAATCTGGAAGCACATAACATTACTCTGGCATCCAAGAACCTTCAAGAATGTCAATGGGAAACAGTGCTGCCTGATGCCCTTCATTCTATCAGATCTCTGCTCTGCACAGCCACCAATGCTACGCCACATGAGAGGCTCTTCTTGTACCAGCGTCGATCTCCCAGTGGCCATTCATTGCCAACTTGGTTATCTGTTCCTGGACCCATCTTACTACGACATCATTTTTGCGCCAGTAAATATGAACCCCTCATTAATGAGGTTCAATTGTTAGGGGCAAACCCACAATATGCTCATGGAAGATTTGCCAATGGTCATGAATCAACGATATCAGTTCATGACTTGGCTCCGACTGGTAATGTATCATTATATGAGAGGCAAGAGGATCTTAACGTCAATCCTTCTACAGAGACTGGTTTGGTGGAGATTCTTCCAGTACCTACTGTCGATTCATCTGAGTTGAATTCTTACGATGTTGCAGGTGATCAGAGTATATTCATCAAGGAAAGGGATATGAAGGTGGATTCTCTTCCGGCCCAGGTATCTGGTACTCCAGCTAATCTCCAATGTGGGGATGAACCCTCCACCCCTGTGCCAATCTACGCTGGAATGCCACAAGCCTCTTCGCTATATAGAACAATGATTCTTCAAGGGAGAGGAGAATGTGGTGATCTAAGCTTCATGTAACCTTCTATGTATAATTGCCTAATGGGTTACACTGCATTATTTTGTTTATTTAGAACTAATTATGCTTGTTAACCTGATTAGAATGGGTATGTTTACTTATATTGATGTTTTGTTAGTTGAATAAATCTAAGAGAAAGGTATTGGGGGAAATTTTAAGTCACCATCACCGATTTTGATGAAAATTAGTATACAGGTTGAATTCGATGAGAGAAAAACAATGAGACACTTCCCAGCCCTCAATTTTGAATAACTCAAAAGTTATAACCTGTCAAAGTTGAGAAAAATTGTCAAATTTCTTGATACCAGCATTTGAAAAAAAATTATTTCTCCCTTATTATAGCACATAAAACAATGAATTATGTATTTTTTAAAAGCTTAAGGGTTGCTCTAAACATTTTTAACAGCAAAATTAATTTTTGCTAAAAAAGTTTTTGGGACCTTAAAGGTCAACTTTTGACCTTTAAAAAAATATATTGGTATCAATAAATTTTTGTGTAATTTTTTTTATAAATATATATGCCTTTAGACTACAATATAAGATAAATTTCATTCTGGGTTTTTCATTATATCAGGAGTTATGATCAATTTTGTAACTATTGGTATGCCAATTTTTACCTATTTTTATGTTATAAATTTTACCTATTAGGTGTTACTTTATAAACTATGAAAGCTAATTTAAAAATTTTTCTTTTTTTTCAGAAAGTTTAATATTTAGATAAAAAAGTAATTAATAATTTGCATTACCAATTATTTGTATTTTAACAAATTATTATGGATGAGAAGAGAAAGCATTTTTTAAATATTAAGTATTGCTGCGATCCTTACAAAGGTCACCAAAAATTAATAAAGAAAAATCTAAGACTAATTTCAGAAGACTTAATAAGAGAATATCGAAAATTAAAAAATTTTAAGGACCAAAAAATCTGTGATAACTGCAGAAAAAAGATAGCTGATGATGATAGTTCTTCATCTCAAAATACGAATCCAAGCCTTTCAGAAGAAAGAATGGAAATTGAGCCAATTACTGAACAGGAAGAATCACAAGAAGCATTAACTGAATTAAATAAATCATTAATAGCTATTGGAGAGTCACCAGTCAAGAAATTTAAAATGGATGTAGTAAAAAAATATAGTTCAGATAAAATAAATAAAATTCAAAAATCCATTTCAAGTAAACTCAAAACTGTAGGCTCTGCAACAAAATATCCATTACCCTTGGATCAAGACCCAGAGTCTTCTAGAACAGAATCAAGTAAAGATGGTGAAGAAATGATAAATCAACTGAAGGAGAAATTTCAAACTACTAGTAAAAGGTCTGAGCAGCTGCAAATCTTAACTGTTTTGCCAAAAAGCTGGCGCTTATCCAAAATTAAATCTGAATTTAATGTTACTAATTACATGGCCATGTGGTGGAGCGAATGTGAGTGTGTGTAAAAGGGCCATTCTCCCACCCCTTTTCTCAGTACCCTATCCCTTCCTCTGAAAAAATGTGTGTGTGTCTGAATGGGAATGGGTTTGTTGTTTTTTGTTTATTTTATGTATAAAAATGATTACCATGTTTTGTTTTTTTCTTTCCAGGCGCCATATTCTGGAAAGATAGGACTTAGTTTCGTATATCCTTATATTACAAACAAAGCGTTATATCCTGGAAAGCTATATATATTATTGTTAATAAATAAAGGCCAATAGTATAGCTTAATGAAGGAGGGCTTATAATAGCCACGCAAGCTCTTTAAGGTCATTATCTTCCATCAAGCGCAGAGGCGCCACACTTGTTGTAAGTCCTAGGCATTTTGCTCGCTCGAGTGGCAGGTGGCTGGACATCTCCCCATCCTCTTTGTATAAAGTGAGGCCTTGTTTGTTGTTTATATATTGACTGTTGTAGTCAGGATTTTTTTGGTTGTTTGATTTTTTATGTTTATTAGGATAGATTAAATAGTATTCATATATATAGGATTTTCTTTTTGTATTTTTTGGTGAAAAGTAAGATCTCCAATATAATCGCCCCTCTCTATTGTAGATATTTTGTGCATATTTATCCATATTTTTTGTAAATATTGTATTTTTTTGTTAGTAAAGGACTGTACATACAATCCGTTTCATTCTCCCTCAATTTCTCACATCCGGACAGTGTAGGAAGCGGGTTGGATCGATTATCGATTGGGATTAGAGATATATTTTCGGCCCACTACATTTGGCGCCCGAATAGGGACGTGAGACTTCGAAACTGGGAGCGTGACTGGATTGGATTGCAGTCCATACCCAATTAGTGTGACAAGTAGTTTGACTGATTTTTCCCTCCTCCTATCTTTTTACTAACTTGGGAACAATGGCTGTAGCGGAAACATTGAATGAAGAAGTAGTGCGATTGAGACTGGAGTTGAGAAAGAAAGAAGAGGAGTGTGAAATGTTGCGGGGAATGATGGAGGGAATGGAGAATAAAATAAAAGGGATGAATGAAAAGACTGATAGGATGAAAAAGGAAATGGGAGACCGACAGGATCAGACGGACCGACGGATGCAGGACCTGTATAACATGATGACAGGGGCTGGATCAGCCCCAGGACCTACAACCCTGACCCCTGCTCCTACTGAAGGGACTCCGCTAAATGGAATGGATGGCAGTATGATTGAGTCTAAAGAAGATACTGTGAGTGGTAGGAAAGGGGGTGAATGGAAGAGAGTGGAAAGTAAGAGAGGAAGTAAGCATGGTTCTAAGGTTAAGGATAGGAAGGCGAGAGGGAAGAGTATGGATTCGCTATACTCAGATGAGGGAGAGAGTGACGATATGATTGGAATGAGTGAGACCGAGAGTAGCTCTTCGGAGAGTGAAGTGAATGTGGGAAAAGGAATTTTGATTAGGGAAGTGCCAAGGATTGATAAGTTTAGATTGCATGGGGGAAAGAGTATGGATGAGTTCTTCAGGGATTTTGAGCGGTACTGCAAGCTCAAGTACCCGCAGAACAAGGGTCACTGGGTGAGTGTTCTGGGAGATTGTTTGGATGGGAAAGTGTTGGAGTTCTTGCGAGTGATAACGAGTGTGGGAGAGCCAAAGTACGATGTAGTGAAGAAGAGATTGATTGGGCAGGTGAAACGAATGAAAGAGAGTGTGAAGTATAAGAGGGTGAATGAATTTGAGAAGGCTCGAATGGGGAAGAGTGAACGTGTGAATATGTATGCACATAGGCTTGAGAGTATGGCAAGAAAGAGGTATGGTGATGATGATGTAAATGAATGTAAACCACTCATGAGAAAGTTTTTGGACACGATCCCGCGGAAGGTGAGTGAATGGCTGAGTGGAAAGAGAAAGGAGAGAGTGAGACTTACAGGTGAACGGTTGATGTGGGAGGATGTGTTGGAACTGTTAGAAGATGGACGATTTGATGATAAAAGCGATCTAGAAGAGGATGGATGGTACAGTGTGAATGTTGGGGGTAAGAAGCCCAGGAGCTTTCATCCACCCCAGCAGTTTGTCAGCTACAGGGAGGCCCTGAAGGCTGCACCAGCTGGAGTGATGTCAAACTTCCTGGGCCGGCAGAATGGATGGGCAAATGGAGCGTGGTCGAATGGAAGGGGGCAGATGAATTTCAAGTGTGGGAACGGATATATGAGAGAGAAACCGAGGTATGTCCCAGCAAATGAGAGACCGAATGGTGGGAGAAAGATTGTGGAATGTCGTCGGTGTGGAAGGAAAGGTCATATGTTGGCAGAATGTAGGTGGACATCTGGTGCATGTTTTGGGTGTGGTAAGAAAGGGCATATGATAAAGGATTGCCAGGAAAGTGTGAAAGAGTGCTTCGAGTGTAAAGAAATAGGCCATTTGAAGAAAGATTGTCCGAGGTTGAATGGTGGAGCAACTGCTGGGGGGAGTGGGAAGTATGCTTGTGGTAATTGTGGAAAGGCTGGTCATTATGCGAGGATGTGTCGTGACCAGAGGAATGTATGTAGCTATTGTGCGATGGAAGGACATTCAAGTGAAAAGTGTTGGATTAGACTGAGAGCGCAAGGTGTGAATGGAAAGTCTGAAGCGGGAAACTGAATGGTAAGAGGGTACCTGCTGAAGTATCCTCTGGGTGCATGAGTGTGAGTAATGTGTTGGTAAGTCTGTCTAGTGTGAAAGTGCTGTCTGGTAGGAAGTATGAGTGTCTGAGTGTGAAGGTGGAGTTGAATGGAATTGAGTGTTTGGCTTTAATAGATTCTGGATGCAAGGCGAGCTTGGTGTATAAAGATGTGTATGACAAGTTTAGCGAGAAAGCCCTCCTGTCTGAGTGCAAGGGTAGTTTGGTAGGTATTGGTAATAGGAGAGTGCCTGTGATTGGAATGATAAGGTCAGCTGTTCGAATGCATGGTATGATGATGAATGAATGCGAATTTTCTGTGATTGATAAGGTGAGTAGTGAGTATGGTGTGATTTTGGGGTATGATTTTATGAAAATGAATCGTATCGTTGTGCATCCTGCGAGTGATCAGATTGAGAGAAAGATTGGTAAAAATGGGGTGTATAAGTTGTATGTAGGGAAAGATGGTAGCGTTTTGAGGAGTGTGTTTACTGGTATTGAGGTGACTGCTATGGAGAATGTAAGGCTTGTGAAGGGTGAAAGGGTGTCTGTTAGAGTGAGTTGGAGTAAGGATGTTAGTTTGAATGTGAGTGAGAACACTGTGATATTGGATGGAAAGGATGCGTGTTATAAGGTAAGGGCGTGTTGCTTGTGTGTTTGATGGCTTGATGAGAATGAATAATCCTTTTGTAAGTGTGCAGGCGGACCCCAGTGTGAAAGGGCAGGTGAGGGCAATCCAAGTCGGAGATGTACTGGGCCACCTCTCCACTGTCAATGAGGTAGGTATGGATAATAGTACGGATATCAGGGTGAATGTTGCGAATGAAAAGACATGTGAATGGATGTATAATGAGGTGAAGGACATGGTGAAATTGGATGGATTTTGACTGAGTATGAAAGGGAGGATGTGTATCGAATGATATTTGAGCGAAAGGGAGCCCTCAGTAAGGGTGATCTGGATTTCGGGGTTGCAAAGCTCCCGGAATTCAAGATTGTCCTGAAGGAGGACTCCCCAATCTATCAGCGGCCGAGGCATTTCCCACGTCCGGTTGCTGATGAGATTGAGGAGCAGTGTTTGGAATTGGAGCAATTGGGGGTGATTGAAGAGAGCGAGAGTGCATGGAATAGTCCAATTGTACCTGTACATAAGCCGGATGGAAGATTGCGTCTGTGTGTGGATTATCGAAAGGTGAATGAAAGGACTGTGAAAGAAAGGTTTCCGATGTGTGTGGTATCTGAGTGTGTGTATAGTATGCATGGGATGGAGTGGTTTATGAAGCTGGATCTGGTACGGGGGTATTACCAGATGCCCATTGCTGAGGAGAGCCGGCCAGTAACTGCCTTCTCTTCCTCAAAGAGGCATTACCAGTTCCGGAACCTCAGCTTTGGGTTGGCTAATGCTCCCGGAGCCTTCCAGCGGGCAATGAATGTTGTGTTGAGTAAGTTTGCGAGTAAGAATGTGATTGCGTTTATAGATGATATTTTGATTATGACTGAGACTTTTGAGGAGCATATGAGATTGGTGAATGTGTTGAGAACGTTGGAGAGTGTTGGTGTGAAGGTGAAAGTGGCGAAGTGTGAATGGTTTGCGAAAGAAGTGGAATTCCTTGGGCATATGGTGAGTGAGAATGGATTGCGAAAGTCATCGAAGTATGTTGAGAAGGTGCGAATGTTTCCTAAACCGGTGACTGTGAAGCAACTGAAGTCATTTTTGGGTTTGATTGAGTTCCAGCGAAAGTTTATACGTGATTGTTCTGGTGTGAGTAAGCCTCTGACTGAGTGGATGGGCAAGAAAGGTAGTACGGTTGTCAAGTGGAATGATAAGATGAATGAGGCGTATGAGAGACTGAAAGAGGCAGCGGCTGAAGATGTTGAATTGGCTTACCCAGATTATAGTGTAAATGCTAAAATACTTGAATTGTATACAGATGCGAGTGGGTATTCTGATGCAAGAGCAGCGTTTGAATGGAGAGAATGTCAGGCGAATAATTGGGTATGTATCCAAGGCTATGAATGTTGCAGAACGAAAGTATTCGACTGTGGAACGAGAGCTGGCTGCGATAAGATATTGTTTGAAAGTATTGCGTCCATTTTTGTATGGTGTGAGGTTTGTGATAAAAACCGATCATCAACCTCTTGTGTATCTGCAGCGTATGAAGTGGGCTGATAGTAGGTTTGCAAGGACTTTGGAAGATTTGAGTGACTTTGACTATGTGATTGAATATGTGCCTGGTGAACGGAATGGAGTGGCTGATTTGATGTCAAGGTATCCTGGTACGAATGATGAAAATGTGTGTGGAGTGAGTGATCCTGAGTATTTGCCGAAAGGGATTATGAATGGAAAAGAGAGTAAGGGTGGTGGTGATTCCTTGTTTGAGAGTGTATGGAATGGTTTGCAAGATTTAAAGAGTGATGGAGTAGACGTGAGAGTGCCCGATGGTGTGGATGATTTAAGGAAGGAGGTAATGAATGAAGTGTGTAGGAAGCCTGAAAGCATTGGTATGGCAAAGGTTCGGAACTTCATGAAAGAATTGAGAGCGATGTGTATGCAAGGGGTCCCGCCATTTCAGGAAGTGTTGATTGTAGTGAGTCGTCTGTATGGAGTGATTGTTTATGTGCACTTTGGTGGTGAGAGGCCGATTGTGTACAAGGATTAGAAGATGAAGGGTTTGAATCCTAATGTGGTACATCTGCAATGTTTGAGCGGTGTACACTACAATTGGGTGATTGAAAAGTGTTCATATATAAGAGAGAAGAATGATTGTCTGGATGAAGATGAGTGTGTGGTGAGTGATGATATGGGAGTTAATGACAGTGTGGATATCAGTACTGATGTTGGTGTGCTTGTTCCTTCTGTGTATTGCGAACATGGTGGACCTGATATGATGGAAGCGAGAGTGAAAGTTGGTGAAAGGTTGTTCTGTGGTTTGATTGATACTGGAGTGCAAGTGTCTTTAGTGAATGAGAGGATTCTGAGTAAGTATGATGAGTTTAAATGTTGCGAGCATAAACCTGTGAAGTTACGGATAAGTGGATTAGGAAATGGCATGATAGTGGCATGGGAACAAGTTAGTCTGAAAGTGAGTTTGGGTAATGGTGTGAATGTGAAGCATGACTTTGTGATTCTGAAGGATGAGCAAATGCTGTGTTGTTTCTTGCTTGGTGTAGACTTTATGAGATTGAATGATTTGTCTTTGGATGCTGATAAGGATTGTCTTATGAAAGGTGAATGTGAGGTGATGAGGTTGAATGAGTGTGCAAAGAATGTTGTCAAGTTTTGCGGTATGATTGAGTTGGTCATGGATGATGAGAATGAGATTTTAAGTGATAAGGATATTCTAGAGATGCAAGAGATATGTCCTTTTGTTAGTGAGATGAAGAGGTGTGTAATGACGCGTGTTGATTTGAATGAATGGCCAGAGTGTTTAAGTGATTTTAAAAGGTATGCTAAGGATTTTGTTGTTTGTATGGATGTTGTATATTTTGTGAGGCATGTGAAGGGTGGTGATGATATGTATGTACCTGTGATGTCCTTAGTTGGTATGATTGGTCTGGTGAAGGTTGTGCATGATAATTATGGGCATATGGGTAAGTTTAAGCTGTGGGAGTGTATGAAGGAGCGTGTGTTCCACCCGTTTCTGAGAACTGTTGTGAATGATGTTGCAACTATGTGTGAAAGGTGTCAGAAGCGAAAGGTGCAAGGTGTGCAAGTGAAACCACCGATGTTGAAAGTTGATGCGAAAGAACCGTTTGAATTGGTAGTGATTGATTGTGTGTCTTTGCCGCGTACGAGTGCTGGGAATGTTGGTATGGTTGTGATGGTTGATCATAAAAGTAAGTTTGTGTATGCAGCGCCTGTGAGAGATAAAAGGAGTGTGACTGTTGCGCGTGTGTTTGAGCAGTTGTTTTTTCCTATGTGTGTATGGAAGCCTAGAAGATGTCTGAGTGATAATGGGCCTGAATTTGTAGGGGAAGTGTTTGAGCAAATGTTGAGAGAGAATGGTGTGGAGCATGTGAGAACAACTCTGTATGTACCGTCTTCAAATGGATTGGCTGAACGGACTATATGAACCTTGTGTGAGATGTTGAGAATGATGAGTACGACAGTGAATGACTGGGATGTGTGTCTGGGGAGAGTGTTGTGGGCGTATAATTCAACTGTGCATAGTGCAACTGGAATGTCCCCATGTCAGTTTGTGATGAATTTTGAAAGGCGAGTGAAAGACAGGTTTCGTTTGAGTGAAAGTGAGCAGAGTGTATGGCGTGAGGCGCATGAAAGGTTCCGTTCATTTGAATTAGGTACAAAAGTATTGAAGGTGAAAGAAGTGAAGGGTAGGTTGAATGTATCAAAGATGAGTGAGAAGTTTGATGGACCTTATAGAGTTGTGAGAGTTTGGGAAAATGGGGTAACGTATGTTTTGGAGAGTTTGAATGACGGTATGACTGAGAGAGTACGGGCTCATCAGAGTCAGTTAAGGAGATGGAGAGAACCTCCTGACTACCTGGTGAGCCATCCGGTGTATGGACTGTGTAGAGAGAGAGGTAAAGTGCATGATGATGAGATTGAATGTGAGAGTATGGATCTGTCTGGGAAGGAGCTAGTCTTAGTCTCGAGGAGTAGAAAGCGTACAAAGAAGAGTGAAAGGAAGAATGCAAGTACAAATGAAAGTAAGTCTGAGCAGAGTGTTTCTGGTATGGGGGATCTTGAAAGGGAGATTGAGTTTTTGCGTAAACAGGTGAGTGATTTGGCTGGTATAAGTAGACGAGTGAGTGAGCTGCCTGTGCCTGATTTTTCTTGTTTTGGGAACAGTATGAATGATAGTGTATTTGGGCAGAACGAACCTAGCGTGGCTGATTTTTCAGGTTTTACGAATGGTAATAGTAGGGATGAGTTTGATGTAGTGAATGAAGAAGCTGAGGAAACACAACACATAAGTTTTGTTGTGATTTCAAACTGCTTGAAGCATGACACTGTTGCAGTCCATTTATTTTAAAAAAAACATTGAATTTTTTAAAAAAGAACTCAAATTCCCAATAACAAAAATTATATATTTTTCTGATGGAGCTGCGTCACAATATAAAAATTTTAAAAACTTTATTAATTTATGTCACCATAAATCAGATTTTGGATTGGAAGCAGAATGGCATTTCTTTGCTACATCTCATGGAAAAGGACCATGCGATGGTGTAGGGGGCACAGTAAAAAGACTAGCAGCAAAAGCTAGCCTGCAAAGAGCATATAATGATCAGATAATGACTCCTCAACAGCTCTTTGATTTTGCTGAAAGACACATTAAGGGAATCAAATTTTCATATGTCCCAAATAGTGAATACATTGAAGAAAAAAATTATTTGCAAGAAAGATTTGATCAGGCCTCTGCAATAATTGGTACCCCAAAATTACACAGTTTTGAGCCAGTTAATGAAAATGAACTGAGAGTGAAAACAATATCATCTGCATCAGAATTCAAGAAAGTGAAAATATCCTATGCAGAGGCAATATTATTGGAGGATGTAAAAGGATTTGTCACTGCTAAGTATGATGACAAATGGTACTTAGGGTGTGTATTGGATACCAATGTTGAGAAAATGACTGTTAAAATAACATTCCTAGAACCAGAAGGAGCATCAAATTCATTTAAATATCAAGAAAACCAGATGTATTAGTATTGCCATTAGATGACATATTGAGCATTGTTGAGCCTGTAACAGCAACAGGAAGAACTTACAAACTATCTAAAAATGAACAATTAAAATCAACAGAAATAATGCAGAAAAAAATTGATTCCTAAATTATTATAAAAAGAATAAATTCATTTTGGGAGGTTGGCTTTTTTGCTGAGCTATCAGGAGTGGCCCCTTAGGCGATGGGGATACCAGCAGTTATGCAGGTATCTTAACTGTTGGTAGTGGCTCTGCCACCATTGACCATAGCAAATTATAAATTAAATACATAGGTAGGTAGCTTTAAAAATATTTATAATTTTAAATAAAAAATTACTGAAAGTTCATTTTTTCTTGTAGGTAGGATTTAACACATATCTATAGAATTAATGATTCTAATACACGAGTATATATTAAAAGCATTCAAATATAATACTTAGGCATCTGATAATTGATAACTAACTCTGTGAATATGACGTAACTCTGTTAATATGACAAAGATGCATATAAAAAAAATTATTTGTGAAGATAGCAAAAAATGGCCATACCAGTGGTTACAAAATTGATCATAACTCCTGATATAATGAAAAACCCAGAATGAAATTTATCTTATATTGTAGTCTAAAGGCATATATATTTAAAAAAAAAATTACACAAAAATTTATTGATACCAATATATTTTTTTTAAAGGTCAAAAGTTGACCTTTAAGGTCAAAAAAACTTTTTTCATCAAAAATTAATTTTGCTGTTAAAAATGTTTAGAGCAACCCTTAAGCTTTTTAAAAATACATAATTCATTGTTTTATGTGCTATAATAAGGGAGAAATAATTTTTTTTCAAATGCTGGTATCAAGAAATTTGACAATTTTTCTCAATTTTGACAGGTTATAACTTTTGAGCTATTCAAAATTGAGGGCTGGGAAGTGTCTCATTGTTTTTCTCTCATCAAAATCAACCAGTATACCAATTTTCATCAAAATTGGTGATGGTGACTAAATGTCCCTTGTTGAATTCGGATGGAATGACCCTTACTTCCTTTGTAAAGAGTGGCTGACATTATAAGATTAGGAAGTAATATAATTGAAATTGCCATCATCCTTGACTGGTTAATGATTGGTTGGACAGGAGGTTTTGCTTTTTTGATATAGCTTAAATACATGACCGGATCGCAATATAATATTGTATGAGCTCGGAGGTGCCAGCTTCTTTTGATAAGACCTAGGCAAAATTATTGTGCCCGCACGACTGGAGGCCAGCAAGACTTCCCCAGGGAATGGCAAACCCTTCTTTGTCTCTTTGTTTGGGTGTAAGTACTTTTGTAAATATTTTTTGTTTTGTTTGATTAACTGATTCCTGCTTGGATTGTTTAGATAAAACTTCATTTGGTTATAGGACTGTTTATTGAACTTGTATATATTGTAATTGTAAATTTATCAATCTCATTTTTTTTGTTTGTATGCATAAATAACGAGATCTCTTGTAAATATTTACCGCAAATTTTTTTTGTAAGTAAAGGACTGTACATACAATCCATTTCATTTCTACCCTCAATTTCTCACATCCGAATTATTGTAGTGTTGGATCGATTGGGGTTAGAATACAGATTTTTGGCCCACTACAGCGTTTACGGAAAATAGATATTTTTGCATCGTCCTCTAGAAGATTCCATTGCTGTAGTCTAGAGCTCAACAGTTCTGCGTTCTCCTTTGACAATGACAAATCCCTCACCAAATCATTCAATCTTTCTTGATTTATCAACTGGATCTTCTTTTCCTTAGAATCATCCTCATTGTTATCCTCCTCTTCAGGCAATGAATCATCATCTTTAACTGCACTAGCTGATGGAGGAACTGGGATTGGCATCTCCATATTATGGGGGACTGGTTTTATAGCTGACTTACAATCTAGATATACAATTTTTGACTTTTTCTTATTTGAGAATCCTGCAATATTTGTCATACAAAAGTAGCAATCAAAAATATGTTTTGTTGGCTCACGCCACACCATTGGTACAGCAAAAGGCATACCCTTCCATTTGCCATTTAACCACTGTGTGAGCTCTGTATAACACACAGTACAAGATTTGTGAGGTGTCCAGGGCTTGCCTTGGTCACCAACTTTACAACCAAAATAATAATTGTATGCAGTTTTCACTCTTTTAGCTAATTTTTTCCGCTAGTTGCTTGAAGTATATCTTCTAAAGATATAACAAAAGTTGTCTGGGCTATTTATACATCCTTGCCGATTCATGTTATCAACTTAGTTTGTATATATTCTGTTATATGCTTTTGTACAATCTTATTTCATTTACAAATTAATTAAGAGATAAATCTGAAAGAAAAATGCAATTAATCACTGTATGTAAATACCATTTCAACACCACTACTATAATGGCTAAATTTGAGAACGTGATAAAGCAGAAGTATAATGCAGGAACCAAACACACACAACACATCCTCTCACTACGGTAGCAGAATCAACACTGCCCAGAACAATTCTGATTACAGATTCTGAATCAGCATACTTGATTTAGTATAAATTACAAGCTAATACTCAAGTAGCAAACTCATTGTTGACTAGTGTTATAGATGCCTTATCTGACACAATCCTATGGATGCAGTTTGTGCAAGGGTTTTGATAGATGTGGATGACCTTTGATAGGCCCTTGTGGCTTTTATTATCCATGAAATTATGTTATGTTATCAGAAAGGGCCAGCATATGTTGAACAACTGAGAGTCATGGAAACCCAGTTCCTGGTCAACATCATGGTGTTTGGAGTGGTCAGCAGCGAAGGCCATATTATGCCCCCGCTTATCTTTACATAGGGTTACATCAAGTGCCTGGAAGAGCTGGTATTTCCCTGGATCGAGGAGGGGGTGGCTAGGTTATTCCATATGAATTCAACCAGAGGTACCATGGTGACTGATTCAGATTTGCCTGAAAAATATTATGCTGGTACTTCTATGTATATAATGAGCATGTACCAAATTCCAATAGGTTTCTGTGCTGTAGCCCTTCAAAAAAAAGCCACAGCACAGAACCCATTGGAATTTTGGTCTAGAATTGGCACATGCTCATTATATACAGAGAGGTACCAGCATAATTTTTTTTTCAGGCAAATCTGAGTCAGTCACCATGGTACCTCTGGTTGAGTTCATATGGAATGACCTGGCTGGAAGTCTGTACATGTGACAGACCTCTTCCAACAGTTATAGTACAGCAGCATAACCAAACAATTGTGCATTTTATGATCAAAGTATTAACTTTAGCACAGATAATGTATCAATATTCATAATCTAGATCAAAAACATTTGTAATATTTTTCAAAGTTTATTAAAATGAAAAAGCCAAAGCATTGCACTGGAAAATTAATATACAAATTTTCTCAACTTCCAAAGCTTAAAAATATTTCTGAACCTTTGATTGTAGATATTTGAACTTAACAGCCAGCCACCTTCACATGCACAAACTCCAATGCATTTATTGTCAGATTTTTTTACCCCTACCTGCCAATACAGTGATTTCTGCAACAATGAGAGGGGAAATTGTGACAAGAAAGACACCACACAGTGTGGTTCAAGTCATCACCTGACTTAATCAGACTCCAGTCACATTGTGATAGACTGACAAACGCTATTGGAGCCTGTCCCCAAGACATGCAGTGTGTCTCTTTATAACTGCTTGTAATGGTGGGAAATCTTCCAGTGATCTTGATTTTCATGAAAAGTTTCTTCCTCAGCATGTATTCATACAAAGGTAGTGCAGCATAATGAATCACTGGTGTTAAGACAACAATATCAGACAGCTCACTTGGGGTGGGAGTCAGATTGAGGAAGGTAGTCCTCAGTTCTGAAAATGCATTCCATATGGCCAGGCTACCTTCTTGTTATAACCTGCAAATGAGGATAAGCTTACACGCCCATTATTGCATCAAACAATGGAAGAACTTTCAACTTCTCAGGTCTCAAGGTCTTTGCACTCTGATGTGCTGCTATGTTATGTTGATTACGAGGGGTGATCAGAAATTAATGACAGTGAGATGTATATTTTGGTAGAACAGAGGTAAATCCAAACAGTAGTCTACATTCCTTCAAAGTACTCTCCTCCTGCCTCTATGCAGCATTCCATCCTCCTTCACCACTTCATGAAGCAGTCATGGTACTCAGAAGCTGGTATACCTAGTAGAACTGAATTGACTGTTCGTGCTAGGTCTTTGATACAATGAAATTGCTTCCCTACAATCGCACCCTTGATCTTTGGAAAAACCCTAAATCACAGGGAGCAACGTCAGGTGAATAGGGTTGATGGGCAAGTGTGATCCCCTGCTGCTCCAGAAATTGGAGTCAGGAGTGCTTTGTGGAGGGCAGCAAAAGGCATGATCAGCAGCAGATTCGTGCGGACTTGGCCTGATGTTCCAGGACTTGCCAAGTGTAGTAGTTGGCTGTGATAGTAGACCATTGAGGCACCACATCAGCACACATTGATGATCCTTGAGAATTGAAGAAGATGGTGAAAAGGTGCTTCCTGCTGTGAAATCATTCCTTCAAAATCTGACGTTGAGGCTCATCACCAATCAACAACACCCTGTTGGACAGCTCTGTTTCTGGTGAAGAAAGAAATCCAACACTCATCTGCGGTAGCAATATCTGAGAACTGTATCGGACCATTTGGTTCAAATTCAGCCAGCCAGAGATGACAAATCTGCACCCGTTTGCTCTTCTGTTAGCAAATGGAATATCCATCGAGCACACTTCCTCAGTCCTAAGTGCTCATGAACAATGTTATGTGCACTCTCATAACTGACACCAAGCTCCAAAGATAAGAATCAAAGAATAACACTTGGATCTTCATCAATGATCGCCCGGGCAGGGACCGTTGTTGCTTCAGTCACGGATGTCTGGTGGCATCCAGACCGATGATCATCGAAAACTTGCAATAATTCCACTCTGATCTCCGTTGCTCCCCCCTCCCCCCGAGTTTCCACCTAGTAAACGTCGTGTAGAACATGCAACCTTCTTTTGAGAAATCCATGTTTCCAGTTAGAGGGCAAAACCAACAATGATGGAATCACACTGAGAAGATGTAAGCCAGCCAAGTGGAGACAAATTCAAACATGTCACAACAGGCAACACTGTCATTACTTTCTGATCACCCCTTGTATTTGTATGGCAAAAGTAAGCCATAGTTCATCTAGTACCTCTACATTCATTCACTAGAGCAACTGAAAGGATGACATCTCTATTGACAGTATGAATCAATATTTGCCAATGACCATATTCCAAGGCATGAGATGTATTAACCATCATCCCAGTGTTGGCATCTTGTGGTTGCATGGGGTCAAGTAGGTAGTATCTTTCTGGGGTAGAACAGAGAGTATCTATTTTTATCTGCGACCAGCTGTCTATTTTCTTTGAAAACCAACTGCTTGATCTGTTCTGATACAAAACAAGAAAAGAGTCCCTCTTTGTTCTCACTGTTAGGGAGAAAGTTTTGCCAGTTGCTAGGTAGAGGACAAGAGCCAGTGATGCATCTTCAAATGCCCTCCCTAAGTACACCTTACTGTTAAAAGTTTCCCTATTAAATGTGATTGCAGCACTTGTGCGGGCAGGTCAACGGAAACGACCTGGAAAGGTCAATGATAATGGCAACATTGTACTGCCCTGCTGATATGCCACGTTTAATGGGAAAACCTTTATACAAAAAATGCGCCTAGATTTTTACCTCAATGGTGGTATGTAACAAAAGTTAAAATAATTTCGGAAATACACAAATTTTATAGAAATAAAGAGAGAGAACAAAGACAGGAAAGGAAGGAAAGACAGGAAAGGAAGGAGAGCAGCTAATCTGTGGAGATTTGGCAACAGTGTGGGGACACGTATTCAGGATTCAGCCACACCCAAAAGTCCATTTCTCGCTGCATTGAATATAGTTTACAAGTTAGTACAGTTTAGGCCAGCAGTGTGTGGTTGGTTGTTGTTTTTCAATGAGCCTCAAAAAATATCAAGAATTAAAATATTCTAAAAAGTGTCATCTAATTGTATATCTTAAAATTACAGATTTATAGAAATTACTTAGTGAAATCTACATCTCTGCTATTAGGCCTATTCACCAAAATTTAATGGTTCAGCACTTAAAATACTGCCAAGACCCTACTAAAAAACACAAGAAGCGCATAACAATCAATCTTAGAAAAGTGACTGATGTGCTTATTGAAAAATGTGTTGGAAGATTGGAAAAAGACTCATTGTTATGTGTGAACTGTTGGACACTGATAATGAAAACACCCACAATACTTAGAACCACTGAAAACAATGAGACTGGGCAAGATTCAATTGAATCATGTTCAATCAGTGATTTGAGTAACATATCTTCAGTTTGAGATCTGGACATTGATTGCTTGGTTGAAGAAAATCCTTCAACTTCAATTGAACCAGTTCTAGCACTTTTGGACCAAACACCAGTTAAAAAAGCAAGTACCAAGATAATATATTTTATATTTCACCAGAAAGGTGTGTTTGATCTATATGGCCCATTGAATAGAATTTAAAGTATTGTATAAAAAAAAAATTGATACTTGGCAAGCATTTACTTTGAAGGATTTATTCTTTAATGATGCTCTTTAGTCTAACAAAATGCAAATTTTAATCTGTATAATAATTCAAATATATTCTTTTTTGGTTCTTTTAAGAAGGGTTGTCATTGAGCCAGAAAAAGTGCAAAACTCGTGGTAAGTTATCAGATGCCCAGAAAGAGGCTAGAAATCAGTTATGGTGTTCATATTAGCGAGGGGGTAAGTGATGCTTCTAAACCTGAAACAGAATCTGAAAAACATCAAACATATATATACCATTATATAACTATAACCATTATTACCCTAGTTATGGGTCACCAAATGTTAGTGACCTCAAAATGCACAAGCTCATATCTCTTGAACCATTGGTCGAATTGACCTTAAAATTTCAGAAATGGGTTTAGGGCAAAAAATCTTCCTATAAACCAAATTTCAGCAAATTCTGAGGGATGAGGGTGTTAATTTGCAATTTTTCTGGTTGATCTCACAGAGAATGCCCCTTAAGTGAAAACTCTTTCATGGAGGATTGTAGGGTAGACAACCTTTTTTTCAAAATCATCCAGACACTTGACAATTTCCGCAGATTTTGAGAACTTGGTCATACAAGATGCTCATACCTAAACCAGTCATAGTGTCTACTCTCTTTCTCTTGTATGAGCATGAATCACCATAATGACATATCAGTAGTGGCATTTCTTGCTTGACACTGCTATATTTGAGCAATTGAGCTATGGTTAAGAATGCTGCAGAACATTGTCATGGTGGGGCAATGCTAGGTCCTTCAAGAATCAGTGAAACCAGGTGTCATGAGGAGGGTTGAGACTGTTTGCTCTCTTGGTATACCTTCTCACAATTTAGCAACTTGAACCAGATGACAGCATCATTTCCATGATCATATTTGCAAGCCTTTTGACTATAGTCTCCTATATCATCTTTGAAGGCCAGGAGAATGCCACATCAACAGCACAGCTGTTGAGGTAAGTCCAAAACAGAAATAGCTGCCCTAATGGAGTGAGTCTGCGTACCATTCCAAAGTGTATGCTGGAAGCATGCAAGACTTGTGCTGCCAAACTACTGCTTCACAAAAGAGCCAAGGGGACCACATAAGAATGCTGCAGAACATTGTCATGGTGGGGCAATGCTAGGTCCTTCAAGAATCAGTGAAACCAGGTGTCATGAGGAGGGTTGAGACTGTTTGCTCTCTTGGTATACCTTCTCACAATTTAGCAACTTGAACCAGATGACAGCATCATTTCCATGATCATATTTGCAAGCCTTTTGACTATAGTCTCCTATATCATCTTTGAAGGCCAGGAGAATGCCACATCAACAGCACAGCTGTTGAGGTAAGTCCAAAACAGAAATAGCTGCCCTAATGGAGTGAGTCTGCGTACCATTCCAAAGTGTATGCTGGAAGCATGCAAGACTTGTGCTGCCAAACTACTGCTTCACAAAAGAGCCAAGGGGACCACATAAGACCTCAAAGAGGACTTTTAGGGCTCTCCAGAGGAAGGTCGAATCTGATCATAGCCAAGGAAATCAATGAGAAGAATCCAGGTGTGCTTAAGAAGACCTTTGTTAGGACCATCCGCAATGGCTCTAAGACAATCTCCATTTCAACCACTGTGTACTCCTCAGGAGACCTCTTGCACCAAGCAGGTTTCTTTTGCTAAGAAATACTTAGCTTGGGACCCAGTGAAGTGACTAGGCCACATTTACTATTACTAGAGGTATACCTCTCAACACTAGGTATACTTAGGCCACTTTGAACACCCTAATAGTGTTATGGTCTAGGGTGCCTTCAGGTATCAATTGATCAGCAAACTTTTGGTTTGAGAGAAGAATGTTACTGTGAACAAGGAGAGGTACTTGGAGCTGCTCTGCAAACACCTGGAGGATTGTTTTGATGCTTCCCAGAGTGAGGTGTTTATGCAGGACAGTGCACCTATACACATGCCTAAGTTCATTAGGGAGTGTTTTGATATCTGTGGGTTGGAAGACATAGAGATCTGGGAGGGAAACAGCTCAGATTTGAACCCCATCATAAAGAGATGTTGTGAGGCCGCTATACCTCCTGTGCCTAACACCTCAAAAAGTTCTGGGTCAATTTTGAGCCCTCTTTGCTCCAGAACCTTGCAGAGTCAGCCCCTAATCATCTCTAGGAGTGTATCAAGCAGAAACTACATCCCACCTATATTAATCCCTGGGTAAGTACTCAATAACCATTTTACCTTTTATTTTTCTGACTGCAATCCTCTAAAATGAGGGGGAGGGGAGGAGAGGGGTTGCACCAAGTATTAAGGCACTGGGTAAGATATTTTTGTATAATGTTCCTTGTTTATCCCACTGAAAAAAAATTGTGCATATAGCTTTTGGCATTTTTTATTCTATTTTTTTCTGATATCAGACACAACCCATGAAACTTTGCACTTTTATTTCATGACTACAGTACCCCATCACACACCATACAGCAGGGCATCCACTCTTTGGACCCAAAGCACCTCCACTCCATTAGGTATTAACCTAGAAGAAAGATCACTCCCATATCACAAAATGGATCACCCTGGCAAGGCTCCAGTGTGGCCACCACCAAAAACTAGAGAGACGAATACAGCATTGGTTTGACTGACCAACATATATTTACATGTTTCAGGTAAATCAATACAAAGTTGAAAGTGTGGCTAAGGGTTGGTTAATGACTGAACTAATGTAGGTTACCTTGACCTTGGAAATACTCAGTATAAATTTAGCTTTCATGTGGGTAACAAGATAAGTGGTTTCTTTTGAGAATGCCAACTGAAATAAAAAAAATGGTATGCTATACTCATGGCCCCCTGCACCAGGAGAAGCATCAATGAGATGGCAAATTTATTTTACCCGAGGGAACTTGTTTACAAAGTGAAATGGAAGAAAACAAATCCAACTGAGAAATACAACACTGAGGGAAAGTGGATCAAAACTATTGACCTTACTTCACCTTTTTCAACATCATAGGATCACCAAAAAAAGGCTTTCATACTAAATAAGCAGTCAAAAACAGGTCAATTATAAAAAAAAATTATGAGGCCTACATGCATTATTACTCTTTCAAGATGAAGTAAGTCAGAACACAAGCTCTCAAAGCCACCTTGCTTATATGACAATGAAAATGAGAGCCCACCTACACACCCAAATCTCTATGAAAATCAACATTTACTAGAGGAATATTACCCAGTAAATACTGGAATAACTCAACCACCAAATCTTCTAGAAAGATTCATATACATATTTCGGTGCTGAAAAGAATTGGCCCCATGAATGCCTCTTACAGAAGACAAAATCAATAGCCTGTTAAAGTTCAAGATAACTCCCAGAACTCAATGTCCAGGGCAGCAACAACATAGTTAATGTATACTAAAAACAAAAGTTCATTTATAATGAAATGTTTACATAAATTCTTTTATAGTTCATGTTCAATCTTTAAAAAGGTATTTGGTTACTGGGCCCAAAATCAAATTCACCTGTATTTTGGATCAGGAGTTGCAAGTTATATAACAAAAAATTTGAATAGGGGCTTTACCACTATTAAAGCCTTTTATATTCTTTATATCAAAGCGGAAACATATAATTTAATGTGGATTCTGAGCTATATTATCTAAATATATGGCAGCTGCCATGAAGGAAGCTTGAATCAGGATTCTATGTGATAACTAACATTCCCTGATATGGTAGCTTAATTTTATTGTAAGTAGAAATGGCATTTCCACTCAGGTAAGTTGTAGTCCACATTGCCCAATTACTTTCACAAAGGTTTTAACAATTTAAAACTAAAATTAGTTTCTATATTACCAAGCTTCTTTAAAATAGTTTATATTAGTATTGGAGAATGCTTACAGTATTCTAGAAAGCTCTTAAAATTATGAAAGAAAATAAAACTCAACTTACCTCAAGGCCAATAAAAATACTATTATACTTGATTAAAGGGCCGTAGTGACTATCAACATACTTGATAAATTTGCTTGTTGCTCTGTTATCCCAATGGATAAGAGGCTGTAAAGGACTCCAACCCTGTTCTTTCTTCATTTTAAATTTGGATCCTACAGTATTAGCTATTAAGAAAAAGTTTAAAAATTAATGACAAAGGATCCCAAATGAACCCATTGGTCATCCAAGGGCCTTTCAAGGTCACTGCTTCAATGTTATCTAATTGCCTGAGGGCCTTTTGGGGCCTTTCACTTTAGACTCATATTCACCTTGATCATTATAATATTTTTTTTTGTCAAACTCTTATGTTAGTGAGTAATCATCCAATTAAAATACATAAATGCCTTAAGTCAGTGCTTCTTTGTTTGTAAACTGAGATTTATGAGTGAGAGTAACTTGACTCAGTTCTAGGCCACACTACAAGGCAACAGTAAAAAAAAGAGAGGCTGATTTATGGTATATATGTGTGTAAGCACCCATTTTCCGACTTCCTTTTTTGTTCAAAACAGTTATGTTTCTCATTTTTACTCAAATTAAAATGAGGAAATGCCTTAGGTTAGACCAGCGATTCTCCCTCAAACAAGAATTAAGTGCTTTATTTTGTCTTGTAAACTCAATGTTTTTCTTTTCTTAATTTTTTTTGCTGTTTATGTCTTAAAACCTTTACAATATTTTTTTTGGGGGGAATGCAGTATGAATTTTTTCTTTAATGCATTTTATATTTATTTATATTTGTTTAAATTTAGTGTATTTGATCTTCTGCTAGGTAATTAGCATTATTAATTTTATTCTTTTCATGTAGTGTCTGCTTATTGTTAATTTCTTTCAAATATATTTTAATCTCATGTTAATGCACTTAGTGTTGACCTGGTTTTAGTTGCATTTTTAAAAATAAATATTCAGTCATATTTTCTGGTTTCCAGGTCTTATGATGTATGGATAGATTTCTTACAAAGCAACACAAGTTAGAAAATGATGACAGTGAAGTGGCTGGAGCTAATTCTGGAACTAAAACACTTATGACCTGCAGTGTTACTTCCAAATTAATTGTGGCCAGTATAAATAAGTCTACTTGTCCTTTGGATTCGTTTCATCTGGAGAAGATTTTATTATAATTTTTTGGGGGGTAGGGAGCCCATCTGGTGACTGCCTGATTGGGCATAAGTCACTGTACACAACACAGCCTACTACTAAGCTATATTAAGAAACAATGCTAAAAAGGACAAGGGCTAAAAAAGTAACAAGAAAGCAAAGCAAAATAGCAAGAAGGAGGCACGCTCTTGCTTTTGGTGCAAGAACATGCAACCTACAAAAAAACAACAACAGTCAAATAAAGGGGAGAAGGCTGGTCCAAAAAGTCATAAAGTCCACAAGTCAGTGTACACGAATCCATCCTGAATACAAGGGATGAGCAGTAGTGACCCTGCTCATCCCAGTACCGGTAAAGTGAGCAAAGATTGCCCAGACTGGGACATTCAACAAGAATGTGCTGAACAGTCTGGGGGACAACACAGTTGTCACAGTAGGGCACGGGGACTTGGAGCCATCCATATAAACTGGCATGGTTCTAAAGGTATGACGATAAATAGTCAAAGGTGGTACCCTGCAGGGTGGCATACTAGATAGAACCAAGGGTGCCACTGGCCTGATAGCTATACCTAGCTCTTGAATGAGTTTCCTAGCCATATGTTATCTCTCAGCAGCATAGGAATCGTCGAGATCAGCCGTGGATGCAGTGAGAGCCGATGGAGGCGCCGGGCTCATGCATACAAGCGAATAATTCATTGTGCAGGCACAGAGCGTGTGGTAGACACGCACAGTTTCCTTTGTCTTGTATTTGACTGACGCCTCTTATTCACAGCCTTAGGGTCTCTTGTATCTGCATTATGCAGACTTTCATTCCATGATGACCACCTTCTGCAATACACACTCGGCTGCAGATGTATAAAACGTGCATCTGTAGTCGAGCTTGGAGTGAACAAAGGATCGCTAAAAAAGTAAGGCAGTAGCCCTATCAGCAGCGCAAGCGCTGAACATCATGAAACAAAGGATATCCATAGTGCGGGTACAATATACCCTAAGGCTGCGAATATGGGCATCCCCGGTGATGCGTCAGTCAAATACAAGACAAGTAAACAGCGCTAGTCCACCACTTCCAGGCGCACCCCATTTAAAAATAAGTCTGGGTAAGGATGGAACTGTGGATGGCAGCAGGAGTGCACCACCTTAGTCTTGGATCAATGCCTGTTGGAGTCAATGCTCCATAGTTGGCATTTGGGCCAGGACAAGAGAGATCAAAAGGTCATCCACATAGAGGTAGCGAGAACATCTTCCGGGAGAGCTGAGGTGATGCTGTTGATGATCAGGGAAAAGAATGTGACACTTCCTTGCAGGACACCCTCTTCCTGCTCCATGGGGGCGGAGAGGGCTCCCCTCACCTGTATGCGAAATCAATGATCTCGCAAAAATTCATATATAAAGATTGGGAGGTGTCCCCTCGCCCCACTTGCTGTGGAGAGTCTCCATGATACTGTATCACCATGCAGTATCATAGGCCTTCTCAAGATCAAAAAACATTGTGGCATAGTGCTGTCTATAATGGCAGGTCTCACAGATGGCATTTTCCAGTCGTAGCAGAGCATCCGATGTGAAGTGGAACTTGCAGAAGCCGCACTGTGCAGAAGACAGATGACTTCCACTTTCCAGAAAAAAAACTAATCTAACATTTATCAATTTGTCCATCAATTTGTACATGCAGGAGGTTAGAAAGATTGGGCAGAAACCTGCCAGGATAGAGCAAAAAGCAAGCATAGTATTGATTTGCCAGGATGCTGGAAGGATACCCTCTACCCAGATCCTTTGAACAAATCTAACAGAAAGGCATTGACTCGCTCACCCAGGTGTCGAAGCATGGCATACAGGACATTGTCAGGACCAGGAGCGATGTCCACGCATGAAGCGAGAGTGGAATGCAGCTCACTCAGAGTAAAACTATCGTTGAAGGGTTCTCCACCTATGGAGGTAAAGTCAAGTTGGTGGCTTTCCATGACGCAAATTGAATGCTGGCGGAGCAGCATCTCAGCTAGAGAATGTGGAGAAAGCAGTCCCAAATCCTTTTGATTTGCTTCCACATCTCTGCTAGAGGGGGTCTTCTCGTTAAGTGGAGACATGTATGCCCGCTAAGAAGAGCAGCATGCATGCTTCAAAATATACTGGAACCTAGCCCTAGCTCGATGAAATTCAATGACAGTGAAGTCATTCGGGTGGCATGCAAAACAGCCAGAATTTCTGGTTATAGTAGTTAGGCCCACATTGATGAGGTTGCCAGAGAAGAACTCAATGGCCTAATCTAACGAACTAAACTCCTTGACTGGGACATGTCTTTTCCTGAAATGCTAACCACCATGCTAAGCACCACCAAGGCGGGCTCTCAGGTGGCAGTGGCCCAGAAAATGATATTTGAATGGGAAAGTGAGCACTATCATGGAGGTCATCGACCACCCACAACCCCAAATCAGGTTGTGTATCCGGAGAGCACAAGGATCAAGGCAGGAAAATGAAGCGGTTCTCGGCAGTGATATGTAAACTCATCCACATTTAGGACACCTATCTCCAGCGCATCGATCAGGTCAGCAAGGATTTGACCCCTGGGATTAATCGAGTAGTCTCCCCAGAGGAGGTGTCTACTGTTCATATCTCCGACCAAGAGAAAGGGACTTGGCAACCCTGCCATGACACAGGGGACTTTCACTGTGTCAAAGTGAAATTTACGTGGAAATAACAGTATACTTCCTATCCAGGTGCAGCTGCACACCTACTGCCTAAAAGGAACTATCTAAAATCAAGAGAACGGAAACATCATGCCGGGCGGAAATCAAGTATCCTCCCACCCAGACCCCATCCCACGGTAGTGGGGTTGCAAAACCCTTATATCCCAGGAGGGTGGGCAGGGGGCACGTACCCAGCATGGTCTCCTGCAAAAAGATAGCTAACAGGGCATGAGAGGAGATAAGCCTCCACAGCTCCTCCCAGTTGGCTCTGAATCTGCGTCAATTCCATTGAAGGAATATGCCCACCAGGCCTAACTTTTCCTCCCTCCACCTGGAAACCTTAGGTGAGTGGGGGAAGACGGGCCCTCTTTTCGAGGATCCACTGTCTCCAAGTCACCCAGCCTACCACAGGGGGTGGGCAAAGGAGCCGAAGCTCCTTTAGAGCTGTCCTCCTTTCAGGGAGCAGCTTTAGGAACTGTGCAAGATGACCTCACGGGGGTGTTGCCTCCTATGAGTCTAACCAATCGGTGGAGGCGGCAGTTACACTGGGGGAAGGGAGGGGAGCCCTGGCTACTTTACCAGGGGAGCGCCGGGGCCTGAATGGGCCATGAGCAAAGGGCATCTTTCTCAACATTGAGGCATACAATGTCCCAGGCAGCGCCATATATCATATATAGTTAGTCTTTCGCTCAGCACACTTTTTTTATCCTCTAACAATTAGTCCAGAGTCCATAGCCATTACACTGCAGGACCTTTTTTTATCTCCCCACCAATTAGTCCTGAGTCTATAGTTATTACATTGCAGGCCTTTTTTTATCTTCCCATCAATTAGTTCAGAGTCCACAGTTATTACAGTGCAGGAAAATGCCCTGCAGGCCTACTTAGAATGGCTGTATGCCATTCAGAAACAGACTTCCAATGGTAGGGTCCCAGCTTGTATTATCACTAACTAAACCAGAATGGCACCCATGGGAGGGAGTAGCCAAGGATGCCCATTATCAGGTGGTGGTGAAAGGCTTAGATTGTTTCAGATTGATTGTTAGTTGGTTTTGGTGACATCACCTCCGCCAGTCTGGGGACCCACCGCTTCCACAACTCTGTTTGAACTTCAGGTACTGTAGCTGATCGATGATAGAGTTTGATGTTGCTTGTATCGAAGTCGGTCCATGTGGGACTGGAGGTTCATCTGGTATGGTGTCCATGAATTTATCCAGCCTCTTCTTGAAGGTCCCTGTGCTGACTCCTGTAAGGTCTCTGATGTCCCTTGGGAGACAATTAAAGAGTCTGGGTCCAGAACCGCTAAAACTTTGTCTGGAGGGTCTTGATCCATTGAGAGCAGTTGCTAATTGTCCTCCTTGTGCAGGTCCTTCCAAACCTTGGGTGGAGCTGGTTCTCTATGCTGCTCCTTCCACCCTGTGATATGTTTGGTACAGCCCTCTCTAGTACTAAATCCAAGTACATTAGAAAGGAGAAGAGTTTGAAGAGACTTGATTGAGGTCTTCAAGTGGGTAAAAGATTATAATAGGGGAGACATGAGTAATGTTCTTATATTTAGTGAACAGGATAGGATAGATAGCAATTGGTTTAAGCCTGAAAAGTTTATATTTAGGAAAGAGATAAGCAGAAATTGGTTTGAGTGGTAGATAAAAATATAATAGATAGGCCACCAGACCAACCAAAGTATAGAGTTGGAAGAACAGACTTAACAAGAAGCCTACATCCAGAAGACATCTATGTAAGTCTAAGAATGGAATAGGCTCACTAGTCATGTGATAGAAGCATCTTTCCTGCAGTTTCAAGAATAAATTTATAGATAAGGATGCTAGGCGAGACTGAACTGGATGATGGGAACACAAGCTGCCTATTCTTCTTATGTTCTTAACATGGTTACCTCCACATTTAAAGTACTGGCTTGTGTCAGACTGGCAGTCATATTTAATATGCTGTTGTCCACACTTGCAGCATTTGGTTGGATTTTGATGCTGTGACCAAACTGAAGATATATAAAGCACCTTAATGGATTAGAAATATATTCTTCAACAGGATAATGGAAGCAGCCACCACATATAATATAGGAGAGAAGTTTTCATCCAGTAAATGTTTGTTAAGTGACCAGCCAACCAAACATAATTTTTAGTTATATATTGTTAATCAACAACCTCAAATTAGCTTGAGACAAGCTCCTAAAACCTTGGGCAAATCTGCATAATTTTTCTTACTAGTCATGGCATCTGCCATGACTGCTGCCTGAACAAAATATCAATCAAAAGGGTAGATAATATCATTCCAAGCTGTAGTCAATAGATTTGTTGTGTGCGACTCTACATCTCCCTATGTTGGTCAGTCAGTCCCCATTTTGCTTCTTTTTTGGTAATGACATTGTAACTATTAGGCCGAGTGTAACAAATTTTGAAACCCTATATTGTTTTACATTCTCTTTTGAATGATACAATTGCCAAGGTTAGCCCATGAATTAGTTGGGAGGGGGGGGGGGCAATAACATCATAATTATTTGGCCATTATGTTGTTTTACATTCTCTTTCAAATGATATAACTTCCAAGGTCCTCCTAAGATTAGTCTTTGAATTATTGAAAGTTTTGAAGGTCGTAAGGTTATAAATCAGAACAATTGAGAGCATGTGACGTTTTGGTCAGCAGACCTTGTTCTCATCCCAAGTGCTTAATTTTCCAGTCTGACCTAAGCAAAAACAGCCTCTAAATTTACCCCCCCCCCCCCATTTTTAAGCAAAACTAAATATGAATTGAAACTAAAGCAGTTAACACACTGGCTACTGATTCATCAACATATGTGGGCTGCTCCTATACTTTAATAAAATTATTTTAAATTAAAAAAACAAAAACAATTTTTTTTTTATTCTGCCTGAGAAAAAACGTTAAAGTTGAGGATAAACTCAGCAGCTGCGATTGTATACCATCTTGTTCTCTATTTCCCAGTTGTATATTTTTACTAAATCCTCTTATAGACGGTCTACATCTTCTTTTGTTTTAATGGCTTTGCAGACGTTGGTGTCATCAGTGAAGGAAGCAACCTTTGAGTGAACGATGTCCTTATCTATGTCCTTGATTAGTATGAGGAATAGTAAGGGTCTCAGTACTGTTGCTTGGGGGGCACCACTTATTACATTTTTTTTGCTGATATTGCTCCATTCGCTGTTACTGATTGGGTTCTAATTGTAATAAAGTTGTGGATTCACATACCAATCTTCCTGGCAATGCCCAGTTGTTTCAACTTGTTGGATAGGATTCCATGATCCACCTTTTCGAAGGCTTTCGCAAAGTCTAAGAAGACTGTGTACATTTTTTCCTTCTATTAGATGGTGGAGGAGTTGGTCATAATGAGCAAGGAGCTGCGGAACCCATGCTAGACAACATTTAGCAGGCTGTATTCTTTGAGAAAAGAGTAGATTTTGTTTCAGACTACTTTTTTGAATATTTTAACTGTGTGAGAGGTAAGGCCTATTGGTCGGTAGTTTTTTGCGAGTGCTTTACTGCCTCCTTTATGAATTGGAGTTATTAACGCCTTCTTTGCCTCAGTAGGTACTATGCCAATATCTAGGGAGTTACACTACAGCAAATATAGTGGAGGTGGAAGGGCTTTTTTGCAGTTGATTAGGACACTTGTTGGTACTCCATCGGGGCCAGGTGCTGAGTTGGGCCTCAGTTCCTTAATTGCAGAGGCAATGACCTCTTTACTGAACTCAATGTCTTGTATAGTCCTGGTATCACTAGGTAGTTGAATGGGTGGAAAAAAGTATGTGCTTGTGTTACTTTCTTGGTTTCATCTGGCTTGCTAAACACTGACTGGCATTGCATGGATAGGAGTTTGCATATTGCCTCAAGTTCTTCTTCTATATGTCCTTCCAATGTTATGAGTGGTCCAATGGGAGTGCAAGCTTTGGAGTAATGTTTTGCATAGGTGAAGAAATAGTTTAGGTTGGATTTGATTTTTGAGATCACTTTAATTTTGTATCTCTTCCTTTGCTGCTTGTGTGAGGTCTGAAGTAATTTTTCTATTTTTTTCCATTTGGTTGGTAATTTTTTATTTCTTCTGCTCGTTGATTGTTGTGGTAGTCTGTTTGAGTAGTTATCCCCATTTTCTCATGAGGATTTTCCTGTCTCTTGGTATCTTGGCCCATCTTTTACCATGTTTCTTTTTTGGTGGGGTGTTGGTAACAGTACTGTAGTAAGGTTGAGGTGATGATCTTCAGCATCCTATCAGGATCTAGATTGTGTAAGATTTCCCCCCATTTCACTGCTGCAAGGAAAGACTTCAATGCAATCCAGTCACATTTATCACTATTAAAGTTTAGTGCTCTGGACCCTTCATCCATTGGTTCTCAACTGTGACTCAGTTTTGCTTCTCTCTTCTTTGTGAGTGTCACTGTTATTAAATTGTGGTCTGAGAATATTATACTGTCCACTCTGTACCCATGTATTATTTTGTGGTTGTTGGTCAGTAGGAGATCAAGGATGAGGATGTTGTCACCTGTAGTTGGTTTTTAGATCCCTTGATGTAGCAAAAGGTATTCTATGGTTTCTTGTAGAGACTTAGATTGATTTTGGTCTTCCTGTGTTCCTCCATCAATTTTTCTTGTTGGCCACTTAATAGGAAAGTTGAAATCATTAGGTCAGCTGAGGAAGGGAGGATGTCCTTGATGGCTTCATTTAACTTCATAAGGATTTCATTAAAGTTTTTTGTTCTACAAAGTGAAGGTCAGTAGATGTTAACTGCGATTATTGATAGCTTTGGGATGTGGAGAACTAAAATTTCAGTTTGTCCATTTGAGTGAGAAAGTAGGACCTTGGTGTTTGTTGCCAAGTTATTTCTGATGTATGTTATGGTGCTCCCATGTGATCTGTCTTTTCTGTCTGCTCTAAATACTCTATAGCTATGAAATGATGAGCATTGGCTGAATTCAGTTGAGGATGAGAAGGACAGGCGTAGTAGTAAATAGGTCACTGAAGTTTTCAAAGCAGTATATTGAGGCAAAAAATAGAGCAAATAAGGTGCAAGGATAAATTAAGAGGAATGTTAGCTACAAGAGTAAGGTTATCCTTAAACTCTACAACTTGTATGTCAGGCCACATTTAGGGAGAGAATGTAGATATAATTTACTTAGATTTTAGTAAAGCATTTGATAAGGTACCACACAGGATACTAGTTCATAAATTAAAAATGATTGGGATATGTGGGGGTGTTTCAAATTGGATAGCTGAGTGGCTGAAAGACAGGAAGCAAAGGGTAGTGCTAAATGGTGTAAAGTCAGAGTGGAGGGATGTTATCAGTGGGGTTCCTCAGGGATCAGTTCTCGGTCCATTATTATTTGTCATCTATATAAACGATCTTGGGGAGGCAGTTAATAATAAAGTGTCAATTTTTGCGGATCATACCAAATTAGCAGCTGTAGTTAAAGATATTGATGATAATTTTAAAGTGCAGGGGGACTTAAATAAATTGTTATCCTGGGCACATAAGTGGCAAATGACTTTCAACCTTGATAAGTGCAAAGTTATTAACATGGGAAAAGATAATAGAGAATTTAACTATGAAATGGATGGGCATTGGCTGAGCTCAGTAGAGGATGAGAAAGATCTAGGAGTAGTAATAGATAAGTCATTAAGGTTTTCTAAGCAGTGTATTGAAGCAAGAAATAGGGCAAATAGAGTGCTGGGTTTTATTAAGAGAAATGTCAGTTACAAAAGTAAGGAGGTTATTCTTAAACTCTATAACTCTTATGTTAGGCCACATCTAGAGTACTGTATACAGGCATGGTCCCCACATTTTAGACACGATATTAACCTTCTTGAGTCAGTGCAACGGAGGGCAACAAAGATTATTCCTTCCCTGAGGCACCTTGAATATGAAGATAGACTGAGGGTATTAAATATGTTCTCGTTCGAAAGGAGGTGTGTGAGAGGGGATATGATTGAGCTGTTTAAAATTTTTTCTGGGATAGATAAATTGGATGTTAGCAAGTTTTTTGAGTTAGATGATGGAAATCGGACTAGAGGTCACCACTTGAAAATTAAAAAGCAAGGGTGTAGGTTGGATTTAAGAAAATATTTTTTCACCAATAGAGTGGTAGACTTCTGGAACAAATTGCCGCAGAGGGTAGTAGGTAGTCCAAATCTAAATGTATTTAAGAGTAGGTTGGATGAGTTTATGGGAAGGGAAGGTTGTGATGGTTCCTAAGTTTTGTATATATTAATATTGTTTGTATATATCTATAGCTGCATGATTTAGTTCTTGACAAGCCTTGATTGGTGATACCCTTGTTTCTGGATGCAATCCTCTGGATGTAGTTTTCCTGGGAGTTTGGGTGCCTTGAAAAAGAGGCCGTTTGACTCGGATGACCTATGATGAGCCCTTGTGGCTTTTGTCATCCGTTATATTATATTGTGGGGGACTTTGATTTTGTCTTCCCCTGGTGATGGTGCTTTTTGTGGGTGGGTTTTGACGGAGGCGGATGACCTTTGATAGGCCCTTGTGGCTTTTGTCATCCGTGTAATTATGTTATGTTATGTTAGAGTAATGTATACAAGCATGGTCACCACATTTTAGATGTGATAGAGTCAGTACAAAGGAGGGCAACAAAAATACCGTCCCTGAAGCACCTTGAATATGAAGATTGAATGAAGGTACTAAATATCTTCTCATTTAAAAGGTGTGTGAGGGGAGATATTATTGAGCTTTGAAAAATCTGTTCTGGGATAGATAAGTTGGGTTTTAGTAAGTTATTTGAGTTGGAAGGTAGTAATAGGAATAGGGTCACCACTTAAAAATTAAAAAACAGAGGTGCAGGTTGGATATTAGAAAATATTTTTCACCAATAGTGGTAGATTACTAGGATAGTTTGCCATCTGAGACAGTAAACAGTCCAAGCTTAAATGTTTTCAAATGCAGATTAGATGACTATATGGGGATGGAGGGTTAACTTCTTTTATGGGGGAGGGGGGTATTCTGGACTCATTCCTGGGGATGCAGTTTTTTTATTATTGTATATAACGAGTGATTTGGATTTTGATGAGTCTTGATGATGATCCTTTTTGTTTTTGACGCATTCCTGTTGATAATTTAAATTGTATATTGTAGTTGCATGATCTGATACAATCCTATATTGTTTAAATTGTATATTTTAGATGCATGCTCTGACACAATCCTATGGATGCATACCTCACCTTAAATGTGGCTATTGATGGCGCAGTTACCACACTATCTTACCTGGTGGGCTTCCCACCCCTACTTATCAGATGAAGGAAAGCAGCGGGAAGCCACACTCTCCTGATGCGGCAGCCCAAGTAAACAGTTTCATGCATATTGAGAACTACTAACAAAAACTGGCTAGATATTGCCTCGTAAGCAGCAACATTGCAATTGTCCAATGGTCCCACAAAATCAGTTACTCAAACATAATGAAAGAGCATGTCACCAAGATGAAGATCAAGGCCACTCTTAAATTCCCCAATATTTTCACAACCAACAAGCTCAGCAGACAATGCATTCCATAGGTAAACGCACCTCAAGCCAAAGAATCTTTTCCGAACCTCCAGCTGTGTTCTAGAGTGAGCAATTTTGAAATCAAGACCCCTTGTGCTACTCAATAAGGGATAAGGAAAAAAATTATTCCTGAGAAATTGACAATTGACCATGGAAAATTTGCCAATATTTAATAATATCATCTCTGAGTAATCTCCCTCAACTGAGTACAAGTTTAAGGTTTCTAAGCACTGAGAGTAATCCAAGCCCTCCAACCCACAAATTTCTCTTGTCTATCTTTTTTGTACTGACTCCAATTGTCTAATATCCCCTACATAACCCAAACTCCAAACGGAAGATGCATATTCCAGTAGAGGACATACGTGTGTGGTGAAAATGGGAAGCATGAAAGAAACATCACGATTCACACTAGATCTTAGAATACTGGTTGCAACCACTCCTGCCTTGTGTACTAAATTGGATACATGTTGGTGGAATTTAAATTTATTATCAATACACACACCCAAGTCTGTAGATGAGTCTTTAAATAGAATTGGTACATTGTTGATATAATAACAAACATCCTGACCAAACCCAGACTAAAAAGTATTATTTCTGGCAAACCTTAAGGCAACGCACTTGGATAGATTTAGTGCAAGTCCCCAAGACTCGGATATCTGGAAGAGTATTAATGTTGTGGTGGAGCGAATGTGAGTGTGTGTGAAGGGCCATTCTCCCACTCCTTTCCCAATACCCTCTCCCTCCCTTTGTAAGAATGTGTGTGTGAATGGGAGTTTTTTGTTGTTTTTTCTTTTTATATATATAAATTGATTTTCATGTTTTGTATAAAATGTTTTTTCTCTTCCTCAGCTAAATGCTAAATATTTTTTTCTGAAAAGCCACTCTTTAAAATTCTAAGATAATCCTATAATTTGTAAAGAGTGGCAGAGACTGTAGGGTTGAGGTACACCATACAAAGATATTGTACGTCCCATTTGTAAGGAGGAGAGCTTCTATATAGCCTCAATACACAACTGGATCACAATATAATATTATATTGAGCTTGGAGGCGCTAGCCTTGTTAGTCCTCTCAAATTTGTAAAACTCAAGTGGCAGCCGGCAGGACTTCCCCGGGGGTACCACATGAGGCCTTTGCTTTTTTTGTATTGTGTTGGATCCAAAGTGTTAGGCCTTTATTATAGGATTTAAATACCAGTCTTGGACTGTTTAGATAAAACTTTGTTTGGTTATAGGACTGTAAATATTGTAATTGTAAATTTATCAATCTCATTTTTTTGTCTGTGTGCATAAGTAACGAGCTCTCTTGTAAATATTTAAACCCATATTTTTTTAAGTAAAAGACTGTACATACGAGGGGCAGTCAATAAGTTTTGCAATTCGGATATAAGGAAACGAGTTATGAGGAAAAGTGTTTTATTATTTTTCAATATAACTACCCTCGACTTCAATGCACTTGCGCCACTTGTCCCTGAGGCTTCAAATTCCCGACAACTAGAAATCTCCCGCCTACTGTTCAATCCACTCCTGGATGGCGAGCTGGACATCTTCATCGTCCCCAAACCGGCGTCCATGCAGTGCAACCTTAAGCTGGCGGAATAAAAAGGAGTCGCTAAGGGCCAGATCTGGACTGTAGGGGGGATGGTTGAGCTCCTCAAATCCGCACTCGCTCAGGGCAGCTTGTGCAACTCTGGCCTTGTGGACTTTGACGACGTTGAAGTCGATCATGGGCATGAGGTTTCTAGGGACCCAACGGGCAGAGACCTTGGTCAGGGCCAAATTGTCGTGGATGATGTTGATAACACTTCCATGTGATATTCCAAGTTCTCGCTCGATTTCTTCGACCTTTACCCGTCGATTTTCGAGGATGATCCTCTCCACACAGGCCACATTGTTCTCATTGGTCAGGTCTGATGGGCATCCTGGATGGGGGTCATCTTCAAGGGACTCATGACCATGGCGGAACTCCCTATTCCAGCGAGCAATGGTTGTATAGGAAGGGGCAGTGTCGGTGTACACTGCAACCATGCATTCATGGATTTCTTTTGCATTCTTGCCTTCCTTGCTCAAAAATTTGATCACTGCATGGTGCTCAACCTTCTCCATTGTTGAAAAATTTGTGACTGACGATCTGAGTTCAGCTACTGCTTCTTAAATAGACGAGGCAGGAGCGTGCGGCTGCAGGTCTTGACTTGTCATAACTTGTTGTAACACCCCCACAAACAGTCATCCCCCTTCCTTTGTTTTGTGCTACCGATTTGCAAAACTTATTGACTGACCCATCGTACAATCCATTTCATTTCTCCCTCAATTTCTCACATTTGAATTAGTGTAGGAAGCGGGTTAGAACGATTGGGATTAGAGTATAGATTTTTGGCCCACTACAATGTCCCTTTGACAATTTCTCACTGCAGTCAGCACATCATCTTCAGAATCTGCCTCAATACTAACGTACAACTTTAGGTCCTAAACACATATCTTATAAGAAATTATGTTAGAATTGACAAAATTGATATATAATAAAAAGAGTATAGGACCCAAAACAGACCCCTTAGGGACACCACTGGTCGCCTGCTTGGTTGAGCTCTTAGCAGCATGTACCACCACCACATTCATCATACAACCATTAAGGAAGTCTTTAATCCAAAGTAAAACTTTTCCGTAATCCAGTGTTACCAATTTGTCCAGCACAATGTTGTGATTCACCACATCAAAAGCTTTGGTACAATCAAAGAAAATCAAGTCAACAGCCTTTCCAACATCCAATACCAAGGTAATGTCATTTTAAGTGAGCAATAATTGGTCTTCTGTAGATCTTCCAGGGCAAAATCCATACTGGTCACAAGATAAATTATTATCCTGAATGTAGTCATATATAAATTTAGCCAGATTCTCTCCAAAGTTTTACAAGCCACAGAAGTTAAGGATACTGGTCTGTATATAAGTGGGTCTGCATTAGAATCCTTCTTAAAAATTGGCACAACCAAGGAACTGTTCCACAACACTGGTAGATGACCCGTCAAATATGAGTTTTGAAAAATAAGATCTAGTGGATAGAGTAACTGCTCAATACATGCCTTAAAAAAATATGGGTGGAGCTCATCCGGACCCATAGCTGGGAAGGAATCCAACTGAGCAACGGCTTTGACCACAGATTCTTGTGTAATATCAAGATCCCCTATCATGCCTCCAAATGCCTTGTGAGGAAATGGGTTAGCTGGGATAACATGAGTATACACAGATATAAAAGCTGCAGTAAACATATTAACCATAGTAACAGGATCATTAACAATCTGCCCCTTGGGAGATTTCAAGGGTCCAGCACCTACCCTAGCCACCTTTTTATTCCTAATGTAGGGAAGAAAAAGTTTAGTATTATGTACCATATTATCGACTAAGGAATGTTCATATTCAGATTGTTTACTGATTACAAAGGTTTTGTATTGGTAATTAACATTCAAAAATTGTTGTAAAGCCTCTCTGGCCTCTGCTGAATTCCTACTAAGATACTTACTTTTCATATTTTTGATGATTCCGCCTCTTACTGACGAAGCTGAGGTTGGCCTCCACTCGCACCAGGTTGTCCTTCATCCACTCTCCCTGCCTGGCAGACTTCAGGCAGGGTGTTGTGATAACAGCTGGGATATCCCAGTATTGGTGGGTGGTCTGGTAGTCCACCCAGCCACCTATCCAATTTTCTTTTGAAAATTTCCAGGCTGGTTCCACTTATATTCCGGAGATCCCTAGGAAGGCAGTTGAACAACCGAGGTCCATTGTGGGTGAAGGAGTTGTGGATCTTGGTTTTCACTTGTTGGTTGCTACCTCGGGTCCCTCGGTTGTAACAGAGCCTCTCTTTTCTTGGGTTGTGGTTTGACATAATCCCTACATTTGGTACTCTGTCTTCCAGTATCTTCCACACATATAGCACTATGTAGCGCTACCTTCTCCTCTGCAGGGAGTACAGACTTAGCTGGGATAGTCGCTCCCAGTAGTTTAGGTGTTGTACTCCCTGAATTCTGCTGGTGTAGGTTTGCTGAGGAGCTTCTAGGAGAGCTATGTCCTGTATCTTGTATGGAGACCAGAGTTGACAGCAGTATTTGAGTCTTGGGAGTACAAAGGATTTCCACAGGGTCTTCATGCAATGCGCTTCCCTTGTGGTGAAGGTTCTCAGTACCCATCCACTCAATTGTTTTGCAGAGTCAATCATTTGGTTGGTGTGGTGGATGAAGGTAGCATCACAGCTCATTTGGACCCCCAGATATTTGCTAATTATTGGTTGGTCAGTGTAGCAGTAACTGGTTGCCATTTTAAGGGCGTTGTTCCTGCCATAGTGCAGTAATTCAAATTTTCCCCCATTTAGAGCCATGTTGTTTAATGATGCCCACTGCAACACCTTGTTTAGGTCCTCTTGGAGTTGTTCTGCGTCTCCTGTGCAGGATATTTGCTTCTTGATTCTGGTGTCATCCGCAAATAGGGATGCTAGCGAGTGTTCCAAGTTTGTGTCTATGTCTCCTATGTGGATAATAAACAGTAGTGGGCCCAGTACTGACCCCTGTGGTACCCCACTTAACACATTACTTGGTTCAGACAGCACTCCTTGGACTGTCACTTGTTGTTTTACCTATCAGGAAACTGTGAAGCCATCTTCCGAGTGAACCCTTGATGCCGTGGTCTCGTAACTTGTTTAGAAGAATACCGTGATCAACCTTATCAAAATCTAAATAGATGACATCCAGGTTTTGACCATCTTGGATGTTTTCTAGGACTTTCTCATAGTGTGTCAGTAACTGGGATAGACACAAACGTCCTTGCCTAAAGCCGTGTTGACCATCATTAAAGGCTGCATTTTTCTCCAGGAAGTCAACCATCTTTCTGCAAATGACTCTCTCACAGATCTTGATAAGGTGAGATGTGAGTGCCACTGGCCTGTCTTTTATTACCTCCCTTATGTATTGGGGTGATGATGGCAGTCTTCAGTGATTCAGGTACGGTACCGGCTTGCAATGAGCGTGTCCAAAGGATCTGAATGTGGTGTTCCTTAATTTTCTTTTTAGCGTGCTCCTCCTCCTCATTAAGATTTTTTGGTCTTGGGGCATTTGGTTTCTAGCGTTCTTATTTGTCTTTCTGGGCACATGTCGGAAGCAAATTTCCTGCACTCGCATAGTGCTCTTGCAACATGCCAATAATTCTCTCGCACTCACATAGTGCTCTAGTAACATGCCATTACATTCAGTACTCATATAGTGCTCTTGCAGCACGCCTAAGTAATTCTGAAAATCCAAACCCCATGAGCTTTCCCGCTTGCATTCCCATAATATTTATTCCACCTCCCAACATGTTTTCACCCAACTGTGTGATTAACTTGTTTTATTACTTGTTCCTGAGGGCGAGCATAGCGAGCAGGGGGGTATGGGGTGCTATGCCCCCACCCCCCATATAGCAACCCATAGTACGCTTTGCGGGGTATGGATCTTCAGGTTTACCCATGCCTAAAACCCGGCCAATTCTTTTCTTCCTCCGAACAACTACCTTTTCACCTAGATCCTTCTTCATACGTACATAACCTTGTACGGGTGATGGCTGAAATTAAGCCAACTGCCTCTAGAGTGCCTGCTAATTATAAAACCTTTGCGCCGAAGGAGATGACATGCTCCCATGTTTTCGTCCGTAGCGATTCAGCTCGCACTTCGTTACAACCAATCTATGACGGACCCTTTCTCGTTATCTCCAGGAAGCCGAAATTTTTCGTCCTAAAGCTTAGCACCAGGCAAGATACTGTCTCTATCGACCGCCTAAAACCCGCTTATACCGAAAATGTTCGTCTAGAACCCCAATCTCCTTCTACTATACCCCTTTATGGTACAGTAATCCTCCAAAACAAACTAAACCCCACCTTTTTAACTACTGCCTCTCCAACTCCACCTTCCGTTTTGCTGCCTCCTCCTCCTTTGTTGCAGGAACTCTCGTCGGCAGAAGTGATTAGTCAGGAGCAAATCTCTCCCCGACTGGTCACTCCGTCAGTGGACAACGGGACTCAAGATTCCCACATCCCGCTTGACGCCATCTCGGAAGGAACCAGCAAGCGGATCACCTTCGTTCCGTCAACCTTCTCTCGTGCCAGTGCCTCGTTTAACGCTAATTGCACTACCACTACCACAGCAAATCTGTGTCCTCGTACCCGCAGCCAAACCAATGACACTGTCACACACTCCGGTCGCGTCGTCAGGAGGCCTCGTCGGTACTCGGACTTATAATCTCAAAATAGTAAAAGGGGGGAGGGTAACCTTCTTAGGGGCGGGGGGGGAGTGTTATAGCAATGCCTCTGGACATTCCTATGATAAAAACCTCCTGGGAAACTTAAATATATAATTCATGCAATCTTTTAACTTTGTTAATTTAATCATTCACTTATTTTACTCTAACTTTGTCAATTTAAACTTTCAATTAATGTACTTCAACTTTTGTAAATTAAATCATTTTATGTTAAATTTAATAATTAATTAATTCATTTATTTTCTTGTAAATTCAATTAACGTATACTGTTCCAAACAACATCTCTTAAATTTCACACACAAACAAACAAACACACGTTCCCAGCTCGATCAAAAGAGCACGCTATCTTGCCTACTCGACTCGCTGCTTTCTTCGTATAAAGGTCGGTAACCATTCCTCCTACAATTATTCATTTACCTCTAAACAAATCATACTAAGTTAATTCCACTCTCACTTTCTTTGCAAACGACAATACGAGAGTAAGTCCTAATTATGTTTGCTTCTCATTGCAGCCCCAAATTCAGTCCATTATAGATACTCTAAAATACTACATATATACTCTAAATTACTACTCTATATCAAATATACTCTACATTATTTACTCTATATTATATACAATATTATTCACCCTATGATTCCACCATATTAATTTCACATTCTTCAATTCTCTTCGCATTTTTTACTGTAAATCATATGTTAAAATATCTTACATTCTATACCTAACCTACTTATCTCATTGTACATTCGTTGATTTTATGAATATATTTATATTTGTGTAATTGTGTTTCTTAAAGCCGAAGTCATTATTCCAAAATTTACTTCGCTGTCGCATTAGGCCTAAAGCTAACGGCAGACATCTTCGATCAAACAAAAATTATGGGTATGGTTTTCGAAACGTTAACTAGGCTGATATATTAACCGAAGATAAATCACATTGATAACCATACACTATAATATATATATATATATATATATATATATATATATATATATATATATATATATATATATATATATATATATATATATATATATATATATATATATATATATTAAAAGTTAGTTCTCTCTTTCTTTCTTTTTCTTATCTGGTTGACATTGGTGCTGAATGCAGTGTCGTCCTGGCCTCTCACACGGTCAAAACTTGTTCTTCCTCCGATTTAGTCCTTAAAGCCGAGAATTCCTCAAATATAAGAACTTATGGAAGGCGTAACCTTTCAGTTTCCCTCGGCCTCCATGGGTTTTTCACTGGACTTTCATAGTTACTAAGGTAGATTGCCTAACATGCCAACGCTTTTTGGTGGAGTTTCCTCACATTACCTCTCAATTAAACACAAAATGATGCATCGGATTGTGAAAACAGAAGGACCCGAATTCTATCATCCGCGAAGATTAGATTCAGATAGACTTAAGGCAATAAAGCAAGAGTTCAATTTCCTAATGGATGTTGGCATTACTGGTCTTTTAACATTCCCTTGGACCTCTCCACTTTACGTTATATAGAAGTTTCCATTTGTTGTATTTCGCGCTGTGGGTGATTACAGACGTATGAGTGCACAAACTATATCCAACAGGTAGCCATTACCGTACCTCTCGGATTTTAACTCTACTCTCTTCGGTTGTTTTATCTTTAGTCGACTTGATTTAGTTCGTGCTTTCAGCCAGATCCCTATTCAGCCTTTCTACACCTTCCTCTCTGTCACCAAGAAGAACACCCCCTCTGGCATGGTTTTCCGATGCATACGAAGCTTTCTCTCGCAAGAAAGAGGCTATGACTTTATCTGTTCCATTGGCCTATCCTTATCTTGTATTTTACATAAGCTTTGCCTCAGATGCGTCAGCTACCCATGTAAGTGCGTCGCTGTAGCTGAAGGTTGGTAATTCTTGGCACCTCTCATTTTTTTCTAAATCATTAACTCAACAGAGGTATAGTACGTTTGAAAGGACGTGATTTTACTCACCATTAACCTTCGGTTAGTACACTTTCCGCTCGTGGTATGTCTTTTGTGCAGACTGCAGCCGATTCTCGTCATCTCGAATTCATTCTGTAGTTTATGAGCGATATTCACTATGTTCCTGGTTCTAAAGACGTCGTACTTGACGAGCTTTCTCGCATTTCCGCGATCTCGGGTACCCAAATCTCTCATAATGCGCCCATCAATCATACGACGTTAGCGCTTCCTCGGGAACAGAATGAAGACACGCAAACACTGCGTCACTCTTCTCAGCGTGTCATTGGTGAGATTGACTTACCGAATAATCCTTCACTGCGCACCTGTTCAACTTTTCATTGCCTGACTGTCCTCGTCCTCTTATTCCTTTTGCTTAACATCGACATATTTTTTATCCAACTCGCTGTCTTTCCTAGTATTAGAGCTACACGCGAACTCATTGCACAACGATTCGTGCAGCCAGGTATGAATGCCGGCGTTGCCAAAAGGACCCGTTCATGTTTGCCATGTCCACTCCCCCAATGTTCAACGCCGCGCAAAGACTACTTTAGCTCATTTTCCTCTTCCCTTGTCACGTTTTAACGCTGTTAACATCGATCTTCTAGGCCTTCTGCCCTGTTATCGTGGTTGCACCTATCTTCTCACCATGATCGGTTATTTTACCGGTCAGCCAGTATCGGTAGATATTCTGGACGTCCGAGCTTCCACAGTCACTCGAACCTTCGTCTCAGGGTGGGTTGTTCGTTCTGATGTTCCATCCACAATCATGACTGACCGTGGTAAGCAATTTGAGTCCATTCAATGGGATGCACTCATTCATGTCAGTGTTTGGCTCTTTTAGCCTTCGTACCACTAGCTACCATCCCTAAGAAAACGCCATTGTTGAATATCTACACCCAACGGTCAAAACCAGCTTACGATCCATAGATCCAAACATCACGTTGGTTAAGAAGTTGCATTTGATCCTTCTGGGTATTCGTTCATCCTTGAAAGTAGGTCTGGCCTGCTCCGCAACGCAACTCTTCTATGGTACACAACTATGTCTTCCTGGTCAAATATTTTCTTCTAATGGCCACACTCTACCTTCTCATATCGATCCTGGGTCATACGTACACAATTTGATGCAGGTGATGGACGAAATTAGGCCGACCTGTGCAAGAGTGCCTGTAACCAGAAACCTTTCGTGCCAACATAAATTTCAATTTGTTCCTAGGTTTTTGTCCGCCGTGACTCAACTCGCTCCTCATTGCAAACTGCTTATGATTGACACCTTCTCTTCATCTCTAGCAAGCCGAAATTCTTTGTACTGCAGCTTGGCACAAAGCAGAATACTGTTTCTTGGATTGCCTGAAACTGTCTTTATAGATACTGTTTACCATGAGCAGGCTGTCACAAACTGGGGTCAGGTGACATGCCCAGATTCTTTAACCCAGAAGTTGATAGCCAAGGATAGAAGATGCGTCGACTTAAAACGAAAAAACTTTATTTACAAATGTTTGATAAATGAATCGATTTGAAAATGCCGATATATTCCAAGACTAAATTATCAGAGAAAGGACCTAAAAATTAATTACAACCTTGATAGTTCGAACTAAGGAATGACCTTTTGGAACATGTAAAAATATTTAGAGTATGGAAGACACAAGAACAAATATGTACACAAAAATAACGCACGTATGACATTCCTATCTATGAGACCACGGAGAAAGAAGGTTGAGCCACAGAGGGAAGCACTCACCGGTAACGTAACTACAATGTACCTACGCGTACAAAAATAAAGGGGCACTCACGACCACCAATATCAGGCCTAGTATGGGCCACACGAAAACAAGGACACCACACACGGTTGTCCTACCAAAGAAGCACGAGAGTCACAACACTCGCAGTAAACCCGCACTAAAATGCAAAAGGGGTACAACTCTACCGGTTGTTTTACACTAAGTCAATCAATCACAATAAACTTAACTCAGGGTACCCTTAACTCACGGTAACCTCAACTACGGTAACCTCAACTCACGGTAACCTCAACTCACGGTAACCTCTCGTTCGGTTAATATTACTTACACTCTCCATATGGTTCTTCGGCCCTCCGCTTTGTAGTATACATAATATTAACCTAACTAGAGAAATGCACGTTGATAACACCATTATTAAAAGAAAAGAGGTTAATAAAGCGAGGATTAACATCTTAGAAGTCATATTAATAAATTAAGATAAACCTGCCATCAACAGTCAAGCGACAAGCTGGAATCGCACATTAAAACTATTTTAAAAATTCCACGTACAGAAGTGGCTCATTTCCTCTAACGTTACGTTTAACCAAGGCGCAATAAATACCCCCTTTAAAAATTGTTTTATTTCACTTTGCCAGATCCTCACTCCACTCATTACATTGGTAAAGTAGGCAAGAATATTTCAAAACGCTCCGAACATGATCGAATGAGATCGAAAGCTTAGCAATCTAGTTTAGTTTTTACCAAACACATTCATTTAAAAAAGAGGTGAATACTGGGCAAGTAATCCACCATCTACAAGATGGAATAAAAGAGATAGTTAGAAGAAGAGAAAGTTGCCAAAGGAAATTAATTAAGGCAAAATACACAATGGACTTCAACAAAATTTGTATTCAAGAAAGACTGCTACCCAACTACACTAATATATATATATATATATATATATATATATATATATATATATATATATATATATATATATATATATATATATATATATATATATTAGAAGATATCACATTAACGAGATATATATTCGGTGCAAGAAAAAATAAACCAAAATATTTGAATCCGATTTATTTACGAACAGAACTAGTTTCAGTTTCGCCATTATCAACATGGTATGATATGCATGTCCAGTATATAAAGGCGAAAAATCAGACTAAAAAAAATGAAAACAATGGAAATATAATGGAAAATATAAATATGTTTATGGATGGGCAAGCAACTGCTAATCTCGGGGATAGAGCGATTCTGGCGGTTTATCCTGGGTAATGTGGGAGACGCACATACCAGGATAGCATCCATGAAGGGGCGTTCCGCAATCCACTTGCTTATCCTGAAGGACTTGGGCTTCCTCCTGCTCTTTTGTCGTTGCCGTTGTAGCACTTTAGGAAATTTGTGCTGTCTTGCATTTGCGTAAATATTGCTGCTGTCTCAAGGGCTTCGTGGGGGTACTTGTGAGCAACGAGGAGTTCAAAAGGAGATGGCGAGTATACTTTGATGAGTCGTACAATGTGGGAATGGAAGAGGACATAAATGTGAATAGGATTGGTTTCAGGGGTGCAAACCGGATGATGTAAGATGTTAGGAATGTGAGAGGTATTAAAAATGGGAAGGCAGCTGGTGCAAATGATGATGTGGGGTGGCGAATGCGAAATCAGGCGGGTTGTAAGCACGGATTGAACTACAGCGGGATAAATCTGTTGGTTGTATGTACAGTGTAGGAAAGATTGTGATTGTGGGTACATGAAGGATAACTGAGGGTGTTTCAATGGATAAGAAAGGAATGTTTAGATCGGGTAAGGTGTGTGTGGATCAAGTATTTGCACTAAGCGAACTAGTTATAAAAAACAAGATGTGTAAAGACTATAATGAGTTAATGGCTCTGAAGAAATCTTATGATCGTGTAGATATGAAAGCATTATAGTTGTATGAATGTAAGGAGTGGTAACATTTGGTTCGTTTGACGTATTAATTTTGCAAGTAATGTGTATATTCGTGTGGAAGATAGCCGGAGTGAGTAGTTTAACATAATTGAGGGTATAAGTGTTGTGTGATTGCAGCATGGTTGCTTATTATCTTTATAGATGAAAAAAATAGTACCATTTTGCCACCGATCTGCGCTCATTTAAAATGCCTTTAATTTCATTTTAGGGGATCTATAGTATAACGTGGGATCCGAATCAAGGATATTTACAGCGCGTGGCGGCCGCCGTCAAGTCGCCCCGAATCGTGAATTCATCAAACGAATATCAACACCCGATGTGACTGAACAGCGCTGTAATCGGAAGCGGTGTTTCTAACCGGCTAATCCTATCCCCTTTATGGATGAAGTACTGAGAGGAGTACAAATTTTAATGGGAGAAAGGGATGTGAGATTGATGAGGAATGGTGAAGGGGTCGTTCTATCAATGTTGGTATAGGCTGGTGACCTGGTGTTTGTGTCAAAGTGGAAGAGATTTAGATATAATGGTCGAAGCCTTTGACACGTTATGGGCTAATAGTAAATGAGGAAAAAGGTAAGGATGGTTGAGGCTGATGAGGGGTTGGGCTGTGATATTCTGCGGTATTATCCTTGAATATGTCTCGAGAATTTTTAACTAGTTCTTCTAAAGTTGGAAGCAACAAACGTTCAACAGAAAAATAAAAAAAAACTTTCCTCTTTAAGTGGCCAAAAATTAAAGTCATTCCTTTCATTACACAATCTCACAGCGAATCCAAACTTGGGTTCTTCGAACATATGTAGGTATATTCCATTCCTCTGGATGGTGCCAATAACCTACGCAGTTGGCACGCACCTCACCTTAAAATGATGTAATCAATCAAATCCTGATTAGATATTTTTCTACTGCCGTTGACAGTTTCTTTCTTGCCTTAGATTCGGTCCAGTAAACCTCTGGTTCTGACTACAAGCCTACAAGTGTGGTTTAGGTTTCTTGTTTTATAAGTGTCATTGGGATTACATCAATTATTGGGTGATGAGAGTTTTATATCAGAATTACATTCCGATTAGTAAATCTTCAATTTGAATTATCACTCTTTGAGGCCCTCAGAATAACTTTGATTTCCTTTACTCCTTAAGAGTTTAACAACTTAATCACAAACTTCAGTCTAATTTCCTTATAAATTCAGGTCTCTGCAACTCAGATGTCGCTTGAGGTGTTGGGCCCGCCTTAGGGTACAATAACTCGACCGTACCACAAGGAAACGCGCAAGGGTAGGGGACGTGTAGAATAGCCCGCGTTCCCTCAAATGCCTATTCTTAAACGCCAGGTCAATACGAAACAAGTGAGACAACCTTGTGGTCGTATTGTCCGGTGACACGCGAATAGACGTCGTTGTCATCGTAGAGACCTGGCTTTGAACTGACACTCGAGATTTCGAGGGTGAGTATATGATTCCCGGTTACACGATGTTCCACTACGATAGATCCAATCGAGAACGTGGCGGAGTAGCGTTATACGTCCGTAACTGCTTTCTCGGGGTTGATTGAAATGTCAGAAGTATCCACGAGATCTTTGAGGAAAGACGTAAATCTTGGTTGCTCCCCATATTGATTCGTTGTGATATACAGGCTGCAAATGCAGCCTGAGGAAATGGTCCAGGAGTTTGTACGCTAAACTTGCCGAGTTGGTGGAAAATCGCCCGAGTCTGATTATGGGCGACGTTAACTGCTGTGGACTTGGCTGGGGTGATAGGTCGTGCAACGGGGACGGGAGACGACTCATCGACTTCGCTGCCAATAACCTTTTGACACAGTGGGTCGAAAAGTCGACGAGAGGTGAAAACTTTTTGGACTTGGTGTTCACGACCGATGATGACATGGTCTCGCGTGGGTGAGTGTCTGGGCGGTAGCGATCACCGAACACTCTTATTCACCATACGCGCCCCGTGCGGCATTCCCTCTCGCGTTGTGTCTATAAACCTGATTACCGCCGCGCGAACTTCAACGGTCTACGGGACGCGATAGGTCGACTGAAACCTGTGAGTGGTCAAAGTGCCTCAATCAACTGGCTGAGATTCAAAGACCACTCATGAACCAGCAGTCCATGTTCGTTCCCACAAAAAAAACGTGAATGAAAAAGCCGTTCAACCGAAATGGTTGAATCACGGCATCACCTCAATAATTCACGACAGAAAACAGAGCTTCGTTAATTGGAAAAGCAGTGGTAGCAACGAATTTCTTATGCAGTACAGAAAAAAATAGTAAAACTGTTAAAACACTGGTGTGCCAAGCTAAGCGCGACAAGGAACTTCGGGTCGCGTCCCTCTACAAAAAGAACCCAACGGAATTCTTCTTGCACTTAAATAGGTACAAACTAGTTCGCCATCGCATAGGTTTACTAAGAGATGACGTTGGCGTGTTGCCAGAGTCGAACCTGGCTATCGCTAACGTGTTGAACTACGGAAGCAGACGGTCCCACTCCGAAGCCGTGGGTGTATCTCAATGAGAGGAAGAACATTAACGGTATAATATTAGACGATGAGGAAGTGGAAGATAGAATAAAGAACCTTAACTCGTGCAAGTCTCCAGATTCAGATGGCTTTCTCCCTAGTCTTTCGGGAAGTGTGTGGTGAGGTGTCCCCACAACTTACTTCGATCTTTAACGAATCACTAGAAACGGGGGAGGCACCAGAGGACTAAAGGACGGCGGACGTGACTCCCATATTTAAGAAAAGAGAGCGCGAAAGCGCGGGTAACTACCGGCCTATAAGTCTGACGTCCGCTGTGGGCAAAATGCAAGAGAGCATAATCGCAGGTAAAATAATAAAACAAATAGAAACAATTAACTTGATCCTGGATTCTCGACACGGGTTTCACAGGGACCGATCATGTTTCAAAAATCTACTAGAATTCCTTAATGGCATTTTGAGTGAGTACGATAGTAGCCAGGTTGTGGACATCTTATATCTGGATTTTCAAAAGGCTTTCGATAAGGTGCCACATCACTGGGTTCCGTGATCGGTCCTCTCTTGTTCATCGTCTATATAAATGATATAGATGATGGATTCAGGGTCGGATCTAGCCTTTTGGGGGCCTCAAACAAGATTATATTTTCGGGCCCCCTAACTAATGTGCTGTCATTTGCATTTTTCTATGTACAATTTGACTTATGTAAGCACTACACTACATTCATGATAAGTATTAATAGAATTTACCTACAATTATACAAATGGTATGAAAAGATAAGCATAGAAATGAAAATGTATTGTATTCAAACAGAATGAACGATTGCTTATATAAAAATTCATCATTTTGATATTATCACGACACGAAACTATGTGATAAACAGATAATAGGTATTTATGTTCGACTCATAGTATTCCTTCAAAGTCTTTGTTTTCTTGCCTTCTTGGCTGCAGTCATTAATAACGTAGTCATAAGATATCTCTTTTCCAATAATATGATTAATACTTATGATGGCTAATCCACTGAAACGGTCTTGAGCCATAGTAGATCTCAGATAGGTTTTTATGAGTTTTAATTTGGAAAAGCTACGCTCTACTGATGCGACTGTAACTGGAAGAATGGTAGCTATTCTTAAAGCATCATTCTGTTTTGGGAGGTTCTGAATCTCTATAACCAATTCATTCCAGTCAATAAGAACATCTTCTCTGCAGGTAAGAGATTTTCCGATGTACTCGCATTGCTGTTTTAGTGTTTCTTTATCCATGTCGTGATCATTAGTAAGTACACCAAGTTTATTTTCTACTAATTCCAGAGTCGTAAATATTTCATCCAGAGATATAAGTGCCCCATCAACCACTACATTAAAGAATGAAATTTCTAACCTTTTTATTTCATTTTCGAATTGCTTGTCTGCAGATTCATAGTCAAACTGTTTTTTCGTATTTTTCAGTCTCTTTTCTTTTAGAACTGCATTTGTATTCATTTCCTCACACGCTTCTTTTGCAGTAATCTGTGCAGCTGCAAACCCATCATTTCTATAGACGATCAATGAGTTTTTAGTTTTCTTTAAGAGGTTTAATGCTACATACAGCTGCATTGTTTCTTACTGAAGGAGCTTGTTAATTATATTTATTTTACTAAAAATTTCATAACAAACTGCAGTAAAAATTTGAAACCTGAATGAACCAATTTCTTCTGCTAGAGATTGGGCCTCAATTCTTGTTATTCCATCATGTGCCGTGTCTCTGACCTCAATTAAAGCCTTTCTGACGCCACTTTCTTGGAAGCACAATGGTTGTATACTTTTCAGTCTACTGTCCCTACTGTAAGATCGTTAAAATATTCAGCGGGTGGTTAGCTGCTTAAAATATTAGCGGCAAAAATTTAGCTAGCAGTTAGCTGCATAAATGATGAACTGGCGGGCGGTTAGCGGCACGCATCTCTACTAAGAGTAATATATCTATGCGTTTGGAGTGCCCAGTAGAAATGTGGGGTCCCAAGCGGTTGCTTCTACCGTTTGTGCCTAGATCCGGCTATAAGAGAATGCCCTCAAAGGACCACCGTGAGAGGAAGACCCCTCGAAATACCCCCTCTATTCTTCCAAGACCACGTGCGCCAGCGTGAGAATTTTAGAAAGTTTGAGAAAGAATCGGTCCCTCGCCTAATCACCCGCCACAGCTGTGTTTGCCTTCGGACGCCCCCCTTCCCTCCTGCGATAACGCCGTGCGCAGCCACATTAACCCTACCCACATATCGCGAGGCAAGTTTCATCGTCTGGAACGACGCATTATCATGAAATGTGCTTGCTTAGACTGGCGCCAAGAATACCCTAGGGACCGAAAGGCCCTGAGGTGTCTATCTGATCAGCCACTCGGGTATTTAACCCGAAGTTCACCATCTTTTGAGGAGATTGAAAGCCCTCCATCCACTCCATTCAGATTTCCCGTGAACTCCTGTAACCCGTCGTCTTACTTCGTCGAAAATCTCACCAGCAGATCTACCTTCGTTAAGCTTTGGCCCCTGTTCAGAGGAAAGCTATCGGGCCCCCTTCTTCCTGAAGATTTGTGCGACCCTCTCATCTTCACCACCCCTTCAAGATTCCAGTTCTTTCGAGACTGAGACTCCCTGTCGATCTGCAGAATAGTTCGAGTTGAGATTACGTCTCTCTGGAGCAGAGAAAATCTCATTCTTCATCACAAAGTAATTGTCACGGTACACCACTCTATACCATACACCACTCCTATATTATGTGGGGCGTGACTTAATCACCAGAGCTGGGCAAGTGCGTTCCTTTTAGTGCGTTCCTGCGTACGTACGAACCGCCTTTTTTAGGAACGCAGGTAAGAGGAACGCACCGCCCGAAATTTTAAAGCGTTCCGAGCGTTACGAAACGATTTCTTTCAAAACGTTTTCAATAGAAACAACAAAGACGACATTCACTACGCAGCAACATTCTGTCGTTTACGTTCAGGCCGGAAGCTCTCGCAAAAAAGTGAGAGACGACAGCAGGGAACTGTTTGAGCAATCATAGAAACGTATTGCGCTAGCCACTGGAACTGGCTTTATTCTAGCCAGTGGCTGGATTTCTTGGAAGCCATGCTACCACTGCCAGTTTATAGGTGAGCATTGCAGTGTGTGGTTGTGGTCCTCTTTGTTCTGCCAGTGATGTTGAATTTGGAAATAACACAAAAAAGTTGCTACCTTTAAAATAAAGAATTGCCAATAGTTACGTTGGAAAAGCACTGTGTTCTATTCAAAGTGACTCAATAATACACTAGGTATAACAATTATTTATTTGGGGGACTGATAAGTAGTAGCTATACGGCGGCATGCTTAGTCATTTGTTTCACTGAAATGAATGGCGCCATGTTACATATTTTTCATGAAGTCTTCCATATTAATCTTATGCCATTTTACTGAGCATTGTTGTTCTGTTAGTTGGTAGGCAGACTTTCGAACCAGACCTGGAATGTACTTTTGGTTAGAAACATGAACTAATTTTGGTAGTATAAGTAGATTCTACTATACTCGAATATCCCCTCCCCCCCCCAAAAAAAAAATATATATATATATATATATATTGATAGCTCAAAAGAAGGAACATATATATATATATATATATATATATATATATATATATATATATATATATATATATATATATATATATATATTCCGTCTAACCAACGACCTTTGTGATTTTTTCATTTCTTTCACAGTTTCACTGCGATTGTTAATATAAACATGGACAGATTTATGAAGAGAGGAGGAGGTGGTGACAGCAGTAGCAGGAGTGTGTCAGGGAAGAGCAGCACTAGCATCCGATCCAGCATATCGGGACATCAAGCTGTGGACATCAAGCAACGCATCGTGGAGGAGGTGACGGAGATGGTGGACGCTGAGGAGATGCAGGAGAAGGTGGACCAGTTCCACCTACTCTTCTCCACTGCCGCAGTGCCGGAGGTGAGGCGGAGGGAGGAGGTGGAGGAGACGGTCACCAAGACTCTGGACCAGTGGAAGAGAGTGATGGTGGGCGCCCCCCTTAGCTACGACCTCTTCCCCACCCACTACAGGGACGCAAGACTCGACCTCTTTAAAAAATAAAATACTCCTCTTCCCAGCTGAGCTGCTGTGGAGAGGCTGTTTAGCTCAGCGGCAAACATTTTGCGGGCAAAGAGGTCCAGCCTGAACAACATTAACTTTAAACAGCTGGTGATTGTGAGGGACAGCATGCACCTCTTTGGGTACAAGGAGGTGCAGAAGCAGGACATGGAGGATGAGTAATTTTAATTCTTTAAAAACTTTAAGAAGTGTTGTAACTTCTCTAGATGTCTTTATTTTTTATGTACAATAACGAAAATTGAATCGTTGTGTCAGATTTAAAGTAAAATAAACTTAATATATTAGTGTAATACTTCTAATACAAAATAATGAATAATGAAAATGTTAAGAAACAATGTGTTTACTTGTCAAATACAGTGCAGTACAGAAAAATACAGTTTAAATTCTAAATAAGTCTAATACTAAAGGGATATTTTTGATTTAGTGAATTTTTGTGTGATATAGTCAGAGAAACTGGCAAAAAGTCTGAAATCTACATATATTTTAATGTATTAAGCTCTGATGTATTATACCTTGTATTTTGTTTTAATTTTGAGTTGCGGAATAGTTCTTTTGATGTACACAGTAGTGTTTTTAAGGAACGCAGTAGGTTGTTACTTTTTTCAAGTTTTTTGAGGAACGCACTACCTTTTTTGAAGAACGATTTAATGGTTTGGGAGCGCTAACACAGGAACGCACTGAGCGAAAAAAATGAGGAACGCTATTCCAAGAACGCACTAACCGCAGCCGGAGGAACGCAGGAACGCTAACACACTACGCAAAATCGAGGAACGTGCTTAGCTCTGTTAATCACCTACTGCAACGCGAACCGTTTAAGGACTGTTCGCAGGGATTAACGACCAACTAGGAGGTCAAATATGAGGCGTTGGGTTTCAAATCCTTAATAATCAAATAGAGTGCATAATTGGTTGCCGAGATTTACTTGAATAGGCCAAGAGTATCGTTCAAGGTTAGTTAAAGATGAAACAACAAAAATATAATTTTATTTACAAAGATCAAAATAAGAATAAAAATAGGCAAAAGGGAATTATTTAAAATGAAATAGTTTCTTGATAATAATAAGGAGGGGGGGGGATTCTCAAATGGAATTAATTGATTAGCGTTACTAGGCTCAAAACAAAAAGGGGAACTTGACAATACTAATAATGGAGGAGGTTTCAGTCTTATGGGTCGGTGAATTCGAGGAAGGCCCTTCTTGCGATGAGGCGAGTGGAAAACGATCCGATGAGGCAAGCGGGGCACGATCTGATGAGGCAAGTGGGGAACGATCCGCTGAGGCAAATGGGGCACGGTCCGAATGAGGAAGGTGGGGCACGATCCGAACCAACCTTCCGGTGAAGATAGCCAATCTTCAACATGACGTTCGACGGGAAATGTGGGATTACTCATAATTCCACTGGAAGAAGAAACTTCTTTTCCTCAAAAGTAATCGATTGGAATTTTCTTTGGCTCGATTAAACCAAGAGTCTCCAAACTACGGCCCGCGAGGTCAGTTCATCCGGACCGCCGCTGCACTGTGCCACAATTGAGCTAAAATATAATTATGTGCATATAACTTGCAAAATAGTGCATAAGATGACATAGTGAGGAAAGCCTTTCACTGACGGCAACTTCATCAAAAATTGTATGATGGAAGCAGCAAAAGACTTGTGTCTTTAGAAAGCCAATATGTTTGCAAGTATCAGCCTTTCAGCAAATTATGTTATGCGGAGAACAGAAGAACTTGGAAAGAACACAGTGCGACAGATACGCGAAAAAGCTAAGAACTTCTTGCGGTATTCTCTTCCGGCGCTGGATGAGTCTAGTGATCTCTCAAATACTTTACAACTTCTCATGTTCATTCGTGGTGTTAATTTGGACTTTCACACCACTGAAGAGTTGGCATCTGTTTGTAGCATGCACGGAACAACAACTGGAGAAGACATTTCAATGGAAGTGGAGAACACTTGGGAATCAGCTTCGATGTGTTACAGTTGATGGAGGGAAAAACATGGCTGGTGTGGGAAAGGGTGGGTCTGGTGGGGCAAATTAAGACTAAGTTGGAAGATTTACATCTCCTGGGTGCTCTGTTTATACCTTGCATTATACATTAGTAAACACTCTGCGGGAAAGACTTAGATATTTCTTGCGTACTGAAACCAGTCTTTTCTGCAGTGAACTTCATTCGGGGTCATGCATTTCATCACCGGCAGTTCCAAGCTTTTCTTCAAGAAATTGATTCTGAATTCTGTGACTTGCCTTATCACACAGCAGTGAGGTGGCTCAGCTGCGGTAAAGTCATGTTTCGTTTTATAAGCTCCGAAGGGAAATAAATATTTTTCTCACCGAAAAGGATAGAGCTGATCCACTTCTGTCAGATCTTAGCTAGCTGTCAAAGTTGTCATTTTTGGTTGACATCACATCCCACATGAATGAATTGAACTTGAAACTTCAGGGAAAGGATAACCTTATTTGTGATCACTACAGAGTTATCAAAGGATTTCGTAGAAAGCTATCATTGTTTGAAGCACAACTGGAAGGAGCAAACTTCTCTCATTTTCAGTGTTTCACAGAGTTTCGCGCTAAAATCGCAGAAGATGTCAACCTCGAGTTTCCGAAGAAGATTATTCATGATTTAAATAAGCATTTTTTGGAGAGATTTTCAGATCTCGACAGAATTGAGTGACGTTCTTCTTTCTCAGAATCTGTTTGATTGCAACCTTGATGACGTGTTAGTTGAGCTCCAGTTGGAGCTTATCAATTTGCAAGCAAATGACTTGTTGAAAGAGAAACACAGGGATGAGTTTTCAAAGTTAAGAAATTGGCCTCTATATGGCATCAATATTTGGAACAACTTATGTCTGTGAGCTAACCTTTTCAAAAATGAAGTATGTGAAGTCAGACATTTGAAAGCAAATCTCTTGATTGGATGCAGCAATTACAAAGCAAATATTGATGATATAAAAGCTAAACGACAGTTTCACAAATCTCACTAACCTTTTTTGCTGCTTACTTTGTGAGACCCGGATATGTGCGCACTGGATGTGATAATACTATCTTATTGCTAACGACGCCTTCTTTGATAACTTTTTGGCAAAGAAATATGTTTGTTGTCCTTATTTTTTATGTATTCACTATATTGTATTGAACAAAATGGTTATGCAGCACGCGCTCGTCATTCTCTCAGTTATCTGGCCCACTGTAAAAAAAGTTTGGCCACCCCTGGATTAAACTAAGGGAGAGTGTTGCGCAAATTCAAAGGCTTGCCGTTTACAGAATCTACCAATTGACTGGGGTAGAATCACGATGGAGAAAGTCTTGCTGTCTGACGAACGCTTACGGGACATAGACTTGAGACGACTAAGACCGCCTTGAGGTGCGTGCAGTACTCATCGAACTACAGTCAAAATCGAGTATTTGTATGCCCGATTATGACGGGGAAGGGGGAATTTGGTGCAAGGAGTCACAAGCTCCAGACATCTTAATCCGGAGGCCGAGTCTATTTAACAGCAAGGTGCAAACACAGCGGCTCTTCCTCGCCTCGTTACGCGGGGGGCGGGGGAGGGGGGGGGGTTGCTCAGGCAGATTCCGCAGGATTGGGGAATATTTCTCCAATGCGATCAGGAGTCGAAAATTCGCGAAAGTTCCCGAACAGGAAGTGAAGTTCTCCATGGTGGGCTACAATCGCCCTCCTCGTAGTCAGGACTACCCGAAGTGTCTTCTTGGAGACCTGCGCAGTTCTCCCCCCCCCTCCCCCCTCCAATTCGCCCGCGTTTGAAGGTAAAGCGATCTTGTATGGTCATCCAGATTACCTCGTTAATCTCCACTTAATTCATTTAACTACCATAAGTAATTTGCTCACCCCTTTTGTATATATATATATATATATATATATATATATATATATATATATATACAGTCGCCTCAACGGAAGTCTGGACCCTCACTATCTTGTGTTATTTTATATTATTTACCTCCATTATGTTTGGTTAATATAATTAAAAACACTTTTGTTGATACTTATAATATTTTATGATCTCCCCCTTGGCCTTGATGACATCCTGCATCCTTTTGGGCATACTTGCAACAAAATTTTTCAAGTAATTCAAGTCCATGTTGGTACACAACACTTTCTTGATGCCCTCCTGAAGGTCCTGCACTGATGACACATTGGCCCCATTAACCTTGTCTTTGATGACTTTCCATGCGTTTTCAATGGGGTTGAGATTGAAACTATTCCTACTCCAGTTCAACGCATTGATGCGCTTTCTCTGTAACGAATACTTGATCAAATTAGCCTTGTGACAAGGAGCTGAATCATGCATAAAAATGGATGTTCCATGAAGTTCCATATGATTAAATAGATGGCCTTCCAAAACTTCCTTGTAGTGCTGAACATTCATGTTCACATTCTTGGGCAGGAAATATAAACCACCTCTCCCTAACTTGCTACTGAAACAACCCTAAACCATAACTGAGGGACTGTGTTTTACAGTCTTCACTGCGTACTGGGGGCTATACCTGTTTGACCCAACTGGCCTCTTCATCTTTACTCTGTGTGACCTTATGACCTGAAATGGGCTTTCATCTGCCACATGACCTCTGACCACTGTTCCACTATCCAGCCCTTGTGCTGCTTTGCAAAATGAAGCCTCTTCTTCCTCACGTCGTCATTTAACAGCGGTTTGAGCGTAGCAGTACGGCTGGAGAGTTTCAAATCTTTCAGAAGATGATGCTGTATGGTCCGTTCCGAGACATTTTGGACGAGGTTAGGGTACATTTCCTTTAGTTGCCTGGCTGTTATCCTGAAGATCTTCACAACAGCCTTATTTAGCAAGCAATCTGTCCCCGGTGTAGTCTTTTTTCTCTGGTCCCTGGCGCTTTTTATGTTGGGGTATGGTGTTTGGCGGAAGCTCACGGGCAGCAGAGAGGAGCGCCATTACGGTAGATTTTGCCCACCCTGTTCGCAGGCATATTTCACTTATCTTAACATTTTCTTCCCTCAAAGTGAGAATACGGACCTTTTCCTCATTTGTGAGAGGCTTGGGACCCATGGTTGGAGTGCTAGTTAAAAAATATATGATCAGCCAAATATCTTCAAGAAACCACAAAAATGAAAGTAAAATCGCAAAAAATGAGCGTCTCATCACGACTAAGTCTGAGCGCGTACTGAATAATACAGCAGACACAATGCGCATATATACCTAACAGACGTTGTCAGAAACCGCAACAAAACATTAATCAATTATAGCATTTTTCCCACAATGATTATTGGACCTATATCAATACATATAATATGACAAAAGGTCCAGACTTCCGTTGAAGAGACTGTATATATATATATATATATATATATATATATATATATATATATATATATATATATATATATATATATATATATATTATATTTTTGGTATTGTCTTTATATATCCTTTGAACTGCAACTTGGCAAGCCATTAATCTAAATCTGGTCAACCGTAAATCGCACTCTTTATTAATCACCCCAGAAATATCTCAAGCGGCTTTTGATCAGCTGTCTACCCGTGCTTATGTACGAGTCTGAGCGTCGAGCTAGTCTACACAGGCATACCTCGACACCGGCCGTGGATGAGTTGATTTGCTCGATATCCAAGATCGCGGACTTTACAAAATTAGGAGGCAACGTGAGCTCACGCGAAGGAGTGGTAAGCCTACAAAACAGCCTCAGCAGGTTAGGAGAGTGGTCCGAGACTTGGCAGATGCCATTCAGCATTGGCAAGTGCAAGGTGATGCTCATCGCCATGTCAATCCTCGAGAAGACTGCTACTTGTTAGGTAGAGTTCTGGAGGTGACTGACCTGGAAAAGGATTTGTGTGTGCAAATCAGCAGCAACCTAATTTTTTCCAGGCAGTGTGCCGATATAGAAATAAAGGCACAAGACTATTGCGCTACATAAAGAGGCAATTTCGCTCCCGAAACAACGAAATCGTTCTCAATTTGTACAATTCTCTTGTTAGACCTCACCTGGAGTATGCGGTTCAATTTTGGTCCCCTACACTGCGTAAGAACATATATAGAGTAGCGCCGGCTTCAAGAATTAGGGCTTTTCTCCTTAGAGACCCGCCGATTACGAGACCAACTAATTGAGACCTTTAAGATTTTAAGGAGTGTTGAAAACGTGGACTACAAAATGTTCACGTTGAACATAAATTTGACTCTTAACCATGATTATAAGCTGGATTTGCCCCTATCAGGTATCTTTTCCGCCTTCTGTGCCCGCAAAAGCGGGTGAGAGAGGTGGGTGGGGAGAGCCTCATCTGTGCTATGCTTTTCCCCATGTTACACGTTAGGGCTTTTTCAAAATAGTACCTACTCTGTATGGTCAGCAATGTCCTTTGAGGTATTACTATTCCTTGTGACTCCTTGTGACTTCAATTCATGAAGAAGTAATTTCTTTGCATAATAACACTGTGTCCGGATCAATAAGGTACTAAGTTCTCAGAGTGTAGGATATAATCACTATCTTTCTGGTATTTATACGCCCTTTTGATATACTTATTTGCTGTCTTGGGAGACATTTAGCCAGCATTTTATATTTTAAGCCTCAAGAGTTAAGATAGATTTCTATTAAATTCTAAAAAAAGGGTGGTACGTTTACTTTGCGGTTTAGCAACTTAGTGTGAGTGTTTTTAATTTGAACTTTAAGCTGATTATATTAATTTAAAAGTTGTTTTGACTTCAGAAATCTATTCTCTTATTTGATTAGATAGGTATTTCGGATAGGGGACTTTCTTTTGATAGATATCGTTACGTATTTAGAGGCTTGGGTTTAGTTCCCGTACGGGAACTAACGGGGACTATTTCAATAACCCATCTACTTGTAGTGTTCCCATTTGTCCACTCTCTGATTTAAGTTAGAGGTATTTTTTATTTGTTAGTACCAGCAGTTAGTTGTCTAGTTATTACTTCAGGTTCATTGTAAGCATATTTCTTAATTTAGGTTAGGGTTTAGTGAAATTGCTCGTACGCTCCTTTATGTAAGTGCAGGAAAAGATAAGTTAATCCTTGAAGCAAAATGGGACAAAGAGCTCCTTGCTAGGGCTTCTTGATTTCGCAAATTTGAAACAAACCTTAGCGTGCCGAGAAGTGTAAGCCGGTGGTTTAGAAGCTTCGCTTGAATGAATCTTTTTTGAGACTCAAGATGTCGCAGTGGAGACGCTACTCGTCAACGGGGATCCGGGGACGCAGGAAGCTGTTCGCAACTGGTCGCACAAGAGTTTCCTTCTTTATTTTTCATCGCCCCTTTTCCTACACCCCTCTATGTACAAAATTAGAATTGGGTATGTAATCTTCCTATTTAATAGTAAGTAGGGTAGCTAGTGTTATTGATGTGGCAAATTTGCCTAGTTATTGAATACACTAATCCATAACTAAGTTATAGCCACTCCACGCTACGAGTTTTTACTTTTTTGGATTTGGCTGCCTTTACAACGCAACCCACTTGGATTTAAGATTCCCGGGGATTTGTATGTACTCGTGTTATTCGGGGTCTACGATCCTAAGGAAGACGACGAGATACAGGACCCTAGTGAGTCGGAGTTAAAGAGAAAATTTCTAGCGTTCCAACCGAGACCGAGGGTTAGTTTAGCACCCGCTAGAAAAATATCTGTTAATGCGAAGTTTTAAGTATCTAGAACTCGTCGTTGATGATAATGGTAGAGACGAAGTAGATTGCGACCAAAATTGTTTAAAATTGTATGGAAGTCTCTGGGGGGTGATTTAGGCGCTAGTGGATGCTTAAAGGTTCGAGTAGAACATGCCAGGAGGCTACAGGAGAGTATGCAGGTACCATCGTTGGTGTATGAAAGTGAGACTATGGTATGGAAAGAGAATGATAGATGTAGAGTACAGTGAAAAAGGACAACTTGAGATGAAAGGGAATGGTGGAGAAAGGGTATATATGGTGAGGAGCAGCCAGGTAAGATATATTTATGGTGTAAAGAAGCGTGTGGACGAGGTTGGGATTGAAAGTGTTCTGAGATGGTATGATCATGTAAGAAGATAGATGGAAATAGACTTGTAAAAAGAATATACGAGAGTGTCAGGGTGTGGAAAGGGTTGGAATATCCTGTAATGGGTGAGTTGATTATGTAAATGAGTGTTTGAGAGAGAAAAGATGACTGAGGAGCAAGTGTAATGTTATTGAATGATAGGTGTGCATGGAGGGGGGTTCTGAGGGGAAGGTTAGGGGCCCTGTGTCCAGTGATGAATCCTGACTAGACTAGGTGCTACACAACCTAGCACCCTACTGCTGTGACTGGATAGAGCATATATGAGGGGAGGGGTAGTTATCTTGGCGTGGATGCGCCCCGCCACACTTTGTGGGAGTGTTTTTGTCCGACATCTCGAAGGTTCCTGCGGGGACTTAGAATGTCTTAATTTGTGTATTAGCTTTGGGCGCTGTGTTTCGGGATGGAGGGGGGAGGTGATTTAGTCCCATGTCTAGTTACTGTATTTAAGGGAAGTGTAGTGTTTAGTAGAATGGCGCAGGGTTGTTTGTTGCACTCCAGTTATTGGAGAAGGTAACAGATGATTTTGAACATGACATGGTCACTATGTTCTGCCTTAGCCAGCACTCGAGTTCTTTGATGGAAGAGGGTTCGATCCCAGGTTTCTGTGCTTTGAGTGTTGGGCGATGATGATGTCATAAACATAGCTTTAGTGTAATGGTGTAACTCTGGGGAGGGATTTCTTGAATGAAATTGTGAAATTGTGTGAGATTGTCACAATATTCTGTCTTTGCCAGCGTTCAAATTCTGTAATGGAAGAGGGTTCGATTGATCACGAGTTACTGTGTTACTCAATACTGTAATACTTAAGCTCCCCCACCCCACTCTTGGAGAGTTGAGTGAACCTAACTTTGTTTAGCCATAATTTTTAGTCGCGTGGACGCGACTCTATAATTTTCTATGTCGGTGCGTAGGTCAGTCGGTGGGATGGTAATCGTTTTACTTTACACTGAGTTTTTTTTGCAATAACATTGTAACTATTCGGTCGATTCTAACGCAATTTGAAATCCTTATGTTGTTTTACTATCTCTTTCAAAGGATGTAATTGCAAAGGTCCGTACAAGGTTGGTCAGGGAATTATTGAAAGTTTTGAAGTTGATAAGTCATGCCTCAACTCAAACTCGGAGGAGGCTCTTTGGGACCAAGTTGCTGCTCCTCAGGCACGGATCCAGGGGAAGGCTAGGGGGCTAGCGCCCCTTACCGCAAATTTTATACCCTTTTATGTTTATATTTCTCTTTTAAGTCATACTTGTATTCTGCTATTCAGAAAGAGTTATGTAATAATATAGAATATATCTATAAACAGTTGCGATCGAATGTATCTTATATGATACAAGTTTAAATAGAGGTAAATCTCAAAAAGAATGATTAAATTCAGTATTTTACCTTAGCTGACGTCCAAAAACTACAATAAACCACAATTCATCATTTTCTGATGTGTGGAAGAAAATTGGGATCTGAGAGAGTTGGTGTTCACTCCTTTATGAGATGCTGTTATTTATTATTAATGTCGCACTCTGAATTTCGAAGTCGCACCGCCAATTTTCCGCGACTTTGAACAGGAACAAAGACGACTTTTTTGAAAGAAATTTCCGCGGCTGTTTCAAGCCAGTTTTAAAGCCCAATTTGGCTAAAAATGTCAAATTTGAATTGGTAACAGCTAATAACTTAATTTTTATCTGATTTTTTACTTTCCTTTTACGATAAATTAAATTCTTCACATTATATAAGACTGACGTTACATGAAACTACCTAAACGTACCCCCCAAAAGTTTTAAATCTGTCTTGTCAGTTCAAAACGTTCGAGAACGTGTTATGCCTCGTGGCGTTCATCGTGCGAATTAATCTCATTTTCTCGTATCTTAATATGTGCTTATACTTTTCTTGTGGCTAAGATGAAAAAATTACTGCGAAGTGTAAGAAGTAATTAAAATCTAACAGCATTCTACCTTTAACCTGCCTAAAATTAAACAGGCCCCTGGTGCAGTCCCTCTTTAAGGGCTATGAAAAGAGGTTTGACCACCTCTTTGAGGATGGCGACCTCCTTATGGCCACAGCCGTCCAACCCAACCTCACCTGCAAGGCCCTGGAGAGCATTGCCCCTGACAAGGTGGGGGAGATCAGTGACACGATCACCAGGCAGCTAAGGGCCGTCTTCAAGCCCGGGAAGGAGGAGCAGCATCAACGTCAGCCTGGTCAGCCAGAAGTACAGGAACCCCAGGACTTGGACGCCCGCCTCTTCAACAAGTTGTTTGCTAGAGGCCCGGCCAACCAGAAGCAGGATGCGAGGGAGGTACTGAGGAAGTCCATGGAAAAGTGGGTGCCCTCTAAAGGCGAGCCGGCCTGGTCCCTCTTCCCTTACCAGCACAGGGAGGTGTAGGTGGCCTTATTCATTAAGTACAATACCCCCCCCTCCCCAGCTCTGCAGCTGTGGAGAGGCTATTCAGTACGGCCAGGGACGTCCTGAAAGCCAAGAGGTCTTTCCCCGGATGAGGTCAACTTTGAGGAGCTTGTGTTCCTCAAAGGAAACATGGACCTCCTGGAGGAGAAGATCGGCCAGGAGGACATGGAGGATGACCTGTAGATATTAGTTTAGGCTGTGTTTTAACTAAAAAAATAATAAATATGTTTTTCTGCCTTATAAAAGCATGTTTCGGTTATCGCGCTAAAGTTGACCTTGTAATTTATCGGAGTCAGACTGGTAAAAAAAAGTCGCAGTCGCAAAGTCACAGTCTCACCAGATCCGGCGGCAAAGTCGCGCCCAACTATGATGGTTATCTTACACAACATTGCTAAATAGCAGTATCTCATACAGGAGTGAGCACTAATTCTTTTAGATCCTAATATTTTCTACCCCCGCTAGAATTTAATCATTTTCTTTTAGAATTACCTGTATTTTATACATGTATCATATAAGATACATTCGATCGCAACTGTGTAAAGAACCTTTTATAATATATTCTATATTATTACATAATTCTTTCCGAATCGCAAAATACAAATATGCCTTAAAAACGAAATACAAACAAATGGATCTGAATTTTTGGGGCTTCAAACCCCTAGCCCTCTCTCCTGGATCCACGCCTGTGTTCATGCTCAGTGTAATCATTACATGATAATTATTTAGAGCATTTTAAATTTCACTTATTGCGTTAATAGAAGATTAATGGTACAATCAGAGCCGTAGCAATGGCTAGTGGCCCCCCCCCCCAAATCAAGATTGCGGGGCCCCCATAACAATATATCATACATTTACAAGTAGTGCCAGGCACGACAAACACTATTCTCAGCAGTCCCGATGCTGCAGAATACTTGTCCTTAAGCGTTTTTATTATCCTTGAATATTGTTAGTTAGACAATTGGCCATGTTGTCGAGGAAGGTCCTCAACACGGGAAAATGGGGCCCAAAGGTAGACTGGGCACGGCGCCAACCGAGAGGTACCCCTGTGGCTGGTTTATCCCATCCAACCTATTTAGACAAGTAGGTTAAAAGACGCGATATAAAAAAAATGATTTATTAAAAAAAAAATCAACTCAACTTGTATATGGGAAATGCATACATAAAAAAAAACAAAATACACAATGGAAAAAAATAGAACAAAACCAGAAAAACACAAATATCAACGCAAGAAATTGTTTTTGTCAAATTTCGTGAAAATCGGGCCAGTATTTTTTGCGTAATACTGTTAACGAACTAACTAACTAACCAACGAATGAACGAATGAACAGACAGACAGACACGAAAGATCATTACAATATACTATTTCAGCTTTGCTGGAAATCGTATAAAAAAGCAATCCAATAATTAAAATGCGCTTCTAGGGGGTTATAAAAATACTTTTTTCTTATTTTCTATTTTCATTAATAAAATATTTTTGGTAAATATGTAGATTAGCGGCCCGTCCGAAAAAAAATTTGTGTGTAAAAGATAAACACAATGGGGGGACTACACTACGATGATCCTGAGTTTCATTAAATTGGGGGGGTCTGGGGGGCACAGCCCCCAGTATATAATCCTAATTGTTTATAGAATAATAATTCGAAAAGGACTCAAACGCCCATGAATATTCCGACGAGTGAACGATAATATTTACACACAAATTTTTTTTCGGCCGGGCCGCTAATCTACATATTTACCATATTTTGGGGGGGCCACAGTGGTGCCCCTTTAAAAGCCCCCCGCAAACCCCCCGGCTGGGGGGTTCGGGGGGAGCGGTTGCTACGGCTTTGGCTACAATTATAAGTAACTCGTGAAGAGATGAATGATATATTGGGGGCATTTAAAAAAACAACAACACCATAATAATGTATATTTTCGCAGTACGATGAAAGGTTTTAGGGGCAATTTCTCCTCAAATTTGTGAAGTAAAAATTAAAACTATTTTTACGATCTTGAAAATCAATTAAACATTTGAATTGAAATTATCTCGGGATGGGGGGGGAATGATCGGCATTAGATTGGGGTAGCATTAGTTAGTCAGTTCTTTATTATATTTTTCTAAACAAAATTATAAAATGACCAAAGAAATAACAAATGGAAACAGAAAAAGAAACATTATTACCACCTTCGGAGTCTATTTATAAGACATTCGAATGATGAGATCACACAATAATATGATAGATAGGATATAAAAAAAAAACTATATAAAAAAAATATATATTTTCTTTTTTAGAAATGGAATTAAAAAGGGGGAGAGGGTTATAATATCGACCTCGACGAGGGAGAATAAAACAGTAAACGCCACTGTACGCACTGATGGTATGTCGTGTATAGCCACGAGTAGCCACCTTCAAAATACATCGGGCGCACCTGGGGCACGTTCCTAATCCACTCCAGGTAAGTAACTGTATCCAATACACCAATTTAACAGACTTAAATAGAACTGTATCACTCAAGTATTTTAACTTTCCGAGTAAAAGGGGTCATCTTCACCCACCCGTGGGGGCACGCAAGATCTTACAATAGTACTGCTACGGCAGAGGTGACGGTTAAAATATCCAATTGATACCGTTCTTTTTTGTGCTGTTAGAGTGGTTAATTGGATACAGTTACTTGCTTAGTGTGGATGCAGAGCTTTCCCCAGTCGTGCAGTATGAAAGTGGTTACTTATTGCTATAATAACCGCATCAAAAATAGAAATATAGCTCCTCCACCTTCTTTCTTGATGGCGTGCGAATCACGACCAGGTCTAATAACAATTGAACTTATCAGACACGATTAGTAACTAAACATTTGATTACTTTTAAATTTTGCTAGATGAAAACTAACCTTTGTGTAATGTTTAGAAATCACTAAAACTATGACTAGAAAAGTTTGAAAATGCTAAAACACCGATATTACAGAATTAATCTTCAGATAATGAAAGGTCGTTAAATGACCTTCTTAATTTACCAGTCTTTTGACATTTACCGGCATGGGGTATATTGTATATCTCTTCCATGCGGTATACTGTATATATATTCCACGACGTATACTACTGTATTTCTCTTCCATGAGGTATACTATATATATATATATATATATATATATATATATATATATATATATATATATATATATATATATATATATATATATATATATCTTCCATGAGGTATACTGTATATCTCTTCCATTGATGTGTATACTGTATATATCTTCCATCAATGGGTAAACTGTATATCTCTTCCATGGGGTATACTGAAAATCTCTTCCAATGGGTATACTTTATCTCGCTTTGATGAGGTAAAATGTATAAATCTTCCATGGGGTATACTGTATATCACTTTCATGAGGTATGCTGTATATCTCTTCCATGGGTATTAGTGCTTTCCCTTAAACTCTCAACATCAGTAAAACCCATTCTCTACAATTCTTGCCAACGTAGCATTTGAGTAAATTATGGGGGGGAGGGGAGTGCATTCCTTTATTATTTTCTTTATTTAGTTATCAATATCATTCTTCATCTTGATTTACTCATGTATCGAATCTATTTACTTCTTTCTGACTTAAGGTATACTTGTTGGCTGGGTTGGTTCTTGATCTTCGTATCCTTCCTTTCTTGATGTATCTGCATTTTCTTCCTATTATCTTGAGTTGATGATTCCTTCTTGATTCTTGATGAGTTAGTCCTTGAAGTCGTTTTCCTCCGTTTTTCTTTCTTGAGGCGATCCATTTATCTTGAGTCTTCTTGATTCTAGTTGAGTTGGTCCTTCTAGCGTTTTCCTTGACTTACGTTTTCTTCTTGAGATTTCTTCATAAAAGGTTTCGGACTTTTGAGTTTCGAACGCGGTACGGGTAGATTTAAACGACAATGCTCTAGCCATTACGCCACGGCTCAGTCCGTTTTGAGTTGGTAATTTAATGGGCTATTTATATTATCGAGTTGGAAGGAATTTTTCTCTGATACATTTTCGCACCCCTACAGATAAGACACAGTTGCAGATCAACGTCTCAACCAAGTAAACTTCTAATTAAACAGGTGTTTTTTCTATGCCCTTTTGTATTTCTTCTTTATTGGCGGTGTTGCTCAAGGAGGAAGGTTCTTTAGATACATTATCATTCTGAACATAGACCCCAGCTCCGGTGAAACTTTTACTCTCAGTGAGATCAAAACTTTTCATTTTGATAAATCCAAATCTCTCTCGAAGGTCATTCCAAATATTCGTTTTGCAGTCGAATGCAAGAAATATGAATGTCCCTTGTAAGCCGTTCAATATAACGAACAAGTAATCTAAAATATAGTTTTTTGTATGGAGAGATAAAAAGGCGAATATCCACGTCATTCCCATAATCAGGGCCATTTTGCTATAGAGAACTAACCGTAATCGGTGTTTTTTTCTCACTCTTATCCGTTTCTGTAGTTTATCCCGAATCTTTTGTTGTAAGATTTCTATATCCATTATACTTCTCATTTTTTTCAATGAACCTCTCATTTTTTCATTAGATGACGTTGTTGCTGATACATTGGTGGGTAATTGGGTTAACTTGACGGGAGATGAAGAGGAATTTATTGTTGACACAATCGTTACCGCATTGAGAGAAAATCTAGAGTCGCCAAGTGCATTTCCTTTGATGCCGTGATTTCTCTCCTCTTTCTTGTCTCCTAGTTGGACCGATGAGGAGGCCAATTTTCCGAGTTTTCTTTGTTTGTAAATCCCCCAGACGGATAGGCCGTAGAGAACCATGTTAATGAGTACAATAAACTCTGCGGGGATGGTAAAGAAAACGGCGTGGCCCCACTTATTGTTGAACCAACACCGTTCCGAACCTAAGTCTGGAATAATGGAAAAATCTTCGTTAGCAAAACGATCCACGAATACCACAAGTAAAGTGGAAAAGATGGGGAACACCCATGCGTACAAAGAATAATGAACGAATACCTTCTTGGATTTAATTTTGTACCTACTGGATCGGAAGGTTCGGTAGATGTCGATACTCATGACGTTCATCCAGATGAAAACGACGGACAAAAAATAATACAAAATGGCTGCAAACGTCTTACACAGAATGCTGATTTTATTGTAATGAAAAAAACATTGGAAGATTAAATTAGAACAGAATAAAGCGATTGCTAAAGAAAACAAGTTCATGCTAGGGATATTTCTCCGTTTTGGGAGCGCTATGAAAACTAACATGTGTAGAACGAGACATAAGAGAGAAATGCTGATGAGAATCGTGGAAAGTAACCACATAGAACTTGTCCACCGTCCAGTGGGAACACAAATTTTTATCTTGTTATTATTGACAATTTCGTAATGACCGTAATCAAAATACAGTTTTGGTTTGCGAAGGTAGATGGTTCCATTCGAGTAGAAAACACTCGCTTCACTACTTCTGACGGTAGCTTTACAAGGAATTTCCAAAACTGAACGTCCAAAACTATAATCGAAATCAGATGTAGTGCATATATCCACAGTTGTGCCAAATGAGTCACACTGAATATTTAGACAAGTACCTTTAAGTGGATCCCACAACTGGTTGCTGTTACATCGAGTCGAATGCGAAAAAATCCCATGAACTGAAAACTCGCTTTGTCGGTCTTTAGTTGTGGTATTTATTTCTGAGTCCAAACACTCCAAGTTTCGGAAACGGAATCCATTGCAAATAGCACAAAAAGGATTTTTGAAATACTTGGCGTTCGACTTAACAAAAAACGTCTTGTTCAAACACTGGTAAGCAATTTGTTCTAAGTATTTGCTCTCATTTCGATTCCAATCGACTGAACATTTGTCTATGACTTCTTTCGGGCACCATCTGACATCGCTAAAGGTTAAATGAACGAGCAAAGTACATTCAACCTCTCCCTCTTTGCTTTTTTTCCACGAAAGTGTTCCAATTGAATAATTGAACTCATCCAACGAAAGCCCTGAAGTTTGGGATTTGCAGCTCATGGTTGTTTGTGGAGGTCGAATGGAAGAGTCATTATGACAGAGAGCGCAAAATACGTTCGCGTAGAGTATACCCGTTACGTTAGACACAACTGGTACATCCAATAAATAAGAGTACATCGTTTCTGGAATTGATTTATTACATCTTTGGATTAGGAAGGATGAGGCGTTGGCATGGCACCTGTCGATCACATAAGCTGACTGAAAAGAAAAATTCCAAGGTCAAATTTGTTTGTTTTTTAATGATTTCCAGAGCCAAACTAAGTCAACAATCATTCATTTCATTTTGATTCTACTTAACTCTAATGGCTGGAGAGGGTCAGGGTAGGCTCCACTTTAGTAAAGTTACTGGACACTCTAATGGGATCACTCCAATTAATTGCTTCCAATGTCCATTTAGAAGTAATATGTCAAAACGAATTCAAATGGGAACCACTAAATTAAATCGTTCGGTTTTGATGCATCTACTAACAAAGGATGGCCTAAAATTCCCGCCAAAATGCACAGAAACGTTCAGAAAGATAAAAAACACTTTCATAAAATAGTCAAAACGTTAAATTCGTAATAGAGAAGCTTAGAGATAAGAAGATTTATATCTTTTTGAATCACTATTTGAAAGAAGTTGTTTGGATTAATGATAGGTCCCCATTCCCCAACATGCCAGTTCTAAAGTCTCCCATTGCCATACCCCCCCCCCCCCGCCCCGTCCCGTCCCGTCGCTTCTTCAGGAACGACTCTAATAAGAAAATCGCATCGTTCAAAATACAAAAATATACCTTTCTGGGACGGAAACCCACAACAAGACCGAAAAATGGGTCTCCCGATGGGCCTCATTGTCCAAGGAACTCTTTACGTGCTTAACACCAAGACTGGTGTCAGGTGCTTTAAAAGGACCTAGTTATAGCCTCCGACAACACTGGTGTTTGGCGACTTAACACTAGTTTGACTGATTTATCGCGTATGGCATTTGTATTGGTCCCGCTAATGGGACCAATACAGCGGACTGCAGGTGGGGGAGAAGGTGGCTGTGGATTACAGGTGGGGGAGAAGGTGGCTGTGGATTACAGGTGGGGGAGAAGGTGGCTGTGGATTACAGGTGGCTCAACTTCTTTTCTAACCAATTTAAACCAGGTGTTTTTTGCTCCCCCCCCTTCTACTACTTGTAAAAGCCTTGGAGCGGCAAGTCTTATTTGCAACCCGAGAAATTGACTAGTGGGGGAAGGCATTTTATTCACTGAAAAGAGGAGATGAAAACCAACGGGGGAATCTTAATTCCTAAAATTTAACCAGGGATAAAGAAAAGAGACGAATTAAGGAAGTGATAATGTGTGCGAGGTACAAAGCTTGAATAGGCAAAAGAGGAGACTCTTTGGGGCCATCTGAACTTGTAATATACCACCCAATACGAGAAGAGGAAGAAGAAATAGTAGTATTAATAATAACAGTAATATTAATATTCTGGTAAGGGTAATAGTAAAATGTAATAGTAATAGTAGTAGTAGTAGTAGTTTGCTGAGTCTATAATTGCCAACGAGGACTTGTATTTGTCTGGATGTGCGTCTTTCGCAACATCTTGAGGGCGAGGGATGTGTAGATGTTCAGATGAGAGGGAAGGGCGTGTTTCCCGTCATTTTCCAATTGGGTTGTAATGAATGTGCAGATGTTAAGGAGATGCGTGGAAGAGGTGGGTTTCACCTCATCGTCCAATGGAGGCGGCAGACGCGAGCAGGAGACGTGGTCTTTGATGGCGACGGGGAGAAACCGGGCACCCCCCAGGGGAGGCTCCGCCGCAGGGTCCTTCTCGGCGTCCCCTCGGCAGCAGTCGCCGAACTCGCCGCAATTGGCGTCGCAGCGACAGGAAGTTCTGAAAGCATCCAACCGGTTAGTTCTTCTTGGCCGGCGACCACTGACGGAGGAATGAGCGCCAGCCAATTGTGCTAAGCCCCTTTTGCTTTTATATTGCCCCTTCTTCGTCCGACGCCTGACGACGCTTCAGAATCCAAGAGAGCTACAAGGAACACCTACAAAGATCGGGACAAGCCCTAAAGCTCTTCTTCCTTCACCTACCGACGGAGAGTTAGGTTTGTAGGTAAGAGACTCGCAAACATAGACACCATCACCCCCCCGCCCCCTAAGGCAACTTTCCTTGAAAGGGAAATATGTAAAGCACTGAGGTTTGGACGCCTTTTTACATCCTTCAGTAGTCTCCTCTTTTGGCTTCTTGAGCTAAGTATATTAAACACATGTTCACCTCACCTTACACTGCCACAATCGAGTTTAACACCTTATCAACTTTTCGCATTCTTTCTGTATCCTTGGTAACACCTCTATCTCTTTTTTTATTCTCTCACTTCATTCCCCATCTCTCTTTTTCATTCGCTTTCTGTCTCTTTCATTTTTTCTTTGTCTCACATCTTCTCCCAATGCATTACTTCCCCCCTTTAATAAGCACAGTCAGTCGTCGCTTCTGTCATACACGAGTAAAATCTCCCGACATCGTTTCGGAAAAGGCGAATCCATTTTGTCCATGAAACTTTCCGGGAATAAAACAATTCTATTTATTTTTGTCATGTTTATTTTGCGACTGGAATTGAAAGTCAATTTACGGGAATTAAATAAGTGCCATGTCGTCAACTCTTCTCACAAGTTCTTTTATAATAAAGAGGGGTGGTAGTGACCTTGAAGGACCTTATATAGAAAACGAAGAACCCCGAATCAACATCACAAACTCGGAGGACGTCACACAAAATGCGTTTGAAAGATTGGAAAAGGGTGTGGTTTGGAGGATAGGTAAACTAGGGCGAGCGACACAGTATCCCGCAGGTAAACAATGGATCAATTTCGTATACCCTAGTTGCCATATCTATTTATCTACCCTGTTTATTTAGAACCATTTATGGGTGAAAGAGGGCATAAAACCTGTAGGAAAAATCTATTTTCTCTATCTACTCTGCTTTATTTTAATCCACTCTTATTCCCCCCCCTCCCCATATGAATTATCATCCTGAATTAAGATAATTTTGCTTGCCAGGATAATATTATTATTATTATTATCGTTGTTATTATTATTATCATAATTATTATTATAATTACTAATAGGATTATAATATTAGTGTTAGTAGTATTATCATTATTTATATTATTATTGTTATCGTTATTATTATAAGTAGTAGTAGCAGTAGTATTATCATTATTTTTATTATCATTATCGTTATCTTATTATTATATATTATTATTATAATAATAAAATTAGTAGTAGTATCATTATTTTTAGTAGTAGTAGTGTGAGTAGTATTGTCAAGTGTACCTTTCCTTTGGCGGGGGAGACATAGTAAATGGATAATAAAAGCGACACAAAGATCAGTATGCCAATTATTAGTAAACCTGAGGGCGCCATTGACCAGTTATCTGTAGGGGGGGTGGGGGCGGGGGCGTGGTAAGAATTGGGGTAGAGATGTGAGCGTGAGGATTCCTCATGGCTCCGGGGAGAGACCCTCTTCCTCAGCTTCTGAATAGCTTCATTATGGGGGCCGTTTATACCCACACCCTCATCTCATTTATTTGATTAGGAAGCAATTTATTTTATATTATTGTTGAATGTAGTGTTATTGTTATTTTTATTATTTGTTTCCTGTTGTTATTTATTATTTGGTTGTTTGTTAATGTTGCTTGTTTTATTGCCGTTTTTATTACTTCATATTAGGTTTGTTGTTTTTTTATTATCTACTGTTTGTTATTTATTATTTGTTGTTATATTTGTTTTATTGTTATTGTTTGCTGTTTTAGTATTTTTGTTATTGTTGTTTATATTAGTTGATATTGTTTCTTGTTATGCGTTGTTGCGAAGAACATTATGACAAGGAAATTGGCGGCAGCCTTGAAACATGAATCTCTTATATAGAAAGGTCACATATCTGCTGGTTTTAGACAGCAACCAACTGTAGAAGTCTAAATACTGCGTACATAAGTGTACGCAGAAATACTCCGACACAAGCTACGTGTCCCTCCCATATTTCCAAATGCACCAGCCTTGAATTCTCTATCGCCCCTTTTTCGCGCCATCGTAAACTCCGCCGTGGCTCGAAGGTGTGAAAGACATACTGACTGCCCACAGAGGAAAAAAGGTCTTTCGCGTGGCGATACGGATTTTATCATAATTCGGTGCTCTCTCTCGATTTCTGCTCGAGAGGGAAATAAAAGGAAAACTTCTCCCTGGATTCGGGCAGAAGACCTTGGACCTACGTTGTGAGGTGGAGCTCCTTCCACATAAGAAACAGTTCGCCCGTTGCAAGAAAGGAACTTCTTGGGGAATTGTTGTGTTGCCGTCACAGTACTTGTAGGTGCCAAACTTCTCTCAGAACCCCCCCCCCTCTTCCTACATAGTCAGAGTTTACACAGGACCTTCCTCTGCGGATTACCCTAGACGTAGCTAGGTAATCGGTTTTGGCTACCCACTCTAGGAGCCGAATAATCGGGCAATCACTTCGAGGAAGAAGAAGTCCGATTTGAGCCACAGTTCGGCTCGCCTTCGTGATCCGGCATAGGATCAGTATATCACCGGTCTAGGATTACCTTCTCATTTGTTAACCTCGGACTGCCGGACTAGGTGTGCTCATCGTCACCAGAAGAAGATCTTCACCTTCACTTTCAAAAATACTTACGAACTCAAAGGTATCATTAATTGAATTATCACCTCCCCTAACTTTCCTAATTTGTTTGTGAACTAGACTTCCCATCCCGAGCCCATAACCTCGAGTATTAGAAGTGCTTAATTCAGTGTTTAACTCAATAATAATATTCCATTCGTTCTGTCAGGTGTCATTAAGACGCAAGCATCCTAGTGAGTAATTTTCAAGTAATTCCCACGACATTTTTGTAGACTTACTTAGTCAGTGCAAGATTAATTCTATTTATATTTATATACGCTGTTGTTTATTTCAAATTCATGCACATTAAAGATTATTTTTGTATCTGCGTGTTTAACTATTTTGGACGATCCTTTGGCAATTATTAAGCAATCCACTCGGCTTAAATCTCAATATTACACCGATCCATCCATGATTGGCTTTTACTGAGTGGGGACACACTCTGGGGATCATCATCTTAGTTTTGATCAAAAGGGTACGCCCTGGGGTTATTCTTATTCACCAGAAGTAGCTACGGTAGGTGAATTGGATACACTTCACCTCCGCTTCACCTCGGTGCGGTAATAAAATATATGTCCAGGAAGTGGGACTGGGATTACCCACTGACTAAACCCTCGACACCAACATAAGCCATGATGCCAGAGAGTACACAGCCAATCCCAAATCCATTCATCAGCAACGCTAAAAAGTTCCGTACTCCGAAGGCTCAGTAGCTAAAGAACGTGAACAAGGCAATGAATGGCCCGTTGACTGTTCGCGTGAATGGAAAACCGTTGCAAGAGCTGACGCCACTGGAACTTGTCGACAGCTTACCTATTTTTGTATCTAGCTTTGCAACAGAGCAACTTCTTGGAGTACGAATTTCTGAGGAACTTTTATTTTAATTTTAAGAGCTCATCTGGCGACTGCCTAATTGGGCATAAGTCACCGCATTCACAACTGCCTAGTACTAGGCTACTTAAAAATAGTACCATGAAAAAACTACAAAAAACAACAATGAAATAAAAAAAGAAGGCAAGAGGTAGGAAGCATGCTCTAGCATCCGGGGGAGTTACGCCTCCCCCTCGGTGCATGAACAAGGACCTACAAAAATGTTAAAAAAAAAATAAAAAAAGTCGCTAAGTCCACCAGTGAATCAGTAAATGTGCAGGAACTCGTCCCGAATAAAAGGGACAGGTGGTAGCCAACCCGCCCATCATAGTACCGGGACAGGTAACGTGCGCGAGCATCCGACGTGGAGTAAAACTTGCGGGAAGCCGCACTGTGCGGAAGACCGATGGCCACCGCAGTCCAGAAAAAAAGCTAATCTAACATTTACCAATTTCTCCATCAACTTGCACACGCAAGAGGTTAGAGAGATTGGGCGGAAACCAGCCGGAGTAGAGTGATATCTCCCCGGTTTGCAAAAGGCTAGCACAGTAGCGCTTCGCCACGAATCCGAGAGGAGACCCTCCACCCAGATCCTGTTGAACAAATCTAACAGAAAGGCCATGCCTCGCTCACCCAGGTGTCGAAGCATGGCGTACGGGACTTCGTCCGGACCATGGGCGGTGTCCGCGCACAAAGAGAGAGCGGAGCGCAACTCACTCACAGTAAACTTGTTGTTGAAGGGTTCTCCGCCTCTGGAGGTAAAGTCCAGGCGGCGGCCTTCCGCGACATCACGACGTGTATTAAATGCTGGCAGAGCAGCATCCCGGCTAGAGAAAGCGGTTGCGAAAAACTCCGCCACGGACAGGGGGTCCGAGATTGCGGTCCTATTCTCCTGGAGAACGGGAGGGGGGTCCTGCGAGAACTTGCTCTGAATCATTTTGACTCGCTTCCACACCTCTACTGAAGCGGTATTTCCCGTTAAGTGAAGACACGTATGCCCGCCAAGAAGAGCGGCGGGCGTGGTTCGAAATATACCGGAACCTAGCCCTAGCCCGACCAAATGCACCGACAGTGAAATCGTTCGGGCTGCGCTTATAGCGCAGGTAGGGATAATGCTTCTCCTTGAGGGCCGTCTCACACTCGGCTGAGCACCATGGGAGTAGTCTACGCGCAAAACGGCCAGACGTTCTAGGAATAGTAATTAGGTCTCATCTACCGAACTAAACTCCTCGACTGAGATAAAGAATTCAGTCATTTCCTGAAATACAGACCACCGTGCCTGCACCAAGCACCACCGGGGCGTTCTCTGGCGGCAGTGGCCCATGAAAATGATATTTAAATGGAAAAGTCATCACTACCTTGGAGGTCATCGACCACCTCCCTATCAAAATCAGGCTGCGCATCCGGAGAGCACAAAGATAGATGGAGGCAGGAAAATGATGTGGTTCTCGGGCAGTGATGCGTAAACTCATCCACATGTAGGACACCCATCTCAAGCTCGTCGATCGGGTCAGCAAGGACTTGAACCTTGGGATTAATAGAGTAGTATCAACAGATGGGGTGTCTACCGTTTAGATCTTCGAGCAAGAGGAAGGGCCTCGGCAAGCGTGCTAAGACGCGGTGGAAGTCTCCCGCGTCGAAGACGGCTGACGGTGGAATGTACGCGGAAATAACAGTATACCTCCTATCAAGGTGCAGTTGCACAGCTACTGCCTGAAAGGAGGTATCTAAAGTGAAGAGAAGAACGGAAACATCCTGCCGGATGTAAATCGCACATCCTCCCGCCTGCCCCATCCAGTGGTGATGAGATCGCAAAACCCATATACCCGGGAGGGTGGGCAGGGGGCATGCGCCCAGCATGGTCTCCTGCAAAAACATAGCTAACGGGGTAGGGGAAAGACGAGCCTCCGTAGCTCGTCTCAGTTGGCCCTGAGTCCGCCGCAATTCCATTGAAGGAATATGCCCTCCAGGCCTAGTTCGGAGGAGAGGAAGAACTCTGGGCGCTGTTGGCTTGAAAATTCGCTGTCGCCTTCGAGGGCTAATTAGGGGGGGGGGCGCTCACCATGCAAGTCTTTTCGTCCCTCCACCTCGAAACCTTAGGCGGGCGAGCGGCTTCGAAGGCAGGGGGGGGGCTCCTTTCGAGGATGTACCGTCTCCGAGCCACCCAGCCCACCACTGAGCGTGGGCGAAGGAGCCGAAGCCCATTTGATGCTGTCCTACTTTAGGGGGGCAGCTTCAGAAACCAGAAAGATGGCCTGGCGACCAACTTCAGGGGTATTGCCTCCTGTAAGTCTAACGATTCGCTGGAGACGCGTGGCCGTTTCGCCTTCCGGAAAACGGTTACGCTGGGGGAAGTAGGGGAGTTTGTAAGCCCTGGTTTTAGCCGGGGTTGGGTGTGAACCCTTTGTTCCGCCAGCTTTACAAGGGAAGCACCCGGAGTGGGTCGAACCCGCTGAAGGGTTCGTAATGATCACGGAAACGAGCGTACTAGTAGGCTTGAAGGGGCCAGGAGCAGAGGGTGTCTTTTAAAAAATTGAGGGATAGGACGTCTCGGCAGCGCCGGGCTCGCCAGGACCAAGTCCTTAGCCTCGCAAAATGAGAGACGATCCTGAGCCTGAACGGCCAGGATTTCCTTCTCAAGGAGATACGCACCACATTGCTTCGAAGACGCGGGATGCGGCTCTCCGCAATTAACACACTCAGCCACACACGATTTGGACTTATCGTCTGCGGCCTTGGAGCAACTTACAAATATTTCGGGTAACCCCGACTTTGCACGTCGACAGGAGTGATTAGTATGACTGAAGCGGTGGCAGTAATAGAACCTCTGCTGCAGTGGCACGAATGCCTTCACGCGGTAGCGATACCAACCGGCACGCACCGACTCAGGGAACTTGTCACAGTCGAACGTGACGAAAAGTGTGGGGGTAGCTCTCGAAGCCCCTCCCTGTTTTCTCATCACACGTTCGACCTTGACCGCCACATGGTCAGCCAGCTCTAAGGTGATGTCGTCTATGAAGTAGTCCACAAGTTCCCTCGCATAAACTACTCCTTTCATGAAGTTCATGGTAGAGTGCGGCGTCACACTAACAGGCGTTCCGTCAAGTGTTCGAAGGGCACTAATCATGTTCGCCTTGGAGGGATTCGACGCATTCGCCAAAAGGCTCCCGTCTGAGAAACGGGTCACCTTCGGCTCTCTACCAATCGCACTAGCTAAAGCTCTCCTCTGATGGATCATGTTGCCCTTAACCAACATGCTGCCATCATTGGAGCGAATAACCAGGAAGCGTTTGAAGCCAGCGGGCTCGAAAACGCCGGGTAGTCTCTGAATGAAGGGCCCCGACGCAATCGAGGCTCCGCTCTGTGCACTTGTTCTGTGTCTGGGACCCCGCACCCGGGAGGGCAGCGGGGTTTGACGTGCCAATCTTGGCTTGATCACTTACCAAAGTAGCAGACCCATCTGTCCCCGAAGCACCCGCGGATGGAGAGGAGCCCTGAGCCTTTTTTTCTTTTCTTCTTAGGAGAGGAGGGCAGGGAATGAACCCGCTTCTCCCCTGCGCCGGCAGGAGCCCCCAGGCCGAATAGACCTGCCTCAGCAAGGTCCTTCTCCAAGATGGAGAAGGTCCTGGCGGTTGCAGGGGCATCAGCTGGAGGAAGAGATCCCTCCCCTTCTTGTACTGCCTTGGAGATCCGAGCCGTTTGCGGAGGACCTTGCATAGGGGCGGACTCGAGTTCGGTGCTTGGCGTTGAGCCCGGATTCGTCCCCATGAAAGTCCCTAACGTCTGAGGTTGGGTTGCTTCAAGGACCATGTCTATCTCGAGGGGAGCCTCCATTTGGCCATACCCCCACCCCCACCCCCAGGAAATCACAGGTCCCATTGTCAGCAGTTTCACTAGTCGAATATGGGAAGGTACAGGCGGCCTTGACCGCCGCTAAGTTTAAGATCCGAGCCAGCAGGTCTTTTGAGGGAAGCGACAGATGGGGCTTGTCGTCCCTCTCCCCCTAAGGGGGGTTGCCCTACAGAGACACTTCAATGGGGAGAGGTCAGCCTGCTGGCTTTCTTGTCAGTCCCCTTGGAAAGTAAAGGGAGGACTGCTGCTGGAAAGAGGGAGGCGCCCGAAGGCACCTCCAGACAAGGGGGTGAATAGAATTCCCTTACACCCGTAGGTGAAGGAGAGAAGTAAGCCTCCTCTCCGGTTAGAGAGATTTGGAGGGAGGGGGACCTCTATGTTTTTCTGTGGAGCTGCCTGAACGCGGCTCTCCGTCGATGGTGAGGGGAAAAGGGGAAGAGGGTTTTTTTTAATTTCATCATCGGGCCTGTGGACCCTATTCTTTTCACGGATGCAAACGCTAATCACCCCTTGCAGTAGCCCGCTATGCAAAGGGGTTGTGTATGGGGCTGGCAGAGCCAGGTGACGCCATTTAAGGCCACTCCTTCTACCTGGTGACCTGGCAGCCCTTCGGCATGGCGGCTCCACCTTGGGCACAGCGTAAAAAGGATAGAGTGTGAAGTGAGAAGGAAAGGGGATGTGAGGAGGGTATTTGTGGAGATGAAGCAGGTTGTTAAAAACCCACCACCCTAAACCGGAGCTCAGCCCCGATCTCGGGTAGTTGGCTGAGAAGAAGGTCAGCATCTACCCTGTGAAAATAGAAGCCGATCAGAGAATGTTGTGGGAGAGGTTGTAGGAGAAGTGAGGAAGTAGGGGAGAAATACAGGCTGTCTGAAAAAAGGAGAAGAGGTTAAGTTGGGGCAGGACGGGGCGCTGAGTCCCGTCAGCACGGCGGCCAGGAAGGCAAATCGCCGCGCCCCTTACGGTTCTGAGGAACTAATCTCGCCCATGCGTTATCATGAAATTCCTGAAGAAAGGGAAAGTTACCAATCATGCACAAGCTATGGCTTTCGACACAGGTCCGGTAAACAGGGGATCGTTGTACCCCTTGTTGTCTATTGGCCATTTTATCATTTTATTTTGTTTTAGATTATTTATGTCAAAATACTAAACATTTTTTAATATTTTCAGGTGATATGTAAATTCCAGAGTCCGTTACAAAGACTGGCGTACTAAAATAACTTTTAAAATTTTATATGTTTAAGTTATTTGACTATGTTTAGTTATATCTTTTCTAATTTACTCACTATAAAGTATTTTGAAATTTGTCTACCATAAAGGAGTGCACTATCAGCCCCTGAATAGGTTTTCTCTATCTCTAGTTTCAAGTTGTGCGAATTAATTATCTTAGCTTCTATGGTTCTTGCGAGACAGATTTTCAAATTTTTGTCTAGTTTTCCTGCGAGACGGATTCGATGTTAATATTCGTCTATACAGAACTTGGACATCCATTCAAAATCCAGCTCGGGCCACATTTCTAGTCGTTGGCTTTGGTCATAGTAGTCAAAACCTCTAAAACCTTTGTCATTGTCAGTTCCACACTGCTGCTGATTTTATGTAAAGATTTTTTGTACCTGAAAGAGCTCCTTAATTAAAAGTGTGTTACTCTATAGTCGATACCATTAATTTGATAGCTTCGTCGTTCTGTGTAGTTGTGTCGTTCAAATCGCATTTTTGTTTACTAGAAATTAGTATTGTCAGAATTCAGTGCACCGAGAAATTGAGCAATATATTACATTACAGGACTAGTTTCAGTATCTAAAACATCTTCAACTGTACAGTGAGAAGACTGAAGCCAAGTGCTTTACTCATAGGAGGAGGTGGAGGAAGGAAGACAGGAAAGCGATCGTTAATAAAGGAGAGCATTGTTTAGGGAACGGGTAAATTTATGACGATTTCCGAAGCAAGATTTGTATCGCGAGAATTTTGAATAACTTGATTAAATTTTGACGAGCCCTCAGACATATTGGAATTTGTTCAATCAATATTGACTCCATTATACGTCTTTTGTAATAATTATCAGATTTATAGACTAGTTTGGCATTATTAAAATCAATTTGGTGATTACAACTACTCGCGTGGTGGAATTAGGAGGTGACTGAGAATGTTCTGAAGTAGTACGAGCATGTAAGGAGAAGAGATGAGAATATATTTGTGAAGAGGATATATAGAATAGAGGATAAATAGAATATGTAAATGAGGGTAGATAAAATATGTAAGTTAGGGTAGATAGAATATGTAAATGAGGGTTTGAAAGAGAAATAGCTAGTCGAAGGGTAATTGGATGACATTTTGTATGACAAGTTTGCTTGGAGGAGGAAAGGGGGAGGGGTGCTTGGTTAAGGCCGTGCTCGTGGCCTTTACCTATGGGGTAAGAGAGTCGCAGTTCGATTAACTCCTGATTAATGCCGCTATTGTTTTTTTTCAGAGACTCCGCCGTGATCTTCAGAGCAAATTTAGGGAATTCGTAATTAAATAAATTATCCAAGCCACTGCGACAATACAAAGACCGAAAATGTATATTATCATCCTAATATACTTATGAGCGGAGTTTGCGCAATTAAATCGATGAACTAAGGACGTTAATTACAACGAAAGAGATCAGTATTATTGTTGTAACTGAAACTTGGATCGAAAACTTTAGCAAAGACTTCATCGGAGAGTTTAAGCTATCGGTGTATAACTATTTAATAAAAATAGTATAATAAGAAGGGGCGAGGAGGTTTCATTATATTTATAAAAAAACCCGAAGTAAACACGATATAAATATAGATACGAGTATAAGTACTGATCCTTTAGCTGCCTAAATAGAAGTGACTCGTGCCAACATCAATCTTGTTGTCTACAGGCCACCAAGTAACTTGGAAAATGTAGTAATCTGGAGGGCGTATTTTGAGGAATTTGGGACGATTCATCGCCGCCAACTCGTTGCCAGCTAACTCATCGTCGCCACCTCGTCGCCAGCCAACTCATCGCCGCCGACTCGTCGCCATCCAACTCATCGCCAGTTATAATTTATGTTATAGAAAGGGTGCTTACAGTATAAAAAATCAAAAGAAAAATAAGACATAACAATATGTTTATTTATTAAAAAAGCATATCTTATAATATATGGAAAATTAAAAATCAATTTATTACTTTATCATTTTATTGATTTTTTTAAGATTTAATCTCAAGCTTGCTAAGAGTTTACTTAGCAAATCCATTTCAATTTCTATGAAATGACCTTTGATAAAAATATGGAACTTGTTTTCAATATTTTTCAGTTATTCATTTTTATTTGTTTCTAGATGTTTCGTTGTTATACTAATAATTTTAAAAGTGTGGATAAAATATCTCCGAACTATTTATAGTAATGTAAGGTCACGTGTTAAATGGCGCACTACTATATTTTTTATCTTTATGGTATTTTTTAATATAACTTTATTAAATATTATTTATATTATGGGTAGGAATTTAATTAATATATGTTTAAATGTTTACGAAATTCATCATATTTGATGTTTAAATTTGGTTGTTTGTTTTTAATTAGAATTGTTTCTGATAGTTTTAGGTCTTGTTCGCTGCTGGATTTTAAAATAATTTTAAAGTTTTCTATATGTCGTTTATTTTTGTTCACTATTTTTGCTAAGTTTGAAACGGTGTTGTTGTGCTCTGGTTGTTATTGTGATAGTGGTATATCCGATATATGACAACGTGCAGTCGCCACCAGGGCAGTTGAACTGATATGCAACATGATTGTCTTTAAATTTACAAGATGTTAATAAAAACCTTCCATGATCGTGAAATATCGAAATAAAAAGCATAATTTAACTCAACATCAACAAAATGTTTTAAACTCATGTTATAACTTATAATGAACACCGCAAATGCATAATTCTCTTCAGTAATATTCTTCCTCTAATGCAATGTAAACAAAGAAATATAGGACATAGAATTCCGTTACCTAAAGAAACTCCAGAATTTATACGCTGGTAAAATCATAATTAAGGAAGAGCGATTGATCGTCAGGAATCTTTCAAATTATAACCTAAGCAAACATGAAATAAATAGAAATTAAGTGCCAAATTTCGGTTTAAGAAAAAGACCCAAGAAAATAAAAAAAAAGAATCAAAACAGAATAAATGTACAGCAAAATTATTTAATAACGTAATGCAAACACCTTGGAAATAATAAATGAGCATATTCTTAAAACAAAATTGAAAACATTTTTTATCTCTCATTTAAATAACAACTCAAAGTAAATATTGACATAAAATGAGAAAAAAGCGATGAAATCACTCTTAATCACCAACCCTAACATTATAATCTTACGACCAGACAAAAGAGGAGGCGCGGTCGTAATGGATAAATCCCTTATTACGAGACGCTCGAATCTCTTCTATCAAATAAAAACAAATTCATAAAATGTTGCCAGAAAACCCTCACCTATACCAAAAAAGACAAATAAGATCGCGAGATCTATCAAAGATATATTCGTTTTAAAATTAAAACGAATAGGCGAATACAATAACGGTTTTATAGGGTCTACCTAAAACACATAAACTTTAAACTTATTTACAAATCCAGCAGCGAACAAGACCTAAAACTAGCAAAAGCAATTCTAACTAAGGGAAAAAAACAAATTTAAACATCAAATATGATGCATTCCGTAAAGCCCTAAACATATATTAATGACATTTGCGCCCATAATATAAAAAAAATATAAGTAAATAAATTTATTAAAAAAAACACCATCAAGATGAAAAAAATATAGTGGTGTGTTGAAATAAAATAGCAAAGAAGGTAGGCCTGTGACACTCAAAAGGCAAGATAGGTAGGCCCTGCAAGGAGCCCCCACAAATGAGCGCTCGGTGGATCTATGAAATCCAAAAAATGGGTACTCGCATGAATTAATGAAGTAATATGCCATGTATAATAGAGAGTGAACCAAGAAAAATTAGAGAGAAATAATATATATCACAATGTATACTTATTAAGGAAATGTATAAAGCAAGCGGATCGTCAGTCTCATGCAGACACACACATTAACATACGCACGCTAGAAACAGCTGCCAGGACAGATAACAGGGACAAGCTGAACAAATACAGGGCAATATATGCTTTGACCGGGTGAGTTGTCATGATAGTGTGAAACAAAAAATAAGCTGTAATATCTATTGATAAGGTTTGCCAGACGGTCTGAAAATGTATACAGCTACTTTAAGAACGCACACACCACTGTTAAATCCGCTCAACAGTCAACAAAGAGACTAACAAATATACTTCTGATCATTAACTCCGCCCCGCGTCTAGAGAAGGAGAAAAAGAAGTCACCCCCCCTTAAGCAAGGGAACTATAAATAAACGAACGTAAACATTATTGGGGGAATCAGTTAAGTCATTTGGTCGGATAGACTCAATTAGAGGCTTCAACTAAGTCCCTTTTATTTATTATTAGCGTCCCGTTCTTTTGCCTCCAGCCTAAACATTAAGTAGGCCTGAAGAGGTAGGCCTTGTTGCCGGTTATTTCGGTGCTCCTCTCCAGGAAGGTAGGCTCCATGACCGATGACCCCTCGAAAGATGGAGTGGAAGAAGAAGAAGTTTGCCAAATTCTCCATCGAAAATAAAGAGTCCGCCACCTCAACCCTCCGTCCGGTCACCCCCCCAATACCAAAACTGGTCACCCTTCAATACCCTATGAACTGGTGACCATTTTGGCCGGAAAGTGAAGGTAACTAGAAAGAAAATAGACGCATAAGCCCATCTACAAGCACGACTAGGAGGGGCGGAGATCGTGAACGCCATGACTTTCGCTCGGACAAGAGGGATCGAGGGGACCAATGGACTCTACTAACAACGAGCGTTGGGAGAAGAATGTTTCGCCAACCCCAAGCCTACTCTCAGCCCAAGAAGGAGTAGGCCTGGCAACTCAACCACCGTCGATATCGTCGAAGCGACCATTAGGATGGTAAGAGGATCATCTCTTTTATACTAACCGGATCAGTGCAAGTAGCTGGATTAGCTAAGATGTACCGCGACAGGTGGACGTAAATGGAGACCTAACCCGGCAAATGATTGTCCAATCTCGACATACCGACACAACGCCAATCATCATCGCCGCTCAAATAGGTCAACACTGAATTAGGAAGAAATCAACGTACGAACTCACGCCATTCATGCGAGCAGAAGGTTCAAATATTAATTATGACAATATTAGAGCTTAAAAATGCCAGTGCATATCAGATTAAAATGCAAATTCAGTTCGTACTCAGTTAAAAAGGCGTAAACTCAGTGCTTACTTAAGTGTTAAATGTGCAAAAAGAAAGAAATCCAGTGTCCGGTAGTAAAAAGAATGATATTAATTTTATTAGAACAAATCAAGTGTAAAAAGTCAGTTTAAATAATAATTTAAAAGTTATCCCAGTTCCGTGCGTACACGAATTAATGTATATAAAGGGTCTTTTAACCAGGAATCTTGAGCTTTGTCAGGCGATAGTGGCCATGTTGTTAAAGCGACATCTGGCAACTTCCTGTGAACTGTTCAGTAGTACTTGACAAGTCACGATGGAAGGTTATTGCGTTGAACAGCGTGTGTACATCATCAAATGGTATTATCAAAATCAGTGCTCCGTTTGACAAACGTTCCGTGCATTACGTGATTTCTATTCTCGCCACAATCGTCCTGTCGAGTCTACTGTTCGACGCTTGGTGGCCAAATTTGAGGCAAAATGGTCGATCAACAATCAGCCAACAACCGTACATCGCTGCCGTAAATGAGAGTGTACGGGAAAATCCGAGGCAGTCAATTTCTCGTCGTTCACAAGAACTTGGCCTTTCTGCGACTTCAGTTTGGCGAATTATGCGTAGGGACTTGGGTCTGCACCCGGACAAAATCCAACTTACCCAGGAACTTAAGGTAAACGACCATAGACAACGCCGTGTGTTCGCTGATTGGGCTCTAGAGCAGTTGGAAGTTGCCCCAAATTTCCCCCCTTCAAAAAAATCATCTTCAGCGACGAGGCCCATTATTGGATGAATGGATTTGTGAACAAGCAAAATTGTCGGATTTGGGACGAAAACAATCCACATGAGATACACCAGCACCAATTGCATCCCAACAAAGTCACTGTTTGGTGCGGATTTTCGTCTAACGGAATCATCGGTCCGTATATTTTTGAGACCAATGATGGGATTGCCATAACCATCAACGGCGAGACCTACAGATCGATGATAAGCAACTTCTTGTGGCCTCAACTGGATTATATGCCTGATATGGATACTGACGACATGTGGTTCCAACAGGACGGCGCTACGTGCCACACTGCGCACGCCATGAAAGACATTTCGAACCAGCGATTTCAGGGCCTTCTCATCTCGCGCGGCGGCGACGTCAACGGGCCACCGAGATCATGCGATTTAACGCCATTAGACTACTTTCTTTGGGGCTACCTCAATTCGCAGGACTATGCGAATAATCCGCAAACAGTTGATGTCCTCAAAGTCAACATAAGGAACACCATCCAGAAAATTCAGCCAGATTTATGCGACAAAGTCATCGAAAATTGGGCCTCCCGAATACGTTCCACCAAGCGAAGCCGCGGTCGACATTTGAACGACGTCATATTCCACACCTAATGCCATAAAATGTACTTTCAAATTTAAAATAAATTGAGTGCATACATCACACACAACTTGTTTTATTTATAACAAAAAAGGTTTGTTGGCAGTATAGGATCCACATCCAGACCCCAAATGTTAACCCGATTGGCATCACATGGTTTGAAACAAAGAATCGCAGTATTGCTGCCACTTTAACAAATTCATGTGTTGCAACCAATCATTCTTTTATTTTTTAATTCGGTGTTGGTCGATTCATTGACCTGATCTATGTATAATATATATATATATATATATATATATATATATATATATATATATATATATATATAATATGAAAATTAACCCACAGGAAAATGAAAAGATGAATCCAAGTACTTTCGAACTATATATGCAAGTTTATTTTCAAGGAATAGCATGAAAATGGAGAAGACAACCTTATATAGGGTACAGAGATACGAAGTGGACGCCCATCACATAGTACAAACCAATGGAAAAACACAATAACAAGACAGAGAAATACCAATAAAAAGACCATTAGGCAACTAATACCGGACATATGCCATATAAGTTGTCTTCTCCATTTCCATGCTATTCCTTGAAAATGAACTTACAAATATAGCTCGAAAGTGCTTGGATTCATCTTTCCATTTTCCTGTGGGTTAATTTTCATATTATTGCTTTCCTTACGTGCCACTTTGTGAGTTATATATATATATATATATATATATATATATATATATATATATATATATATATATATATATATATATATATATATATATATATATATATATATATAACTGAATCAGGAAAATATGGAACGCGATGAATAAATAAATAAAGTCAACAGCGACGAAGGAAAATGAAACACGGTAGATCTGCGAGGCCTTTCGACTAATCGTCCTTTACAAAGCAGACTGAAGCTAGTAAGAATTATAAAATTGTAATCTTAATTTAGTTTGGACGGTTTGAGTTCCCCTCCTCTTTTTTTTAAACCCCCTTTTTTCAATGGTCACCTTCTGTTTCGGTAGGCTTAATTCTTTAATAGGGTTGGTTTCCAGGTATCTGTTAATGCCATTATAATCTTAATGTCCCCCCATCTCTCATATACGTGTGTGTGGCTTCTTTGTAAAAAATTCTTCTTTTGTTTCTCCCTGCTTCAGTCTGCTTTGTAAAGGACGATTAGTCGAAAGACCTCGTAGATCTCCCGTGTTTCATTTTCCATCGTGGCTGTTGACTTTATTTATATATTCATCGCGTTCCATATTTTCCTGATTCAGTTATATATATATATATATATATATATATATATATATATATATATATATATATATATATATATATATATATGTCTTAAAGCCATGTAAGATTAGTGCAACAAACTGTTAACCCCAAGTCGATGTTTATTAGTTCGTTATCTATGTTACTCCATAACTCGGAGGAGAGTATTTGTGGCACTCAAATTAAAAGTAAAGTAGGCCTGTGGCACCCAAATTGCAGGATAGGTAGGCCCAGTGAGGAACCCCCACAAATAGATACTCGGTGGATCTAGTAAATACTGAAATTGGGTACACACATTAATTAATTAGATAATATGCAATGTAATAAGTAGTGAAACAATGTAAAATAGAGAGAAATAACTATATCACAACTGTACATTTATTAGGAGAAGCATAAGGGAGGCAAGTGAATAACTGCTTTCCCACGCGGCCACACATACATACACAGGCAAAGGAGCAGCTGTGAAACGAAAAGATACCAATGATAGATAACAAGGGGAACCGAGCAAATAGAGGGTGATATAGGCTTTGTCCGGTTGAGTTGTCATGATTGTGCGAAACGAAAAAAAAAAACCTGTCATATCAATTGATAGGTTTTGCCAGCCTAGTCTGAAAATGTGTACAGCTACTTTAAGGAACGCACACACCTCTGGCAACTCCGCTCAACGGTCAACGAAGAGACTAACAAATATACTTCCGATCATTAACTCCGCCCCGCGCCTAGAGAAGGAGATAAAGAAGTCACCCCCCCCTTCCTTAAGCAAGGGAACTATAAATAAACGAACGTAAGTCATTTGGTCGGATTGACTCAATTAGAGGCATTCAACGAGTCCTTTTATTATTATTAGCGACACGAGTCCGTTGCTCGTCCTTAAATCCTGTCGTTTTAGCCTTAGCTACCCAACATTAGTAAAAACTTACATACGGACACGTAGGACTCGATCTATTTCGCTTACTCCGAATAAGGTATACTCTAACCAAGAATAAAAGCCTACTTATCGTCGCTTTCCTTCCGAGTCCTTTCCTTTAACATCAAGGTAACCAAGGCACATTCTGGAACCCAGCCTGAAAGCGGAAGCTCCTTGAAAACCTTTGGAGTCAGAGCAAACTCGATGGGTAGACCTGAAACAGTTTCCCCATCAACACGACTGCAACCCCCCCCCCCTCCCATCCTCATAGGTGCACTATTTAACATATGACTTTATATTACTCTTAAGAGCGCGGAGATATTATTTTATTTACACTCTGAAAATGTAATTAGTATAATAACGAAACGTCTAGGAAAAAATAAAAATGAATAACTAGAAGATATTAAAACCAGTTCTAAAATAACCCCAATAAAATAATAACTTCATTTTTAATTTTCCATATATAAGATATGATATTTTAGTAAATAAATACATATTTTTAGGTTTTATTTTCATTTTGATTCTTTATACTTTAAGCACCTTTTTATTAAATAAAATATAATTTCGGCGATGAGTTGGCTGGCGACAACTCGGCGGTGATGAGTCAGCGGCGACGACTCGGCGGCGATGAATCGTATTTAACCCTATTTGGGGATCCCCGGAAAACCAGAGATACTCAAAAGTGCAGATTTATACTCGTCTTAGGGAATGTGTCGGAGAACAAAGAAGGTACAAGTGTTAGGAAGCTAAGAAGTGCTTCAGAAGAGTAAACATTTAGGGAGAAAAATAAACAAAAGTAAAAAATTAAAAAAATATTGTCTTCCACCAAGGCACAAGGACAAGTGGAGGAGAAAGGTGGACGCAAACAAGTACGCGAACACATAAAAATAATCATTATCTCTACCTTTTAGGCGGCCCATTGTTTACCCTGGCAAACCACTCTTGTTGACACGCTGCCACGTTATAGCAGCGGCTCTGATGGAAAACAGTGGAGGCAATATCGGTAGGGGAGCCCGGCAACTGCTCTCCACTTCTCCCCCAACGCTGAAGCTGGGTGTAGGGTATATATGTTTTTAACGGTTCTCTCCCTGACACGACGTTCATCGCATCTCTCCAGTACGTTCCAACAAAATCGGATACGTTGGCATGACGATAGGCGGTTGAATTCACCTTATCGCCGACTTCCACCACCCCGGAAGGTGATGACAAAAATGTGATCGTAAAATTTGAAAGGCCGTCTTTGATTGGCTGAGATGTGGATTCTGTATTGACGTCAGGACTATTTTTTTTAACTTGAAAATAGGTTTTGTTACCATGGCGATTTCCTTTAATCTCTGGCAAAATTGTGTCAATCTGAGAGGAGTTGATATATTGAAATTTCTGAGGTACATAAGGCTGATTTGCCTTCCAGGTAAAAAGACTATTATCATTACTACTATTTACTACGGAAAACTGGTTTTCTCTTTTTTTAGCAAGTACGTTGCTGTTATTTAAGGTTGTTCGTTTAACTCTGACTCTGTCGTTAGATATTTGATGCGGAATCCTGTCTGGGTCACTACCAGTAAAAGTCTCATTACATAATTCCGGCAATCTGTTTATAATTTCCAGTTTTTTGGCATAAGAGTGAAGTGTTGAATTGATCAAGTCCATCATGGTGCGTTTAGGAATGTTTTCAGCGAATCTACAGAACTTTTCTAAATCACAAGAATCCCCGTCTATATTTACGATTTTCGTATTTTCATTTATATATTTTTTTGTCATAAATCTTAACGATTTCGGAAGGAATTTCACCTCATACTTAAATTTTTTACTAAACAGAACTGAAGTAGAAAAATTTGCTGTGTTCTTATTTTTTGTATTCTTTTTAATATTTCTCTTTGATACTCTTAATTTATGGATTTCATCTTGTATAAAATCTAGAAAATATTTCTCCAAACAATTATAAAAATAAGATTTAAAAAAGCTACTTTCATAGAAAGATAAATCCAGATTTTGATCAAACGGGTTTGTTATAAGTTTTGCTTTGGTGCCCAAGACGGAAAGATTGGCATTTCTGAAACGTGTTTCCGACACGTCCGAAGAGATACTGGTCGCTCCGCTTGTCCAAAACATGAATGTGATTGCCAATAAAGTATAGAGGTGGAGGCAAGGTGATGCTCTAATCGTCTTCAAAACAAATCGCATGGGTGCGCTGGTCATCTCCCTGGAACGAGAGAGAAAAAAAACACTTGAAAATCGGTTGTCAGGAGACCCATTTAGGCTGCAAAGAAGATTGGCAAATGTGAAAAAAATCTCGTCATTTGATGAACAGTAGGAAGAGATGGGACCGAGAAATGATGGTAAACAGGGTGTTCCAGAGAGAGAGAGAGAGAGAGAGAGAGAGAAAGATATGTGAATTATAAGTGAAACAAATAAATAACCACAGTTATAAAAACAAACAAAAAAGCACTCATCATCCACGTCATAAGATGCAATGAGGGTCGGGGGGAGGGAACGTTATTATTTAAATCTGGCACCAATCAACGAGGGCATCTGTTCCTTAATTTTGTTTGAAAAGAGCTTCTTAAAGAAAGTAGTGGAGGGAGTGAAGTGTGTGAAAGGTTCCTCGCCCGAGTATTGTAAAGAAGAAACTACTTGGGACCTCGGGAACGAAGAGCGCAACTCTCCAAAGCCTGTACCCCCACTTGAGGATACTAACAGGACTCCTCGTGATGCCCCCGTAAGAGGGTAGTAGTGTAACATTGGTCAGCATGTTGCAGCTGACATTTGAAGGAATGAATTCCCTCCGAGCCCCAATAGCTACAAGAGGATCTGTGACTATACGTCTATCACACATTTTCACTTCTATCTTCACCACTTTCTCTACAGATCTCACCTTATACACTTTCAGGCGTTGGTGCCCTCGTTGGTTTTCGCTTTTTTAGTTTTGAGTAACAACAACGACTCCTGGTGAGGAAAGACTAAGTTGTGAAAGAAACATGTCGAAACTGCGAGGTCAACGCACCCCTTCCTTGCACGAGAGACAACTATCGGTTAGTTGTGGTTGGCAAACTATCAATTATCTGCCACGTTTAGGCTTATGCTACCTGATAAAGGAGGTATATGCAAAGGTTACACATATCAGGAGAACATAGATCTTACAGGAGATGCGTTCACTTTTCAGTTTCAACATATACCATCCTACAAGCACAGTTTTATTTATGCGGTGGTCTTTGGAGATGCGAACGGAAAGTTTACTTGGGGAAAATATGTTGCTATCATTATTGGTCCCATTAGCTTAGGGGTAGAGCACTAGTCAAGATGATCAGGGGTCTGATGTTCTAGTCCTTGCCGGGGCGACGTGTTTTTATTTCTTGTGGTCATCTCCGGTAAGATCTCTGTCTCCTGTTTGTTCGCTCATAACTAACGGTCATTCACTCGTAGGAGTAAACTGTGGGATGCGCGCGGTGAAAACGCTTACTCATTGTAAGTATATTATATGACATTTTAGGATATATGATATTATACGACATTATATGATAGGGAGAGTGCGCAACTCTCTTCTGTTCGCCTTCACCCCACAAATAATAATAATAATCAAGGAAAGATCTATTTGTGCCATAATATAAGAATTTCAAACAATATGTATTTGTATTTATGTGCAGCAGGACTTTTGATCCCTATGCTAGTAACATTTAGGTATTAACTACGTATGGGTAATGGTTATGCATATTTAGAAAAATAAAACGAAATTTAACAGCTGAAAAGTAATTTATTAGAAAAATTGAAGTGTCCAAAATTATCCGAGCGAGAACGGAAACAAAATTCTATTGGGATATAACTATTAAATTATAAGTGAAGACACTTATACAAGTTATATGTAGTTATTATTTCCTGTAGATACATTATTATCGACGATGCTTTGACATCTCCTGCCACAGGAACGAACCACCTGTTGACACTCTTGCGTGGTAATTTTGTTTCATTCATCTTGAAGAAATTCCGAGTTCCTTAGATCCTGATTCTATGCAGGCCAGTTCATAGCAGTGATGCGCTTGTCGTTTAGGAAGGTCTTAACCGAATTGGCTGCGTGGCAGGGAGCGTTATCTTGCGTGAAAATTGCAGGTTGTGCTTCAGAGGCTCGCTGATGGGGCAAATTGTTATGTCGCAGTAATTACTTGTGCATTCATTATGCCCCGTAAGAACACAAGTGGCCCACTGCCTTATCCCGAAATCGCGCCCCACAAAATGATGCTTCCTTTGCCAAAGTTCATTCATTTTAATGCAAATGACAGACTCTCTTTCTCTTTTTCTATGACGAACGAACCTCTGCCATCGGATTCGAGTAAATTGAACTTAGATTCGTCACTGAAGTGGACTTGGCTCCATTGGCAATCAGTCCATGTAACGTACTCAGTGGTAAATGCAAGACGAATCTTCTTGTTCTTTAGCCTGATCACTGGCTTAACTGCGGGTGTCTAAGCGTGAAGATTGTCTTCCTCCAGCCGACATAACACCGTCTGTTTTAGCATACGTTGACGTAATATTATGGACTGCATTTTTGGAGCGCTTGACAGTCTCTGCAATGGCTCCAATTGAAAGTCCACCCTAGTAGGGAAACTTTACGATCAGCTCGCTACATAGAAAGATGTGACATATTTTTTTACGTATGTTATCTGTACGACAGTTGGCAAGAGAATGACGTAACTTAAACGAAAATTAACTTAAATTAATTGCTATGTAAATAATTGCAGTTTATTAAAAAGGCAGCAATTGAAAAAGATAAAATGATGACAGGTATGTGTGAAATGAATGATGTTTTGCAATTATAGTCTATTTAGTATTTTTTTAAATAAAAGTTGGACTCTTTTTCAATGTCAGTAATGGTTCTTTCCAAAGAAATGTGTGTAATCATTGTTGCTCTGCACCAGAGAGGACTAAAATGCAACGATATAGTTGCTAATGGTATTACATCAAGTAACGTCATCTTTGAGATCATTAATGGGTTTAAAAATACAGGTTACACTCCTGTGAAGAAGTCTTATGGAAGCCCATGAGTTTCAAATGAAAGCTATGATCGCCTTTACTGTCGGTCAAGGATCGGGCTGCTTCCAGTGCCAAGCTTAATTCCGCTTGTTTGGAGCTTCTGGAAGATCTCTCGTTAGGAGCAGAAAAGGAGAGATCTTTCACAAGTCCTGTATCGTGCTCATGGTGAAGTATATGGACACTCTTCATATGTGGGGCTGCTTCTCATTTAAGGGAACTGTAACACTAACAATTTTGCTCAGGAACCCATCCAAATTCTATGAAAGATAACGCTAGCTGCCACACTGCGTATTCGGTTAAGACTTTCCTAAGCGACTAGGACATTTCTGCTATAAACTAACTGGCCTGCACATAACCAGGAGCTAAGTCCCATTGGAAATGTATAGAAAATATTAGGAAAAGTTCTAAATCGAGGAATCCGAAAACGGTTCAAGAACTGCCACCCCACCGCCCCATATTCTTTCCCTTCCCTCACTCTCCCTCTGTCTGGTTTGTATGTCTGTCTGTCTGTCTGTCTGTTTTTCTCTCTGTCTGTCTCTCTCTCTCTCTCTCTCTCTCTCTCTCTCTCTCTCTCTCTCTCTCTCTCTCTCTCTCTCTCTCTCTCTCTCTCTCTCTCTCTCTATATATATATATATATATATATATATATATATATATATATATTTATATATATATCAGTGGCGTGCAGTCAATGGAAGCAATGCTTGCCTATTTAAGAAGAAAAGAAATAGAAATTACACCCCAACAATTAATATGGCAGCAGAATCAATTTTATTCTCACATTTATGTTTGCCTATACTTGTATAGTGTATACGGTACCGTTCACTTTCGATGAGCTCGACTGCAATTGGAGAAATGCATCCTTTTCGTCCAGATTTCTACTCTTTTTTTTTCTTAATTTCGATAATGGTTCTGCTTTTTGGTGCTTTGGAATGAATAGTTTAAAATATGTTTGCTTTTCTTAGTAATAATATAGCCATTAGAGTTTTATGATTTTTATTTAGATATTTCAACGCCGCGTTAGAATTAAGAAAAAAAATAACCTATATGTATACGGAAAAGGAAACAAATTTAGCTTTGCAGTCATCAGCTCGCATCTGGCAAACTTGCTGGGTTGCCAGAATCTAGGAAAAAGCAAGAAAATATCTAAGAAACATTGACATAACTATTATTATGCTCTGAAGTTTAAACAATTTTCTAGGTAATATTTAAATACTGGTTCTAAGAAAGAAAGCAGCTAAAGGTAAATAGTAAAAACTCTAGTATGGTTAAGCTCTTATATCTTAAGCATTTTGTTAATATTTCCGGGATTCTGGCGGGCCCTACCATAGTCACCCTTCGTATCTTTGAGATCAGTAGCCTTGAGGCAGTGCTTAGATAATTGTGTTGTATTATTTATTCATTTTTTTTTTAAGTGATACCCCCTTTTAAACAAAATGGATGCAAATGAAGCCATTTTAAAATTTAAATAAAGTTTAAAAAAATAACATATAAAGAAAATTAACATTTAAATAAAGTGAGAAGCTTACAATTTTATAGTTATTTTTGATGAACAACTTATTTACTTCAATTAACATATTAAATTTTTTAAAACCTGGATTGCTTCCTCATCTTCAAAAATCACCGCCCCAACTGATATATATATATATATATATATATATATATATATATATATATATATATATATATATATATATATATATATATATATATATATATATGAATAACGTTACAGCCACGAGGAAAATGAAACAACGGAGAACTGCGAGGCCTTTCGACTAATGGTCCTTTACTAAGGACCATTAGTCGAAAGGCCTCGCAGTTCTCCGTTGTTTCATTTTCCTCGTGGCTGTAACGTTATTCATAAATTCCTCACGTTCCTTATTTTCGTGATTCAGTTATACATATATATATATATATATATATATATATATATATATATATATATATATATATATATATATATATATATATATATATATATATCATTCACGTCTCATCCGTGACTTTAAGTAATTTTCACTTTATTCCGCAGCACGAGAGCAGGAGGGTAAAGTTTAGAAGTTTAGAAACTTTTGTATTATTGTGTACATTCTTGCAGACTCTTTCTAAACTAGGTTCACCCCGCGTCAAACCTTCTCTGCAATTTGAATAATTCTTAAGTCAATTTTCTTTTTACTGGCGAAAAAGAAGAAGTTGGGGTTGTCTTTTCAGAGCATTTTATAAGATAATATTGAACAAAACAGTCTATTCCAAATAATCCTATTTTCTTTTCAATGTTAAGAGTCAGTAACAAAATGATATTTTTTAAGACAAATGAATCACTTTTAAGCCTACAAGATTAATATACAGAGTGTCACGAAAATCTAGACAGAGGCAAAATGCATATTTTCAATTAAAAAAAAGGTCGCGTGTTCTCACTTATTCTGATTTATGACCTTCAAAATTTCAATAATTCCCGAACTAACCTTTGGAGGAGCTTGCCAATTCTATGATCGAAAGAGAATGTAAAACAACATAAGGGTTTCAAATTTCGTTAGAATCGGCCGGTAGTTAAATGTTATTACCAAAAAAAAAAAAAAATAGCAAAACGACCCGGACCGACCGACATAGTGAGATGTAGAGTCGCTCGCGACTAAAAATGAACTTCATTTTAGTTAACTGAAATATTACTAAATAACATTTTCAATGTGATTTCCACCATTTGTAATGCAAAGTTAAATGCGCTTTGTAAGATTCACCCAATGAACACAATGGATTAACTCCAAATTTCTATCAATTTGAGCACATTCATTTATGATACTCTGTTTTCTCACGTCGTATCTTTCATTTTCATTGAGTTCACTTTCACTTTTAGCATAGCCGAGTAAAAAAGAAGTCAATGGGGTTAAGATCTGGTGAACGAGGAGACCATTGAAATATTTCCTGTGTCCAGGCTTTAGGGACACCTTCTATAGTCCATATAATCGAAATATTTGATCATAAATATAAGGCACACTAATGACGGCTACAAACAAACACTCATATAAAACAAACAAAGTCGTAAATGCACCTTTCGCTGTTCAAGCGACTGTCATCATCAGGTTGACCCGAACAGGTTTATTTTAGATACGAAATAATTATTAAGTCTAAAATGTGAGTTATTTTGAGTCAAGTGACGTCAGAGGAGCAAATGTAAAAAGAATGTCGGAACTTCAATGAGCTTTCTCGTTTTCCCGCAAAAAATACAGACAAGAAGCTAATATCAGAAGGTTTTTTATTTGACACAAGTGATATACTGGGAAGTGTAGTTTTTATGGGGTAATTTGGGGTTTATGCCACCACGAATTCTGGGATAATTCATTTATATATATATATATATATATATATATATATATATATATATATATATATATATATATATATATATATATATATATATATATATATATATATATTATATATATATATATATATATATATATATATATATATATATATATATATATATATATATATATATTTCTCTCAAAGTAGCACGAGAGAATGATGAAAATGAATCTATTAAACCACATAGAAAGAGAAAACGGAATAATTTTTCCTTGCTTTTTTTTTTCTCCTTTTTTCGAAAAAATCCGTGCAGGGAAGAGATTCGAACCAGGCACACTGAGGCAGCGAGCACCGCTTTGATCTCAGATAAAAGTATGCCGTTAGTACACTATGGTTCTCTGCGTAGCGTAGTGTACTAACGGCATACTTTTAACTGAGATCAAAGCGGTGCTCGCTGCCTCAGTGTCCATGGTTCGAATCTCTTCCCTGCACGGATTTTTCGAAAAAAGGTAATAAAAATATTACTGCAAGGAAAAATTATTCCGTTTTCTCTTTCTATGTGGTTAAATGGATTCATATATATATATATATATATATATATATATATATATATATATATATATATATATATATGTTTTTAGGCTATTTATTGTAATCGCATCATATTATATTATATATCATTTTTAAGGTAATTTTGAAATGGGGGGGATTGCCACCATACCTCCCACTTAATTGAGGGAGGTTGTACCCCCACGCTTCCCGCAATTTTTAAATAAACTCGTAATATTCCTAATTCGAAAGCCTAACATTAGATTCGAATTCAAAAGACGATTGCTAAATATCGTTAGGCTTCTAGTTTTTCTACCGCGTTCCTTGACTTCAGACGTAAAGGCCTCATCCTCAAATGCTCTTTAAATCAATCATATTTTTTTAAAAAAATGATTAATATGAAATGTCCATATCATATTTTAATTCAGAAAAAAATTTACTTCAAAATGATGTGATTCCAACTCATAATGTGTCTCCCAAGATGACCAATCTATTTTTCGTCATGACATCATAATTAGAAATTTGCTCACATTAAGTAGTGAAGAAGCTATATAGAGGAATCTACGATATAAACTATATAACATTTGCTATATAGTTAAGAAGCGATCATTTAGATTACGTAATTAAGAATTTTAATAGAGACAAAAAATATTCTTAAAAAACACAAATCAATTATTGACTCAGTTTCTTCTAGTGGCTCATCATTACCTTATTTATATGGCCTAATAAAAACCCATAAACCAGGCAATCTAATATGATCAATCAGTGCAAATGGGTCAATCCAATATAAACTATCAAAATCTTTAGTAAATTTACTTTCTCCGATCTTAGGATCCAAATCACCTTCACGTATAAAAAATCCAGTTGATCTTTGTAATAAGTTAGACAAGATGAGTGTAACATCAAATGTGAGATTAGTCAGTTTTGATGTTACCTCATTATTCCCTAAAGTGCCTGTTGGTGTCTTACTGGATTTCCTAGCTAAAATTCTTTATTCTTATGATTTGCCTTTACCGTCCAACTCGATCATTGAGCTTATTTGTTTATGCATTAAAAAAGTAAATTTAGTTTCAATGGCAAGTTCTATGGGTAATCCCTTATCTCCAGAATTGTCAAATATATATATATGGAATATTTTGTTTGGTATATTGTTTGGTACCGCTATGGCGACGATGTCTTGAGAATTTTAAAGGAAGATTAGACCTCGATCGTTTTCTTTTAATTATTAATTCATTGTTTCCGTCAATTAAATTTACTTTAGAAAGATAAGAAAATAATAGCCTTCCTTTCCTAGATGTTCTAATAATTAGACAACCAGATAGGTTTAAATTTTATATTTTCAGGAAACCGACAAATAACTTATCATATGTCCATTTTTATTCAGGTCATTCTAAAAATATTAAATCATCAGTATTTTCTTCCATGTACAGCGGGTGGCCAAATTATTAGAGCCACATCAATAAAATTGCCTATCAATAGTACTTCACGACATTTTCACATGTTGAGCCATCTTTCTGTTTCTCTCAGTAATGCGTGAATTTCGCCTTTCTTTTTAGGTAATATATCGGTAGCTTTAACCATTTTTATAAGGAAACACTGACTATTAATGAATTTCTGTTTGAAAAAGAAATATCAAATTACTAATGTTACAATTACTTTTCAAACAAATATAAATATGTAGTTAACCCAGAGGTGGGCGCCGCTACCAAATTTTGAAACCGATATCCGCTACTCCGCTACCTTGGCTAGCTGAAACCGCTGCTAGCGTTACTTTTTTTTAAATCGCGAAACCGCTACCCGTTACTTTTTATTGTAAATCGCTATTAAAGTGCTGCCCCCAAATCAGGTTTTCACTGTTTTTTAATAACTTTCAAGGAAAACTACTGTATATTACATGCAAAATTAGCAGTTTTATTGTAAAGAAACGTAAAATAGGTAGCGGTAGCGATAACGGTTTTGAAATATTTTAGTCCGCTACCCACTACTCCGCTACTTTTTGCTTATAGAAACCTCTTCCAATACTCCTCTACCATTTAAAGAGTCTACAAGTTTCGGACTAGTGTAGCGGACCGCCCAACTCTGAGTTAACCTATCTATAATATCAACTTTCAAGAAAAACTGATGATAACAACGCAAACAATCTTGCACTCTCACTAACACATGCGCACTGATCTTGGCGGAGCAGCCGCACTTTGGATATTACTCATTACCCACCCACCCCACCCCCCTCTGCTAACGAACTATATATCTTATCGTCCTAAATGACTACCATCACTGAAACTATCATTAAATCCATGTATGGTTAACTAAAAAAAAAATTATCTCACATCAGGAAGTCATATTTCAAATTCATAGATTCTTTTACTCGTGCCTCTAATAATTTGCCAAACCATCTGTATCTTAGGGCGCTCAGAATATGTAGTCCTGACTATCTATGTAGAACAAAAGTTTACAAAAATTGAGGAGAAGAAAGAGATTGCCTCTAATTTATGCTACCCAAAATATTGGGGGGAAAAACCTCATGAATAAAGCCATTCTATATTCGCAAGTTAAGGAAAACAGAACCTTATTACAACATATTACTTTTACCTTACCATGATAATTTTTGTATGCACTGCCAATGTTAAAATAACTTAATATAAGTGTAGTTTTTAAATACAATTATACATTAAAAAAAATATGTTAATAAAAAGTCCAAGGAACGATAATAATGTTATATATAGTACACCCTGGTTAGATTGTAATTTATTCTATGTATGTTAAACATCTAAAAATATTTCTGTAAGAACCAAGCAACACCAAAACGCAGTTTCTAAGGGATATTGCAGTAATGCTTTGGCCGTCCACAGACTAAAGATGGGTCACCAGATTAATTGATCAAAAGCAGATACCATAATACATATCAATGATTTTATCCACAGAAATATCCTTGAATCGTTCTTAATCTCCAGCACAAAGGAGAAAAATGTAAATATAAGCCCCGGTTTGTTTTCCCTAGACTTAGTTCTATCCTTCTTTCTTAAATTCGACTTATCAGAGATCATAAAAAAATCTGACCTCATAGGAAACCTTGCTCTGTATAAATACAGTGTATCTCTATTTTGTAAACCATTGTGAGTTTGAAAATGTCATTTTTCCTTACGTGGTATACACAAATACACAAGTATATATATATATATATATATATATATATATATATATATATATATATATATATATATATATATATATATATATATATTAAGGTGTTTCGAAATGCAAAAGTTTGGAAATGTTGCACGCTCGTGTGTTATTCCGGTTCTCTCATAGTAAAATAGTATTGCGTTGAAATTTTAGGTGAATTGGGTAATATTTAGGGGGCCCGACAAAGGGAACATTTACATAGGTGACGTAACTCGAAATTCAGGATTTGTATAACTTTCCATTTTTTTTCTCCGTCAGGTTATAAACATGGCAGCAAGAGTCGCTAGTAATCTTTGGCTAATCGACAAGGCTCGAATCCAGGAAATCACTGGAGCCCGGCTACCATCGAAAGAGCAATTACTCCTCTGCTACTGCCATCACCACCGGGAGATGGGGAAGACGGCGAGCTGGAGCAGGAAGGCGGTGGTGGAGGAGGTTCTTCCCTTCTGGTCGCGCGCCAGGATTCCGACACCTACAGTAACGCACGCAGGCACGAAGCTGTCAAAGCTGGTAAAGGCGTACAATGACCTCAAGAAGAACAAGAACAAAGACAGGCCGAAACATCGTATGGATGAGGAGATTTTCAAGTGAGACGTCCAAGAAATCTTCGACCTCGCACATTCCTCCTCTCTCCAACGGGCAGACGTGAAAGACGAGGACAAGGAGTTCCTACGGAGTCAGAGAGAAGACAGAGGTGAATCATCTATGGCTGGAATTGACCTCGTGACAGCAAAGAAGGTGTAGAAGCAGGTCGAACGCGGAAATCGACTCAAGCGGCCCTGGGAACGTGAAGACAGCGAAATTGCCAATCTGACTGAAAGGGTGGAAATCTCGAGCCAAAGCAGTACCAGCAGTCCTGTTTCGACGACGTCATCACCGGCTCGTGGATCCCGAAGCCCGAGGAAACATCTCAAACAGTCGCGACTGATCTCCATGAAGGATCTTGACATCATTTCAACTTGGGATCGAGAGAAGTTGTTAGTGCGGCAAGCAACGTCAACGTTTGCAGCTACCGCCCAAGTACTTGGAATCGACATTGGGAGTATGGCGGTCTCGAAGAGCATGGTCCGTCGAGCACGAATTGCGGAGAGAGAGCAAGCCGCCGAGAAGATCGTGGAACTGCGGAACAGGAGATACCTGAGAGGTTTGTCCTGCATTGGGACGGAAAACTCTTCCCGTTTCTCTCTTGATACTGAGGACCGCATCGCCATCCTCATCACAGGGGGAGATAACGCTGAGTTCCTTCTTAGGGTTCCGGCAAACTCGGATTCGACTGGCAGAAACGTGGCTGCAGTGGTCTTGAAGGAGGTGGACGAAGCGGGCGTCAGGGAAAAGGTCATCGCCTTCTGTTTAGACACCACGGCTTCGAACACTGAGATGGTGCCAATGTCCGAGCAAGAACTCGGACGAAGCTTGCTTTGGTTGGCCTGCCGCCATCATGTCCACGAGGTGATCCTCAAGGATGTCTTCAAAGCCAACCTAGGCTCTTCCTCTGTTCCTGACATTGGAATCTTCAAGCGACTCCGTGATCGATGGTCCTTCGTGGATTCCTTGCAGAGAGAGACGGTGGAAACATCGAAGGATCTCGTAAAGTTCTTTGCCAACAATGACACTGCCAACAAGCTAAAGGACGACGCATTGGCCTTCCTGAAGGAGGCTCTGATGTCGAAGAACCATCTCAGAGAGGACTATGAAGAACTTCTCCGTCTTTCCTACCTGTTCCTCGGTGGTGAATTTCCAGCCAAACCATTCTGCCGTCCTGGAGCTCTCCATTAAGCCGGGTGGATGACTAAGGCCATCTACTGCCTCAAGTTTCGGATGCTGAAATCCCAGCTGTCGCTGACTGGTCGAGAGAAGGCCGGAGTGGAACGAGTGGCCCTCTTCGTTGCTCTGGTGAACTGAACGACGTGCTCTTCCTCGAGATCCTCATGACATACCCTCACTAAACCCTTGCCAAGGCAGCAGAACAAACCCTGCGACGCCACCTGTGGTACGTTTCCAGAGAAAACGCGGGACTGGGCTTCTTCGACTCAAGGATTGATGTGGAGGAAAAGAAGAAGAAGATGGTTAAGGAATTGGACAAGCTCGCCTTGAAGAAGGAAATCAAGCGATTGCAGGGAAAAAAAGATGACGATGTCTACCTCCGTCTCATCCTTCCTCACTTCAAAGATACGGTCCTTTTTTCAGAAACTCGACGCAGACGAGGGCTTCCTGTCAAAGGACCCGACATTGTGGGAGGAGGACGACCGATTTAAGGGCGCTCGGAAACGGGCACCTGGTCTCCGAGTGGTCAACGATGCCGCAGAGTGGGGCATCGCCCTAATCCAGCGCTACCTGGGGTCTACAAAGTCGGCCGCACAGGAGAAGTATCTCCTCCAGTTAGTCCACCCCCATGGAAAACTTGTGGGGCGGGAAAAGAAGGAGGACCTTAAAAAGAAGGCTTTCTGAATGGAAACAATGAAAACTGTCTATTTTAGTTTCGTTATAAGTTTCTTTCTAAAAATGTTGGATCTTTTCAGTTTGTTTCTTTGTTTTTGAAGGATATTAGAATATTGTTCAGTTTGTCACGACACCTAAATTTCCCCAAATTTCATCTAATTTCACAGGAACTCTTCTTACGCAAGTGTGGACAGAAGCAAAACACGAGGAAGTAAAAAAAACATGTTATATTTTTTCCTCCATAATATTGGGGCACCCTAAAATATATATATATATATATATATATATATATATATATATATATATATATATATATATATATATATAAGCAGACACTGTTTTTCCCAATAACGAGTAAATTAATATACAATGAAACCATATTTTAAGCACAAAGTTTATTGAACCGGAACTCGTTTTGGTATGAATTTTTCCATACCATCATCAGCCGTTAAGTGAGAGAAATTGACAAAGAAAACAGAAATAATAAAATATACAGAAAACGGCAACTGACATTAATCAGGAGGCGTTAGTTTTAGCTGATTAACAAAATTTTTAAAATGAAGTCAGATACATAGCGGCATCATCACTTAACGGCTGATGATGGTATGGAAAACTTCATACCGAAACGAGTTCCGGTTCAATAAACTTTGTGTTCAAAAAGTGGTATCATTATATATATATATATATATATATATATATATATATATATATATATATAGAGAGAGAGAGAGAGAGAGAGAGAGAGAGAGAGATATATCTCAAAGTAGCACGAGAGAATGATGAAAATGAATCCATTAAACCACATTGAAAGAGAATTTTTTTATTATTACTACAAGGAAAAATTGTTCCGTTTTCTCTTTCAATGTGGTTTAATGGATATATATATATATATATATATATATATATATATATATATATATATATATATATATATATATATATATATATATCAGCCAAAACAACATAGCAGCTTTTAATCTGATACGTTTGCTGAACCACACGTCGTATACGTCGTTCATGTCGTCCTAGCCTAGAGCCACGATGATTTCGAGATTGGTACCTTCTTGAACGTGGCCAGGTTCTTCGTGTTCAAGGTGAGAGAAGGGCTATTTGGCTTCTGGGGTGGATGTTCATGTGATAAAAGGGTTATTTGGCTTATGGGGTGGATGTTCGAGGTGAGAAAAGGGCTATTTGGCTTCTGCGGTAGATGTTCAAGGTGAGAAAAGGTCTATTTGGCTTCTGGGGTGGATGTTCAACATGATAAAAGGGCTATTTGGCTTCTGGGGTGGATGCTAAATGTGATAAAAGGGCTATTTGGCTTCTGGGGTGGATGTCTAACGTGAAAAATGTCTATTTGTCTTCTGGGGTGGATGCAGCATTCCTAGCGAGAAGAAAGAATCATTCTCAGTGGTTAGACGTCATCAGGACTGCCGACTTGGTCAATCAGGTCTAGGACAACAACGATACCTCAGTAATCTATAAAGGCCTAGGATAGTCTTGGGAAACCGTAAGGTTTCGATAGGGCTAGTCCTTTCATATAGCCCACAAGAATCACGAGTGGCTGACTGAGAATGTTCACGCTCATGTAACCTTCTAAAATTTGGCATCATAGCTATGCAGATTTGTCCCCCCGGCCTACCACGTCTGGGGCGTCGTTGAAGGGAAACCAACCAACGGCGCCACAATACTAAGGAGTCTTTGAAAGCTGTCATGGAGACCTTATGGCCATCATAAAAAAGAGACCTGATCCTGGTATGTAGTCGCTTACAAGGCCGCCACAAGACGCTTTTATTATGGGAACTTTTTAATATACATATATAAAACACTTTTATACCAATTTATACGTAAATAAATTGTTTTTTATTTAATATATTTGTTGTTAAATTATAATTTATTTTCATATATCTGACCTCCTATGTACAGATAGTCAGCATATCCAGCCACTGATAAATTTTAACATATTGAGATGGGGAGGGGGGGCATTCATTTCAACGTGTATGGGGGGAGGGGGCATTCACTTGGGCGTGTGTGGAGGAGGAGGGGGGAGTAGACTATGCATTATGCTTGTATACTTAGCAAACATTTGGTCTGATGATGAGCAATTCTTCCCAATATGCAAATGGCCGCATCATTATGCCCGTTCACATCCAGATGATTCAGTGACTACCATGTGTATACATTAACCGCGCCTCTATTCGCACACGTACTCAATTTCTCGAGTTCACTGAAACAATTATTTATGGTTAGGTAAGATTAGGTTAGGTTAGGTTAGGTTAGCTTGTTGTTACTTAAAACTAAGAAGCGAAAACTGAAAAGGAAATCACCAGAAAAGTGTAAGGAAAATTATGTAAAGAAAGCGTTAAAGATGGAGGAAGGGAAAGTGTGTGGAAGAGAGCCACAAATCCATCCGTGGGTGTTGGGGCCAGTAAGGTCAAGGGTGAACAAGTCTTCCTGCTAAACTTGAGCTATAGTAAAGGGTGAACAAATGTTCCTTGCTAAACTTGAGCTGGAGTGAAGGATGATCAAGTCTTCCTACTGAACTTGAGCTATAGTGCAGGATGAACAAGTCTTCTTCTGAACTTGAGCTATAGTGAAGGGTGAACAGCCTTCCTTCTGAACTTGAACTATAGTGAAGGGTGAACAAGTCTTCCTGCTAAACTTGAGCTATAGTGAAGGATGATCAAGTCTTCTTGCTGAACTTGAGCTATAGTGAAGGGTGAACAGCCTCCCGTCTGAACTTGAACTATAGTGAAGGGTGAACAAGCCTTCCTGTTAATCTTGAGCTATAGTGAAGAATGAACAAGTCTTCCCGCTGAACTTAAGCTATAGTGAAGGATGAACAAGTTTTCTTGCTGAACCTGAGCTATAGTGAAGGGGGAACAAGTCTTCCTGCTAAACTTGAGCTATAGTGGAGGATGATAAAGTCTTCTTGCTCAACTTTAGCTAAGGATGAATAAGTCTTCCTGCTAAACTTGACCTATAGTGAAGGGTGAACAAGTTTCTCTTGTCTAAAGAGATATAACAGAAGATGTAAAAGTTTTCCCGATGAAAATAAGATACAATGAAGGGTAAATATGTGTTCTCGTTGAAAATGAGATGTAACAAAAGGGTAAAAAAGTCTTCCTTCTGAAAAAGAGATATAGCGAAGGATGGTGAAGTTTTCCTGCTGAAAATGAGATATAATGAAGAGTGAACAAGTCCTCCTGATAAAAATGAGATAAATTGATGGGTGAACGAGCAGTTCGTGCTGAAAAGAGCATAGTAAAGGATGAACATGTATTCCTTCTAAAAATAAGATTTAGTGAAGGGTAAACAAGTTTTCATTCTTAAAATGAGATAAAGTGAAATATGAACAAATCTTGCGGCTGAAAAGAGTTACAGCGAAGTGTGAACAAGTCTTCCTGCTCAAAATTAGATATAGGGAAGGGTGATCAAGTCCCTATACTGAAAATGAGATATAGTGAATGGAAACAAGTCCTCCTGCTGAAAATTAGATACAGTGAAAGGTGGAAATGTCTTCTTGCTGAAAATGAGATATAGTGAAGAGTGAACAAATCTTCATACTGAAAATTAGATATAGGGAAGGGTGAACAAGTCTTAATACTGAAAATGAGATAAAGTGAAGAGGAAAAGTCTTCCTGCTGAAAAATGAGATATAGTGAAAGGTGGAAATGTCTTCCTGCTGAAAATGAGATGTAGTGAAGAATGAACAAGTCTTCCTGCTGAAAATGAGATGATAAACTGAATTATGAATCTAACGGGAATTTATTAGAGGCCATACAACAAAGTGATACATAGTCTATTCTTTTATTTATTGAAAGAACTACGAGACTATCTCTAGATTCTTTAATAAGACTGGAAACTATAGAAGATATTGAATTTATGGGGAAATGTACCGGAGGGTACATTGCCCTAGTACTTCGAACCCAAGGTATCGAGAGGGCGCGCAACTCTCCAGAGTCTTCACTGCTCTGCAATCAAGGAAGATTCCCCTGGGCTACTAGCATGTAAAGGTGGCACCGAGAAGGGGAAGGGGTAGACTAATTGGATGCGGACCATCCACACGAGGGTGTTAATGTAATCCACAGAAGTGATGCAAATTTGGTCAGACTTCAATTTTTATGTATCGAACTGAGTGAATCTTCCGGATTTGGGGATAAAACAGACCACCAACCATTATCAAGGTCATAGACTCGAGACGGGAAGGGGACAGAAGGATGGTAGTGAGATATCTGAGGGAGAGCGCAACCCACGAAACGCACCTCTAAGACAGAATGGCTCTCGCGAATGAATGAATTAGACTTCCACTGCCTTTATTCGACACGGCCCTTAAGGGAGGGGAGTCAGAAAACCTCCCAGTCAGGGATATGGCGTTGGAATTGGAGTGGGTAAAAATATGCTAACTCCGACTCCAACTAAATGTAATATAATGGTGTAAACTTTCAAAGATAATAGTTAGTAATTTGAGTACTAATTTTTGGAAGATATATTGAATTTATGTCAAATATTAATTTGAATTTATTAGAAAATTTTAGTCGTTACATGTTTCTATTAATTTAAAGTTTTATTTTATTAAACTCAAGGACAAATTCACAATGGCAGCGTTAAAAAAACAATAATTAAATCTCAGCAGATTGCAAATACTATTTAATTAAGCGAAAATATGACGATGGCAAAAATTTGTAGCACTTGTAGTTATACTAGTCTTAGAAACTGGACCAAAAAGATTTACAAACATTTCATTTAGCTCAGAATTGAGAAATGAAAAGAATTCAACAGGAGGAGGAACACAACTAATGAAATTCTTTACCAGTGTCAAATAACTTAACAATGATCTCAACAAACATTAAAAAACATTGAGGTTGAAATTGTGGTGAAAAGCGGGGTAACTCCATCTCTCTTCGCAACTTCTCTTTTACCTTTTCTTGGAGAAATGGCCAGAAAATTTGGAGGCTAAAAGTATATTTCAAAAAGTATTAAAGGACGCTTTAACTCGAGCAGGTTACTATCTAACCATTTATGAGGGAATGCCCCGACGGACCACCGTGAGAGAAAGCCCCCTCGGAAATACCCCTCTCTTCTTTCAAGACCACGTACGCCCAGCGTGAGAATTTTAGAAAAGTTCGAGAAAGAATCAGTCCCTCGCTTAATCACCTGTCACAGCTGTATTTGCTTTCGGACGCCACTCGCCCTTCCCCCTTCCCTGCGATAACACCGTGCGTAGCCACATTAACCCTATCCCCATATCACAGGGCAAGTTTCATTGTCTAGAATGATTCGTTATCATGAAATGTGTTTGCTTAGACTGGCGCCAAGAATTCCTAGGGACCGCCAGGCCCTCAGGCGTTTATCGAACCAGCCACCCGGGTATTTAACTTGAAGCTCACCATGACTGCCGTCTGTTTCCCGTGAACTCCTGTAACCCGTCGTCGTACTTTGTCGAAGATCTCGCCAGCAGATCTACCTTCGTTAAGCTTTGACCACTGTTCAGAGGAAAGCTATCGGGCCCCCTTCTTCCCAGAGAGTTGTGCGGCCCTCTCATCTTCACCACCCCTTCAAGATTCCCGTTCTTTCGAGACTGAGACTACCTGCCGATCTGCAGAATCATTTCGAGTTGAGATTACGTCTCTCTGGAGCAGAGAAAATCTGACGCTTTATCACGAAGTAATCCAACCCCATCTTCGAGTCTTCCTCGTCAGGACTCCCCGAAGTATCTTCTTGAAGACCTGCGCCATTGCTCCCCCCCCCCTTCCAATTCGCCCGCGCTTGAAGGTAAAGCGATCTTGTATGGTCATCCCCAGATTACCTCGTTAATCTCCACATAATTCATTTAACTACCTTTATTAAGTAATTTGTTCACCCCTTTTGTATATATATATATATATATATATATATATATATATATATATATATATATATATATATATATATATATATAAATTGCCCCCTTTTTATTATATATATATATTAAAATTATATTTTGGGGTAATGTTCCTTATATATCTTTTGAACTGCAACCTGGCAAGCCATTAGTCAAAACAAGGTTAACTGTAAATCGAACTCTTTATTAATCGCCCCAGAATATATCTCAAGCGGCTTTTGGTCAGATGTCTGTCCGTGCTTGTGTACGACTCTGATTGCCGAGCTAGTCTACACAGGCATACCTCGACACCATTAATGTTCAAGTTGTTGATGTAAGCAGCGTGAAACATTGAGAGTAAAGGCCACCCACGTACATTCAAAGTGAATATCTGCAAAAATTAGTCAAAGGAAGTTTTACGAGATTTTGAAATTTAAAAAAAAGAGTAGTCTAAATGTTGTGATAAATTTCATACACGTTGAGTTCTATGAAAAAGATTAATATGTATATCTAACAAAGAAAGATCACATACATCGGATTATGAAAACATTCTCGCAAATGGTCCATACATTAAATAAGAGAGGATGTCAATAAGAGATAAAGTTTTGAAGGAGTTATGGGAAGGTAAGGGGGGGCTTGAGTTGATGAAAGGATCTCTTCGTTGGTCACCAGATATATTTATATTCCACCTCGTTTTGTGATCCTCTTTGCTGTTGCACTCCCTATAAGATTGTTGCGAAACGTTGATCGTTAAATCGGATTTAGGTGATGCGATAACGTTCCTAGAATTTATTACCCGACTCCAAAAGGAAACGATGAATATTTTTGGCTGGGCGATGAGTAGAAATTCTGATATGATTTTGCCTTCGAGCAAAATGGTGATGAAAACAAGAAGACTGCAGTTCTATTTATTTAGTGGATTTGTGTAGCAAATGGAAGAGGAGTTCGAATTAGATTGATTATCGATTTCACGAGCTTATCTTTGATGATGCTTAAATACAACACTCTTAATGTTCGTGCTTTGGTACGATGAATGAATAAGACTCGTCTTGATGTAAGATCAGTTGCGTAAATGTTATCGCCTAATGCGGAGTAAATGACTTGATTGGTATGACCCGCGAGCGATATGTGAAACTGCTCCTCGAAATGATTTCTCTCCTAAATGATCATCTCTCCTCGATTTGCTCGTTGTATACTTGAACACATTTACAAACATATATATATATATATATATATATATATATATATATATATATATATATATATATATATATATATATATATAAAGAGTGTTTCAATAACTTGGACCGATTTTAAATGTGAATTAAGTTTAAGCGTCTAATGATTTTTTTCTTTTTCTTTCAGATTTAACAACTTAAGTGTCTTTGGCAAATTCAACCATGGAAAGATTAACAATCGAACAACGTGTTAAAGTTATCGGAGCCTATTACGAAAATGGACGTTCAAACAGAAAAGCATTTCGGGCACTTCGCGATTTTTTTGGTCAACATAATCGACCAACCGAGAGTGCAATTGGGAAAATTGTTCGTAAATTCAAACAAACGGGGTCGATGGCAGATATGAAAACGCCATTGCGTGCTCCTTTACGCCGTTCAGCTGAAAACATTGCTGCAGTGCGCGAGAATGTGGCCGAAGATCCAGACACCTCTATTCGTCAAAGCGCGCAGGAATTGAATCTCTCCACAACAACTTTACATCTAATTTTGACAAAAGATTTGTCTCTACACGCTTACAAAATTCAATTGACAAAAGAACTGAAGACTGCTGACCCTTTGAAGCGCCGTACATTCGTCAATTGGGTGCACAAAGCAAAGACAAGCCGATGAGGATTTTTCGCAAAAAATCATCTTTAGTGATGAAGCCCATTTTCATCTTGGTGGATTCGTTAATAAGCAGAATTGTCGCATTTGGGCTGATCAAAATCCCAGGAAGATTGTCGAAAAGCCACTGCATCCACAAAAGGTCCCTGTTTGGTGTGCATTTTTTGCTAGCGGAATCATTGGGCCGTATTTCTTCGAAAATGGTGCCAGGAATTCTCTTACGGTGACAGGCGAGCGATACCGTGCCATGATAACCAACTTTTTATGGCCTGAATTGAATTATATGGATGTCGAAGATTTGTGGTTTCAACAGGACGGCGCCACATGCCACACGGCCAATGCAACAATGGCTTTATTGAATGAGAAGTTCCCAGGTCGCATCATCTCTCGAAACAGCGAGGTCAATTGGCCACCACGATCGTGTGACTCGACGCCTTTAGTTTTCTTCCTTTGGGGTCATCTCTAAAGGCAGGTCTATGCCAGCAAGCAAACAACAATTCAGCAGCTGAAGGATGAGATATTAAGGCATATTTGTGAGATCGAAGACCAACTATGCAGATACGTCATCAAAAATTTTGACCATCGAGTGGAGGTGTGCCACCGAAGCCTTGGCGGACATTTAGGCGATATAATTGTTCACACATAATTGCCATGACTCAAATAACATGATCCAAATAGTGAAATCAATAAATTTTCATCAATAACACTGTTTTATTTACTGCTAATTTCGATCCGTCTTAATGGAACACCCTTTATATATATATATATATATATATATATATATATATATATATATATATATATATATATATACAATACTTTTAAAAACCTTTTCATTCGTGAGAAAATATTCTGAAACGGTGAAATTTGGTCATACGTTTATTTTCGTCTTCCTTAAGAAAAATAAAAATATAATATTGTGGTTGTAATTGGATGCTCACCGAGTGTCAGTGCGATCGAGCTAACCCATTTTAAGGTTCCCTTTTGTAACCACAGAATAATTAGTCTCATTCCCAGTTTACTTTTTCGTCGCAACTTTGGTCTTTTCGGTAAATCAAAATGGGAATGGCTCTAAAATATCATGTTACATGTTACAATGTTTCATTTGAGTTTCTTTTTGTTTCGTTTCACACACATAAATTTATTTACATTGGCTGAGTGTACACATTACTACTTCATTGGTTTGTGTGTTAACATATTGTGTGCACCACAGAGCATCTAAGCTATTTTTATTTCATCATCTTATGCCTTGTGCTGTACAGTTGGTCAAGTTTGCCATGCTACGTTTTTTAAAAATTTTCGGACAAAAGTAAGTTAATTATGACATAATTATTTATATGTTCTATAAATCTCGAATAGTTTTTTATTACTGCCGCTAGGTTTTGTTATGCTGTATTGCCAAATAATAATATTTCTCATAACACGTTAGGTTCCAAAAGTAATTAAAGGGATATAAAATTAGAAAAATGTTAATGCAAATATTTTTGCGATATAGCTGATTACAAATTAAATAAATATATAAAGTTAATTAAGCTGTAAAACGTAAAAAAATGGGAGAAATTTGTCAGCACTGTTTTAAAAACAAAACCGTGTCAGAATGTTTCGACAGTAGTGCTTGCAATACCTCATTAACGTTAAAAATTCGTTAAATTTAATTTATTTTATTGGTAAATGTCCTATCTAGTTTATTTATGACTAAATACATCCAACACATTCAATCTCTCATCAAATAATATATTATGAATTGTCGCTCTGAACGAAATTCAACATAAAGCGTGACATGATTAAGTGTGGCGTCTGTACAGAGAAACTTAATTTGTGGGAATTTCTTATGTTACGAGGTATTACTAAATACAGGTATTCTCCTTCTTAGTGTTATGAGAATTACAGCCCCTTTCGATTTCCCCTTGTAATAAGGAAGCTGTACCTTATCCCCCAGTACAACCCTTAGTGCAAATGAGTCTTTTCAAACCCACAATTTGAGGGGATTTTACCAACTTACTGATTTTATTTGACTCTCTTTGGTGTTGGTCGCATTTTCCTACGCCGCGGGAGAGGGGCTCCCCGGACGCCGGAGCGTGCTTCCTTCTTATTGCTTTTTCTTTGTTTCTTGTTTTGTTTTGCTTTTGTTTCTCTTCCTTTTTAGTTTGGGGTTTTTGACTTATTTTCATTTGAGGCTAAAATTAAGTACGGGGACTTATGCCCTTGCAAGCAGTCGTCAGATGGAAGCCATAGAATCCCCCCCCCCCACAATTTACTGGAAAATCTCCCACATGTTGACGGAATCGGGAGTACTATAGCTGCCTCCAGGAGTAAAGGGGGGGGGGGAGTATAATTATAAGTGTGTGTGTGTGAGGGGGGTGGGGGTACGATGTGTCTTAATACCTCTTTCCCCCTAACTCGGTATCCTAGCAATAAAAAAACCCCTACAAATAGAAGAGAAAAATATTTAAACAGACCTGTAAACGATCAATCAGGCTGAAAACCACCTACAGTTAATCCACCTTCATTATAGGGGCTGAGATTGGGCCCATCACCCCCGGGACTCGAAATTACAAAGGGAAGAATAGCCTCTTACACTGTAACCATCGGTCCTAGTAGTAAAGTTCAGGGCAGGGTCAAGTTCAAGTTGTCCTATGAAGGTGGATATAGAAACGAACCCTCTAGGACAAAACAATTCGGTGCTCGAAGGGGTCAGCCGCCACGCAGGCGGTGCGTCGAGTTTGAAGCGTTTGTTCAGAAAGCGCGTTATTATTTGCTAAGCCAAATAATGGTGTTTTTTCGGGCAAATCCCGACAAGGAGAAGTCGGCTTCAGCTAACATATGGAAGATACCGTACTCTCCCGGCCTCAACGCCTTTAGAAGGTTATGCCCATATATATCTTTTCACATTTTTACCGACTCTATCTTCACCACTTTATAGATTTATCTTTACCATGTTTAGGGCCGAGATGCCCCCCGTTGTTCTTGTAGGCTTAAAAATGAATTTACCCACGACGTGCCCCCTGCATTTAGGGAGAGTTGCGTTTTCTCCTGTCTGAGACAACCAAGTCGTCTCCACCAATCGAATTGGTACTTGTCCCTTTCACTAACCTCGCCATTTTCTCTCTCTGTTAGTTATAAGTCAATAATAATCATAATGATAATATTAACAATAATCAGCATAATATTAAATCATATAATTTAAAATATATATATATATATATATATATATATATATATATATATATATATATATATATATATATATATATATATATATATATATATATATATATAAATAATAATAAACATTATAACAATAATCTGTTTTTTACATTCAGCTCCTAATTTACGATTATCTTTTTCGCGTCGAAATCTAGTCTCTTAAGTATCACTTTTGCGAGGAATAAACACAAGGCTTTCACTATGTATTTGCCTTCTAGCGTTTCGTCACATTTCTTATGACAACATCAGGAAAACAAAACCATATAATTTGGAAAATTAAATTTCCCACTTGATTTTACATAATATATATGTACATAATAAGGGAATAGTGGGGAGAGTTCTCATGGGGAAGGATGGTGCATGCGTACTTAATGAGTATTTATACCTACAATAGAAAATGGATAACTTTACAATCTGACTTAGTCATATAAACCCCAGAGAATATGAAGATGCGTGCTATCGTGCCCCTGGACTTGACACCCCCCATCCTTCATACCTTTAGGAATTCAGGTGGTATTTTGTTACTTTTGGAAAATTTACGCTATGGGCGAGGTTTAAATCAATGTCATCAGACCCCAAGCCGAGATTTAAATTAATGTTATCCTACTCAAAACCAGGATTTGAATCACGTCATCGCACCAAAAACCGAAGTTTTATCAAGGGTGTCCCCCCAAAAAACTGGGATTTAAATCAACGTCATCCTACCACAAACCGGGATATAAATCAAAGTCATCGCACCCGAAAACTAGATTTAAATCAACGACTTTGAACCCCAAACCGGTATTTAGATAAAAGTCATCGTACCCAAAACCGGGATTTAAATCAATTTCATCGCACTCAACCTGAAATTTTAATCAACGCCATCGCACCCAAAAACAGTATTTATATCAACGTAATCATACCCAAAACCAGTAGTTAGATCAACGTTTTCGCTTCGAAAACCTGTATTTAAATTAACGTCTTCGCACTCAAAGCCGGTATTTAAATAAACGTCTTCGCACTCAAAATCTGTATTTAAATCAACGTCATTGCACCCAAAACTGGTAATTAGATCAACGTCCTCGCACTTAAAACCGGTATTTAAATCAACATCATCGCAGCCAAAACCGGATTTTCATATCAGAATGGTAAACTCTCGGTTAATGCAGTGGAGAGGCTCAAGCTCAATTTGGACGTAACGTCTCCATGAGGCTTAGAAATACGCTTCTGCCACAACAGATGAGATTAATGAAGTGTAGTTGATTAATGTTTGTTTAAATCGATTCCCATTCACTATTAGTGTCACTTGTATTGATTTCCCCGCTCTTTATCGAATCCTGTCGATTCTTTTTTCCCAATTTGTCAATTGAACTCTGATGGTTTCCATTTTCTCCCACAAAACAGCTATCCGTTAGCACGATTTTTGGTATTTGATTGGCTCTTAATGGATATAAGTTCCCCCTTTTGAGTCTTCTTCCTCATTCTACGAATTTGTTCCCTGATGGGGTTCCTGAAGGACCCATGAAAGCGGTCAGTACTCATCTAAACCAAAGCCTTGGGGTTGATAAGGCTCGTTATCGTGGTCTGAATCCATGATCCTATTTTAGGATTCCTGCCCCTTGTATTTATCCCTAGTCTCCTCTCGTCTCTCTGTCGCCATCAAATATATTCTCTCAAAGGTTGGTTAAATAAAGTTAATTTCTCGTATGAATTATTGGTACTCGTTTTTCAAAGGTTTCCATTCAATCTAATTTGCCTCCTCTGTTCTTTGACCGGTTCAATCCTCGTTAGCCATCTCTGCCCCATAGGGGATCACGCCTTTTCGGTCTGTGCTCCGAGAGTGTGGAACGCCATGACCCCTTTCATTCATCCCTACTTCTCCCTTCCTGCCTTCAAGAGTTCTTCGAAGACAAATCTCTTCTCTGCCGGTCGGTAGGCGTCTGTAAGGGTAAGTGCCCTTGAAGAGCGCTGTATAAAAGCCTATTTACTATTATATTCGCCTACTTGAAGCCTTTCCCTCGATTGTTTCACTAATCCTGGGATGTTGTGTTTCATCGAACTGTGGTGTCAGCCTCCTCCGGGTCGTCGCAGTTATCAGCAAAGAACATAAAAGTAATTTCCAAAAATTCCTAAGAAAATCTCCCCCCTTCCCCGTCTCAAATGGTCCCCTCTGTTCTGTTAACTGACTGAAATGCTTAACGTCATAACTCCCTTCATCCTCCTTTCGAGAAACACGCATTAATAGGCGTAAATTCAGATCGGAGAGAGAAGCGAAAATAAAGCTTAAAAGAAATACAAAAGTGGCATAAAAGTATTGAGAGGAAAAGGGAAATTGACGTTGATCAACTGAGCATGGTGAAAAGTGGAAGAGAAGGAAGACAGTCGGGTGAAAGTGAGAAAGAACCACAACATTGCGGCGCCTGCTTGTCAAAGGTTGGGAACCAGAAACCAAAATTCAAAGTTCTAAATTCACACAAATGAGTAAATGTAATCAAATATAAGAACTTAGAACCCACTCATATCAGAGAATTGACCCTCCATCCTTGACAAAAGTGTTGGAAGAAGCCCAAATAAAGCTCACTTCCCATCACAACTCCAAGTTTAGTCATGCATACACACGATCATATGAACTGGATCGTAACAATTACCTTAAATCGACTAATCAAGTTTTAATGATACGAACACTTTGTATCTTGATTTCCACTCCAAGAGATCCAATTCGCTCCGTCTTCAGTTACCGCTTCATTATATTTTAATTACATATTTTACCCACTTCAGTCCTGATATGGGTAATTTTACCCCAAATGCAAGGTAATTATGACAAGATTTCGGAGAATTTTTTCTTTCAAAAAATTCCGCCCACAATTTCTTGTAAATAAACAAGTTATTGGTGGTGTTGTGAGACACAGGTATATACAGATGCAGGAGAACAAAAAGGGGGAAAGACACGAAGCGGATAGACTACCATAATAAATAAGAAACAAACAAAAAGAAAGAAAACGAAAACATCCATCGAATTAAAGATGATGAACGCGACCAGGGGAGAAGGACGTAACCAACATGAATTTGAGTAAAAAGATTTACGGGCAAATTAAAAGACGTAAACAAGCAAATGGGAGTTTATGAATCGAGTGATGAGATGAATGATTTCAAGTATGCTGGTTTTAGTCCTCAGATCAAACTATGTGGCTTCTCAAGCGGACGTCAGCTAGGGCAAGCCCTTAGTAAATAGTGTCAGCTTATGAAGGAATCCGGACGGAGATTCGAACTGCCGACCCAGGGATTGCCGGGCAAACACGCTAACCACTATACTAGCCGGGAGACTCTTGTGACAATTGCCGTTCCCAAAGCTCAACTTCAGCAAAAAGCCTTCAATAAATGAATTAGGTTTAGTCGCGAATGTGGCACTCTCTTTAGGGTGCCATCGGTTTATAATATTTTGTTCCTGTTTTTGTGCTGGAAGACAATAGAAGAAGGCTCTTGATTGAGAGGCGACACACACTCGTCAGCGAGGACTTAAGGTCACTACCGGAGAGAATGAATGGAGAGAGAGAGAGAGAGAGAGTGCTTTTACGACTCATATGAAGTCCTTCCTTGCTTCTAAGTCAAAGGCTGCTTTCAACTGAGTCATTTGACTCGCGTTAGTATCTCCTTGCCTTTTTAGTCGCGTGGTTGCGACTCCATAAGTTACTATGTTATCGGTCGGATGGTAACCCTTTTTCTTTTCATTGAGTTTTTTTGGCAATAACATCGTAACTATCCAGCCGATTCTAACGAAATTTGACAAACTTTTTTTGTTTTACATTCTCTTTCGATTGATATAATTGTTAAGGACCTTCCAAGGTTAGGCAGGGAATTATTAAAAGAAAACTAACTATGGGTCTGATTGTTGAAAGTTTTGAAGGTCGTAAGGTCAGATGATATGTTTGTTAATTAATAATACGTTTGTTAAATCTCTTTTTTTTCAAATTATTGAGAGCACGTGACTTAGATCTGTTGACCTTGTTAGGTTTAATTCAAGTGTTTAGTTATGCCAGCCCTAAAAACAAAATTTTGACTCTATTCAGTATTTTTCCAGTTCAGTTTTGTTTTCCATTATTTCCATAAAAGCTTCCATTGCATCAAGCAACTAATAAAAGCGTTTTAGTACTATGCCACCAGTACTTACCCAACCCAACATTATTGCAATAAGAACTATTCTCATTTAGCGAATTATCAAATCGTCTGTCAAACCAAATTGACTGTTTTTAGCCCAACGTCCATTGTCTCATTTTGAAGAGTTTGCAACAAAACACTTCACTCCTTCGGACTTGGAGCCATATGTGTACACTGTACATCGGCACGGCTCGGGCGTGATAAAATGTATGTTTCAAGAAATATTAACATAATATCCAGGTGCTGTGGAAGCTTTGGGAGCAGAGGCGTGGCGATAAACGTTCAGAGATGGCATCTTTCATAACGGCATCCTGTGCAGAACCATGTCTGCTACCGGCCTGAGAGTTATTCAACCTTTCGAAGGAGTTTTCTAGCCCCAAACCCAAAAGGTTTAGACCTTGATCGAAGCCTCTCGGCAGTATAGGCAAAATCGAGATCGTTCGCGTACAAAATAAGCCTGGGGATAGAAGAAGATGAACTGCGTGCACAAGAGCACCATGCAATGGCTACGACGGAAAACGAGTGGCATATCCTTGGAATCTCCCAGACTGTCATCTATAGAGGAAGTGTGGAAATGCCAGTCGTCATACGGAGACCGCTGAAGGTCACGGAACGAAGAATGTCCATGGTGCCAGTACAAGAGACTCTAAGGCTACCAATATGAGCTTCCCAGGTGAAGTGTTAGTCGAAAACACGACCTCAATGGTAAAGCAGTATCAAACGTGTAGGTACGGTGGTAAAACTTTACCAAGAGTGCAGATCGGTGGTAAAAAAAAACTACAAAGTTATTCGTTCACAAGGCCTATAATGAAGTCAGAGTAGCCGTTTTCATCATTTAGTATACCAACTACCAATACCACTTTCCTATACCACCTACCTATACCACCTATATCACCTATCTATACTACCTAGCTACTATATTTTTTCCATCTTAGGCACAGTTGTTCTTTTTCTATAATTTTATCATAATTGAACTAGCATTCGCGCATACGCCCCATGGCGTAGTTTTACTCATCCGCAGCCTAGCGTGTATTGGGAAAGGGGGACTCGATCCACCATACTGGTCTCTGCCTTGCGACCGGTGCCTTCCGCACGTTCCCCAATGGTTGCCTAATGGTCGATGCTGGGGAGATGCCACTCGCTCTGCGCCGAGCAGAGTGCATTCTTCGTCTGTCCCCGCAAGCCAGGCGCCTCCCTCAGTCGCCAACATCTTTTACTGCATCCGCAGCTGATCTCGACGCTGCCTATGCCGCCGAGAGACGCCAGTCATACCCTAAGCCCTTTGGGTTTAGGGCTAGGAAACTCATTCGAGAGCTAGGTATAGCTCTCGGGCCGGTGGCGCCTCTGGTTCTGCCCAGGACGCCACCCTTGAAGATTTTAACTTCGACTATCTGTCGCCACGCATCAGCTCCGAAAGCTTCCAGTGCCGGGAGTATTATGTTGGACCTTTGTAAAGCACACTTCGTGTCATACTGGATCCGTACCAATGTACACAGATGGCTCCAATTTTGAAGAAGTGGTCGGCTTCCACGTTATATCCTCTCTGTTTTAAATTAGCAGGAGGAGGCTGGCCTCCTCCAAGAAGTCAAATAGTTGTCGGTCGCATGCCAGGTGGGAAGCTCCCCCCCCCCCCTACTCCCCCGGTACTGAAGCGTGCTTCCTTCTTCTTCTATCTGCCGTCCGGGCTGCTTGACAAAGAAGATGAGAGAGCGGTGACTGTTCCCGTGTAACACCCCCTCCCATCCCCTTCCATGATTCGGCGGTTTCAGGTCGCTTTCTGTCTTCGAATTGGACAAACTCGTGGGACGACTGCGTGGTCGCCAAGACCTGTGTTCGGCCCTATTCTTGTTCAATGACTCAGTCTGGGGGATCTTCGCGAAAGTAACCTCTCTCGATATTGGGATAATCGGGGTTGCTCCCGCTTGTCAAGATCTTGTAGTCGGGACGAGTTCGTGCACACAGACTTCTGGACTATTTGACTTCTTGGAGGAGGCCAGCCTTCTCCAAGAAGTCAAATAGTTGTCGGTCGCATGCCCCGTGGGAAGCGCCCTCCCTTCCCGGTACTGAAGCGTGCTTCCTTTTTCCTCTCCCTGCCTTTGTTTTTTTGTAGACATTTTAAAGTAGCCTAGTACTAGACTGAATTTTTTATTGTGGTAATTTATACCTTTGGTGGCAATTGCTAGATGGGCTTACTAAAAAAATAAAACTCAGCGACCTCCATTCTTGGTACGTTTTTACCACAGACTCTTGGTAGGCCTTTACCAACCGGCCTGCACTCAATGGTTGTGGGTCGGATTGAGCATCCATGGACAGAGCCGCGTAGTTAACCCGCCTGGCTCACTCTTACAGCAGGTACCTCTTTGGATACACGAATGTCATTCTGATCTTTACGTGAATTTCATTATGACAGGTGTGGGCTTAAGGGTCGTTACCCCCTCCATTCGATTCTAAATGTCCATAACAATTATCAACATACATCGTACTTCCTAAACTTCAGCAAAAACTGAAATCATCTCATCTAAGACTAACTAAAACAATAAAAAAATAACTAAACTTTGAAATAAAAGATAAATAATGAATTGTTTACATTTTAAATCTCTTCATTTAAACATTAATACGGAGATTTTTGCCACATTTGCCCTCTACGTTATTTTTACTCCTGTCTATTTATGAAGAAGAATTTTGTTTACAAATGAGTATCCCTGCCCTTCCTTGTTTACATAATCACAACTCTGTATTGCATAGAGTTCATAAAGCATATTAAAGATAGGCCAAACCCGTACACAATGAGTTCACTATGTTACTTAATGCGTTTCTCGTACGTTTCTTATCAACTAAACGATTAGGAGGTTCTACGTCATTTAGCAGAGGCCTCCCTTCTCAAAATGGGAGCGTTTTATTAAAAAAAAAAACCCCGACCGATACGAGGATTTCATAATAGATTTTCAGTACCGTAAACATAAGCTATAGAACACATAAATACTGTAGCTATCAATTCTTATTTGATTTTAACTTTGAAGTGCCAAAAAATTGTCAAAACTTAGGATTAAATTTGTCATTCATTCATAAAAGGATTTGAAATCATTCTTGTTAAGGCTCTAAATTGCCTGTCGTACTGTATTACGGAAGAGTTGGGCCTATCTACTAAAATTGCAGGAATCTCCCTCTGGCCTACACTGGTTTATTTCGCGTATAGGCCTTTAACGGTTGAGAGAACCCATTTCTCTGAATATTTTTCAACTTATGCAATTTTCTGTCAGTCTTTGGTATATATTTTTTAAGTTCAAATCTACATATTGTTGTTAGATTTTTCTTTGCATCGTCGTTTATTAAGTGAAGTCCAATACAAGGAGTAACAAGGAAAGAAGGTACCCTAGAAGACCTTACTGTCCATTCAAAGAGGGTACCTTTGGACTAGCAGTCGAGCGGGCACATCTCTGCTCAAATGCTTTACTTCCTTTCACGGCCATTTTTCAAGACCCTGTCTAGTCTTGACTTGAACTGGTTAACAGATTCACTGTTGACAACTTCCACTGGAAGTGCGTTCCAACTACCGCAGATACTGTACGTGAAAGATTTTCCACACAAATCGCGGTGTAACGCTTCAGTTCAAGTTTAAAGCCGTGATTTCTTGTTCTGCTCTCAACAAGTGTAAAAATATCCCTGTAGTCAACATTGTCGAACCCTCAAAGTATTTTGAAAACTTCGATGAGCTGACTACGCAGTCTACGGGTTTCCAACGAGAACAGATCTAATTCCCTTAATCTATCTTCATAACTTTTATGTCTGATAGAGGGAATCAGTTTGGTTGCCCTGGCTTGCACGCGTTCCAATCTCGCGATATCCTTTCGAAATGAAGGACTCCAAAATTGTACGGCATACTCCAGGTGCGGTCGGACAAGTGAGTTGTACAAACACAGTACAATCTCCTGGTTCCGATATCCAAACTGGTGCTTTATATAGCCTAGCATCCTTTGTGCCTTTTACCCCGCCTCAATGCACTGTTTCGAGAACTTGAGGGCACTACTGATTGTTACACCCAAGTCCTTCTCAGTGTCGGTGGATTCAATAGCAGTGCACTTAAGGATATACTGAGATTGGGGGTTTCTGTGGCCGATATGCATCACTTTGAATTTCCACACGTTAAAAGGCATTTGCCACGTGTTAGACCACTCCATAATCTTCCGAAGACCTTCCTGTAGGTGGGCAGTATTTCCATCCTTTGCAACGCTTATACCAAGCTTGGTATCGTCGGCAAATTTGGAAATCTTCGGCAACCATGTCACCGTCCATGTCGTTGACGTAGATGATGAATAGTAGTGGTCCCAGGACAGAACCTTGCGGCACCCCGCTAGTAACGGGCACCCATTCAGAAGCCACTTAGCCAGTTCTCAATCCAGCCGGCTACTTTTCCGTCTATGCCCAGCGCTCGCCCTTCCCGGAGAAGGCGGCGGTGTGGTACCTTATTAAAGGCTTTCTGAAAGTCTAAGTACACCACATCCACCGCCTTGTCCCAATCGTGCTCACTGAAGACAAAGTGGAAGATTTCCACAAGGTTCGTCAGGCATGACCGTTGCCTTCGGAAGACGTGCTGGGAACTCCTCAGTAGCAGGTTCGACTCTAAATGCGACGTCATTTTTCTCACCATGATGCTTTCCATGAGTTTACCGACTATCGAAGTCATACTGATAGATCGGTAGTTTGACGGTTGGCTACGGTCTCCTTTCTTGAAGATAGGAGTCACCTCCGCTTCACGCCAGTCTCTAGGAACGCATTCGGTCCGGTTTGACATGTTGAAGATTGCGCTCAGGTGTCGTGACACTTGATCGCGCACTTCTTTTAACATTTTAGGTAGAAACCCATCCGGGCAAGGTGACTTATTCGTCATTAGGTCACTGATCTTCTTTTTTATTTCCCCATCGGTGAAGTTCATATCCTCCAGCTTTTCCCCCGAGTAGGAATACATTGGCTTGGGGATGGGACCACACGCTTCAGTAAACACTGAAGAGAAGTAGTGGTTGAGGAGGTTAGCATTTTCTGCATCTAAGTGCTTTAATGCCCCCTCCTCATTTCTCACAGGGCCAATCGTTCAACGGATTGGTTTACGGCTGTTTACATATCCAAAAAACTCCTTGGGATTCTCTTTACAGAATCTCGCCACTCGGAGTTCCTCAGACCGCTGAGCAGCCCTTATGCTGGACTTCACTCTCCTGGCTAGCCTCCGGTATTCGTCAAAGTCACCTGAGATCTTCGATTGCCGGTACGTAGTTCTCTTCTCCCTAAGCAGTTGGCCGATTTCTCGATTAAACCACTTTGGTTGAACAGAAGACCGACGGGGACATTTCAGAGGGATGAAACGCGATTGAAGACTCATGAATGTGGTTTTGAAACTGTTCCACGAGTCTTCAACAGCATCGCACACTTCTAGCCTCGCGTCAGTCAGCCCAGCAAGAAGACCTGCAAAGTCTGCTCTTTTCAAATCGAGTTTCCTCGATTTCCTAGTTGCAGGCCCTGCCTTCGGGACTTTGACTACAAATCTCATTAGTCAACCCAGACTCATTCTGCATTATCATCTGTTGATCTAGATGTATTTATCTAAAATTCCAATTGGCTGGTATATCGAGTTTTTGTGTCCAGTAAGTCGGCATCTAATTGGTTTGTCATCATGATTTATTTCATCCCCCCCAAGATTTATTTTCAGATGAAGTCTGCTGTTGATATAAAATTATAAAGTGGTGTTTGGACTTATAGGTTGTCTTTTCTGTGTTCAATATCACTTTCGAATACCACGTTGAAGAATCCGCATATATCTTGATACATTTGTTTTAGCAATCAATTTAGTTTTCTAAATATTTCTTCAAGACAGGAATTTAATTTAGCAATATAGTATGTGTCTCCATGCTTTACATAGTTTAAAGATTTCTGGGTCTTCTTGTAATCTGATTTAGGAGTTAAAATATATGTAGAGGTATTATATGATGTTGTATTTTTCTATTGAGACAAAGGGTTTTTGATTGTCCACAAAAGAGTTAATCAGATCTTTTATTTTGTTTTTTCTCAACGAGATGGTTGATGGTATGAAGGTGCTGACATTGCAATCTATAGATAATGACGGTAAATGAAATTTAGGTAGTTCTTAAGATTAATTTAGTCTTTTCTCTTGTATAACAGAATTATTAAGGAACTGAGCCAGTTTGGGCTAAGCCTTATTTAAGATACTAAGTAATGTTAAAGATATCGTTCCTTGTTCTCGTGCCTTTCTTCTATATTTCTCTTATTGTCAAATATCATAACATAACATGATTCAACGGATGACAAAGGCCACAAGAACTTATCAGAGGTCATCTACGTCACCCCTCCCCCAATAAACTGAATCCAGAAAAATGTGTATCACTATCATGGCGTGTCGAAAACTAAATCATGCAGCTACAATACACATATATATATATATATATAATATATACACAAATTGATATTACAATATCTAATTTTCCCCAATACAACTTGAAAACCATCATAAACTACCCTTCCCATATACTCATTAACTTACGCTTGAAAACATTTAAATTTGGACTGCTTATTGGCTCCTGTGGTAAACCATTCCAGTAATCATCCACTCTGCAAGTGAAAAAAAAATTCTTCTCACATCTAACCTACACTTGTTTTTTTGTTTTTTTATTATCAAGTGGTGGCTCCCAGTCACATTATTACCTTCCAACAAAAAAAATGGCTAAAATCCAACTTATCTACACCAGAACAAATTTTAAAAGGCACAATCATATCCTGTATCACACACCATCTTTCAAAAGAGACCATATTCAATACACTCAGTCAATCTATATATATATATATATATATATATATATATATATATATATATATATATATATATATATATATATATATATATATATATTAAGGTGTTTCAAGGAAGGTATTTTTGTTCCCCCTCCCCCAATGCACTGACTCTAGCAGGTTGATATCGTGTCTAAAGTGTAGGGACGATGCTTTGTCTCTCAGGGCACTAAATATATTAGCTAAACTAAGAGGTCCAGTTTCCATTTGTCTCGCACACCTAAACTGTCCTACATTCACCCACAATTCACCTTCAATCGCTTAACTTGCTCCAAACCATAGACCAGGGGCGGGCAACCTTTTCAGAGTGAGGGCCAGATAAGACTTTTGGGAGCAGACCGCGGGCCGGAGAGACAAACAAAACCATCAAATTGACCAATATATATATATATATATATATATATATATATATATATATATATATATATATATGAAAATTTTGTTGAAGACCATGGTATATTTCGCCTTAGTCAATTTACTTTGTCAATTTTCTATTTTTCTAATTGTCTTTTTTATTCCATCTTGTAGATGGTAGATCACTTGTCCTGTATTCATCACTTTTAAATGAATGTGTTTGGTAAAAAACAAACTAAATTTCTGAGCTTTCGATCTAATTCGATCATCTTCGGAGCGTCTTTATGTATTCTTTGGCTCCGAAGATGATCGAATAAGATCGAAAGCTCAGCAATTTAGTTAATTTTTTTACCAAACCCATTCATTTAAAAGAGAGATGAATACAGGACAAGTTATCTACCATCTACAAGATGGAATAAAAAAGACAGTTAGAAGAATAGAAAGTTGGCAAAGGAAATTGACTAAGGCGAAATATAGCATGGTCTTCAACAAAATTTGCATTCAAGAAAGAATGCTACTCATCTACACTAATATATATATATATATATATATATATATATATATATATATATATATATATATATATATATATATATATATATATATATATATATATATATTAATATTGTAGGGGAATCGATATCCCACAGTCAGAACTGAGGCCCTGTTCCTTAACCACAACGTCCTGGCATTTTTGGCGGCGTAGCCTGACCACTTACCTCCTCCCCCCCTCTCTCCCCTCGCCTCGAGGAGAACCAGAAAGGCCGCCCAAAACCACATAATGCTCTAATCATCACATGCCGGCCCCGGTGAGCCTAACATTGGTTAAAAACAGCAAGATTTCCCCTAAGAGTATGTATTTAATTTCACTTCACATGCGAAATTAGAGGAGCGACAACCAAATGCCAGAAGGTGCCGTTAGGGCTAGGGGCAAGAATGCTCTGAGAAAAACCGTTAGAGTAGAAGACTTAATTCCGCCGTCCTCATCTCCCCCCTTCCTTTCCCCAGTGGGGTGGCGAAGTATATAATCAAATAACTGAAGAAGAACGAGGGTAGACCGCGAGAGTCATCGAGACAGCGAAGTCCGGCGAGTGCCCGGCAACCCTACGAAAGGAATTTAGAAGAAGCTCATCCTCGACCCAGTTCCTGGTGGTCACACCAAACTTTAAGTTAACTTGATTTGAGAAACAAGTTTAACTACAAGGGGCGGTCAATAAGTTTTGCAATTCGGATATAAGGAAAAGTGTTTTATTATTTTACAATATAACCACCCACGACTTCAATGCACTTGCGCCACTTGTCCCTGAGGCTTCGAATTCCCGACTGCTGTTCAATCCACTCCTGGACGGCGTCCACGCAGTGCAGCCTTGAGCTGGCGGAATAAAAAGTAGTCACTGGAGACCAGTTCTGGACTATGGGGGGAATGGTTGAGCTCCTTGAATCCGCACTCGCGCACGGCAGCTTGTGCAACTCTGGCCTTGTGGACTTTGACGACGTTGAAGTCGCTCATGGGGCGTGAGGTTTCTAGGGACCCAACGGGCAGAGACCTTGGTCATGGCCAAATTGTCGTGGATGATGTTGATAACACTTCCATGTGATATTCCAAGTTCTCACTCGATTTCTTCGACCTTCACCCGTCGATTTTCGAGGATCATCCTCTCCACACGGGCCGCATTGTCCTCGTTGGTCACGTCTGACGGGCGTCCTGGACGGGGGTCATCTTTAAGGGACTCACGACCAGGGTGGAACTCCCTATTCCAGCGAGCAATGGTTGCATAGGAAGGGACGGTGTCGGTGTACACTGCAATCATGCCTTCATGGATCTCTTTTGCATTCTTGCCTTCCTTGGTCAAAAATATGATCACTGCGTGGTGCTCAACCTTCTCTATTGTTGAAAAATTTGTGACTGACGATTTGCGATCAGCTACTGCTTCTTAAATATACGAGGCAGGAGCGTGCGGCTGCAGGTCTTGACTCGTCATAACTTGTCCTAACACTCCCACAAACAGCCATCCCCCTTCCTCTGTTTTGCCCTACCGATTCGCAAAACTTATTGACCGCCCCTCGTATTTCTCGTCAGAGAAGCCCCTATCCTGGTGTACTGCAAAACCCAGAGATAGTCCTCGCCATTGAGGAAGACCCCGAAGTGAACTCCCTCTAGCTCCTCCCTTTGTCAAAGGATTCACTCGTTGGCTCATCGCTCGTCAGTGAGAATTATTCCCAGATTAACCCGAAGAGTGGAAGAAGCATAATTTCCCCGTCCCGTTACTGAAATCATTTCTCCAAGAATACGTGCTTAACTCCATCCGCCACACGCTCCGAATTCCTATGTTGCTTTAAAGCATTCCCCCTTCAGACAACATTTGGAACGGCAGGTCCACGCACCTACCCGGAAACAACATTCTTGAGACGACATAAAATTGAGGCCAAGGTCAGTCTCAAACCCGATTCTCGTGTGAATCCTTAAAGATATTTAAATCCCATTATCTGTTTCGTTGAAGGTCGATTTGCGTTCAATATTAAAGTGATCTTTGGGTCAACCATTACTATATATTCAATTGTGTAATTTAGGTAGCCTCACTTAAATTTGTTTAATTCATTACTGGGTAGTTTGTTTGTTAAATTTCATTTTGGTTCATGTTGCAATTAAAGTCTATTTTCTTATAAGCATTTAATTCAATCCTCGAAACGCTGAGCATGGCACTAGAAACCCTCAAAGATAAAAAAATCAACGCAATAATAATAATAATAATAATTAAATATAGCACTCTTAGAGAGAAAACTTAATCACGGAGTTTTGAAGTACGTAACAAACCTATACGTACGAACACCATCACTCGGTCCTTCCTATACCACGATATATATATATATATATATATATATATATATATATATATATATATATATATATATATATATATATATATATATATATATAATACAATACATTATAAATTTATTTTATTGAAAACAAACATACAAATCAGTGAGGCGGCTGTTGCTGCTTGCCATGATGAAGTGTTTCAATGTCCGACTCGATGGATGAGGTAGGCAACAGAAGAATGTCATTGTGGTGGCAGTCCAAGAAGAGCTGTTCGCAACAGTAGGTGCTGCCAAACGTGGCCACGATGCGTTGAACATGCATAATGTATTTTGGAAAATTGCTAGAAAGGAAGACGAGGTCGCGGAGGACGGATAGCGGAGCAGAGGTGTGGATCGCAGAGTGAGGCGCAGTTGCCAAACCGTATCTGCCTGTGTAGCAGCCGCACAGAATGGTATGCTCGCACCCATATATAAGTAAGGATTCATTGCAGCGGAAAATGTCATAAGCATTTTTCGTTCAGAATCGCCTCCTCTACAACTTTGGTATGTATGAAACTTTTCGTATTTGTGAGGGAAATGCATTTTTTGTCTCATATTTTACTCATTTCCATTGTCAGACATAAGACTCATTCCCCTCTCCTTCTATTAGTCTACATAGACAGATGCTGTTTAGCAGAATTTATTTATTATTTTTTTTATTTATTTATTTATTTATTTTTATTTTTTTTTGGGGGGGGGGGCGCAGGCTGGATTGCAATATTAATGACGAGCAAGGTGGCGAGCCAGACGCTAGGCCTTCGCGGGCTGGAGATTGTCTGCCCCTGCCCTAAACAATCCCTACCCCTCCTAACTATCATACTTTTGACTGACTATCTTCCCCTTTGCTCTACTTCTAGCTAATACAAGTGGGCTAAACCCCACATGTTCTAGAACTATCTGTACTTACCTCTGACACATCTACTTGGCCTACGCCATATCTACCTTGTTCCCAGACTTAAGCCAGAGCACTATCTTCCCTCCTGAGGTCAGAAACTAGTCCCTCCAGCCTACATATCCCATCTAAATCTAGAGCTCTCATCCTCTCTAAATCCACATATAACACATGTATTCTTCTCCTCTGTCATGCCACAAAAATTGAAATCACACATTCATGTTAACTGTCAATACCGAACTTAACCTGGTCATCCTTTCTCTCAGCAACAACTCATTGCATTCAGCCATTTCGCACAAAACAAATGTAAAGAGAAAAACTAATTCAAACAAAATAAAAAAGCAGACCTTAAATCCTTTTTTCGCAATTCCAATCAAAATGAACAGACACAACTTATCAAAATCCTTTAATTATAAACCAATCAGGAAAAATGAGAAATAACATTGTTAGAGTAGAGTCCACGAATTCTGCATTTCACGTAGACAATATAATTTATCTTATATTTACTTGTAAAATTATTCAATGACGGGATTTATGTTTTGTAATGTATTTCTCCAATAACGGCCTAGAAAGTAGTACTTATATGCTAAGAATAGAGCTAATAGGGTGTATTGAGAGGAGCGTGAGAAATAGGAGTGCTAATATAATTCTAAAACGGTGCAATTTTAGTCACCGTACTATTGGATGGATATTGGTTTGCTTGAGTCTGTGCAAAAGGATGACAAAGGTGATTCATGGGTTGAGGAGCTTACCTTATGATGAAAGGCTTAGGAGACTAAATCTACATACGTTAGAAAGGAGAAGAGTTCGAGCTGGACTGGATATAGAAGTCTTCAAGTGGGTAAAAGGTTATAAGAGGGTAGAAATAAGTAAGGTTCTTATTTCTAGCGAACAGGAGAAACACATAGCAATAAGTTTAAGCTAGACAAGTTTAGGTTTAGCAAAGAGATTGGTAGAAATTGGTATACAAATCGAGTGGTAGATGAATGGAATAGGCTCACTAATTATGTGATGATAGAAGGGTCCTCCTTCGGGAGTTTTAAAGATAGAATGACTAGATTTATTGATGAGGATGCTAGTTGGAACTGAACTTGGTGACGGGAACAGGAGCTGCCTCCTATAGGCTAATGATTAGCCCTTTGAAGACTCCTTCTATTCTTATATTCTAGAATTGATATGATTAGCTATATTATTAGTAGGGGAGATTTGGGAAGTAATTACGTATTTGGCCGCTATGGGTTATAAAACCACCATTTAGGAAATGAAAATGCTTAAATGGTAGAAAATGTCTGGATCTAGTTTATCTTTTGTATCTGTCAGTGTGGAGATCATATTGAGAGTCGTTATACTTTTTATGGAAGATAAAAATGCAAAGAGCAATATATTCGTCATTGTTTATTGTAAGAGTTTCGAGGATTAGTACTGCATCACTGGCAAGGAAAAGGATTTATGGAGTGTATCTTCATGAAGTGAATGCTCGTAAATGCCATCTACGCTTTTAAAAAACAAACATTTTTTTCTGGAAGAAATTATTGGATAACCATCTTTTGAAAGCAGCTTTTGAATCAAATCCTTGCCAAAGTAAGAGAGATTTGTTGCATAAACTGAAATTTTCCTGTTCAACCGTTCAAGAACATTACTGAAGACGTTTATTGGCAGCAAATGACCCTGTAAGCGAAGCATTACATCGATAGTGGCCAGCTTTGATGAACATAAAAAAGTGTTGTTCTCCAGCATGACAAAGCCAGGAAAATATAAGATTGTTAGGAGGGGATATTCTTCTACAGCTGACATACTCACCAGATTTATCCGTTACTGAATATCGTTTATTTTTGATTACGAGAACATTTCATAAGTGGCAGAAACACCAGAGAGCCCTACAAAGGCTAAGATCGAATCGCTCAACATCGTGAGCAGAAAAATCTGGAGGAAAATCGACAACCTTCCTCCGACCTTTGCAGAGAAAACCATCACAAGAGTAAACACTCCTCTTAACTCTAGATTCCCTAGTGGAAGAAGTCAATAGGAAATAGTGGAAACACCATTGTACACAATTATACAACGAATTCGGAACAGTAAGCATCTCTCTATGAGCTCTATCAAAACATGACACTCCCTAACCAAACATGACAAAAACAACCTCATAATTCCCCAAGAAAGTTTTACAGAGATTGGTCGGTTCACTCGACAACTTTACAGAAGTTTCTACCACATACCAATAGAGCAACAAGTACGGAATGGAATAGTAAAGGATAAATATAGGTCGTGGTTTGGATTCCACGTTAATCAGTAGACCCAAACAAAATGGAACTTTTCCATTCTATCCTTCCATCAACAGCTAAAACTGAGAGTCTCATAATATCAACTTCTTCTCTCCTACTATATTTTCCTTTTTACTCTTTTTCATATCCATCTCCTTATATCCCCGCTCTTTGGCCCTGTCGTTCCTTCTCCCTACGGCCGGCGGGGAAGGGGTCAATGGGTAGTTATCTCGCCCCCTCCTGTCCCATTAGGGGCATGATGCGGGGTGGGGCCCCTGCGGCCGATTCATCTATATCTTCCACACCAAAAAACCCCCAAAGATATTGCTAAAAATGGTCTCTCAAACGTTTTTTTGCGAAAGAGAAAATTTAAACCGAGAATTAAAAAATTGTTATCCCTTTGGGCTGCAGTTATTGATAATGATTGCATTATTAATAAAAAGGTTAATTAACCTTCAATGGAATTTGTTTTTGTCTCCTTTTTTGATAAGACGTAATCACTTTCCGAGACCCTGATATTTTGAATGATCGAGAATCCTAGTATTTTCTTTCTCTTTCGTCACTGTTGCTTTAATTAATCCTTTCATGTTTTAGACATGCAATAGGAAAAAATATATCACCTTGAATCCTTAACAATTTTTATATAAAATAAGAAATGATCCACTCTCGAGTGTTTGTGGGAAAATGAAAACTCGCGTTAGGGGCGTTATATACGGTCTGAGAACGTTCATAACCCAATGGGTTAGAAAAAAAAATTCTGAATGGATATCCTCTTGCTTGCTAGGATTTTTTTCTTCTATAAAAAATGTTCTGGTGTAATGGTAGAATTTAAAAATATTGTTTGTGTAATGCTAAGGGGAGCACTTGCTTTTGTATCGATATATTTGTATTTCTTAGTCCTTCCATTTCTTATCTTTCTCGAGAGATTCATTTGTAGCCCTAAAGGCAGAGCCGGTTTAACCTAGTAGCACATATAGCACGTGATACGGGCTCCGCGCTTCAGGGGGCCCCACAGGGATGTAAAAAATTAGTAATAAATAGGTTTCTCCCCTTAATCACAGAAAGCCGAGACAAAATAATTATTCACCTTCCTGATTTTTATATTATTATTATATATGATATCACTGTAGGAGAATAGCATAATGCTCCCAAGTTTTGCCCACCTCCCTTCCGGGCGGAGCGCTTATCAACCCTTTCCCTTCCGGCCCAATATCTGTTGATCTTCAGCCGGAAGAAACTGCCGGCCATTTCAGCTAAACACTGAGTTCCTTCCCGGACTGTTTATCGATAAATGGGAGCCCATCTTTGCTTCCGATAGTTGCCGGAAGTTTATAAAGGACGAAATGGAGTAGCTTGACATCTAATCTACTTCCGGTGCCCTGAGAACCTCTCCTGAGTTTCGAGTATAAAAGACGAATTCTATAAACCCTCAGTAGTAGAGCTTGCACAGCATCTGGCGGGGCAAGAATTACCATCTATCGGTGTAGTGAAGTCTTCAGAGACGAGATCGGTCTCAGTTAGGGAGGCTCCTTACCCCGTTGGTCTGCAAGTCAGTGCGGACCCAAGCTCATACTCACGTGTAAGAGCCAAAGCGACAAACAGCCTCACTCTGGTTCCCTAAGCGAGAAAACTGCATCCTGGCTTTTCTCTGTGACCCTACACGTTAATAGGTCACTTCACCCCCACCCTCACAGAGGCACCCAAGATTCTTGGGAGTTCACGAGCGTGGGGCCCTCTGTAACAAGAAGCTCCTGTCACCGTCTTCTTCCAGCAAGAATCGTGACGGAATTGTGGGATCAGGTTGGTCCCTGAAGAACCTACCTCATCGTCTCCACCCCTTACCTCACCACCTTCACTCACCAGCGCCACCCGAACATCAGGTTCCAAGGTAACCCTTCCCTTTCACATTCCCCGACTTCACTGCGAAGCTTACCAGCATTACAAGTGTATAGGGATTTGTGTGGTGAATAGTAATTTTCAAGCCAAGTGAGATATCCGAGATTCACTTATTAATTTATCTCTCAAAGCACATTATTTGTATATATATATTTTCTTGTTTAGTGTTCATTAAAACTGTATTTTCATATTGTTGTGTATCTAACTTCCTTTGGGTCGCTAGCTGGCAAAGTTTATTCCAATCCCTCCGTAGTCAACCTCTAAGCACTCTGAGTCAATAAACCCATTCAGGACATGTGCTGAACGAAGTATATGGAGTAGTACGATGACTCCTCCGCATTTGGGATAATAGGATAATAGGATATATATATATATATATATATATATATATATATATATATATATATATATATATATATATATATATATATATATAAGAGTCTGGGAAAACTCCAACCACCCCTCAGCCTATTCCTCGACATATAGTATATATATTATATCATATTTAATCGTAGTTTCATTAGGTGTACGGTTTGTTTCGAACCCGTCAGTTTTGAAATTCCCCCTTTTCTAATTGCCAAGCGCCCAAGGTTAGATAAAACAAATAATTAGACATTTTAAATTTTGTTATTGAAATAAGAATTGACCCCGTGTCCTTTTAATTTTGTTTCTTTTTTGTATTGTCGGTATACAATATAAAAGGGTTAGGTCATCCTCAATAACCCGTGCTGGTAGCATCTCACCCAGCATAGTAACTATTTGTATTTTCGTAATTTTTTTAATTATTATTGTGTATATTATTTGTCACCGCCGTATAATCTGGGTTAGGTCGTAACGCTCTTTCGTGAATTAGTGGATCCGACAGCGTATCCAAGATGTCTTCCTCCTCATTTGAGATGTTCCATGAACAGGGACAAGTTTTGGATCTTTCGGGCAAGGAATTGATCGAATACGTTCAGAACGAACAAAGCAATGAACGTAAGGAAAAAAAGAGAAGAACAACGACGACAAGAAGAAATAGAAGAGAGGTGAAGACAAGAAGAAATAGGAGAGAAAGAGAGGCGAAGACAAGAAGAAATAGAAGAGAAAGAGAGAGAGAATAGACGGAGAAAATTCAACACAAGCGTGAGTTAAGTAAAGATCAAGCGAAAATCCGTCAATTTGTGCAAGATAGGCGTGCCTCTTCTTTTAACGAGTGCCTCGAAGAAGCGGATCTCTACGCCACAAATCATCAGTTCTATCCTAAGGAACAAAAGAAGAGCATTCCCTCGTCCCCTAAGAACCAAGGACAATCACAACCGAGAAAACCCCCCTCATTTAGTAAAAGTCCCAGGCCTCTTTAAACCCAAAGGTAACCACCATAAGAAGCAAGAATAAGTTAAACCCCCAATTTTTAATGCTCCGTCGAGTAACCCCATTGTATGTTTCTCTTGCGCAACCCCTGGTCACTACAAATCTCAGTGTCCACAAAACTCCCGCTTTCGCTTTTACCTGGACAACAGGTCCACCAAGTCTCCGCAACTCTCGCTGCCGAACAGCCTACCGCACCTGCGCCTCTGCCATCTTCGTCGACCTCTCAGGAGCCCCAGGTGAACTTTCTTTTTAATAACAGTTCTTCTGGTGGGCTCAAATTCGAGTCCGGATCCATTAATGGATGTAGAGTATCCACTCTGGTGAGAGATACAGGGTGTATGTGTATAGTGATGTCGGACAAGCTGCCTTCCCTCGTGGACCCCAACATAAGAAATTTGCTGTCATCCACGATTCCTTGGGAAGGGCTAATAAATTCCTAGTGGTCCATTTTCACGTAAAATGCCACTATTTTATGGGGTGGACCAACGTCGTAGCTACCCTGACTAAGTTTTGTGCAGTGTTGGTGGGCTAGAGCGCGCAGATCTCCCCAACTGCTGTGTCGCAAGCTGTCGTCACCCGGACTCAGTCTGATAGAGATGCCTGTCCCCCCCACCCCCCTGTCTCTCAAACCCCCATGCACTCCCGATTACGAGGGACTGAATAACGGCCAATTCATCAGTCCCCAAAAGGACTGCCTTTCCCTCCAACCCTTATGGGAAAAGGCCAAACGAGGAGAGACAGAATCGGTTCGTGGAGACCCAAAAGTGAGGTATGTGATAGAAGGCGCTTTGCTATTTCGTACTTCCCCGGATCCAGAGGCTTCCCATTCAAGGCCCTTTGCGTTCCTAGGGCCTACGTTGCGAAGATTTTACAAATAGCACACGAAGGTGTGTTTGCAGGACACTTCAGTGAAGAAGTCGAGAACCTCCTTAAATTAGGAATAATTGAACCCTCATCGTCGGATTATTGTTCCCCCATAGTGATGGTATGTAAACCGAATCAATCTTTTCGTATGTGCGCAGAGTTTAGAAAGTTAAATGCTGTCACGGTATTCGATGCCGAACCCATCTCTTTGAGCGACCAGAACCTGCACTTATTTGAGAAGGCCATGTACATTTCTGAAATAAACTTGTGCAAAGCCTACTATCAAATCCCGCTTCGAAAATCCGTGAGGAAGTTTATTGCATTTCCCAACCATATGTAATTTTTCCCTCTCTTTGGAGGTGTTTTGTGTAAATTTCCTTCTTTGGTACTCTCTTGAAAAGTACAAAGAGTACCAGGTCTTTGTAAACAGAAGTATTTGAGACTCAACTTTGACCAGCCATAATTTCCCCCAAATTTACCTCTCCCCTTGCCCGACATCCTCGTCGACTCACCCGTCAACGACTAAGAGATCTCCCACCTTCTTGAACGTCACCAGATCATTCGTGCTCAAAGTCAGGAAAGAGCTACTGACTTCTGGGGGTGTGCGTGCCATCCGTAGCCAAGATAAATAATCTTTCTCGCTTGCGTGATGTCATCGGGACGGCTGACTTATTCCCACAGATCTATGACATCATCGATGACGAACCTTGCCAGTGGCTCAGTCATTGCTGATCGGCTCCTGGTGGATTAGTCCACCATCATAGATGTAATACACGAAGAAATCAGGTACAAGTCTGCCAAGATTTAGAGAGTGCAATTCATGGTCACTAAGAACCATGAAAAGAATGCGATCCGGTCGATCTGTGTGGTGTCCTAGTTCTTCAGATTTTAACCCCCTTGGATTACTACACCTGAGGCTTAAGAGAGACCAACTAGTAGTCGAACAATAATATGCCCTCGTTAAAGGCTGATATCACGAACGCTATGGCTAATATGAATGAGAACACTGATTCAGGGATGCTGTTGATATCGCAGCTTTACCGTCAAGACTGAACCCGGTTATATTAGAGACACTTTTAAAAACACGCGTACACAAAATTCGAGGGGAATAAATGTTCTTTTGTTCTATTAAATATCTTTGTTTTATTTGAAATTATATTTTCTTTCTCAAATACTTTGGACACATTGTATTTAGTCTTTGTTGGCTGGTATTGGATCCCTTAAGCCTTCTGCATTTCATGTTAATTTTAGTGTTTCTGAGAATTCATTGTTATTCTTTCTTTGTATAACCTTGTGTGTTTTCAATAGTTTTAATAATGTTTTATAAAGTTATTTTATTGCTTTTGGTTGGGATTTTTTATGTTGCTTATCTCAAAGTTGGTAACAGCTAACTTTATTTTTATCTGATTTTTAACTTTCCTTTTATGATAAATTAAGTTCTTCACATTATATAAGACTGACGTTACATGAAACTACCTAAACGTACCCCAAAAATGTTTGTCACTCTGAATTTTATTATAAATGAGTGAAATTACATACACTTTTTAGGGAACCAAGTTTTAAACCTGTCTTGTCATTTCAAAACGTTCGAGAACGTGTTATGCCTCGTGACGTTCATCGTGCGAATTAATCTCATTTTCTCGTATTTTAATATGTGTTTATACTTTTCTTGTGGCTAAGACGAAAAAATTACTGCGAAGTGTAAGAAGTATGATAAACGTTTTAAGGTGTAACTGAAAATTGGAAACCAAGTTTTAAGGATTTCTGTTGACTTATTTTGGGGTCGAATACCTGGTTCATTTAATTTTGTGTACTAATCTTTTATCTTGCCTCCGATTATCCTGTTGCTACTGACTATGACTTTGTTGATCACTTGTTAATTATTGACAGCATGTTTTTATCAATGAATGTTATCAATTTCATGGACCATGTGATAGAACGAGTTGAAGCTGCGTTAATTTCAACTCCTATCCCATATTATTTAAAACCACGATGCTGCCCACGTGCATCTTCGATTCGAAGCTTGGAGTCTTATCACAGCTACCGGATGTCAATGTTTAAACAAGGAGGTTATTGTCCCCCCGTTCGCCCCCATACGCCGACCTCGCCAGATTGAGTTAGGCTTATGGGCAGATAAGGCATTGTTCTCCGGCCCGGCTGTGCATTCCCTCGAAGCTCCCACTCTATTGTCCCCCCACGCCAAGGAGATGTCCTGGCTATTTATATGGAAACTTTACCACTAAGATGAGATTGGAGATCCAGATTTTCGTCGCGAAACATCACCACGACCCTCTCTCCCTTTGTGCGCCAAGGGACCTCGACCTCGAGATTCACCATCACTTGTCCAGAAGGAGGACAATATTCCTTGAGTGCCAAAGGTTCGAGCCTTCTGTGACGCCAAGTCCCCAAGGCTTTCCCCTTGTTGTTCAGATGAGAACAGCACTAGAACAGCCATTGTTCTTTTGAGGCCTTCGCCAAGAAACGGTTCTCCCCCTTCCCCCCCTGTTGTTCAGAGGAGAACAGCATTAGAACAGCCATTGTTCGTTTTGAGCCCTTCGCCAAGAAACGGTTCTCACCCCCCCCCCCTGTTGTTCAGAGGAGAACAGCATTAGAACAGCCATTGTTCGTTTTGAGCCCTTCGCCAAGAAACGGTTCTCACCCCCCCTGTTGTTCAGAGGAGAACAGCATTAGAACAGCCATTGTTCTTGAGCCCGTAGACAAGAGACGGTTCTCACCCTTCCCCCTTGTTGTTCAGAGGAGAACAACATTAGAACAGCCATTGTTCTTGAGCCCGTAGACAAGAGACGGTTCTCACCTTCCCTTTGTTCAGAAGAGAACAACGTAGAACAGCCATTGTTCTTTAAGCCGTTCGTCGAGAAACGGTTCTCCTTCCCAAGACGCCACGTCAGGATCATCTTATTTCCCCCCTTCGGCTGGAACTCGCCAGCGGACCGAATATTCCTTCAAGTTGCCTTCCACTGCACCACTAGTGTAAAAGTTACGTAAGCAAAACGTCACCTTTGAGTATTGATCCCTTTTGTCAATTCTATCCTGTTCTTTAAATGGTTTATCGAACCATCCCATCTCTTTAACTCTATATTTGTTTTACCTTTTTTAAATCCTTTAAATCCTCGGATTAGCCGAGCCCCCACGACCCTTTTCATTCTCTGTTTATGTCAATATTTTCCGTCTTGTGTTTATTGATAGTTATTATTAATAAAACTCTATTTTATTAATGATAGCAATATTATTATCCTTGAGCTCAGTTCCACTTCTTAAGCATATCGAAGATACATAATATCGGCCGCCAGACAGTAAACGCACTCTAAAGATAATTAAGGAAGTTCCCTCAACGAATAGTGATATATGGTATCGTCGGGAGTCATTCTACGACATATATATATATATATATATACTATTTAAATTTGGTATCAGGTGTGTAAGGTTTAACGCTATATCTTTGCAAACACTGGTCTCAGTCGAGTAAAGCATAGTGTTATTCGTTATAATAATAGAATATAGTAGTTCCCTTTTGTTTTAACGATTGCTATCCCCTTTTTTTAAAAAAACTTAAGAAGCTGGAGTAGCTCAAGGAACTGTGATAATAATTTGTTTGTGTTTTTTTGTGATTTTAGTTAGTGGTTATTTAGAGTAAGAAACCAAGTACGAATAGGTCAGTGCCCATATTTAGGTAGGCTAATTCTATAGAGGCATAATTCTTGTTGCAAGGAATTTTAGTTGGTTGACTAGTGCGCCCCCAAGTGCAAAGATGACTCAGTTTGAAATCTTTAAAGCGCAAGGAGAATCCTTGGGACTTTCCGGAAAAGAACTAATTAAGTACATAAGAGAGGAATGGATAAGACAAGTGGACCTTCACCATCAGATTAGATTAGCTCGGATTGAAGCAGAATTTCAAAGAAAAAAGGAAGAACGAGAAAGAGAAATACAACGAGAGGAACGAGAAAGGGAAATCCAAAGAGAAGAAAGAGAAAGGGAAAGAGTAATCCGACGAGAGGAACGAGAAAGAGAAATACAACGAGAGCAACGAGAAAGAGAAATACAACGAGAAGAACGAGAAAGAAAAATACAACAAGAGGAACGAGAAAGAGAAATACAACGAGAGGAACGAGAAAGAGAAATACAACGAGAAGAACGAGAAGGAAAAATACAACGAGAAGAACGAGAAAAAGAAATCCAACGAGAAGAAAGAAGGACGGATTCGCGCTCCTTCCCAGGAAAGCTGACAAAGTTTCCGAGCCCCGTAAAACCCCAAAACTTCTTTCCCCAAAACCAACAACGGGACTCCAAACCTCCCGTTAAGATTTCTCCTTCATCTCTCTTCCCGAAGCGACCAACCATATGCTTCACCTTTGGTGTAGAAAACCACATGAGCTGGAATTGCCCCCAAAATTCTAGGCTTAAAAGCGGACCAGCCCACCAAGTTCACCAGATTAATACAACCCCGGATCCCCCGGTGGTGCAGACCCAAGCAGAAACTTCTCCCCCTCCGTCAGGCCACCAGGTAAATTTTGGTTTTGATAAAAGTTCATCGGGAACTTTGAAATATGAGGAGGGCAGCGTGGACAGCTGCCGAGTATCGACTCTTGTCAGGGACACAGGATGTACGTGTTTCAACGTGTCCGACGAACTCCTCCCAGTGGCCTCTAACCACGAAAAATTTGCGGTGGTACATGACCACCTTGGGCGGGCGAACCGATTCCCCGTCGTTAGATGTTACCTGCAGTGTCAATATTATAATGGCTGGGCTGAAGTCATTGTAGCACCCATACAATTCTGTTCCGTATTTATAGGACAGAGCCCCCAAGTAAGTTTCGACCCTGTGTTTCAGGCCGCCCTTCCTCAAGGCCGAGATAAGAAAGAAGCCCAGGAGCCCGTCCCCATCAGAACCCCGATACCGTCCGATTTCTCGGAGACCCCTAACCAGGACTTTAGGACAGCAAAAGAGGAGTGTGAATCACTAACACCCTTAGGTGGTAAGGCCCAAGACAAGGACACGGAGACTGTCCGTGGACCCCAAGAAAAAAAAAACCCAACGCGCCCATGGAGATACCTTCGTAGAACTGGACGAAATATCGGCGCTTGAAGAAGATTACCCCGCGGAGTCCCTTAATGTAATCCAGACAGTGTGCATCCAACCTGATGCCGATTACCCTCCTCCTTCCCTACCAGGCGAGTCTTTAGAACCCTCTGACCTGGATAGTGACGCGCAGTTGACACCACGTCCGAAGAGTCAGCTACAAGAACTAATTAAATGGGATCACCATTTACCCGCCCTATTAGCTCTTTTCGAGCGACTGCGTAAAAATGACCTCAGCATTGGCCCCAGCAAATGCCATTTTGCCCACGAAACCATCAAATATTTGGGTTTCAAAATAGGACAAAGCAAGTTAGGTCCCTACGAGAACAAGATTAAGGCAATTGCCGACATGCCCCTCCCGATTACAAAGAAGCCATTAAGATCGTTCCTAGGATCAGCTTCTCCCTATCAGCGATTTGTTCCGAATTTCGCTGCAATTTCGGCCCCCCTATGCCCCCTTCAAAAAAAGAATTTTCCCGATCGTTTACGTTGGAATGATGTCGCTGTTTCCCATTTTAATCAGCTGAAGAGTAAGTTCATTTCTGCCCCCATTTTAAAGTTGCCCAACCCGGAAAAATCCTTTGGGGTTAAGACCGACGTGAGCAACGAGAGCATTGGAGGTGTACTCCTTCAATACGTGGATGACGGAACGAGTCATCCAGTTGCATATGCTAGTCGTCCATTATTACCACGCGAAAAGAGATATGCCACTAGAGAAAAGAAAGCTCTATCAATTATCTGGGTCATAGACAAATTCAAGATGTACTTGATAGGTAAAGAATTTCAAATAAGAACCGACCACCGTCCGTTAGCCTATATTAGGAATGTGAGACACTCAAACGGCCGCATCATGCGCTGGAGTTTACTCTTGCAAGAGTATCAGTTTAAAATAAATTAGATAAAAGGTTCCGATAACCAGGTCGCTGACGCACTCAGTAGGAATGCGTTACCGAATAGCGTAGAGTAAGTGTATTCATAGGATTAGTATCTCCCTGTAGGTATATACCGTCTTGTACGACTTAAATTAAGATTCTCTTATAATATAATTAATTAATGTATATGTCTGACTTTTGTAACGCTCAATGTCTAATTTTTTTGTATGTATATATATTTGTACCCATTAATTTACGTATAAATTATTTTGTCCCGTATGTACTAATTTTATATCATTTCATTGTTCCATGCCCTTTTTTTTTCTTTGATTAAGTTGTATTAAAGGTTATTTTCCCCTGTAATCTAAAGATCAAAATAATCATATGTATTGAGGTAATACTAGTTAGGTGCAGGAAGGTACGGTTGGTACAAGAAAACGAGTTCCCCACAACGGAGCTCTATCGTTGTCCCTTCTCTCTTTTTTTTCGAAGTGACAACTTTCCCTGGAATGGAGGGGTGTGATAGAACGAGTTGAAGCTGCGTTAATTTCAACTCCTATCCCATATTATTTAAAACCACGATGCTGCCCACGTACATCTTCGATTCGAAGCTTGGAGTCTTATCACAGCTACCGGATGTCAATGTTTAAACAAGGAGGTTATCGTCCCCCCCGTTCGCCCCCATACGCCGACCTCGCCAGATTGAGTTAGGCTTATGGGCAGATAAGGCATTGTTCTCCGGCCCGGCTGTGCATTCCCTCGAAGCTCCCACTCTATTGTCCCCCCACGCCAAGGAGATGTCCTGGCTATTTATATGGAAACTTTACCACTAAGATGAGATTGGAGATCCAGATTTTCGTCGCGAAACATCACCACGACCCTCTCTCCCTTTGTGCGCCAAGGGACCTCGACCTCGAGATTCACCATCACTTGTCCAGAAGGAGGACAATATTCCTTGAGTGCCAAAGGTTCGAGCCTTCTGTGACGCCAAGTCCCCAAGGCTTTCCCCTTGTTGTTCAGATGAGAACAGCACTAGAACAGCCATTGTTCTTTTGAGGCCTTCGCCAAGAAACGGTTCTCCCCCTTCCCCCCTGTTGTTCAGAGGAGAACAGCATTAGAACAGCCATTGTTCGTTTTGAGCCCTTCGCCAAGAAACGGTTCTCACCCCCCCCCCCCCCCCCTGTTGTTCAGAGGAGAACAGCATTAGAACAGCCATTGTTCGTTTTGAGCCCTTCGCCAAGAAACGGTTCTCACCCCCCCTGTTGTTCAGAGGAGAACAGCATTAGAACAGCCATTGTTCTTGAGCCCGTAGACAAGAGACGGTTCTCACCCTTCCCCCTTGTTGTTCAGAGGAGAACAACATTAGAACAGCCATTGTTCTTGAGCCCGTAGACAAGAGACGGTTCTCACCTTCCCTTTGTTCAGAAGAGAACAACGTAGAACAGCCATTGTTCTTCAAGCCGTTCGTCGAGAAACGGTTCTCCTTCCCAAGACGCCACGTCAGGATCATCTTATTCCCCCCCTTCGGCTGGAACTCGCCAGCGGACCGAATATTCTTTCAAGTCGCCTTCCACTGCACCACTAGTGTAAAAGTTACGTAAGCCAAACATCACCTTTGAGTATTGATCCCTTTTGTCAATTCTATCCTGGTCTTTAAATGGTTTACCGAACCATCCCATCTCTTTAACTCTATATTTGTTTTACCTTTTTTTAAATCCTTTAAATCCTCGGATTAGCCGAGCCCCCACGACCCTTTTCATTCTCTGTTTATTTCAATATTTTCCGTCTTGTGTTTATTGATAGTTATTATTAATAAAACTCTATTTTATTAATGATAGCGATATTATTATCCTTGAGCTCAGTTCCACTTTTTAAGCATATCGAAGATACATAATATCGGCCGCCAGACAGTAACGCACTCTAAAGATAATTAAGGAAGTTCCCTCAACGAATAGTGATATATGGTATCGTCGGGAGTCATTCTACGACAGACCATTTCCTAGTTTTGTTTTCTTCAGGTCCATTTTCTTTTTACTTCCTTTATGAACATTAAAAATCTTGAGTGATGGTAAAGTCAACCAGATCTTGTCCTCTATCATTTCCTTCCCTCATTAAGAACTTTCTCACACACAATTCAGTTATTTGACTCACTTATACATTAAAATTTACATTTATGTTGAAATAGGCTTTGTGTTCAAGTAGATATTGGTACAAGTTGAATCATTTTTAGGTCCTATCTCTTAGATTGCCTCTAAGTCAACATAATTTATAAATTCTCATTCTTTAGAACCCTGTATAAATAAAGTTGAGGTTGAGTTCACTCAACCTTTTGTCCCATTTAATATCTATTAATGAGGGGTTCTGTAAGATGTACCTCATCGACATTGTTCGCCACTTCAATTTTGCATTGTAATCTTCTGAACTTGTAGTCTAGTTACACCCCGGCGCACAAGAACTGTGGATCTTGGTGGATCTTCATTTAGGTTCGGGAGGAAGGGTAGCTAGGTGTCGACAGTGGCGATTATTTTTTCGCTCGGGTTCGGGATCGAACTCGGGACCTTTGGATCAAAGTCTTAAATACTAGCCAGTACTCCAACTAGACATATCGCGCTAGAATAAAGTCTAGATATACCTCTAAATGTGAGATTAGACATGCTTATAGATGGATTGTGCAAAGACCTCCCCTAAACAGTAAAATGGATTAAACAGCTGGATTAATCTTGCATAATATTGGATTAACGCAATTAGGGGCCATTAGTCCTTGGATCAGTAACACCAATATCTTTTAAATTAACAAACACTTGTGTGGCCAAGGAAGGCATTTCCACTCAGTGTAGGAAAAAAGTGAAGGAAACTGACTGGAGGAAAGTGAATAAATAAAATCTTCAGAAACAAGCTTGTTAAAGATCGTGGCACGTCATAAGACTGGAAATACCATATATGACGGCAACATAAAAAGTCGCAATAGAATCACCGAAGAAAACAGATGGAAATCAGAATTTTTTACGTCACTGCCTCTGGTTAATAAAAACAGTAAGTTAATTAAATAGATTATTATGGCTACATAAGTTGTTAATTGACATCATGCTCGAAGAGGGAGATAAGGAGAGGGGGGGGGGGGCTATGCAGAGCACGTAAAGTAAGATTTGTCGTTTAATCGGCTTCATAATAGCTAATTTAATGCTAAATTAATTTGGCATCATCAAAAGTAACGCTATAAAATAACAACTAGCCTCATCCTCAAGAAAAGCAACAACCAAACACGAATACAAACAAAAACACAAGCCACCCAACCCAAAGAATGCAAACAAAATTGTTCACAAATAGAATTGGTAACTTTAAAATCATTCGACAAATAAATGCTTAAATTCCTATAGTTACCCGTCAAATAGTATAGTACTCATTTAATAATTTATAAATGCCGGCTTATTTTTAAAAATAGGTAACAAGATACAATAGTCACCTAAAATTGAGGTTACGAAAACATGACATACCTTTTCGTATCGTTGTATGTGGCTGTCGTAGAATGCCCCCCTTTTTGTTCTAAGAGTGCTAATATTGTTATTTTAAAGAAGAGCCGTCTCAAACACGTAAGGATATAGAGAAACGCACGAGAATTCCCAAAATAAACTTATATTTTAACTTTAACAATTTAAGACACGAAAATTAACCATTAACCACAGAAATACTCCGAATATTAGAATACGCAATAATTAATTCAATTAGTTTGACCCTCTAAAATTGGTTAAATTCGCTACACAATTCAATATATAAGATTTAGGCTTATTCGACTCTACTGGAGTTTAAATACCTCAAGAATGTTATTGCCTCCACGACGCATGCCGACCGGTCAGATGTAGGTGGGCGGGATCACGCGGTACTTTTGGCGAGGGTAGCAGCTGGGGGGTCCACACGGTATTCAGGGGGGGGGAGGGGGGGGGTCTTCAAGGACGAGAACAATTACGGTGCTTTATGCGGCACCAAGGTAGTCGTGGTCTCTTTTGCGAGAGTGAGTCGAACTTGGTTCTTAAAGCAAGTTAACTTAGATTTCGGTGTGACCACCGAGTAACGAGCTCGAGGGGGAGCTTTTCTCCTTCGTAACTTAATTCCTCATGGGCGATGACTGAACTTGGGGAGGGTCTTCTTCAAGGGCGAGGATCGAGGAGGGAGGATTTCTCTGACGAGAATAAGTTGAACTTGGTTCCTCAACCAAGTTAACTTATGAGTTTGGTGTGGCCACCGAGTAACGGCCTCGAGGGGGAGCCTTTTCCTTCTTCTTTTCTTAATTCCTCAAGGACGAGGAATACCCCTGGTGTTTAAGATGCACCAGGATATGAGGAGTCTCTCTGACGAGAGTAAGTTGAACTTAACAAAGTTAACTGAGCGTTCGGTTTGATAACCAGGGACTAGCTCGAGGATGAGCTGCTTCTTAGCCCCTTAAGGTTGGTAGCCCTGCCTCTCTTGCAGGGTACTTCTTGGTCTGGCGAGCCAAGTAAACTACCAATCCAGTCTAGGTTACCCGGGGTCTTAATCCGAGGACTTCGTCACCTGGAGACTGACGTATTCTACCAATCTAGTCTAGGTAGCCCGGGGTCTTAATCCGAAGACTTCGTCACCTGGAGACTGACGTATTATTCCTCGATTTTCCTCAGTGTTTCTAATTTATACCTTGTCACCCCACTGTGGGAGTGGTAAGAGGGAGGGGGGGAAGGCTTGAGGACGGGCCCAGGAGGGTTCTTATGCCAAACGAGTTTTCTCACCAAGTCTTACATCGTCTCCTCGCTAGCCTTCGAGCTTGGGAGAAACAAGTCTCCAATTTCTTACTTGACGTGAAATTGAATCTCACTCTCCTGGGGCAGATCTTAAATTTTACAACCTTTCGGTCTTTCATAGCGACGAGTGGCGCGGCGCTGCGGTTACGCGCTTAACCCGACGGTGCCGGGGCCGGATGTCTTCGCGGTAATCGCCTCGTGACTCCACTGCGAGAGAACGGGGGGATGACGATTCTTCTACAGTGGCCTACCTGGCATATTTTTATGCCGTTGAAGATACATCTCGCCACTATATGGCAAGCAAGCCCGTAGCCAGGCCGTGATTTTTAAGGGGGGCTAATTTTTTGCAAATATTTTTTACGAATACTATCTTGATATTTAAGTTTTCGGTTCGCCGTAATTACAATATATCTAACGTTGGGAATAGACTGATAGGAAAAAGCCACTTACCAGCCAGTTCGTTTTTAGCTACCGCGACTACCAAGCCAACAAAACTTGAAAAGTTCAGAGTCCATAAGTAGCATTATTGTTGTAGTATTTTGAGTTGAGATTATAGGATTTTGTTATGATAATACAACCAACACTTGTATTTTTATCATAAAATTGATTTATAAAATGATATTTAATATAATCAGCTTGGGAAATAAAATTGCAAATGGGATTTGAGGATTGTAAAGATGGTGTTTGCTACAAAATTATTGGAATGGACTTCCAGAATTGGCGATGAATTCTTAGAAAGTTTGAATGTATTTTAACTTATGGAATGGCTAGGGGCAAAATACAATTACAGAGCTTTACTATGCAGTCAGTTCTTCATACTAGTAAGCCAACCAGGCAGTTCACAAAACCAAAGTGGTAATATGAAGCTGGAGCCACAGACAAAATATCCTCTTCTAGAAGATATATGTGAGTAAATGTACAGGCTTGCTGTGTAATGTTTCCCACAAGGGACAACTTCTCCCTTGTGTGTAGCTGAAATCATATTATTATTTGAGGCTAAAAAATGTGGGTGGGGGGCTACAGGCCAGATGGTAAGAATTAATGTATCTTTCAATCTCCTTTACACTGCTCTAATGGTAAAACTTGCGCACTTTTCCTTTGAATATTTTAAGTTGTAGGACGTGTTAGGAAGGTTAGGTTGTTTGGATTTGAATGACTCCCGACGATACCATATATATCTATTCGTTGAGGGAACTTCCTTAATTATCTTTAGAGTGCGTTTACTGTCTGGCGGCTGATATTATGTATCTTCGATATGCTTAAGAAGTGGAACTGAGCTCAAGGATAATAATATTGCTATCATTAATAAAATAGAGTTTTATTAATAATAACTATAAACAATACACAAAAACGGAAAATATTGACATAAACAGAATGGAAAGGGTCGTGGAGACTCGGGCTAATCCGAGGATTTAAAGGATTTAAAAAGGTAAAACAAATATAGAGTTAAAGAGATGGGATGGTTCGATAAACCATTTAAAGCACAGGATAGAATTGACAAAAAGGGATCAATACTCAAAAGGTGACGTTTGGCTTACGTAACTTTTCATTGGGGGGAAGTGGAAGGTACTTGAAGGAATATTCGGTCCGCTGGCGAGTTCCAGCCGAAGGGGGGGGATAAAAGGATCCTGACGAGGCGTCTTGGAAAGGAGAACCGTTACTCGACGAACGGCTTGAAGAATAATTGCTGTTCTACTTTGTTCTCTTCTGAACAAAGGGGGGATGAGAACCGTCTCTTGTCTACGGGCTCAAGAACAATGGCTGTTCTAATGTTGTTCTCCTTTGAACAACAGGGGGGGGGGATGAGAACCGTTTCTTGGCAAAGGGCTCAAAACGAACAATGGCTGTTCTAATGCTGTTCTCCTTGAACAACAGGGGGGGGGGATGAGAACCGTTTCTTGGCGAAGGGCTCAAAACGAACAATGGCTGTTCTAATGCTGTTCTCCTTGAACAACAGGGGGGGATGAGAACCGTTTCTTGGCGAAGGGCTCAAAACGAACAATGGCTGTTCTAATGCTGTTCTCCTTGAACAACAGGGGGGGGGGGATGAGAACCGTTTCTTGGCGAAGGGCTCAAAACGAACAATGGCTGTTCTAATGCTGTTCTCCTTGAACAACAGGGGGGGATGAGAACCGTTTCTTGGCGAAGGGCTCAAAACGAACAATGGCTGTTCTAATGCTGTTCTCCTTGAACAACAGGGGGGGGGCCTTGGGGACTTGGCGTCGGAAGGGCTCGAACCTTTGGCACTCAAGGAATATTGTCCTCCTTCTGGACAAGTGATGGTGAATCTCGAGGTCGAGGTCCCTTGGCGCACAAAGGGAGAGAGGGTCGTGGTGATGTTTCGCGACGAAAATCTGGATCTCCAATCTCATCTTAGTGGTAAATTTTCCATATAAATAGCCAGGACATCTCCTTGGCGTGGGGGAAAATGGAGTGGAAGCTTGGAGGGAACGCACAGCCGGGCCGGGGAACAATGCCTTATCTGTTCATAAGCCTAACTCGATCTGGCGAGGTCGGCGTATGGGGGCGAACGGGGGGACGATAACCTCCTTGTTTAAACATTGGCATCCGGTAGCTGAGATAAGACTCCAAGCCTCGAATCGAAGATGCACGTGGGCAGCATCGTGGTTTTAAATAATACGGGGTAGGAGTTGAAATTAAACGCAGCTTCAACACGTTCTATCACACCCCTCCATTCCAGGGGAAGTTGTCACTTCGAAAAAAAAAGAGAGAAGGGACAACGATAGAGCTCCGTTGTGGGGAACTCGTTTTCTTGTACCAACCGTACCTTCCTGCACCTAACTAGTATTACCTCAATACTTATGATCATTTTGATCTTTAGATTACAGGGGAAAATAACCTTTAATACAACTTAATCAGAGAGAGAAAAAAAAGGGCATGGAACAATGAAATGATATAAACTTAGTACATACGGGACAAAATAATTTATACGTAAATTAATAAGAACAAATATATATACATACAAAAATTAGACATTGAGCGTTACAAAATTCAGACATATACATTAATTAATTATATTACAAAAGAATCTTAAATTAAGTCGTACAAGACGGTATATACCTACATGGAGATACTAATCCTATGAATACAATTATTCTACGCTATTCGGTAACGCATTTCTACTGAGGGCGTCAGCGACCTGGTTATCGGAACCTTTTATCTAATTTATTTTAAACTGATACTCTTGCAAGAGTAAACTCCAGCGCATGATGCGGCCGTTTGAGTGTCTCAAATTCCTAATATAGGCTAACGGACGGTGGTCGGTTCCTATTTGAAATTCTTTACATATCAAGTACAGCTTGAATTTGTCTATGACCCAGATAATTGATAGAGCTATCTTTTCTCTAGTGGCATATCTCTTTCCGCGTGGTAATAATTGACGACTAGCATATGCAACTGGATGACTCGTTCTGTCATCCACGTATTGAAGGAGTACACCTCCAATGCCCTCGTTGATCACGTCGGTCTTAACCCCAAAGGATTTTTCTGGGTTGGGCAACTTAAAAATGGGGGCAGAAATGAACTTACTCTTCAGCTGATTAAAATGGGAAACAGCGACATCATTCCAACGTAAACGATCGGAGAAATTCTTTTCCTGAAGGGGGCATAGGGGGGCCGAAATTGCAGCGAAATTCGGAACAAATCGCTGATAGGGAGAAGCTGATCCTAGGAACGATCTTAATGGCTTCTTTGTAATCGGGAGGGGCATGTCGGCGATTGCCTTAATCTTGTTCTCGTGTGGACCTAACTTGCTTTGTCCTATTTTGAAACCCAAATATTTGATGGTTTCGTGAGCAAAATGGCATTTGCTGAGGCCAATGCTGAGGCCATTTTTACGCAGTCGCTCGAAAAGAGCTAATAGGGCGGGTAAATGGTGATTCCATTTAATTAGTTCTTGTAGCTGACTCTTCGGACGTGGTGTCAGCTGCGCGTCACTATCCAGGTCAGAGGGTTCTAAAGACTCGCCTGGTAGGGAAGGAGGAGGGTAATCAGCATCAGGTTGGATGCACACTGTCTGGATTACATTAAGGGACTCCGCGGGGCAATCCTCTTCAAGCGCCGATGCTTCGTCCAGTTCTACGAAGGTATCTCCATGGGCGCGTTGGGGGTTCTTTTTTTCTTGGGGTCCAGGGACAGTCTCCGTGTCCTTGTCTTGTTCCTTATCACCTAAGGGTGTTAGTGATTCACACTCCTCATTTTCCGTCCTAAAGTCCTGGTTAGGGGTCTCCGAGAAATCGGACGGTATCGGGGTTCTGATGGGGACGGGCTCCTGGGCTTCTTTCTTATCTCGGCCTTGAGGAAGGGCGTCCTGAAACACAGGGTCGAAACTTACTTGGGGGCTCTGTCCTATAAATACGGAACAGAATTGTATGGGTGCTACAATGACTTCATCCCAGCCATTATAATATTGACACTGCAGGTAACATCTAGCGACGGGGAATCGGTTCGCCCGCCCAAGGTGGTCATGTACCACCGCAAATTTTTCGTGGTTAGAGGCCACTGGGAGGAGTTCGTCGGACACGATGAAACACGTACATCCTGTGTCCCTGACGAGAGTCGTTACTCGGCAGCTGTCCACGCTGCCCTCCTCATATTTCAAAGTTCCCGATGAACTTTTACCAAAAACAAAATTTACCTGGTGGCCTGACGGAGAGGGAGAAGTTTCTGCTTGGGTCTGCACCACCGGGGGAGCCGGGGTTGCATTAATCTGGTGAACTTGGTGGGCTGGTCCGCTTTTAAGCCTAGAATTTTGGGGGCAATTCCAGCTCATGTGGTTTTCTACACCAAAGGTGAAGCATATGGTTGGTCGCTTCGGGAAGAGAGATGGAGGAGAAGTCTTAACGGGAGGTTTGGAGTCCCGTTGTTGGTTTTGGGGAAAGAAGTTTTGGGGTTTTACGGGGCTCGGAAACTTTGTCAGCTTTCCTGGGAAGGAGCGCGAGTCCGTCCTTCTTTCTTCTCGTTGGATTTCTTTTTCTTGTTCCTCTTGTTGTATTTTTCCTTCTCGTTCTTCTCGTTGGATTACTCTTTCCCGTTCCTCTCTTTCTCTTTCTTTTTCTACCTTTTTTCTTTGAACTTCTGCTTTAATCCGAGCTAATTCAATCTGAAGCTCAGCTTGTCTTATCCGTTCCTCTCTTTCTCTTTCTTCTCGTTGTATTTCTCTTTCACGTTCTTCTCGTTGTATTTTTCCTTCTCGTTCTTCTCGTTGGATTACTCTTTCTTCTCGTTGTATTTCTCTTTCTTCCTTTTTTCTTTGTTTTTCTCTTTCTTCCTCTTTTCTTTGCTCCTCTTGAATGTACTCAATTAGTTCTTTTCCGGAGAGTCCACAGGATTCTCCTTGCGCTTTAAAGATTTCAAACTGAGTCATCTTTGCACTTGGGGGCGCACTAGTCAACCAACTAAAATTCCTTGCAACAAGAATTATGCCTCTATAGAATTAGCCTACCTAAATATGGGCACTGACCTATTCGTACTTGGTTTCTCAATCTAAATAACCACTGACTAAAATCACAAAAAAACACAAACAAATTATTATAACCGTTCCTTGAGCTACTCCAGCTTCTTAAGTTTTTTTTAAAAAAGGGGATAGCAATCGTTAAAACAAAAGGGAACTACTATATTCTATTATTATAACGAATAACACTATGCTTTACTCGACTGAGACCAGTGTTTGCAAAGATATAGCGTTAAACCTTACACACCTGATACCAAATTTAAATAGTATATATATATATATATATATGTCGTAGAATGACTCCCGACGATACCATATATATCTATTCGTTGAGGGAACTTCCTTAATTATCTTTAGAGTGCGTTTACTGTCTGGCGGCCGATATTATGTATCTTCGATATGCTTAAGAAGTGGAACTGAGCTCAAGGATAATAATATTGCTATCATTAATAAAATAGAGTTTTATTAATAATAACTATAAACAATACACAAAAACGGAAAATATTGACATAAACAGAATGGAAAGGGTCGTGGAGACTCGGGCTAATCCGAGGATTTAAAGGATTTAAAAAGGTAAAACAAATATAGAGTTAAAGAGATGGGATGGTTCGATAAACCATTTAAAGCACAGGATAGAATTGACAAAAAGGGATCAATACTCAAAAGGTGACGTTTGGCTTACGTAACTTTTCATTAGGGTGCAGTGGAAGGTACTTGAAGGAATATTCGGTCCGCTGGCGAGTTCCAGCCGAAGGGGGGGGAAAAAAGGATCCTGACGAGGCGTCTTGGAAAGGAGAACCGTTACTCGACGAACGGCTTGAAGAACAATGGCTGTTCTACTTTGTTCTCTTCTGAACAAAGGGGGGATGAGAACCGTCTCTTGTCTACGGGCTCAAGAACAATGGCTGTTCTAATGTTGTTCTCCTTTGAACAACAGGGGGGGGATGAGAACCGTTTCTTGGCGAAGGGCTCAAAACGAACAATGGCTGTTCTAATGCTGTTCTCCTTGAACAACAGGGGGGGATGAGAACCGTTTCTTGGCGAAGGGCTCAAAACGAACAATGGCTGTTCTAATGCTGTTCTCCTTGAACAACAGGGGGGGATGAGAACCGTTTCTTGGCGAAGGGCTCAAAACGAACAATGGCTGTTCTAATGCTGTTCTCCTTGAACAACAGGGGGGGGGCCTTGGGGACTTGGCGTCGGAAGGGCTCGAACCTTTGGCACTCAAGGAATATTGTCCTCCTTCTGGACAAGTGATGGTGAATCTCGAGGTCGAGGTCCCTTGGCGCACAAAGGGAGAGAGGGTCGTGGTGATGTTTCGCGACGAAAATCTGGATCTCCAATCTGATCTTAGTGGTAAAGTTTCCATATAAATAGCCAGGACATCTCCTTGGCGTGGGGGAAAATGGAGTGGAAGCTTGGAGGGAACGCACAGCCGGGCCGGGGAACAATGCCTTATCTGTTCATAAGCCTAACTCGATCTGGCGAGGTCGGCGTATGGGGGCGAACGGGGGGACGATAACCTCCTTGTTTAAACATTGGCATCCGGTAGCTGAGATAAGACTCCAAGCCTCGAATCGAAGATGCACGTGGGCAGCATCGTGGTTTTAAATAATACGGGGTAGGAGTTGAAATTAAACGCAGCTTCAACTCGTTCTATCACACCCCTCCATTCCAGGGGAAGTTGTCACTTCGAAAAAAAAAGAGAGAAGGGACAACGATAGAGCTCCGTTGTGGGGAACTCGTTTTCTTGTACCAACCGTACCTTCCTGCACCTAACTAGTATTACCTCAATACTCATGATCATTTTGATCTTTAGATTACAGGGGAAAATAACCTTTAATACAACTTAATCAGAGAGAGAAAAAAAAGGGCATGGAACAATGAAATGATATAAACTTAGTACATACGGGACAAAATAATTTATACGTAAATTAATAAGAACAAATATATATACATACAAAAATTAGACATTGAGCGTTACAAAATTCAGACATATACATTAATTAATTATATTACAAAAGAATCTTAAATTAAGTCGTACAAGACGGTATATACCTACATGGAGATACTAATCCTATGAATACAATTATTCTACGCTATTCGGTAACGCATTTCTACTGAGGGCGTCAGCGACCTGGTTATCGGAACCTTTTATCTAATTTATTTTAAACTGATACTCTTGCAAGAGTAAACTCCAGCGCATGATGCGGCCGTTTGAGTGTCTCAAATTCCTAATATAGGCTAACGGACGGTGGTCGGTTCCTATTTGAAATTCTTTACATATCAAGTACAGCTTGAATTTGTCTATGACCCAGATAATTGATAGAGCTATCTTTTCTCTAGTGGCATATCTCTTTCCGCGTGGTAATAATTGACGACTAGCATATGCAACTGGATGACTCGTTCTGTCATCCACGTATTGAAGGAGTACACCTCCAATGCCCTCGTTGATCACGTCGGTCTTAACCCCAAAGGATTTTTCTGGGTTGGGCAACTTAAAAATGGGGGCAGAAATGAACTTACTTTTGAGCTGATTAAAATGGGAAACAGCGACATCATTCCAACGTAAACGATCGGAGAAATTCTTTTCCTGAAGGGGGCATAGGGGGGCCGAAATTGCAGCGAAATTCGGAACAAATCGCTGATAGGGAGAAGCTGATCCTAGGAACGATCTTAATGGCTTCTTTGTAATCGGGAGGGGCATGTCGGCGATTGCCTTAATCTTGTTCTCGTGTGGACCTAACTTGCTTTGTCCTATTTTGAAACCCAAATATTTGATGGTTTCGTGAGCAAAATGGCATTTGCTGAGGCCAATGCTGAGGCCATTTTTACGCAGTCGCTCGAAAAGAGCTAATAGGGCGGGTAAATGGTGATTCCATTTAATTAGTTCTTGTAGCTGACTCTTCGGACGTGGTGTCAGCTGCGCGTCACTATCCAGGTCAGAGGGTTCTAAAGACTCGCCTGGTAGGGAAGGAGGAGGGTAATCAGCATCAGGTTGGATGCACACTGTCTGGATTACATTAAGGGACTCCGCGGGGCAATCCTCTTCAAGCGCCGATGCTTCGTCCAGTTCTACGAAGGTATCTCCATGGGCGCGTTGGGGGTTCTTTTTTTCTTGGGGTCCAGGGACAGTCTCCGTGTCCTTGTCTTGTTCCTTATCACCTAAGGGTGTTAGTGATTCACACTCCTCATTTTCCGTCCTAAAGTCCTGGTTAGGGGTCTCCGAGAAATCGGACGGTATCGGGGTTCTGATGGGGACGGGCTCCTGGGCTTCTTTCTTATCTCGGCCTTGAGGAAGGGCGTCCTGAAACACAGGGTCGAAACTTACTTGGGGGCTCTGTCCTATAAATACGGAACAGAATTGTATGGGTGCTACAATGACTTCATCCCAGCCATTATAATATTGACACTGCAGGTAACATCTAGCGACGGGGAATCGGTTCGCCCGCCCAAGGTGGTCATGTACCACCGCAAATTTTTCGTGGTTAGAGGCCACTGGGAGGAGTTCGTCGGACACGATGAAACACGTACATCCTGTGTCCCTGACGAGAGTCGTTACTCGGCAGCTGTCCACGCTGCCCTCCTCATATTTCAAAGTTCCCGATGAACTTTTACCAAAAACAAAATTTACCTGGTGGCCTGACGGAGAGGGAGAAGTTTCTGCTTGGGTCTGCACCACCGGGGAAGCCGGGGTTGCATTAATCTGGTGAACTTGGTGGGCTGGTCCGCTTTTAAGCCTAGAATTTTGGGGGCAATTCCAGCTCATGTGGTTTTCTACACCAAAGGTGAAGCATATGGTTGGTCGCTTCGGGAAGAGAGATGGAGGAGAAGTCTTAACGGGAGGTTTGGAGTCCCGTTGTTGGTTTTGGGGAAAGAAGTTTTGGGGTTTTACGGGGCTCGGAAACTTTGTCAGCTTTCCTGGGAAGGAGCGCGAGTCCGTCCTTCTTTCTTCTCGTTGGATTTCTTTTTCTTGTTCCTCTTGTTGTATTTTTCCTTCTCGTTCTTCTCGTTGGATTACTCTTTCCCGTTCCTCTCTTTCTCTTTCTTTTTCTACCTTTTTTCTTTGAACTTCTGCTTTAATCCGAGCTAATTCAATCTGAAGCTCAGCTTGTCTTATCCGTTCCTCTCTTTCTCTTTCTTCTCGTTGTATTTCTCTTTCACGTTCTTCTCGTTGTATTTTTCCTTCTCGTTCTTCTCGTTGGATTACTCTTTCTTCTCGTTGTATTTCTCTTTCTTCCTTTTTTCTTTGTTTTTCTCTTTCTTCCTCTTTTCTTTGCTCCTCTTGAATGTACTCAATTAGTTCTTTTCCGGAGAGTCCACAGGATTCTCCTTGCGCTTTAAAGATTTCAAACTGAGTCATCTTTGCACTTGGGGGCGCACTAGTCAACCAACTAAAATTCCTTGCAACAAGAATTATGCCTCTATAGAATTAGCCTACCTAAATATGGGCACTGACCTATTCGTACTTGGTTTCTCAATCTAAATAACCACTGACTAAAATCACAAAAAAAAACACAAACAAATTATTATAACCGTTCCTTGAGCTACTCCAGCTTCTTAAGTTTTTTTTAAAAAAGGGGATAGCAATCGTTAAAACAAAAGGGAACTACTATATTCTATTATTATAACGAATAACACTATGCTTTACTCGACTGAGACCAGTGTTTGCAAAGATATAGCGTTAAACCTTACACACCTGATACCAAATTTAAATAGTATATATATATATATATATGTCGTAGAATGACTCCCGACGATACCATATATATCTATTCGTTGAGGGAACTTCCTTAATTATCTTTAGAGTGCGTTTACTGTCTGGCGGCCGATATTATGTATCTTCGATATGCTTAAGAAGTGGAACTGAGCTCAAGGATAATAATATTGCTATCATTAATAAAATAGAGTTTTATTAATAATAACTATAAACAATACACAAAAACGGAAAATATTGACATAAACAGAATGGAAAGGGTCGTGGAGACTCGGGCTAATCCGAGGATTTAAAGGATTTAAAAAGGTAAAACAAATATAGAGTTAAAGAGATGGGATGGTTCGATAAACCATTTAAAGCACAGGATAGAATTGACAAAAAGGGATCAATACTCAAAAGGTGACGTTTGGCTTACGTAACTTTTCATTAGGGTGCAGTGGAAGGTACTTGAAGGAATATTCGGTCCGCTGGCGAGTTCCAGCCGAAGGGGGGGGAAAAAAGGATCCTGACGAGGCGTCTTGGAAAGGAGAACCGTTACTCGACGAACGGCTTGAAGAACAATGGCTGTTCTACTTTGTTCTCTTCTGAACAAAGGGGGGATGAGAACCGTCTCTTGTCTACGGGCTCAAGAACAATGGCTGTTCTAATGTTGTTCTCCTTTGAACAACAGGGGGGGGGGGATGAGAACCGTTTCTTGGCGAAGGGCTCAAAACGAACAATGGCTGTTCTAATGCTGTTCTCCCTTGAACAACAGGGGGGGAAGAGAACCGTTTCTTGGCGAAGGGCTCAAAACGAACAATGGCTGTTCTAATGCTGTTCTCCTTGAACAACAGGGGGGGGGGATGAGAACCGTTTCTTGGCGAAGGGCTCAAAACGAACAATGGCTGTTCTAATGCTGTTCTCCTTGAACAACAGGGGGGGGGGGGTGAGAACCGTTTCTTGGCGAAGGGCTCAAAACGAACAATGGCTGTTCTAATGCTGTTCTCCTTGAACAACAGGGGGGATGAGAACCGTTTCTTGGCGAAGGGCTCAAAACGAACAATGGCTGTTCTTATGCTGTTCTCCTTGAACAACGGGGGGGGGGGGGGGGGGGGTGAGAACCGTTTCTTGGCGAAGGGCTCAAAACGAACAATGGCTGTTCTAATGCTGTTCTCCTTGAACAACAGGGTGGGGGGGCCTTGGGGACTTAGCGTCACAGAAGGCTCGAACCTTTGGCACTCAAGGAATATTATCCTCCTTCTGGACAAGTGATGGTGAATCTCGAGGTCGAGGTCCCTTGGCGCACAAAGGGAGAGAGGGTCGTGGTGATGTTTCGCGACGAAAATCTGGATCTCCAATCTGATCTTAGTGGTAAAGTTTCCATATAAATAGCCAGGACATCTCCTTGGCGTGGGGGAAAATGGAGTGGAAGCTTGGAGGGAACGCACAGCCGGGCCGGGGAACAATGCCTTATCTGTTCATAAGCCTAACTCGATCTGGCGAGGTCGGCGTATGGGGGCGAACGGGGGGACGATAACCTCCTTGTTTAAACATTGGCATCCGGTAGCTGAGATAAGACTCCAAGCCTCGAATCGAAGATGCACGTGGGCAGCATCGTGGTTTTAAATAATACGGGGTAGGAGTTGAAATTAAACGCAGCTTCAACACGTTCTATCACAATGTGGGTGGGGGGGCTACAGTCCTGATGGTAAGAATTAATGTATCTTTCAAACTCCTTTACACTGCTCTAATGGTAAAACTTGCGCACTTTTCCTTTGAATATTTTAAGTTGTAGGACGTGTTAGGAAGGTTAGGTTGTTTGGATTTGTTATTTTTATATGATGAGTTATGTGTATTGTCTTATTTCCGCATAGTGTTGGTGATATAGGCCCTTGTGGCTTTTGTCATCCGTGAAATTATGTTATTGCAATTCAAAACAAACGTTAAAAACAAGCCGACTGGGACGCCATCTTTGAACGAACGAGTGCAATTTAGACCCGCTCAAGACATTTAAAGACGCTTTTGCAAGACAATTTTGTTTTCATTGTTATTTTTACGAGTTTTCTGCTTAAATAAGAATGTCAATAACTTATAATCATATAAAACTAACAAACCCAAACAAACTAACCTCCGTAAAACACGTCAAACAGGACAAATTATTCCAATAAAATCAACAAAACCAAACTGTAAACAATCTGAACTTCTCCATGTCGAACATTCTTGCGTTGCAAATGGGGTGGAAATATTTACTTGTGATAATCGTATAAGGAAGATACACCCTCATTCAGGGCCGCGACTATTGTAGCATGTTACCAAAATATCTCCTAATTAAATTTACAATGCAAAAATATTTAAGAATGATTTACCACTCAAAATAAATAAGCACCCCATTTCCCGCCCTAGGCTTGAAGTTTGTTAGTGCAGGCTTCGCTACCTATGATAACTAGTTCCTAGCTGTTGCATGGACTACTAACATAGGAGGGGGGGGGGGTATCAAATTACCACAGCGGTTATTTTTCGGTTTATGTCCGCCCTCGAATTTCATGAGCGCTTTGTTATAAATATCTCTATTTAAATAAAAAAACCGCAAATACTTCTTTATAGCAGTTTTACTACCTAATGTGGGCAAATCTCTAATTATCGTGTTATGACGAAAAATAGATTGGCCGCCATTTTCGAATTGGAGGAATCTAGTTATTTTACTTTTTTTTATTTTTGTAAAGTCTTCGCCTCAAAAAACCCCGGTTACGTAGGAGTTTATATACAGGGGGCCCGGAAGTCCCTACCCATCCATATACTATTATGTTCTAGTTAGTTATGCAGGTATTAAAATTTTTTTTCTTCTTTTTCAGAGTTAATATGGCAGATAATATGGCGGATGAAAGTCCATTTACACTTGAAGAGCGTCTTGTGACAAGTACGTGGGTACAACAATACTCGTGACACCCTGGATACAATAAGATATATGGATGGGTAGGGACTTATGGGCCACCCTGTAGTTTAGTTTTTTTATTTTTGTAAAACACTTTAAATATTTATTTGTTATTAAGATGCTATAATTGTGTACATATGGGTGCGAACGGGTTAAGTCAGGCCCGTAGCCACGGGGGAGGGGGCTAGGGGAGGCTTATCCCCCCCACCCCCAGAAAAATCTGATTAGCCCCCCCCCCCACCTAATTTTTTTAGCCTAAAGTAATAATATGATTTCAGCTACACACAAGGGAGAAGTTGTCCCTTGTGGGAAACATTACACAGCAAGCGTGTACATTTACTCACACATATCTTCTAGAAGAGGTTATTTTGTCTGTGGCTCCAGCTTCATATTACCACTTTGGTTTTGCGAACTGCCTGGTTGGCTTACTAGTATGAAGAACTGACTGCATAGTAAAGCTCTGTAATTGTATTTTGCCCCTAGCCATTCCATAAGTTAAAATACATTCAAACTTTCTAAGAATTCATCGCCAATTCTGGAAGTCCATTCCAATAATTTTGTAGCAAACACCATCTTTACAATCCTCAAATCCCATTTGCAATTTTATTTCCCAAGCTGATTATATTAAATATCATTTTATAAATCAATTTTATGATAAAAATACAAGTGTTGGTTGTATTATCATAACAAAATCCTATAATCTCAACTCAAAATACTACAACAATAATGCTACTTATGGACTCTGAACTTTTCAAGTTTTGTTGGCTTGGTAGTCGCGGTAGCTAAAAACGAACTGGCTGGTAAGTGGCTTTTTCCTATCAGTCTATTCCCAACGTTTCAATTCCCAAAGTTAGATATATGTAATTAAAGCGAACCTAAAACTTAAATATCACGATGGTATTTGTAAAAAGTTATCCCCCTAAAATAGAAATAGCCTCCCAAAAAATCACTGCCTGACTCCGGGCCTGTGTTACCTAACACGCTATAAATAAATAGAGGCCTAACGAGATTTGGCAATCACACCTTTGAATTCGAAACCAAGGGTAGGCTTTTTCGAATTAGGAATATTTACGAGTTTTTTTCACATGCGGAGTTGATGCAAATCCCCACAATTAAGTGGAGGATGGGGGCCAAACCCCCATTTCTAAATTAAGTTAAAAATGATACATAATACAATATGATGCGATTGCAATAGCTTAACACCCCCTCCCACCCCAACACCCCCCAAAAGTAATTTTCTTTTTAATTTGCTTAAGAAAAAAAATTTGTCTACATTAAAAAACAATTGTTTTTAAACACATATATATATATATATATATATATATATATATATATATATATATATATATATATAAATTATTAAACAATTCTAGGGCGGGCATAAACCGAAAAATAACCCAGTTAATGGTTGTGGTACGTTAACGAGGCCTACTGAACAGGATTTAGCAACCAAGTCTTTCTCTCTTTATCTCCCAAGTGGTCGGGGGGAGCAGAGATACTCTGGTGGGAGTATCCATAGTTTCCTCTTCTATATAGCTATCCCGGCTATTTATCCCTTGAGTAAGAAAGAATTGCTTATTTTTTAAGTTTCTAATTTAAGCCAGCGATTTTCATTACACAAAAAAAATTGGTGATAAATGTTGCACCACTTTAACGATCTAATAAACTTCCTACGGTAAATGCCTCGTGGTTTACGCTTTAAATTTAATAAAAAATATATTGATAAACCGCAATTATGTCAAATTCCGAAATTCGTTTGTTTACACGTGCCATTGGTAATATTTAAGTCTTTTTATCGAAGCGAATAGGGTTCGGGATATGTGACGCCATCCGATTTCATTAAGGTCTATGCTATCATTTAGGTATCACGTGATATTTTACAGGCCTTTTTATATCTCATTTGGCTTACGAATCTCGCGTTTTTATAAGTCTCAAACCTATTCATTCGGTCAAACGACCGCATTTATTCAAAGGACTAAGTTTAGTGGAAGAGAAGAAGAGGATTAATGCATGTAAATTAGTGGTATAAAATGAAGGCTAACGATCTAACTTCGTCAGCTTCGTATTAAAGAAATGATTTTAAAAAATACAATTTATACTGGTTGATGGCTCATCGACATCAGACAGCTGATAATTTTTCCTTACAGGGACGGACCGGACCCATGCAAGCTGAATGATGGCAGAAGAGATGTTAGATATGAAGAAAAATGGGAAAATTAAAACCAATAGGGATAAATTTAAGATGGTACCCGTGTACAGGAAGAGCCTCTCAGATGTACAGGGTGATCCATAAATCTTGTCACCCCCTGTAAATATTGTTTTAATTTTCTATTTCAGATGACTGACACGAGCTCCTACAGTTTGGATGAGAAGCTGATTGCAAGTGTATGGACACACGATCGTGTGCATTCTGGTGCTCATACAGACCTTCTCAATGCGTGAGAGTGTGACAGTGTCAATGAAAGTGAATACACGAAAACCAGTACGTTTTTGGTATTATTATTTTGTTCCTCTATTGCTCTTATTACTATTCTGTAGGAGGTGACAAGACTTTCGGACCACCCAGTATATGTAGAAGGCGAGCGCTAAAGATACGACAGTGTAAGGTGATTTGGCTTAACCATTACGACCTCAGGTTACAAAAAGCACGTTACTGAGAGAGGAAATCGGGGAGGAAGCGGACTGGTATTATTATTATACAAGTTAAGAAACCTCAGCATGAAGAACGAAAGCAAGATTTACCAGGCCAATAATACAATCCACGATTATTTATCCAGCAATATCGATGTACACGATCTCAAAGAACAACCTACTAAGATTCCAAAGAGCACAGAACAAAGCTATATACATAATAACAAGCACAGAAGACGATAACTAATAAGACAACGATACCTTCATAGGGAGACACGGAATAATGGCGAAATGAGCCAGGAAATTTATAGAAAAGACAGAACGAAATGGAAATTGATTTAACCAATCAAATTGTCCAAAGGAAGGATGAAAAACACACACATTATTCCCAATTTTCCAAAGGATTGACGAAAGAGGAGAAGAGGAGGAAGAAGAAATCTATACCTAGAGAAGGAGAATACTAGTTGACGACGACTAAGATTAATTAGATAACCGAAGAATCCCCCCAAAATAGCTTATAGACAATTATAACCAAAGAAGAATATGTAGAGAGATAGAATCCTGCACCAGATTTAGCAAGAATAATTACTAATAACGATTTGAAGGCCTTATATTAAACAAAGACTATACTGACAAAGAAACAAATAGACATATATAAAAACAGAAATGCGTGATTCTCACGCAAAACAAACTTAATTTTACCAGGCTAACTCTAACTACCTACAATGGACAGATTAGTCTGATCTCCAGTCAAATGAGCATCTCTTTGCCAACCTCTTACTTCCTCCAGTTTTCAGAAACTATTCTTCATTAACTATCACATTCACACACAGGACTTAGAGTAGATATGTGGGATAAGGGTCACGATAAACAACAACGATCTAGAATAGATACAAGCTACACATCTTGGTTCAGATTCCACGTTAAGCTGTAAGTCCCATGACTAACTTAGTCCACTTTATAGTCTCCTACTATATTTCCTCGCTGTCCTATCCTTAAACTTTCTTCTTTTTCCTCTCCCTCTCACTCCTACCTACACCCTAGCCACAATGCCTGGAACCTACTTACTCGTATGTTCTGGACAGTGTACAGTGTGACTACGGAGGACTACAAAGGAGTACCAGGACTTTCCCCTCCCTCTCCTTGGCCACTCTTTTGAGAGCCAGGGGGGGGAGTGGGGTGGTAAGCTGTACTTTGTATCCCACTTCTCTTTTCATTTCATTTCTATACTGGTTGAAGGACTCAATCAGTTTGCTCTTTACGCACTGCGCTCAGCAAAGCGACTCACTGGTAAAGGAAGCATTGCTCTGAGTTGAAGTTTAAGTAACAGAACGAAAAATACGCAATAAATGATTCTTATAATGCTCTACTGATACTAATGGTGCGCAACAGGGTCTTAGCATCCTTTTTAATATATAATAAACCAATCTAACATTCCTATTAAATTGGTCTGTTGCATGCAAATGCTTGTCGTGTATGAGGAGCGTTCCCAGGTATACCTGATGAGGTGCCAAGAAGTCAATTACATCATATTCGGATAGACTGAAAATAGTATCGGTAATAACTTGGAATTTACCAGGTTATTAATAAAATTTAAATTTCAGATCAATCAAGATGGGTAAGTTATATACCCGTATCAAACTCTTGCTCTCTCCTACAATATATCATACAGTGAGTCCTACAGTCAATTAGAGGATTATAATTAAAATTTTTCCTCTTCTTCTTCTTCTTGGCTTTCTTCCTACCCGGGGTCGCCGTTCTTGATAAGTTGTTTCCAAAGATTTCTGTTTCATTTTCGGTCTTCCTCTTCTTCGGTTCCCATCTACCTCTATATTCATCACCTTCCTTGCTACATGCTGCTCTTCATTTTATCTTTTTGGGAGAGTTCCAATTCGCAAATCAATTGGATATTCTTATGGTTAAATTTGTATGTTGAGTCTAAATAGGGTCGCCACTAATGAATATTAGTGATGGTATGCAAAACTACTAACAAAACAATGAAAACTTACGCCCTGTAATCTTTTTATTACAAGAAAGGTCGACATATATGGGAACCACTTTATAGGGTGGTGCCAATATTCCTAGATGATCCTAAAATAGCTCCATCATAAAATGTAACAAGAATCAAAACAAAGGAATATGAAAATAACCGAAACAAATGAATAGAAACCAACGATGGAATTACGTGTGACTTTACGATCGACGCTAACTATGGTGAAGACGAGTTAGTAATAATGAACAGAATAATGAATATGTTTTACCGCATAAAATAACCGGAATAATAATTTAATATTGATCGAGAATGGTATATAATGAATTCTTTCTAAGTAACGCTACACTGAATGGATAACTAATTATACGAATAAATGGGAACAAAAGACAAAGTTTAAATACTATTTGTGTAATTCCAAATGATTGATTTAAATATAGTAAGGACTGAGGGATTTTCTTCCAATAGGCCTTATTTTGGGCCCATAAATAATCCTGTATGTATTAGTACTTATAGTAACTTGCCATTAAGATTTAAAATGTAATATGTTTTTACTGTATATTGGATTAATATGGAATAAATAAATAAATAAATAAAATAAAAAAATGGAGCATCTTGATCCCAAAGAGCATCCTGGAAGAATGTGTTTGGGTGGGTTCATCACGAGGGCAATAAAGCAATTGGGATTGGGATATTAAAATGGTGAATGCGAGAGAAGAGTATAAGATAGTTAGGAAATATTGTGTATGGCGCGTGTGTGTTGATGGAGTGGTCATGAGTAGAGATGATACGGTGAAAATGATGAAGAATTGTGCCAAGTTGCGTGGCAAACGCTTTCGTGTTTTAATCTACTTTGCCTTTTTTGTGTGTGTGTAGTTTTTGTATTTGTATTTTAATCCTTCGAGTCTTTATTATCGTTTCTTCATTTGAGCATTTGTATTTTTTGTTTTCATTTTTTTTCCGTTCACTTTTGCAGTTGTTTTATAGTTATATATATATATATATATATATATATATATATATATATATATATATATATATATATATATATTATTTATTTATCCTTCTTTCTTCTTTGGGTTTCTCATCTTTGTTTTTTATGTTCTCATCAGTGTGTCAATTTTGGTTCGTTCCATTTCGGTTATCTGTTTCGTTTTCAATTTTAGTTGTCTTTATCGGTAGTCTTATTCAGTTTGTTATCATTTCTTTATTTATATATTGAGTTTATGTTTTTCATTGTGTTTTTTTCTGCTTCCATCAAATCGTTATCTGTATCTGATTTGACGGATTTCGTTGTCAGGTACGGTTATTTTGTTTATTTCTTCCTGGGGCAGCGGTTGGCTTAGTTTTACTCACAGGTCTTTGGCACGCTTGTGGAGTACATTATTGATGGGTTCGAGTGCAGCACTCTGGTGTAGATCTTCTGATGCTATTTGATCTTGCCTTCTTTTGTTTTCTATAAATCTTGTGGCCCAGTTTTGTATTTTCTGGGCCTTTTTTATTTGCGTTTTGCTCAGCGTATGAGTAGGGATTATTGGGTATATCATCTTGGGTCGAAAGAGGATTGTGTATAGTTTTTTCTTATCTTTGTTTGAGAGGTTGCGGAATCTTTGTACCGTTGTTAGTGTCGCTTTTGCTTGTCAGTTTTTGTGTCATATGGGAGGTATATCCATTTGTCGTTAGTTTGAGTCCAAGGACTTTCCCTTGTACCCAAAATTGGAAAAAAAAACCTAAGAAATAAAAAAAAGAAGCAGTCGAAGTCAAAACTCCTGCCCCTAAACAGAGACAAGTAGACAACGAAGAGAGGGGAAAATGATACTACTGGGTCCTCGGAGTCCTCAGAAGCCCCCAAAACAAAGAAGGCCAGGAGAAGAAACGGAAGAAGAATATACGCACGCGAACAGTTTCCCTTTTCCCGAAGAGATGGAACCCAGAGAAATATTCCATGGAATTAAATCAAAAGTCTTTAAATGGGAATACGATGCCGAAATCGACACTGAAACAGTAGAACAAGCCTTGCTCCGCCAAAACGTGGTTCTACATCACAACACTTGCGAGCAAATTTCTAACGCCGAGTTCAGGAAGAAGAGAAACTGGAGGAAGAAGAACATAACCCAGAAACACTAGAAGGACAACATGGATAGAGTAAGCAACAGAATGAGGATCCTGACACTCAACGTAGACGGATGGGAGGGAAAAGTAACGTCATATGGAAACATATTCCGGGTGCTTGACCCCGACATCATTCTTATAACAGAGCACGACATTGACACTACACCTGGTCAAATTAAAATACCGGGCTACAGAGTGGTCATAAAGGATCATTCTACGAAAAGGTTTGATGGTGCTGCAATAGCTATTAAGGGGAACATCTCTTCCAAACATCTACCAGAACTGGACGAATTCTTTGTTGCGGTCGAACTCCACACATTGGTAGGAAACCTCGTGATAGCGGCAGCCTATTAACCCCCTTCTACATACTGTTTGGGCACCGCAGAATGGCAATCTTAGGGGGCGACCTGAGTGCCAGATGCTGTGCGGAGGTCTATGGTAGAATCAACGAAAGAGGCCGAAACTTGGAATTGATTATGGGAAGAAAAAACATCCAAAGAATAGGGCCAGATTTTCCGACCTATGTATATTACTTCCACATCAGCCTCCCAAACTGACATAATCTTAACAAGTGAAGGCTTTCCCTTAAACTACCATAGTGAGCCGGGCCCAACAGTCCCCAGTGATCACATAGCCATCCTCACCACAATATCACTCCCGCTTCCAGTCTCTCCGCAAAAACTACGCATTGGCCAACTAGGAACGTTACAAAAGACAACTCAGTCAATACGCCCCAGCTGACCTAAGCGACACAACCTTGGAGGCAATAGACGAAGAACTGGAGAGGATAACTACGTCCATTCTAGAATCAGACTGCGAGTGCGTACCCAAGACTGGGTATAAAACCCCTCCTCAGCCCAGATGGACAGAGGAGATGAGGTAGATCGCTCGTGTTCACAGGAAAGTGTACGAATAGATAAGACGGGAAGGTCCAAACCGGGAAAGAATCTCGCTGCTTCAGCGCCTAAGTACCTAGCTAGAAGAGGTTATCAACCTCCAACAAGAGGAAATCTGAAACAACCTGATAGCCAAAACCGATAACGAGCTAAACCTGGCTAAATTCTGGCGTCAAATTAAGAAACTAAAAGGACCAACCGGAAAAACGAAGGCTCGAATAAAAGAGAACGGAAATAATATATATGACCCACGGTTCTAGAAGACAGATTTAGGAATTATTGGAAAAACGTCTTCAGTATTACCCCAGAATAAAATGAAAAGTTCGACCAGGAATTCGAAAGCCAACTGATCAAAGACCTGAATCAGATTATACACCGCACGCACCCACAAAAGCAAGTAGACGAAGGCATGGAAATGGCTGGCAATGGCCGTCCCATAACACCTGATTAAGTGATGGTCACTGTAAGATCTTTTGAACAAAAGGCACCAGGTTGGACGGGCATCACCAAAATCAACTTGGTAAATGCCCCCACAGCAGATCATTCAAGGAATCAAATATGTATAACGCTTCTCTGAACACAGGTTACTTCCCTTATGGTTTTAAGATTGCCAAAATAATCTTCATACCTAAGGGAGGAGAGCCCCCTGATAAACTGGTCAATTACAGGCCAATCTCCCTGCTAAAATTCGTTGTAAAAGTCTACGAGAAGCTCCTGGCTGACAGGCTTCAAGAACAACTAGCCGAGCGAGGAGCTCACAACCCTCAGCAGCACGGGTTCCGAAGGAGACGAGGAACGGAGACCGCCCTCGCCCTCCTCATGGAATAACTCGCATGCAGCAAAGTACGTAGACGTGGTGCTGCGGGATGTAAAGAAGGCCTTTGATAAGGTTTGGTAGAAAGGGCTTCAATTTAAGATCAGCAACCTCCAGCTAAACTCAATCCTGGAAAGGGTCCTCTGTGACTATGTCATCGAAAGGAGAACCCAAATCGCGATCGAGGGCTACAAGTGACCCAATTTTGAACTCGAGGAGGGGTTTCCAAAAAGCAGCTGTCTGAGTACGTTGTTGTACCTCGTGTACACAATAAGCCTCCTTGCTCCAGTGAGGGACTATTTGATGTTTGTGCAATTCGCAGATGATATCACACAAATCGTTCCAAGTCACATCAGGAACGCTGGAGTTCAAGCAAGGGCGACAGCTGCCGAGATTGATAACATCAACTTTTATGAAAAAAAGGGTAAAATCAAGATTAAGCGCCAGAAATTCCAGATAATTCCGATGAGCCGCCGGAAAATAGACGACGTCGCCGTTAAGGACGAAATTTATCCGTATTCTAACGAAGGAAAGGTTCTGGGCTTTCGTCTTTCTAAAACAGGATACAAGGCGCACATAAACAACATAGTCTCCCTAGCCAAAAGAGAGTTGAAGAAACTACCGTTTCCGAAGCCTCAACGTGCCAAATAAGAGCAAACTCTACACGGCCTTGGTACGCCCCATCCTGGTGTACCCGGCCGTGATCACGCAGATGGCAAGCTGTACCTCTCACAGGATGATGCGGAGGGTACAGAATCAAGCCACACTGTTTATAACTGACACGAAAAGGATCGACCGTATTCGACAATCGGCTCTACACGATAGAACCGGACTCAAACCGATCAATATGGAGATCCAGAGGCTAGGTAGAAAGACATGGAACAAAGTAGAAGAAGAAACACTCCCAACAACCAACAATAACCTAGACATACCCCAATTCAGACAACGCACAATAAAAAGAACAGCTCTATTCCCCAGCGGAAGAAACTGTGCATGAGAAAACATAATACCTATCTACACCTAAAAATGATACAAAAATCGAAACAAGATAAAGAGAAACAATAAACAAAAAGAAATAAACTTTAATAAAAAAGAGTCGAAGTGCCCAAATCAAACTTTAACTAAAACAAAAAGAGAAAGAACGATAAAAAGTATAAAGAAAAAAGAGGCAAAGTGACCTAGCTAAAATCAAATGAAAATAAAACGAAGAGAAGAATAAATAATTAACAAAGTTTACTAAAATAATAAGATACTCGTAAAATAGTCTAACAGCAATAATAAAAAAAGCAAACAAAAAGAGGCCAAGTGCCCAAACTAAGATTTGAAATAAAAAATAAGAAATGAATAATTAAATAACAGTCAACGAAAATATAAAGAAAAAGATAAATTAACCAACAACAAACATAGATAAAAAAGAGGCAAAGTGCCCAAGATAAAATTTAAGTACAAAGAAAATAAAGAATAAATAAATCAAAAAAATAACAAAGTTAAAAAGTACAAATAAGAGAGGCAAAAATGCCCATATAAAAAGAGAAAAGAATAGTTAGCAATAAAAGTATTTGAAAGTCTTGAAAGCCACGACGGAGGAACCGACTAAAAACAAAAGTTATAAAGCAATGGGAGAACAAGACCGTCTTGATCAGCAATATTATTGACGGAAGATAAATAAAAATTAAACAAACAATAAGAAGAAAGTATGCTAGTGATGCCCTCAATACCAGGGCAAATTAGTAAACAATTTCACACCTATGAAAACTTAACACCTATTTTATCACTTTCATTAATTTGAACTTGAACTTGAACTTGAACTTCCGTGCTATATGGATACGCTTCTCCATCGACTCTAACAGTGGCTGTTTTTCTTCCGTTTATCGGTATCAAATCGAACTTGTTTATATTGGTTTTGATTTTGTTTTGTTTTTTCGAAGTCGTTTAAGTTCTTAATCGTTCTTACTGTCCTCTGGGCAATGTCTCTTAGTTTTTATCTGTCGCTGGTTAGGATTTGTGTGATGTCATCTGTTAGTTGGATGTACATCACACTCTCTTCTGTTGGTTGAGGTAGGTCACGGTTGTATATTGTCTACAAATTGGAAAGAGACACCCTCCTGTAATGCGGATGCCTCTGCCATTTGGCCGTTTATGTGCAGAATAGTTCTCCTTCCCACCAGGAAGGGGAATAATATTTTGCAAGGTTAGGTTCTGTGGTAAGGCTACTGATTTTAGCTTTTAGGCTGGGTATCCACACCTTGTCGAAAGCTAGCTCTGGCGACATGGCGGAGTATGACGTCCACTCTGTTGCCTCGGGCTGTTTTGGTGGCGATTTTTTCTGTAAGAATTGCCAGCGCAGTTTCCGTCCCTCGCTTGCTCGTGAACTCGTTGTTGTGGGCTATAGAGGTTGTTGTTTTCAATATATTTCTTAAGCCTCTCATTTAAAAGCTTCTCGAGGAGATTACGAGAAACCCCAGTAGCGAGATGGAGCGGTAGCTTTCGATTTGGTGCTTCGGTTTGCCCTGCTTTGGTAGGAAGATCATCTTTGCCGTTTTTACGGCCTGGGAAAAAATACCTAGTATTCAAACAGGCATTAAAGATCTTCAGAAGTGATTCGTGCACATTGTTTGGTGGATTAATCAGATGTGCCTCGGTTATGCCGCTTAAACCGGGTGCCTTTTTCTTGAATGACTTGACTACTGTCAATTATTCCTTCATCGTGAAAGAGATTCCTTCTTCCGAGTGGGTTGTGTCTCTCCTCGTCAACTCGTCCTTATGGCGTGTTGTTATCTTATTATGTTTGCAATGTTTATATTACTTCTTCATATTCCCTGGGGTAGTAAAGGGTTTCTTCTGGAGAGATTAGAATATTTGACTCTAGTGCCTTTGGAAGTATTCTTGAAGTTCGAGGTTCTGTTGCACTTCCACGGTTTGTACTTTATTTTTTATTTCGGTTGCGTTCCTCGTAATCTTCTATATTGTGTCCAGAATTTCTTTGGATCGGTTTTTATATCCATTTTTTCGATAATATTATTCCAGACCAGATTTGACTTGTCTTTTATTAATATTCTTACTTGCCTTCTGATTGTTTTAGTCTGCAGTACCTTTCACATATTTTTCCCAGTTTCATTATCTCTTCTGTGAGTCTTTTAAATTCTTCCATTTTTTTCTTTTATCTTATTGTTCCACCGCGGGCAGGTAGAGTTCTATGTTCTATTGTAGATGTACACATTTTGTCGGCTTCCGTTATTTTTGCGGTTATTCTTTGTAGTTCTGATTCTATTTCCTTTGTGTCTTGATTGTTTAGGGTTCTGTTTTCTATGGAGCTTAGGTATTCCTTGTATTTGGTCCAGTCAGTTTTTGCTGAGTGATTTTCTTTGCGGGATCTTTATTTGGACGAGGGAGGTGGATATGGTTGCGACCATGCTTAGATGGTTGAATGGTGCTGCGGGTCCTGGTTCAGTATGTAGATTGAGGTTGAAATTGGGGCTGATGAGGACGATATCTGGCGTGGTAGAAGCTCTGTTAGTTAGGAATGTTGGAAAATCTGGTCCTTCTCTGTGGACCAGGTTTCTTTGCGTCAATAATTGCATAGCTCTACCTGTATCATTCATGTAGGCTGTGTATCCTGCTTCCCTGCACCTGGTGTTAAGATTTCCGATCAGTATGGTTGAAGTTGGTCGGCGGAAGAGTTTAATGAAGTTGGGGATGGGAAGGTACGGACGCCTTGGGGGTTGGTATACCCTAGCTACTACAAGATCGCCTGTAGTCTTTTTAATCTTTATTTCAAGGTAGGATTCTTGTAGGTCTTTTACTTCGTGTACTGGATCCAAGTTTTCACTCTGATCATTACACCATCGTATCTGGTCTGGGTATGGTTTGCCGTTATAATTTTGTAGTTTGGTATTTTTATTATTTCAGTTTCCGTGTTGAATCCGTGTTCGGTTAATATTACAATATCCGGATCTTCTTGTCTTACTATACTTGAGTAAATAATTCTTTTGTTCATCCAGCCGTTCACGTTGAGCGTAAATATTTTCATCTTTCGCTGATACGTGAACATGTTGGATTTAGTTCTTGTTTTCTTCGTCCTGTTTTTATCTTATCGGTTCTTGCTGGGGAGCGAGCGCGACCAGATCGTTTTTTCTTGAACTGGTCGTTTGAAATGTTGTAGCAGGATTCATGGACGATTAAAATCATTTCCTGCTTGGGGGCATTATGGACTTCGGTTTCATCTGCATCCGCGTCATGATCCCATTTGTATTTTCCTTTTAAGAGTCCGTCGACGATTTTTTTTTTTTTTTTGCTTGCAGGTTTTAGGGAGCGGGATCGTGTGAGAAGCGTATATTTTAATATTCAGTTCTTGAGTGTATATTTTTGTCTTTTGTTTTAGGTTTTCTAGTTTTTTTGCAATTTCTCTGTTTGTTTTTGCAATTTCTTCATCGTATGTTTCTTCCTCAGTTTCCTGATCGGTGTCCATTTGGGTTTGTTCTTGATTTTCTGGGGTTTCATGTTGATATTATATATTTCACTTGAGGGGGGGATTCTCGGGGAACCACATTTTCTTTTAACCATTCGTTTCAAGCATTGTATTTAGCTCCGTCTCTTACGACCCAGGCTTTGCAATATTCACGAAGTGCACGTGCATAATGCAAAGTATGAGGTCTGGTCGCATGTTTCCTTCTATGTTTACGATTGTTGTTTGTGATGCAGGTGTCCTTGTTGTTCCTCTTGATGTTGCGTTGGCGTAGATTGTGTTCTATTTTTCGTTCCTTTTCTTTGAATATTTCAATTTTCTTTTTTTTATCAATTGTTTTTTATTAGGCACGACATTGATAATGTTCTGTGTACGCTTCCGCAGTTCAGGCACTTTTTCTTCGAGTTTTTACACTGTTCCTAGCGATTTTATTTGGGCATTCTTTTGTATGGGCATTCTTTTGTCGTGTTGGTCCAAGGTGTAGCAAGTGAAACACACCTGGACAGAGACCAACGCTTTTCTTTCAATCTGGTCTGGGATATCTTTGAATATAAGGCAGGGAGGCCATGTTCTGCGGCCCTCTTTGTCATTTCGGTGGTTCTAAAGATGACTTTAAAGACGTGCATGTGTTCTTCTCCGTTCTGGAATTTGAAATTCACAACTTCTTCGATGTTGCCCCAGTCTTGTTCTTTCTCCAATTCGTTTTTAATTTCGGTGGCTGAGTGGGCTCCGACCCATGGGTCGAAGCGTCGGCAGATTACGGATCTCTTTGTTGTGATTCTTTGGTGTGTGGGGGGTGCGAGTCGATTTTGGCTAGTTTCCTTGTTGCGTCTTCACTTAGGAAGAGGTCTAAGTCTTTCTATGTGTCACAGAGCGCAACGTATTCATTGTATTGGTTCTTTAGTCTGAGAAAAATTACTCCGATGTCGGCGTATATGGTCTGCAAGGTTTTCTCCCCTTTGGGGTTTTCATTCTCGGGGAGGATACAAAGAGGCACCCTCTTCGCACCCTCGTAGTCATCCATGATGGCTCGTGTGAAGCCTTCTTCTTAATAGTGCGTTCCTTGTACCTGTTCTTTTTTGCCTGGGTATAAGAAATTTAGGTTGTTATGATATGAGAATGATAAATGATCCCTCCGCCCCCACAATATTTAGAACAGCCGGTGTAACTGTTTGGGTGAAAATGATGGGTGAATGGGGTGATGGACCCAGGAAGGCCCTCCAGAAGGATCACTCATCGCGTACTTCATGATGATGGGTGGAAATTGAATCAACTACCACCACCCGGTGTGCCGATATTTCTGGGGTTTGGTTATCCATCTGCTTCCGGCTTAAATGGATAAAGATGTCTTTTCCCCAAAGGTTGCAGCTTCGCCTCCTGTCCAGGGTGCCTATGACGGATGGTTACACAGTAGGTTAAACCAGAAGCCTGCTTTCTCCACCGCCTCGAATTATGCCTTTTCAAACGACGGGCATAGTTCGAACTAGGTTATGACTTGCAATACACACGGCTACGCCTTAGAAGGCAGGGACGGCGGAGGTGATGAGTTTAGGCCGCCATAATATTAGTTATGGCAGCCTGGGTAAAATTATCTCTTTTTTTAGGTCCCCCGTAGGAGAAAGAAGGATGGCGCTGGGGAGATGTCGCATTCGTTGATACGGCTCGTAGTATCGAAAATTGCCCTTATACTTCGCTGATCTTCGTCTTCTTCTCTCCCAAAGGCAAGTAACACCAAATACGAAAGAAGCATAAGCGAGTTCTTTCGGGTGCGAGGGCTCAAATTTGCTGCGTCTAAACGGGCTAGGAGCGGGCAGTTTGCAGCACCTATAGAGAGTCTCCATTTGACAAGTTTATCCTCTGTTTTACCCACTTTGGCTCTTGGTCGATTTAAGGTTACCCAATCCTTCCTATTAGAAGATGTTCCTTTTGGAAGGCTATAGCTTGGTTCTGGGAAGGACTCATTGGGTGGAAGCCGGTCATTCTCGCTCCATTGTTCAAGCCTATTCGAATGGCTTATGGTGTTCCATTCCACCAACTGTCAAAAAGTTCCTACCAAATAGGGTCGATTGCGACCAATTTCTTATAATCTTAAAATCGTCAACTGTCCCACTAATAAGAATATATGCGTTACTTTGATAGCGTTGGCAGACATTTTTTATGGTAATTTAAGCATTTTGAGGATAAGCTAAGCATTTCTCAGGTTAATTTAACTATGTTTGCGATAAGTTAAAATATTTATACGGTAATGTAAGCATTTTATTTTAAGAGTAACAAGCATTTGTTTGTATTTTCTTTAATCAGAAAAGCTTAGTGCAAAGAAGTATTATTCTTTCATACCGAGAACAACACACCTCGTAATTCTAATTTTAACCAGAGAAAACTTTTCTACCACTGAGTAAGAGCAAAATAATTGTAACGAGTGTAAATATGGTAAAAAGAATTTGCAATGCTGGTGAGTAGTTGGATGGGAACCAGACCAAGAAAAAACTAGCATTTGTTTGTCTTGTTTTTTTTGTTTGGTTTAGTGTTATTTACTTATATTTTAATGTAGACGAGTTTTAGGCTTGAAAGTAAGTACGGCTACATCTGTCTTTGTATTCAGTCTCCAGATGGGAGCTAAAAATAAATCCATCCCTCTTTTCATCACTTTACTATTTCACCTTTTAAAGTTTTTTTGTCCCCCCGTTCTTTTTGGCTATCTGTGACCTCTTTACAGGGTGCATTTATGTAGACCACACCGTCCTTCGTCTTCGGCTACCTGGATTTTGGGGGTGTACTTAGAGTGGAGTTTGATAGGTACCGGTCGTACTTCTCGTTCCGCTATCGACCGGTTCAGGCTGGAACCTAATTCTTTACTCCCGCCAAAATCCCGTTTGGGGTTGAACAATTCTCGGTTTCACCTTTGTTATTGACATTCTTATGTTACGCCACGGTGTATCGTTTGATTTCTATGTTGATGAAACTTCAATCTACCACTCATTCTCCTCCACCTCATTCAATGTGTTTCTTTGAACCCTCGCCCTACTTCTCTCTCTTCTACTTCTATATACCTCTCCATACTTGCATTTTTATTATTGGCATTATTTATGTTACGCTATGGTGTATCGTTTCATTTCTATGTTAATGACACTTTACCTTTCATTCACTTCTACCTCGTTCGTTGTTTATTTATACTTTTCATTACCTCTCTTTTTTCTACTTCCCCATTCTCTCCACTTTTGCATCTTTGCCCTTCTTATGTTTCGTCTTGGTTTATCGTTTATTTTTTTGTTACTTACACTTTAAGCTACCTTTCATTCTCCTCTAACTCGTTCAGAGGGTTTTTTTCAAATCCTTCTCCCTATTTCTCCTTTCTCTTCACCTTTACATATTTGTTATTAGCATTCTTATGTTACGCTTCGGTCTATCGTTTTATTTTGATGTTGATGACAATTTAATCTACTTTTAATCAACTTTCTGAAATCATAATAAACTCAGGAGTTGTTGTTTGGTACTCAGTTCGCCGTACTCGTAATAACGTTATTGCTCCGTTCCTCTTCCTTGGTAAGTTCCAAGCTTCCTTTTCTGGCACTGTTAAAAAGCTTAGTGCCATATTCGACAGTCAGTTTTCCCTTAAAGCTCATATTCCCCGTGGGTTCAAATCTCTCTCCTGCCTTCGTAATTCTCGCCTTATCCGCTTACGCTTTGACGATAAAAGATTCGAGATCCCATCCATGCTTTCACTATCTCTCTCATTGATTGCAACTCCTTTCTTGATACATTCCCCCTCCTTTCCCTCTCCCACTACAACAGTTTCCATACTACCTTACCCGTAGTCTCCAGCCAGGTCGTTTTTCCAAATGCAATGCCGTTGATTCGAAAATTGCCCTGGTTCCCTATCCTGCTCAGCATTTTTTTTAAGGTTCTTAATTACAGGTGTTTAAATAACGTTGCGCCCTCTTACCTGTCTTGTTCACATAATCTCTCCTGATTCCAGAGTGCCTTATATTCCCATAGACGTTTATACTGCATGGCTGACCGTGCCTTCTCTATCTGTGCCGCTAATACGTGAAATGAACTGCCGACCATATATACGCTCCTCTTCCTGTCTCGGTATCTTCAAGAGCACCTTAAAAAAACAATATCTTCCCTTTACGAGGCGCTTTACGAGGGCATATAACTTTGAAGAGCACTATATAAATGCACATTATTATTTTATTGTATCTAAAAGATACAAGCGACTTTGCTTCGAGCAAGCAGGGTGTGGTTCGCTGCAATTCACACACTTGGCATTGCATAATATGGATTTATCATGAAGTGCCTTTGAGCAGTTTGCGCAGATTTCCGGCTGAGACTAGTTGACATGCCTGCAACTCCGATTTGTATGGACAAATCGGTGGCAGTGCTAACGCCCCAAGGGCAGTGGCACGATTGCCTTGACACGGTAGCGATACCAATCGGCATGCACCGGCTCAAGAAGACTGCCACTGTCAAACATGATGAAAAGTAGGGGTGGCTCTCATCCCACCCTCTCCCAACGGTTTCTCATCATACGTTCGACCCTGACCCCACCCACCTTTGTCGGTCAGTTCTTCGGTGATATCTTCTAATGAGTAGTCTATGAGTTTTCTTGCATAAAATACCCCTTTTACAAAATTTATAGTCGTATTATGTCACTTGTACAGGAAAGACATTGAGGGAACGAAGAGCACTTACCATGACCACCTGGGCAGCGTCTGCTACATTTTCCCAATTGGTCCTAAAACCTGGGAGCCCGTGCGGCCTAGGAAGGATCTTGTACAGGGGCGGACTTTGGCTCGGGGGTGCCTCCCACTGAGTCTATGTTCGCCCTCTTGGAAGACCCTGCCTCATATGGTGGGGGCACCTCTCAAACCCTTTCCACCTCAAGGGGGCTTCCAAGGGACCAAACCCAGAGGTGTCAGGGATCCCGATCGGGGACTCACTAGTTGTTGGTGGACTGACCTCTATCGGGAAAGAAAGTCGAGCAGACACGTCGACTCACAGCAAGGTCAACACATTCTGAAAGACAGCACCGGGCACGGGCCGACGGGCACTGCCAAACCTTCCACATATAATCGGCTTCGCTCAATCCAGTCGCTCCCACCGGGAGCGGTCTATTTTGGGCCTTCTGTTTGCTGTCTTGTTGGCGGACCCCTGTGAAGAGGAAAGAGGTTACACCGCTGGTCTAGAAGAGGCGTCATTCAAGAAAGCCGCCTCACCCGTAGACAAAGGGGAACCGCATCCCCGCTTCAAGGTTGGAAGATCCCCGGAGGAAGCACAGGGAGAGGCCAGCTCCTCTTGAGAGATGGAGCTGTCTGAAGGCTGCTCCGAAGATGGTAAAGGAGAAACTCTAGGGTCGCACAAAGTGGTAGGAGGGAAGCCTCTCCACCGGTCAGAGTAGTACTGTTGAATTCCTCGCCCATCCCCAAACACCAAGGTTGGGCGAGGTTTCACTGATAGGAACGTATTCTGAAAATTTGAGAGCCCACCAACGACCACGAAAATTTCAAAAGCTATGGAGAAAAAGGTGGGGGAAGGCTATGCCCCGCGCCCAGCCGTTCTCGTCTAGCCACTCTCGGGTTTAAGGACTATTCTCTTCTCCCCATGGGTACGTTAATGAGTGGTATTTGTACCTATGTGGCGACGCATACCGACCATAAATTTCCCAGTTCACTGATCATTCCCCAAAGGCCGCAGCTCCAAACTCAGCAGCCAAAGGGGTAGGGCGATGGGTTGGATTTCTTTACTTGGATGTACTAATCATCGACAAGAAGGCTAGGATCTGTATCTGTTGTGGCAGACCCAGAGACAGGATCCGAGACTTTAAGTTGGTCTGGCAGCAAAGCCCACCCGCCACAAGCAGTACAGCCTTATGCACCCGATAATGGCCGCAGGGTGGTGGTCAGCCCATTACACGCAGGGAAGGGGTTATTGGGTTGCTAACCGATCTTCACATTAATCGCGCCCCAACGCCCAGGTCCACTCAAGTCCTGGTCTCTTGCGACCTGCGTGCGTTAAAGGAGGTTGTTAAAGAGGGTTCAATGCCTCTTTTCTGACACGATATAAGATAGGTGGTTAGGTCTTTAAGCTTCGACAGGGGGTTGAGGGGAAAGTCGTAGAGAAAAAGTAATCCTGAGAGGGAGCGAGGGGAAAACGCACCAACAACTTCCCCAGGACCGAACATAGAGTTCGATTCAACCCAGTGACGGGGCTTCCTTAATTCGCACCTGGTCCGGGTGAGAACAGCTCCTCCCGTTACTAAGTGCAGGTAAGCAAAATTTTGCGAGGAGAGTCGGAGAAAAAAAGGTAATAGTAATACACAATAATTATAATATATAATAATAATAAATAATAATATATATAATCATAATAAATAATATAAAAATAATAATAATAAAAATATATAATAATAATAATAATAATAATAATAATAAAAGGTAAAGTAGTGCTGAGTGGGGCAAGGGCAAAGCGCACCAACAACTTTCTCAGGACACATTAGAGACTTCAAATCAACCCAATGAGTGATTATTTTTTTTTTTTTAGATTTCCCAGTTGCATTATTGCAGTAAGATGGGGGATTTTCCATTTCCTAATGAGGGTATTAATATATTTATGCAATGATAAACAATGAGGGCTGTGCATTACTTGCTCAAAAATGTTCTAAAAAATTAAGAAATTTATTATTTTTTATATTATTTTTGATACCTATGTTAAAATCTTGTAAAATAATAATAATTCTAACCAATTTTTTATATTATATATCTTTTCATAACATTTGTGCATTTAATAGTAGCATTTAACTTCAGTTGTGGCATATAAAAAAAATATAAAAAATGATACCAAGGGCGTACGGAGCGTGTTCTATATGGTCACGATCCGTACAAAAACACTTTTTTCGAAAAGTGACACCATAAATCTGAACTGGTAAACATATTTTAAAGTTCTGCATATGGAAAATAAAGGTATTTATGGGAGCTACTTTGGGGGACTTTGGATTTCTACTAACTTTAAAAACTTTTGTTGTGATGCCAAAAAAAACACTAGCAGTACGATCCGTGTCTACTTGACCCTAGTATCTTCAGGTAATACGTGTAACAGGCTTAATAAGGTAACCCCTCCCCCCTGCGGGTCCAATTTTGAGAACCCCGAGGAACAACAGAGGGAGTGTACCCCCATGTTCTTCCCCTCCCTTGTGGGAGTGAAACTGGTGTGAGTGTGTGTTATCGCATGAATTAGGGCTCTTTAGATATTACCCCAGGGTTAACCTCGGAAGGGGGTAGAGGGCGCGTAAGGAGCGATGCCTCTGCTACAACTGAAACTTGTTTGAGCGTCGCGCCCTGCCGAAACCACTGCTCCATGAGTGTGCTCTCTCTGTTTTTGTGCCTCTTTAAAATCTCACGTTCTTTATCGCGCCTGTAAGACCCAATAAACGGGGAAAGATGGCGTTAAGTGGACTAAATAAACAAAACCCATACTGACGTAATCAGGAAATATTGTACATATACTTGTTTATAAATAACTTTTTTTATTATAATAGAGACTGTTAGCGTCACGCTATTGAAAGAAACGGCTAAATTTAGTCTCTGTCCCGAAATTCCGTCTCGTCTTTTTGTTCTAAATCCCTCAAAAAACCCAATATCAAGACCGACCAAGAAGCATTCCACTCATCCTATCCCCAAGCCCCCGATCCTTTTAATTGGCTATGTTCCTCATTAGTAATCTATAAAATCCAATTTTCTGACGTCATAAGTATGACGAAAGCTTAGATTAGACCAGGAGTCGGCAAACCTTTTGGTCTTGAGTGCCAATTCCAATAAAAAAAAGAATTGGTCTTGAGTGCCAAGCAACTATAATGCCCAATGTAAATAATCTAACCTGGTCAATAGACCTAAGTCGATATGCCCAAAATATATTGCGTTAAAAGAAATATATTAAATTTTATTATTAGAAAATATGTAATTTAAATGTATATACTTTTTAATGCGATCCTGTCCTTGCTTAAAGGAGAGGAGAAATCTTTCCACGTGCCAAGGATGGATGCCTCGCGTGCCAGGGTTTGCCTATGCCGGGATTAGACAGAAAGTAGACAATTAAAGCCGGTTCCTTTCTTTATTAGAACCTTGAAGTTTGATGTGAAAGAGGAGCGGAAGTTTCACAAGAAAAAAATAATAAAACTTAAATATTGAGCCTGAAAGTGAAATTATTCAATGACAGGCGCGGATCCAGGGGAGGTCTAGGGGGTTGAAGCCCCCCACTCCCCCATTTCAGGCCTGTTTTTGTTTATATTTCTTATTTAAGTCATACTAGTATTCTGCTATTCAGAGTTATGTAATAATATAGAATATATATAAAAGTTTTTTTAAATCCTTGCGATCGAATGTATCATATATGATACATGTTTAAAATCCAGGTAAATCTCAAAAATAATTAATAAATTCAGTATTATATCTTAGTTGACCTCCAAAAAGTTGCTGATGTGTGGGAGAAAATTCGGATCTGATAGTGTTAGGGCTCACTCCTTTATGAGATGCTGTTGTTTAGTATCAATGGTGTGTAACGTAAACATTGTTAATGAATGATCAATGCCCCTTTCTCAGATTACTCAGAGGGAGGAATTCAGGTTACCTCCTCCCCTAATTTTATCCTGGATCCGACACTAAGGGAAGGGGGACGAAAATTCTTTATACTACATTGTAACATTTCCTACTTTTTCTTTTCTTTGTTGCGGAAAAATGATTCATTTCTCTGTCGGCGAAAGGAGGCAAAGAGCTGGGAATTTTTATGAGTGCCGTTGATGCGCGCCGATGTCATTATATTGGAAGCGGTTGATAATGATGGGGGAAATTGCCACTAAGGGCAAAGAAGCTGCCTGGCGTTATAGCACAGCTGAATGAAGAAAGGCGAGGGCGGATATGAGCCTCCAACCAGTGTTCCAAATATTAAGGTAAAAAGGTAAACGGGGGCAACCGACGAAGAAATTTTCACTTAGATGAAAACGATGGGGGGGGGGGCAGAGGTGAAAAAGTAGGCAAATATGAAGCACCTCGTTAAACCACAATACTGAGATCAAAATGGAGTATTAACTACTACCAGGAAAATATTCGTGCTTTTTTTTTTAATTAAGAGGAGGGGGTCTAATATTACAACTGCCATTAGGGGCATAAGTCGCCGAAATTAAATGACCCTATTAATTAGATTATATTAAAAACAAAACAAAAGAAACAAGATAAAGAATAGTATATTTGCTTGCTAAGCAATTCTGTGAATTATAATTGTTCTCTTTTTTTACACATGTCAATATTATATTTTGTTAGTTTATTTATGATAATTCCTTGAATATTTGATTGTATTTTATGAAATCTTCATATAATATATTAAACGCATGCCTTTATGTACCTAATCATCATATTTTAGAAAATAAGTTAATATAGTGAGTATAGTTCATGGTCCAGACCCGGTTTCGGTATCACCCAAAGGAACGAAGGCTAGTTATATTCTTTGAATAGATGTCTGTAGATCATATTTTTGTATGATAACCTTTCCAGATGTCCAACTAAATCTTAGTTATCAGCTCATGAAGTTAACCACCCCTAAGGAAAATTGTGTTAGACGCAGGCGTATTACCTAGTTTACGCTCATATTTAGGACTTTTCTCAATGTTTAATAATACTGTGTTTGTATTATTTTAAAGCAGACCTTTTAAGCTTTTATTTAAACCAATTATGAATCTTTCTGCCAAATGTGGAACTCACTACATACAGGTCCTCAAACCAACAAAAGTGTACATTTTTCACAATTTACGCCTAAACTATGTTCTTTCTGTCAGCCCTGTGGTATCTAGGAACACCACAGGCACAAAGCACAAGTATTACAATATTTAGCTGTCTGTGAGCTTTCAGAAAATGTATAACATAATCATATCATTCCATTGTAAGAATTCAATGGCGGCGGTGGCCATCTTTACCAATTATCAACTCCTGATCTTGACAATCTAGATGGTCAAGTAATAGCTCTTTTTATAGGTTTACAGAGGTGGGAAGTCCATTTCGAAAGTTATTTCTTAGATCAGAACACCAGGGATGCAAAAAACAGTACTAGAATACTTCCATGACTAAGGTTTCAGAAAATGCATAATATTATGTATAATATTACAGCAACTAGAGTTAGCTGGTTAGGTCACACAGTCATCTCTATAGCCTACATTTGTTAAATACACAATGAACATCGAGGGTAATAACTAAGGAATACCACAGGGAAATAGGAAACAATTTAAATATGATTTTGAAAGTATTATTTTAATCTTTTGAACAATAATAACATCCAGATATATTTTCGGTTATTTCACATACAGTGTTGTTTGTGATGCGATATGGATATGGTTGCTTAGCTCTTTGGATTTGTTTATCAGCCCAGAGTCGAGTGTGCAAAACCATAACACTATCCTCCAAAAGTCGTCTGACTCCCCTGCATCAAAATGAGGTTCTGGATCATCCTGTTGTTTCTGGTTACTACAGGTCTGTAACCTGCACATTCTGCGCATCCCAGGCCATTTGACAGGCACGTCAGCTTGGCATCAGTAGTTCCAAGACCACATCTGGTGCAGGCGGGAAGTGCATCCAATTTATTGCCAGTTTGCCATCATCGTCTGCCCATCCATGCCCAGTAGGGTTCGGAAACATTGGGTTAGCTAGCAGACTGGGTCGGGTTTACAAATATAGGCTTTCTGGGTTAGAGACTAGGGCGGCAGTTTATGAAAATTGATACATAATTTGGTTGTAGCGGTACAAATGCCCGAAAATGAACCAACCTAATATTCTCGAATTTGGCTGACGCAATACTTTTGTTTACAAGTCCGATGTGATTTTTTATTCTTTTTCGAAGTCAAATTATTTTTTAGTATTCTAAACGATTTGACAGACTTCATATAGTTTATTTATTCAAGCACTTCAATCAAAGTTGCTTTAACTAATATTAAACCAAATGTTTTGCCACATTGTTTGCAGAATACATTATTTTTGCATTTTATTTTTATTTTTCTCTAACTTTGCTATATTCATAAAAAGTAATTCCCTTTATTTTATTTTCAGATCTATAAGAGAGAAATAGGTTGTCACTTAAATTCTTACTCTTTCTTTTGTATAGTCAGTTGCTATAACATAATCCTATCCTATACATTTATCCTTGACCTACTTTTGCCAATTCAAGTTTAAGGTCATCAGTATTTCAATCCAATAACTATATATTTTCTACATTTATTAAATAATTTATTTTTGTTTTCCATTTCTTATAAAATTAAACTTTACTTAAAAATGATATTCATTTCCATTTATGAGTTTATGTAAACTGTACTCCATAAACAATTTATTATTATAGTTTGTGGTTGTTTTAAAACCATAAACTATATAGTATTTTTTTGTTATTTTCAACTTTCCCGTTTTTGGTGGCACCACTAGCACTTTTTTTTAGTTATTTCATGTTATTTCCTTGTGGTTTGTGATTGGTGTTTTTGTTTTTCTTCGCAGATTAAAGATGTAAAAAAGAACAAAGCTCAGTGGACATGCCTACAGAGAACTGGACAAGAAAAAGCAAAGCGTCTGGAAGAACAATTGGCTAGTACACCAAAGTTAAATACTTTGTTCACTCCTTGTCAATCCACTGCTAATCAGTGTAAGCCCATCAATGATGTAGATTCAGAGGATAGAGTAGAAACAAAAGTTGAATCTAATCTGATGAATGTGGTGCCGAGCAAAACAGTGAGAAAGAGGTGTAAGAGCTATCCCTCAAAAAAAGTCTAACATCTGATGATCCAGCTTAATGGGAAATAAACAATGAATTAATAGATCATATTGCTTACAACGGAATTCCTCAGAATGCTGAAGCAGATTTTGCACCATCAGCACGAAAGTATAGTCATCAGACAAGAAATATGTTCAAATCATTTTTATCATCGGAAACTGAAGAATAAGATTTGGCTGACCTATTCAAAGAAAACTGGAGCAGTGTTTTTGGACACCTTGTCACCTGTTTGGTGGTACATGTCAGTTTTCTTCATGTTAAGGATTCTATGACTGGAAAAACGCACAGAAACGTTTAAAAGAACACGAAGATTCATAAGTTCATAAGGATAAGGTTTTGTTGCTTAGTAAAAGATCTGCCTTAAGGAACAAAAGTGATGAACAACTGATTTCTCAGCAACGAAAGGAGAAACAATATTGGAGAGAAGTTTTGAAGAGGGTAGTTGCTTTTGTGAAAGCTCTCTCATCCAGGGGATTAGCATTCAGAGGCACCAGTAAACATTTTGAATCACCTAATTCACTTTCTAATTGGAATTATTTAATGCTGTTAGAGCTCATTTCTGAATTTGATCCCTTCCTTGCTGAACACAGTAATGATATGGCGATGCTGGTTCAAGGAAAGTTAATTACTTGTCCAAAGCAACTAGCTATGAGTTCCTAGATAGCATGGCAAAATAAGTGATCAAGGTTATTACCAACGAAGTGAGGACTGAAAAGTATTACTCAATTAGTGTGGATTCTAAACCAGACATTTCACACGTGGACCAGGTGTTATTCATCATTAGATATGTAAACCATGATTCTCATCCAACTGAGAGATTTCTTGGCTTCATCAAGAACCCTGGGCATAAAGCAGAGGAGTTGTTTAATGCCTTGACTCAAATGTTTGAAAAACATGATACTGATATCCAAAATTGTAGGGGACAGTCTTATGCTAATGCTTCGAATATGTCAGACCATTATTCAGGGATGTAGGCTCGAATTAAAGATGTTAATACGTTAGCAGTTTACATTCCATGCTCTGCTCATTCACTGAATCTTGTAGGATCATGTGCAGCTGAGAGCTGTGCAGAAACTGTCTCCTTCTTTGGTACTATCCAAACATTGTACAACTTCTTCTCTGCCTCCACCCATAGATGGGAAGTTCTGCTTTCAAACGTGAAGAGGCCAGTTGTGAAAACTTTAACAACTACAAGATGGTCTGCTAGGGAAGAGGCTGTTACATGTTTAAGAAATTCATGGAAAGAAATCACTCAAGCTCTGCTAGCCATAGCAGGTGATACGTCACAAAAACTGGTCACACGAAGTGAGGCTGCATCACTGTCTGCCTCAACTGCTATTATTTTCGCATTGTGGATCCCAATACTGGATAGACTTAAAGCAGTTAGCGCATGCTTGGAGACTGCTAGAGTAGATATGGGCAGTGTGGTTTCTCTCTACAACAGTTTCATTACATTTGTAGACGAATCCAGAGAGGATTTTGATAAATATGAAGAAGAAGGCAAAGCCCTCTCTGGACAGGATGAATATGATCAACCTACTTCTAGAAAAAAGTAAAGGAAACTCCCATTTGGTGAAAAACAAGCAGACAAAGCCATACTTAGTATAATAGATGAATTTCGCATTAATTGGTTCCTTGTCATAATGGATAGTCTGAAATCTGAAATCGAAAAGAGAGCAGTAGCTTATAGGTCATTCTTTGACAGAGGTGGGCAGTATTTAAATACATTGATGTATTTAAAATTGTATTTGTAAATACATTTGAAATCATGTATTTAAATACTTTTAAGAGTATTTAAATACAATTCATTTAAATAATTTACTGATAATAGGTTTATATAGCTGTTAAGAACGTGTAATGATGTTTTAGCTTGTCACAACTTGTATGACACAAACGGTTGACTGCGTGAGTCGGTGAGGGAAGATTGCTTGCATCAGTTCAAATTCAGCTAACAGATGGTCAGAGTTGTGTTCGGTTGTATAGTGAGAGCGCTCAGCGTTATTTCAACTGATGCATGGCGACTTCAGCTTCTTCGAAAGAGTGTGAAATGGAGAGATTATACAATAATAAAGACGAGGAAGATAAAGAATCATGTAATTATAGTCATCCTTTACTAGAAAATAATTTTTTTTAAAGTGAAATCTTTCGACGGAAAAAAGTGAAGTGTGTATGTACATCATGCAATTGCGAAATCTCTGCGGTGAGCATGCTACTTTCAATCTACGTATTCATTTGAAGGTAAGAATTTATTAAAGCTAATTATATGATACTTAATTGAATTAAAAAGTTTCACTATTTATTATTTTTTTAAAAATGGCAAAATTGCTAGTAGCTAACGATAATGTCAAGTAGCGTAGGTTTACCATGCACGAACCTACCTGCTTCCTTTTGCAACACCTATATTTAAAGTATATGCTGATTGAATTTAACGTGAATTATGGCAACGTGAAACAAATGTCCTTCAATTATCTGATCATGCACAATTATCAACAGAGAAAGCATCCTGTTTTGGTGCAAAAAAGCGGATAACTATGTGACAGCTCAAAGAAAATGTTCAGTATTAGACGATGGTCCTTCATGCAGTGGTGCTAAAGTAAAGACATTACCGGAGTGTTTTGAGGTGAATACTAAGAAGGTCAAACAATCTGTTGTCGATAAGCTGATTGCAGATTTTATCATACAAGATGTGCATTCCCTACCACCCATGGAGCAACCAGTTTTTGTGAGTTAATTAAAGGTGAGTTCTGAGTTACAAATATTGTTTACAATTATAGTATTAGTAGTACAAGTTAAGCTCTTATAATGACCGAATACTAAAGCGTTCGGATCATTGATCACTACGTAGGCTATATAACTAAGTTAAATAAAGGAAGAAATATACAAACAACAGAGGTTAAAATATTGCAACAATTTCATGAGAATCCACATACATATATTCTTAAAGCGCGCTATCATTTACTTGAAGATATTATTGAATAAAAAAAATTCAGGAATAATTAGTACAATTATTGATCGATTATATGGAGTTATTAGATTAATTCCTATAACGATGTATTTCGTTATAGTAGCAATACCTCTATATCATTATGTCAAAACTAGCATGCCCGCCCGTCAAAAATGTAGGAAATAAAGCTTGATAATGTATATATTCCTAACAATACTGAAAGTCAATATTTTACTATGTAATTCTGAATATGAAGGACTAATAATATATTTATGAATTAATGTACCAGTCCTATATAGCTATAGGATATTTATATAGCTACCTTTTATATATAAAATTTTATGTGCATACTATATTATATCCTCATTTCATTGTGAAAATCAATTTCACTCACAATAATTACACATTCCACTACCGCGGGTCTAAATTCTTCAGTTGACGTCATTTCAAGGGGGACGCTAGGCCAAAATTTATAGAAGAGAAAGTGACAAGAGCTCTACTGAAGAAAAACTAGACAGCACCTCTTACTTATGTCTTGCTGCAGATATTTGGTCAACTCGTCACCGTAGTTTTATGGGCGTTACAGTTCATTGGGTATGTTAAGATTTTGCTCTTTATGAAATATAAAATTGAAAATGTCTTTACAGTTAAGGAGTTATCAGCTCTTGGGTGAAAGCAGACCTATTTGTTGGTGGAATTTATCTCAATTATATTAATATGTAAAATTTATGGAAACATTTATGAGACAAACATTGGACTGTTATTTCTTTTTTTCTCAGCTTGGGGAAGCTGCTCTTGTCTGTCACAGTGGAGTATTGGCATGATGTCGCTTCAAAGGAGAACATAACTACATCAAGATTGCTGAACATAGGAAAAATATCATCATTGAATACGATATCCCAGATGGAATCCAGGTAGGTGAAGAAAATCAGGATGAGCACGAGCTGGAGGATAGTTTCTTAATGAGAAGTTCTTTAGATCAGGAAGAAGACCTTTCGTCTGACCCATGCAGCTTTAGCCTACCTAAGCATGTGCGCTGTGCTTCACGCACACTCAGTCTCGTCGCCACAACTGATGCAAAACAGGCACTGAAAATATCTTCATTTGCAAATATCAATCATGGTGCGATGGGAAAGTGCTTAGCGTTATGGAACAAAAGCAGTCGTCTCAAAATCAGCAGAGCTTATCAAAACTGTTATCAACTGCTCATTAAAGGTGCCTTGCATTACAAGGTGGAACTCTCTCTTTTCGATGTATTGTCATTACTTTTAAAACACAAGGACAAATTACATCAACTCTGGACGTCCCTTGAACCTCCAGTGTTCAGAAGTCACGAAATTGAATTTCTTGGGGATTATGTCTCAGTTTTGGCTTCTATTGCAGTGGCAATTGATCGCCTGCAGAGAGTACAAAACTGTTTTATGGAGAATTGCTCCCTACTTTGCTCACTGTGGAGAAAAAGCTGAAGAGCCTTCAGTCACGTTCTCTGAAATTTGCTAACCTCTTCTAAGTGCAGTCACTAAGGGCTTTGGAAAGCGCTTTGGTGCCATTATTGCACCAACAAGCTATCCATTCTTCAAACTCCGCTGGTAAAATATCAGTATTTCATGGGACAGTTCAAGCTACCAAGACTGTTAAAAATATTATGATTCAAGTGATTGAGAATTTAGCAAAGGGACCCGAAGCTGAATCATCCAGTGGTGTATCGGACAGTGACGATTATTTTGGATTTACAAAACCCACTGAAACATGATCAACCGCAGATTTAGAATTGTTCAGTTACCTCCAGGATTCAAATAAAACACTTCAAAGTTTAGATAGATATCCAAACATAAAAAGTTATTTATTCAATACAACACCACCCTTCCGTCGTCAGCTCCTGTGGAACGGTTCTTGTCTTTAGGACCTTATCTCCAAAACAGAGTTCTTTATCTGACGAAACATTTCAGCAACTGATATTACTTAAATGTAATGCTGATATAAATAGCTAGCTAATTTCATTCTATGGAAGTTTCTATTTGTTTGTTTTTTTGTAGTACCTAAGTCCAATTGTTATCAAATCCCACATTAGTAATTATAATATACAATTTCATTTTAATGGGTGTTTTTTTGTTGTGATACCAATGGTCCTTATCGATTGTATTATATATCATGTATTTGAAATGTATTTAAAAATATATCTAAAACATTTAATGCACTTAATATTTAAATACTAAATACATTTTGAAAATGTATTTAGTATTTTAATGTATTTAGTGCCCACCTTTGTTCTTTGATTATTCCCCTTTCTTTGTAAAATTACTACAGCTTTCAAAAGAGGACCTGCGGAGTCAAGCACTGATTCCCATGCAGCATTATGACTGTGACATTGAACAAAGCATAATCGATGAAGCCATGTACTTGCGTGCATAGCTGCTGCAAATTGAAACACCCATTAACACAATAGGTGGCTTGGGAGAATATATCTTCACAAATAAGTCTTTGCTTGCACAGCAATCTCAATGACTATGTGAGATGTTCCCTCACCACTGATGGTTTCTTCAAGACGATCAATATTGTCCCAGGCTAAAGTTGTGAATGTTCTTGGATGGATGTTACCTTGTAAAGCTGTGTGTCTCCCTGATGACGAGAGCCTCTGAAAGCACAAAGCAGTGTCAATCTCTGCCATCTCAGAATAGGATATACTGTGCCCAAGTCTGTTGAGGATGTTTATCAACTCTAAATTGCCTGTTAACGACTTGACGCTGAATGGCAGCACAATGTGCTTGGAAGGTTTGATTTTTCCGCCGGTCACTGCATATACTGTCTTGGCCAAATGATTGCATTAGTCGTTTAACTCTCTTGGGTGCATGACCAGGATCATTAGAGCCTATGAGTATATAGCTAAGGAAGAAAGTAAGCGATGCTACAATGGTAGGACATTCTGTTTCTGGTTTGACTTCAGGTGACCAGGCTTGAGGAACCTCTTAACTCTTGATGTCCGAAACTGGAAGTTGAAAATATCACGAAATTCTACTTCCAGTTTTGGCTGAGAATGTCAAAACAAAAAGTAAGTCTCAAGCCCATTTCTGTGAGGAGTTATGAATGCTTAAAGATTTCACTGGTGCTAGCTAGGTTAGTGATCAGTTTCTGCTAGCTAGCTAGCTAGCTACTAAAAACAGTCTTAGCCACTCCACAGTACTTCATCCAAAGCAAATTAAATATAAAGCCAGACAATTGATTTAAATGTGTGTTGATCGAATAATCTGAGAAGTAAACCCAACCTTGTATTGGTTGTTTTTTTGTGATCTGTTTGTTGGTAGAACAGCAGTGGTGGAGTGATATCTACCTGACAGCTCTGCAGCTTTCTGCTGTAGTGGACTGGAGTTACTTCTAACTGGAGCAAGTCTAATTCCAAATTTTATCCTTGACCTTCAGTTGACCTTCACTTTGATCTGGTATCTCAAAAATAACTTGGGAAATGGACTTCCCACCACAGTAAACCTATAAAAATAGGAATTACATGACCATCTAGTTCAGGGGTCGCCAACCTTTCGGACTTCACGGACCACTAAATTTATAATTTTAAATCTAGCGGACAAATAATTGTGAATTTTTTAAAAAAGGTAAATACATTTATAAAATAATAATCAGAGAACTTTTATTTTATTAATATGAGATGCACCTATTAAATATAACAAAGTTATAGTTTAATTATTATAAAATAATGGAAGTTTATTTAAGTATTACACATTTATAGTGTGATATTTGTCCCTGCTTGTTTGAAATAAGTTTATGGATTTTTGGCTCCAATGACGTTACTGCAAGACGGAGAGCCGTTTTTATTTTAAGCTGAGACCGGTACTGAGTCTTAATTGTTGACAGATGAAAATGTCTTTTCGCACAAATATGTTGTTAAAGATTGAATCAAAATTTTGAGTTTTTTCTCTAAGTGATGGGTATTCACTTTTTATGGAGAGTCAAAAATGAGGTCTTGATAATGATGACTGGAATTTAGCTTTGAGACTTGTTGCATGATAGATCGATGAGGCTTTCTTTTTCATTCATGCTTAAATTGCTATCTTCAATGTTTGTTGCAAATGGATCTATTATCCACATATTGGCATGCCTTGGATCTTCTTCCTTTGGGTAATAACAATCCCAAAATTCTGTCAATGACTGTAAGTGCTGTTGAACAATGGGTACCACTTGCTGGTTGACATCCTTCTCTCTCATATATTCATCGAAATTTGAGAACATTTGCAGATCTTCAGCCAACCGCGTTTGCCACAGTGATATTTTCTTTGAAAAGCATCAATTTTACCTCTTAGTCTGAACACGTCCTTAAGTTGTCCTTGTAAAGATATATTTAGTTCATTTAACAGCGGAAAAATATCTGCCAAGTATGCAAACTTGGCTACCCACTCATCGTCGGAAAAGAGTTCTTCAAATATCGGATTATTTTGCTGCTGGAAAAATAATTTGATTTCTTCGCGCAGGACGAACAGTCGGGTTAGTATTCTGCCCATCGAAAGCCATCTCACCTCAGCCTGAAGAAGGTGAATATACTGGGAACCCATTTCTTCACAAAGTGCTTCAAATATTCGAGAATTGAGCGCTTTGTGTCGAATTTCATTTATAATTTTAATAACATCTGATAATACTTTGTGTAGTTCTGGGGACATTTTTTCGCCGCAAGTTGCTCACGATGTATATGCAGTGTGTAGACAAAATGTCTGGGTGACCAATATTTTTCACCTTTGCAACAATTCCTGAACGATGTCTAGTCATGTTTGCGGCACCGTCTGTACATATCCCAATACATTTTTTCCCATCCAATTCTGTGTTCCAGGAAATAACTATCAAGTGCTTCAAAAATCTCAGAGCTAGTTGTTCTACCCGGCAAGTTGAGTGAACAATGTAGTTCTTCCTGTAGCTCTCCTTCACACTCAACCCTTATAAAACAAAGAAGTGCCTTGTTATTTACGTCCGTTGATTCGTCAAGTTGAATTGAATAAAATGGTGAAATTTTTACCATTTTTATAACTTGATTTTCAATATCTTGGCAGTGTTAGCAGAAATAGGAATTACTTTCAGTTTCTGTACAGCCTCTGCTTTCCCAAAACTTCTTCACAGGCTTGTTGTGATATGCAAGGCTTGATTAATTCTTCTCCAATCGTATACGACTTTTTATTTTTCGCCATTTGAAGTGCTATCAGATAAGAAGCCTTTAATAAGGGCTTATCTTCAACAGTCCTTTTTTTTAAAGCACCTACTTGCTTTTGCATATTTTCACGCATTCTTTTAAAATATTCAAGTGGTTTCTTAGATAAATCTGGGTGATTTGATTGCAAGTGTCTTCCGAGTTTCAAAGGTTTCATGGCATCATTGGATAAACTCTCAGAACACACAATACAAAGCGGCTGTGGATTCAGCTCACTACCAGGTTCTTGAATAAATCTAAATTTCAGGTAGTTCGAATCATATTTCCTTGATATTTTGAGTTTTTTGTTTTCGCCTCCAGTTAGAATGTTCTTTCTAATGGTTCCTGATGAGGAATGTGGAGGCTCTGATTCATTGATCAGCTCACGGTTAAGTGATGTATTACTATTATTATTAGTTATATTATATTTGGTTTTACTAAAGAAATGCAAAATATTCGCTTGCTTTTTCTCATTCATTTGAATCTGAAAACCCCCAAAAGGAAGAATTGGAAATTTGGAACAACAGTTGCGCATCGCGTTTGCTAAGCCTCCTTATAAATTATACACCAAAAAGATTTGTTAAACTATCCAGAATAATATCTCCAGTGGGTATTTAACAAAAAAGCTTCGATGACGAATAAAAGAAATAAACATATTCCCTTTTTTTTTAATGGGGCCTACTTCTCACAAATAGGCTATTCGCTGAATCGTTGCCAGCTGTCGCTAGATGGCGTAATTGTGAGAGATAAGTCCCATTTAAAAATAAAGGAAATATGTTTATATTTTTTTATTCATTAACGAAACATTTTTTCATGTTAGGGTAGGTATGTTATGTCAGGTTAGGTTAGTTTTTGTGATTTGTTCGATTTTGACCTCCGTTTTCGTCGCAAAATTCTTGTTTGGTTACCGTTCACCCTCGAACTTCTAATGGGGAATAATGGCCAATCGAGTAATTTCCGACGAAAACGAAGGTCAGAATCGAATAAATCAACACAAAAACTATAAGAAAACACTAGAATTACAGCTCCTTTCATTCACTACGCGGCGTTATTAAGATAGGGGGAGGTATAAGCGTGTATATATCTGACAGACTCAATACTAAAAAAGTCGACGAAATTAGTATTTCCTATAACTATATTGAAACTTTATTTATCGAAGTAAAATCAAATGGTAAAACAATAATCATTGGAACCGTATATAGACATCCTTCTGGTGACCCTGAGATGTTTATAGATAAGATTACTGAATTAATCAATTACTTCAATGTTACAAACTATGACGACATAATAATTACAGGAGATTTTAACTTCGATCTATTAAACTTTGAAAACCACGCATCAACTCAGTCCTTCCTCAATACTTTTTATTCTCATTCCTTACTTCCAATTATAACAAAACCGACAAGAATAACCCAAAACTCAGCAACACTAATTGACAATATTTTCAGAGTTCACCCCGAAAATTACTCTTCCGGTATTCTCCTTTCTGACATATCGGACCAGCTTCCTATATTCATGATCCAAAAGTCTTTTTTCAACTCGAACAATATTCATCAAAACCGTACAATAACCTACCGCATAATTAACGAAAATACCTTATCAAACTTCTATAACTATGTTCTAAATCAGAATCTATATGAAATTTCCTATATAAATGACATCGATTCTGCTACCGAAGAGTTAATTTCAAGGCTAGACGATGCTTTTAAACTTAATTGTCCTCTAAAATCTAAAACCATATCATATAAACACAAAACAAAACCTTGGATAACAAACGCAATTATAAATAACATCAAAAAAATGTCCAAAATACTTTTCTCTTTATAAGCTTAGTCAAATTCCAGAGCACACATATATAAATTTTCGGAATCAAGTTACTAACCAAATTAAAATATCCAAGAAAAATTATTACCATGAACGGTTTAATCAAACGAAAAACAATATAAAACAAACTTGGAAATTAATCAATTCTGTGATAAAACCTGAAATTACTAAAGGAACAAACCAAATTAAACAAATTACCATTGACGGTAAACCGGTTGATGATAATAAGGAAAAAGCGAATGAATTCAATAAATATTTTGTCAACGTAGGTAAAAAAATCTCAGACTCCTGCAAAATAGTCGATAAATATTTTCTTTCGTATTTTAATGAGATTAATGTACCAAATTCTTTGTTCTGTAAGCGTAGCCGATATAAAAAAAAATCATTAGTTCACTAAAAAATAAAAAATCAGGTATTAATTCAATCTCCACTAAAATTTTAAAATACATCTCGGATATAATTGCTCCAATTTTAGCATCAATAATTAATAAATCATTTACGCAGGGTATATTCCCAAGTGTATTAAAAGTTGCTCGGGTAACACCGCTACTAAAGGCCGGAGACCTCACAAACGTCAGCAATTACCGCCCTATTTCATGGCTTACAATGTTCAGTAAAATATTTTAAAAAATAGCATTCAATAAACTTTATAAATATCTGGAATCTAATTCACTGTTGTATAAACACCAATATGGTTTTAGACGTCAGAAATCAACGATTCACGCGATAATTAACCACCTTCAATATTTATATGATAACATTGAAAAGGGCCACATTGTATTCTCAATTTTTCTCGATTTTAAAAAAATCTTTCGATTGTGTCAACCATCATATTCGACTGTCAAAATTAGCATGTACGGAATTAGAGGCAACTGTCAAAATTGGTTCAAATCATATTTAACTGAAAGAAAGCAATTTGTCTCCGTCAATGGTCAAGACTCATCCCACCTTAATATTACAACTGGGGTCCCACAAGGCTCCGTGCTAGGTCACTGTTATTTTTAATCTATATTAATGATATTGTTAAATCATCTTCTCTGTTTAAATTTATATTATTCGCGGATGATAGTACCTTATCAACTCCCTTGCCATGTGACAAACCGAGCAACATTGCATCTATAATAAATAAAGAACTCGAAAATGTCTTCAGGTGGCTTAATGTTAATAAACTATCAATAAATGTTGATAAAACCAAATATATTCTTTTCTCTTACAAAAAATCTATTGAATTGCCCCATATTAAAATGGGCGAGGGAATAATCTATGAAACTACTCATATCAAATTCCTAGGCATCTTTATTGACAAAAATCTGAGTTTTAAACAACATATTACGCATATCTCAACAAAACTATCAAAATCGATTGGAATATTATATAAATTAAATAAGTTTTTTCTTAAATCTATTCTCCACTCTTTATATATGACAATGGTGCAACATTACTTGACATATGGCATAGAGAGTTGGTATGGAAAATATCAAAATTATCTCAATAAATTAGTCATATTACAGAAAAAAAGCAATTCGAGCCATCCATCAACTTGACTACAAAGAGCACACTAATCGATATTTTAAAGAATCCAGAATTCTAAAATTAAATAATCTCTTTGTTTTTCAAACATCCTTATTCCTTTACAAAACAATAAAGTGTTCCTATAATAACTATATATTTAATATGTTACAAACAGCTGATAATACCCATAATCACCAAACTCGCAATAGAACAAAATTTATTTCACCCTTGTATTCAAAATCAAAATCACAATGTAGCTTTCTGTACAAATCTATCAAAATATGGAATGGCTTGGACGACAATATCAAATCCCAAACCAATTTAGCTCAATTAAAAAAAGCTCTTAAAAACAATAGAATTTCGGCTTACTAAATTTCTATTCAGTTTTTGTATTGTGTATTTATTTGTTACCGTACACTATTATACTGTATACTATTACTTTGATTTATACATCATAAATATGTTATTATTTATATAAGACTGTTGACTATGTTAACTACAGATCTTTTGAATAATTGCTGGAAATAAAATAGTTTTTTAATTTATCTCTAAATTTAAATAATAGAATTATTCGTTATTTGCAAACTTTACAATGGTTAGGTTCTCAAATGTATACTAAGTTGTTTATATTTTTATAAACATGAAGGGATTTTATTCTTGATAATGTTATGCTTAGTCTTAAGTATCTGCCCTAAAAGTCACTGACTTATTTTGGGCCCATAACTAGTCTTTCTATGTATATACATATATACGAGTATGTATAAGTACTTATTGTAACTTGTCATTAAGATTTAAAATGTAATATGTTTATACTGTACATTGGATTAATATGGAATAAATAAATAAAAAATAAATAAATAAATAAAATCGGGTAGCAGTCAACGTGTTAAGTGATTTATAAGCCGAATTAACACACACACACACACAAACACAGCCGACTATTTCATGTCACACACATCCTCAAGGACTGCTTCCCAACAACTGACAGCTCTCTCTCTTTCTCTGCTGTCTGGCTCTCTGTCTTATGTGCACTTTGTATCATGGTTGCCTGAAAAGGGTGATACGGAAAAGTGAAATTTTGGTCTCAGGCCCGTGGGCTAATAAATAATAATAATAAGTATTTATAATGCGCCCTTCAGGGCTGTTAGCCATCACAGAGCGCAGGTTGGGTAGCGAGTGTAGAGAAAGTTTACAGGGGAGAGAAGGCAATTTTGAAGAGATGAGTCTTCAGGAGACGTTTAAAAGTAGCAAGGGAGTGAGGGAAGTGTTCAGGATGGAAGCGAAGTTAGACCGGAGTGCCCGAGGAGTTTGACGACGGGAGAGGGCAGACGAAAGATAAGGTGGAGCCTCGAGGTTTAGGGCCTTGTAGGTGATGAGAAGAATTTTATAGTGGGTACAGAAGCGAATAGGTAACCAGTGTGGCCCCTGTAACAGAGGCATCGAAGGAGAGAACCAAGGGCGGCGAAGGAGGAGCCGGGCAGCATAGTTTTGAACTAATTGTATGGGGCCAAGTGACGAAGAAGGGAGATTCACTAGAAGAGAATTGCAGTAGTCTAAGCGTGAGGTGATGAAGGCATGAATAGCAGTCTCAAGGCTTCGTCGATCAAAATGGGATCAAACACGTGAAAAGTTGCGGAGGAAACCGAGGGAAGACTTACAGATAGGATGGATGTGCGGTTTAAACGAGAGTTGCTCGTCGAGAATAACACCAAGATTACTGACGATATCAGAGAAGGCGACATTGGTTTCCCCAAGGTTAAGGGAGGGGAAGAGAGCTTTAGATTTATCCCCCATCGAAGCGGTACCAACAAGGAAAACTTCAGTTTTATCTTGGTTAAGTTTGAAAAAGTTGGCAGACAGCCATTTGTTTGTGGAAGTGTAGGATGAAAGGAGCTTGGTAATTGATTGAGAGAAGGACACAAGGGATGATGAAAGGTATATCTGAGTGTCATCAGCATAGAGGTCGTAGGACAGGCCCAAATCACGAAGAAGGGAGCCAAGAGGAAGTAAGTAGATGCGAAAGAGGAAGAGACCAAGGACTGAGCCCTGAGGCACACCAAAATGAATGGGCGCGGGCTCGGAGGAGAGGTTATCGAGAGCGACCGACTGAGTGCAGGAGGAGAGGTATGAGCGGAACCAATCAAGTGCACTGCCCGAGAGACCAAGGAAAGTGTGAAGATGATCAAGGAGGACAGTGTGGTCGATAGTGTCAAAATCAGACAAGAGGTCTAGGAGGACTAGAATGGACGTGCAACCCCTATCGGCAGCTCTACGTAAACCGTCTGAAACATTAAGAAGAGCGGTTTCAGCAGAGTGTTTCGCTTTGAACCTCGATTGGTACGTTTCATCGAAATTGCAGTTAAAAATATAGTTTCACATTTTGCTCGGTAGTTTATATATATATATATATATATATATATATATATATATATATATATATATATATATATATATATATATATATATATATATATATATATATATATATATGTCGTAGAATTCTTTCTGATAAGAACCCTACTTACCTGACACCACTTTTATTTAGTGTCGTAGAATGCCCCCCCCTTTTTTTTCTATTCTAAGAGTGCTAAGAGTGTCTAATATATATTGATATTATAAGAATATCTTAAAGAACAGAGCCGTCACCAAACACGTAAGGATATAAAAGAAACGCCCACTAATTCACAAAATAAACTTATATTTTATCTTTAACCATTGAATACACAACCTTTATACATTAACTACAGCAATACTCTAAATATTATTATAAACAAGAATTAATTAAATTAGTTGACCCACAAAATTTAGTTAACGTTTTCTCTAGACAAAACAATAATATAAGAATTAGGCTTACGGACTCATGTGGAGTTTAAAGGCCTCAGAAATGTTATTGCCTCACGACGCGTGCCGTGTGTCGAGATGGGCGAAATTCCACGGTTGTTTTGGCGAGGGTAGCAGCTGGGGGTCCACACGTTCTTCCGGGGGGGAAGGGTTCTTTAAGGACGAGAACCAAGACGGTGCTTTATGCAACACCTAGGCAGTCGTGGTCTCTCTGGCGAGAGGGAGTCGAATTTGTTTCTTAAATCAAGTTAACTTGGAGTGCGGTGTGATCACCGAGTAACGAGCTCGAGGAGGAGCTTTTCTCTTTCGTTACTTATTTCTTTATGGATGAGGACTGAACTCGGGGAGGGTCTTCTTCACGGGCGAGGATAACGGAGGGGAGTTTCTCTGGCGAGAATAAATTACTTAAAGTTTGGTGTGACCACCGAATAACGGGCTCGAGGGGGAGCCTTTTCCTTCTTCTTTTCTTAATTCCTCAAGGACGAGGAATATCCCTGGTGTTTAAGGTGCACCAGGATATGAGGAGTCTCTCTGGCGAGAGTAAGTCGAACTTACCAAAGTTCACTTATCGTTTGGTTTGATGACCAGGGACTTAGCTCAAGGATGAGCTTTTTCTTAGGTAGGTAGCCCTGCCTCTCTTGCAGGGTACTTCTTGGTCTGGCGAGCTTAAATACTCTACCTCTCCAGTCTCGGTAGCTCGGTTGTGGATCCGAGGACTTCGTCACCTAGAGACTGACGTATACTACCAATCCAGTCTAGGTAGCTCGGTTTTGGATACGAGGACTTCGTCACCTGGCCTGACGTATACTACCAATCCAGTCTAGGTAGCTCGGTTTTGGATCCGAGGACTTCGTCACCTGGCCTGACGTATACTACCTCGATTTTCCTCAGAGTTCCTCATTTATACCTCGCACCCCCACTGGGGGAGTGGTAAGGGGGAGAGGGGCTTGAGGACGGCCCCAGGAGAGTTCTTTTTCCAAACGGTCTTTCCCACGAAGTCAAACATCGGCTCCTCGTTAGCCATCGAAATTGGGAGAAACCCGTCTCCAATTTCTTGTTCGACGTGAAACTGGATCTCACTCTCCTGGGGGAGATCTTACCTTTTTGACCTTTAGGGTCTTTCATGGCACTGGGTTGTGCCACGTTGTGGTTAAGCACTGACCCGCCTTGGGACTGCATCACGAGTGAACGAGGGGGATGAGGAAGTGACCATTTCCCGACACACCTCCCACCGAAGAGCTTAATGGAGAGCGGGGGATGCTCCCGGGAACTCAAAACACCTTACTCAACCTAGTCGAGCTTATCAAAGTTGTATTTCTTTGAGCCCTCTCTTACATTAAGTTTCCTTACACATGAGCGCCCACGCGCGCGTTTACACAGGCAATGTGTCGAGCTAGACCTACTCGCAATACAATTTTACATAGAAAATTAAAAAACCTTAATTCATCGATTACCCACAAAAAAAACAACAAAACAAGCTACTTCCTTGCATTTCTAAGTTTTTGAGAACTTAAATCCTACCGATAAATATTAACACGAACAACAAATGAAAACATGGTTTCACGCTCATTAGGTACTGAAATAACCCTCAATGGTTTTTCGTCTCCACCTATAGGGCAGCTGTACATTATCGGCTCCTTTGATGTAGCTGATCCTAAAATGGTGCTCTGTGACCATTATTCTACCGCGCCTGAGTCGGCCGTTCTGGTTATTGAGTCTACCCAAGTATGGTACTAAATGGTAGCGGTATTTCAACCTACTCGAATTACCCTTCTTATGGTACTTGACTACCTTTAAACTGAACATTATGGCTAGAGCGGCCTGTTGTAGCGCGGCATAAATGATGGGAGCGTAGGTCCCATACCTCTCCTTTAACCAGGTACACGGGCAGATCGTGTCTGGGTTCGATCTTTGGGGATCGAGAAAACTTTTCCCTGCGAGGTCGTTAATGGGCTTGGCGCTCACTACGACTTGGCGATTTAGCGGTAACTCCGTGGACGTTCCGTTCGGGGAGGAGACTACTAGGGGTAGGGGATACTCATCCGCGTCTACCATTTGATTAGTCTTACCTGGGTGTATCGCAATAGCACCTCTTTCCTCCTTCCTTGTCAACTCATTTGACTCACTTCTCTTAGTAGGTAGTTCCTCAGGTACACCTGCTCGTACCTCTACTCTACCTTCTTCTTCTTCCCTGATAACCCCATTTGGCTGGGTTCTCCTCGTAGGTTCTTCCTTAGGTACTCCTGCTGGTACCTCATTCCTACTTCCTATTTCTTTCATCGTTACCCCATTTGGCAGGGTTTCCCTCGATGGTCCTTTCTTAGGTCCAGGCCGGGCTACAACTTCCTCGGCCTCTATGAGATTCTCGATAGGTGCTCTTTCGAGTGCGAGCAATCTTGCCTTTTCTTCTCTCTCTTCTTTTTTAGCTTGAGCACGTTCTTTTTCCCTCTTCATTCTTCTTTCATCTATTTCTTTTTTAATCTTTATTCTCCTCTCTTTCGACTCTTTTTCCCTCTTCATTCTCCTGTCCTCGGCTTCTTGTTCTGCTTTCGCTATTTCGTTTTCCCGTCGAGTTCTTCTTTCTTCATCTTGAAGCTTTCTCTTTAGTCTTCTTTCTTCATCTTCCATTTCTGTCCTTATTCTGAATTCTCGTGCTTCTCTTTTCAACAGGATTATTCTTTCGCTTGTTTTACCTCCTCTCAGCATTCTTCTTTCCTCTGTTTCTATTTTCCGCTGTATTTGGGATTCTTCACTTTTCCGGTTCATCCGTATTTCCATTAATTCACGTTCTCTTTTACCCTCTCTTTTTATATCCTCTGTTTCTCTCTCAAACTTTATTAATTCTTGTTCTTCTTCTATATCCAAAATTTTTTCTTCTTCTTCACAATCTATTCTTAGTTCTGTCATGACGTAGTCATGCATTTCTGTGGCTTCAAGTCCCAGACTTTGGGCTTGTTGGTAAAATCTTGTGACTGGATCCATTTCGTGTTGGTCCGTCGATTTTTCCTTTCTGTATTCTCAGGTAATTATGCCACCACTCACCAGGTAGCGCTCAGCATAACTTACCCTTAATCCCACTACTATGCTGATTGAAATAGCACTCCCGACAACAAATTTACCACTTGACCTACCAATTACCTTTAGATTGTTACCACCCCTAACTCTACCAATTTTCCTCTCGTCAATTATTCTCTTCTTCCTGATCTGATATTCCTTTATGTGTTGGCTCTTTCTTAATTTGACACTGCTGGGTTCTTTCTAATAACAACCTACAAAACCTGACACCACTTTAATTATGTCGTAGAATTCTTTCTGATAAGAACCCTACTTACCTGACACCACTTTTATTTAGTGTCGTAGAATGCCCCCCCCTTTTTTTCTATTCTAAGAGTGCTAAGAGTGTCTAATATATATTGATATTATAAGAATATCTTAAAGAACAGAGCCGTTACCAAACACGTAAGGATATAAAAGAAACGCCCACTAATTCACAAAATAAACTTATATTTTATCTTTAACCATTGAATACACAACCTTTATACATTAACTACAGCAATACTCTAAATATTATTATAAACAAGAATTAATTAAATTAGTCGACCCACAAAATTAAGTTAACGTTTTCTCTAGACAAAACAATAATATAAGAATTAGGCTTACGGACTCATGTGGAGTTTAAAGGCCTCAGAAATGTTATTGCCTCACGACGCGTGCCGTGTGTCGAGATGGGCGAAATTCCACGGTTGTTTTGGCGAGGGTAGCAGCTGGGGGGTCCACGCGTTCTTCCGGGGGGGAAGGGTTCTTTAAGGACGAGAACCAAGACGGTGCTTTATGCAACACCTAGGCAGTCGTGGTCTCTCTGGCGAGAGGGAGTCGAACTTGTTTCTTAAATCAAGTTAACTTGGAGTGCGGTGTGATCACCGAGTAACGAGCTCGAGGAGGAGCTTTTCTCTTTCGTTACTTATTTCTTTATGGACGAGGACTGAACTCGGGGAGGGTCTTCTTCACGGGCGAGGATAACGGAGGGGAGTTTCTCTGGCGAGAATAAATTACTTAAAGTTTGGTGTGACCACCGAATAACGGGCTCGAGGGGGAGCCTTTTCCTTCTTCTTTTCTTAATTCCTCAAGGACGAGGAATATCCCTGGTGTTTAAGGTGCACCAGGATATGAGGAGTCTCTCTGGCGAGAGTAAGTCGAACTTACCAAAGTTCACTTATCGTTTGGTTTGATAACCAGGGACTTAGCTCAAGGATGAGCTTTTTCTTAGGTAGGTAGCCCTGCCTCTCTTGCAGGGTACTTCTTGGTCTGGCGAGCCAAGTACTCTACCTCTCCAGTCTCGGTAGCTCGGTTGTGGATCCGAGGACTTCGTCACCTAGAGACTGACGTATACTACCAATCCAGTCTAGGTAGCTCGGTTTTGGATCCGAGGACTTCGTCACCTGGCCTGACGTATACTACCAATCCAGTCTAGGTAGCTCGGTTTTGGATCCGAGGACTTCGTCACCTGGCCTGACGTATACTACCTCGATTTTCCTCAGAGTTCCTCGTTTATACCTCGCACCCCCACTTGGGGAGTGGTAAGGGGGAGAGGGGCTTGAGGACGGCCCCAGGAGAGTTCTTTTTCCAAACGGTCTTTCCCACGAAGTCAAACATCGGCTCCTCGTTAGCCATCGAGATTGGGAGAAACCCGTCTCCAATTTCTTGTTCGATGTGAAACTGGATCTCACTCTCCTGGGGGAGATCTTACCTTTTTGACCTTTAGGGTCTTTCATGGCACTGGGTTGTGCCACGTTGTGGTTAAGCACTGACCCGCCGATGCCTTCGACGGATGTCGTTGCCGTAACCGCCTTGGGACTGCATCACGAGTGAACGGGGGGGGGGGAGTGACCATTTCCCGACAATATATATATATATATATATATATATATATATGTATATAGATATATGTTATGCTTATTCGCACTTTTTTTATATTTTCTATCCAGTGTCAGTTGAAAAAGGGTGTGAGATACACCGAAACTGTTCTGAATTAAATTGTCTTCGGAGAATGTGGTTTAATTCCTCATCTTTTCTTGCGATATTGCATTAATTTTCATCATATATATATATATATATATATATATATATATATATATATATATATATATATATATATATATATATATATATATATATATATATATATATATATGTAGAACATGGAAACTTCTTAATAAAAGAGAACATTCTTCTATAAGAGAGCACTCGATTAAATGCTAAATAATTCCATCCCTGAATGACTTTGAGATTTTGGACTCAAACTCAATCTCACTGTCAATACGTATCTCTGAATCTATTTAAATCAAAACACTATCTCCCTCACTCAATTCTGATTCTTCTTCTATTACATTAAACATCCTTTAAACAACCACTACTAGCGAAACTATTATGTATATTTCCCGTCACTTCTCTACCACACCATATTCTCACTGTATATCAAAGATTCAAGGTATGTTTCTCATTTGATCCGTTTGGTTTTGTATTGAATTTTGTTTTGTTGATTTTTAAGCTTTTATTAGCCAGTTTTTTAGTTGTTTTTTTCTGTACAATTTTACTTTACTTCTTTCCTTAAATCGTTGTATTTTACTCCCCTGTTATTATAATTTGTAGTGAATACTTAAACCTATTTCGTATATCTTAATCTGATTTCTAGAGCCAGAAGATGACCGTAGGGTCGAAACGTTGCACTACTCAATCTTAATAAAGATTTTTTGATGTTGGATTTAAGTCTATTCCTCGCCATAGTTTTCTTATTGAAAATTGAATTAAGGCTGCACAGCGCAAACTACCTGGATTATATATATATATATATATATATATATATATATATATATATATATATATATATATATATATATATATATATATATATATATATATATATATATATATATATATATATATTAGTGTAGTTGAGTAGCAGTCTTTCTGGAATGCAAATTTTCTTGAAGATCATTGTGCATTTTGCCTTAATTAATTTCCTTTAGCTACTTTCTTTTCTTCTAACTATCTGATTTATTCCATCTTGTAGATGGTGGATTACTTGTCCAGTATTCCTCTCTTTTTTTTAAATGAATGTGTTTGGTAAAAACCAAACTAAATTACTGAGCTTTCGATCTTATTCGATCTTATTCGATCATCTTCGGAGCGTTTTGAAGTGTTCTTGCCTCCTTTACCGATGTAATGAGTGGAGTGAGGATCTGACAGAGTGGAAGAAAACGATTTTTAAAGGGGTATTTCTTCTGCCGAAGAACCATATGGAGAGTGTCTATAATAGTAACCTAACGAGAGATATGCTCGTTGATAACACCATTATTAAAAGAAAAGAGGTTAATAAAGCGAGGCTTAACATCTTAGAAGCCATATAAATAAATGAAGATAAACCTTTGTCTTTGGAAAATGGTGAGTATGTGAGTGTGAGAGATAGTGGTGTATTAGAATAGTGGGGTTTGGGGATAGTGGTGAAATAAGGAAATCTGAGGGTTGCAAGATTTGCAAAGGTGCCTGGAGATCAGGCTAATCTCCTTTTTTGTTTGTTTTGTTGTTTATTTAGTATTGTTTTTTTATAAATGTATATATATGTAGACATGTATGTATGCATATATATATATATATATATATATATATATATATATATATATATATATATATATATATAGATATATAGATATATATATATATATATATATATATATATATATATATATATATATATATATATATATATATATATATATATATATATTATTATAAGGCGTTCAAACCTTTGGATTCTTGTACTATTTTGCGTTTTAAATATTAAATTGACGTCTAGTTTGGTTCCTTAAAGTAATTTTTATGTTTTTTGTTTCTACATCAATTCCTACATGTTTCTTATTTGGTTTCATAACTGTTTTGCTATATTCATCTTTGGTCGTTTAGTATTTGTGTTTTGTGTGTTCTGTGTTTCATACTTACCTATTTTCTTCATTTCAGTTTTGTTTTTCTTCGTTGTCATCACTAGGTTACTTTGTTCTTCTTTGATCTTGAGGTAAAATCGGTTTGGTTCGTCATTATCGGTTGTTTTCATCATCGGTTTTGGTCGATAGTTTATTCCTATGCAAAAAATGGGACAATTGCGTCTCCAAGCTTGCTGACGCTGCTTAAGAATCTTGCGCGACTGGGACCTTGTTGGTTTTATGCGATGAGGGCTTGTCGTAGAATGGACTCTCGACGATATACCATATATAACAATTCGTTGAGGGAACTTCTTTAATTATCTTTAGAGTGCGTGGATGTCTGGCTGGCTGATATTATGTATCTTCGATATGCTTAAGAAGTGGAACTGAGCTCAAGGATAATAATATTGCTATCATTAATAAAATAGAGTTTTATTAATAATAACTATCAACAACACACAAAACGGAAAATATTGACATAAACAGAGAGTGGAAAGGGTCGTGGGGACTCGAGCTAATCCGAGGATTAAAAGATTTAAAAAGGTAAAACAAATATAAAGTTAGAGGGAGGTGATGGTTCGCTAAACCATTTAAAGCACAGGATAGAATTGACAAAAGGGTTAAATACTCAAAGGTAACGTTCGGCTTACGTAATTTATACTTGTTGTGCAGAGGAAAGCGACGTGAAGGAATTTTCGGTCCGCTGGCGAGTTCCAGCCGAAGGGAGGGGGATTAAATGATCCTGACGTGGCGTCTTGGGAATGAGAACCGTTTCTCGACGAACGGCTTGAAGAACAATGGCTGTTCTACGTTGTTCTCTTCGGAACAACAGGGGGGGGAGAACCGTCTCTTGTCTACGGGCTCAAGAACAATGGCTGCTCTAATGTTGTTCTCTTCTGAACAACAAGGGTGAAGGGTGAGAACCGTTTCTTTGCGAACGGGCTCAAACGAACAATGGCTGTTCTACGTTGTTCTCTTCTGAACAACAGGGGATGCGGGGTGAGAACTGTTTCTTGTCAACGGCTCGAACGAACAATGGCTGTTCTAACGTTGTTCTCTTTCTGAACAACAGGGGAAGGGTGAGAACCATTTCTTGGCGAACGGGCTCAAACGAACAATTGCTGTTCTACGTTGTTTCCTTTCTGAACAACAGGGGAAGGGGTGAGAACCATTTCTTGGCGAACGGGCTCAAACGAACAATAGCTGTTCTACGTTGTTCTCTTCTGAACAACAGGGGGGTGAGAACCGTTTCTTGTCAACGGGCTCGAACGAACAATGGCTGTTCTAACGTTGTTCTTTTTCTGAACAACAAGGGGGAAGCCTTGTGGACTCGGCGTCACGAAGGCTCGAACCTTGGCACTCAAGGGATATTGTCCTTCTTCTGGACAAGTGATGGTGAATCTCGAGGTCGAGGTCTCTTGGCGCACAAGGTGAGAGAGGGTCGTGGTGATGTTTCGCGACGAAAATCTGGATCTCTAACCTGATCTTAGTGGTAAAGTTTCCATCTAAATAGTCGAGACACCTCATTGGCGTGGGGGACAATGGAGTGGGAGCTTCGAGGAAATGCACAGCCGAGCCTGGGAACAATGCCTTATCTGCCCATAAGCCTAACTCAATCTGGCGATGTCGGCGTATGGGGGCGAACGGGGGAAGATAAACCTCCTTGTTTAAACATTGACTCAGGTGGCTGCGATAAGGCGCCAAGCTTCAAGGCGAAGATGCACGTGATGAGCATCGTGATTTTAAATAACATGTGATAGTGGTTGAAATTAACGTGGCCTCAACCCGTTCTATCACAGTGCTCTAATTTCCTCGTTGGTATTCATTGTAATTTTCTCTTTCATATCTGACGCTCTTTCCTTTAAGATCGTATTGAGCGGTTTGATGTCCACCGCTCTGTGCAGATCCACTTGCCTCTTCAGTTCTTTTCTTCGTGTATTGGTAATAAGATACATACACTTATTTTGTATCTTTTGTAACTCTTTTTGTGTTGTTTTAGAGGCTCCGAACAGAGTTGCAGAGGGATAGATGAGGGTGGGTCTGACTAGCGTCAAATACAGGGGGGCTGAGGTTTCTAAAGCTGTAGAGGGTTCTGACTGCCGAAGATGCTTTTTGGATCCGTTGTGTGAGGTGCTTCTTGTACCCGTTAGAAGTGATCTTCATCCCGAGTACATTGCGCTCGTTTGTGTAGGGATAACGCGTATCTTCCACTTTCACATCAGCTGTTTTTCTTCTTCCTAATGGGACGATCTTGAATTTGTCGCCATTAGTTCGGATTTTCCATTTTGATTCATATACGCTGACTTTTCTTATTTCCTCGGCAGTCTTTCGAGCTTCCCAAGGCGCGTTTCGATATCCACTAACTATGATTTGACCTAGGTCATCGGCGAACTGGATATTCAGGCTAGAGGGGTGGGTTGGCTCTGGTATGTCGGCTGTATATATCGAGTATAAGGTTGGACCTAGGCAGCCGCCTTGGGGCAATCCTGCTTGTAGATTAAAGGCGGGACCGTCCGTGTGTTCTATACTGATGTAGGCCGACCTCTCCATGACATAATCGCAGAGGATATTTTCAAGTTTTGCGCTCAAACCCAGCTGGAGGATCTTGTATTGCATCCACCTTAGCCATACTTTATCGAATGCCTTTGACACGTCCCTGCATACTATGTTGATATAGCTCCTGTTTTTCTTCACTTGAGCAATCTTTGCCTTGATGACATGTATTGCCATCTCGGCGCTTCTCTTCTTTCTGAAACCGTATTGCGGTTCGTTGTAGAGCGAATTTTCCTCCAAGTGTTCGACGAGTCTTCTGTTAAGTATTTTCTCTAAAGGTTTCCTCTCAATTTCCAGAAGGGATATTGGGCAATAACTCTCCTTCCTCGTCGTTGGTTTTCCAGGTTTGGCAATAAAGATCATTTTTGCCGTTTTGTATGCGTCGGGAAAGTAGCTTACATTTAGGCAGGCATTAAATATGTTGAGCAAACCTTCCCGCACGCATTTCGGTGCTTTAACGAAGTTTAACATTGTCAAGCCTGACCGTCCTGGAGCTTTTTTCTTAAAGGAGTGGAGCGCGCTTTCTAGTTCTTCTATTATCACTCTTTCTTCTTCCTCTCCCTCCCTGTTCACTTAGTGGTTAGGATGCGTCCTCTCAATGATCTCATTCAGCTTGTCTATAATCTGATTTTCAAAATCTATGTCGAAGTCTTCATTTTCCTCTTCACTGATTCTGAAAATCTATTCTCAGTATTGCCTGAGAATTTCCTCCATTTCATTCTCCTCTAATTTAATTTCACCTTGGTCTTCTTCTAATTCCATCTTTTTCTTCTGGGGCTTTACTCTCATTCTCCTGATTTTCGCCCAGAATTCTTTCGGTGTTGCTCCGCTATCTAGTTCTTCGATCGCTTCATTCCATTTTGCTTCTTGTTGTTCGTAAATTAAAATTTTTAGTTCTTCCTTTATCTCTCTCATACGGTACATTATATCACGGGATGTTCCCGTGTTGATGCTCATCTGATACAATCCTTTCAGTTCACGGTGTAAACCTTTCATACGATCGGTCCATTTGTATGTTGAGATCGTGATGTATGTACTTTTGGGAATCGACTCTCTGTCATCCTCGATTATCTGGGTCTCTAGTCGCTCCATTTCTTCCTCTATTTCCTCGAGCATCGCTTCGTCGAGGTTCACTGAGATGTAATTTCTTAGCATTCGCTCGTAATTATCCCAATTCACCCTGCTGTAATTCTTCCTTGTATGCGATAGTGCCATTATAGGGTTAAAGTTGATATGTAGATCAATCCCTATATGGTTGCTGCAAGGTATCACTTTAGGGCTCATGTGATAGTTAAAGGGTAAAAGGAAGTTGGCCAAGCAGATGTCCGGCTTAGTGGCGCACCTTTCCGTGATGAAGGTCGGAAAGTCGAGCCCCAGTATCTGGACGATGTTCCTGTCCAGGAGAGTATTCAAGCATCTGCCTATACCGTTGCTTCGGGTATACCCTGAATCGGCACAGCGTGCATTCAGGTCCCACATAAATATCGTAGGGACCCTTCGCCCGAGTATACTCGCGATAGTGTGGTTTGGCAAATAGTCGCGTCTTGGGGGTTGGTATTCCGTGGCAACGACTATCTTTCCCAGGCTTATCTCTACCTCTATGGCGAGGTAGGATTCTTCTAAGTTCCTGAGTTGCTTTAATTTGATTCCCTTCTTTATCGCAATGGCTGCCCCGTCGTATCGTTTTTGAGAATGGTTCACTGTCAACACGTCATAGTTCCATATCTTGATTATGTCCCTATCCGTGTTAACTCCGTGTTCCGAAATGAGTATTGTGTCAGCATCGATTTGTTGGAAAATATTACCGTAGTGCACTCTTTTTGTGGTCCATCCGTCGGTGTTGATACTCAAGATTTTTAAGCTGTCTCTTTGCATTATGAGGACTAATCTACTGCTTCTTCAGTCTGGGGTCCCTGTTAGGGACCTTTTGAGGAGCAGGGGATGTGTTTTGATACGTTTCTTCGTGGATTACTTCTAAGCCCTTGTTCTTCTTTGGTAGTTGTTTTCTGGGTAGGCTGGGAGTCTTTGATTTACTCTTCGAGGCCCTCTGAGATATCGTTCTTAGTTCTTTCTCTTCCATTTCGGGTTGCGAGTCGCTTGATGACTCTTCTTAAGTATCATTCGAATCTTCCTCGGATATAGACTGCTTCTCTTCTTTTCGTCGTCATATGTAAGAGGCTGTGCTCATTCCATATTTTTAGTGAGTCCGGCGATGTGGGCACTTCTATAGTAGGGAGGTTGTTTGCCTGGGGTAGTGAATTGAGTTTACTCTCGTAGCTTTCTGGGCTGCCCATATTATTGACATGGGCGTGGATGACGTATGTCAGAATCTTCGAGCTCAGTTCTGAGTTGAGCTGCATCGTCAGTTGATTTACGACTGTTTGATTAGTTCTTGATGCTGCGGTCGCATAGCTTTGGGTACTACGGATTCGAGCTTTTTCTTCCTTCTTTTTTTATTATTTCCTTTCTTCTAGGGCAATTTAGTGCCAGTGTTCGGTGGTCACCGTTACAATTTAGGCACTTTTTAGTTGTTGAGGCACATTCTTTAAATCTATGTCCCTCTTGCCCTTATTCTGAGCATAGCTTCTGGTCCTTGTTGGGGCAAGAGTGGCTTGTATGACTCTCCAGTTTGTAACAGGAAAAACACATTTGGATATTGTGAAAATTTTCCTGTTCAATGTTTTCCGATGGGATTCTCATGTTGAAGGCTTGGAGCCCATCGCTTTTTGTTTTCTGTGCCATCTCAGTGGCCTAGAAGGTGTTTTTAAACACATGGGTGTGGTTATTGAACTTGATTGGTTCCTTAATCTTCGCCCATGTGTTTTGTGCCTCAATTTCCTTGATTTCTTCTGTGTTTTTTTCCCCAATCCAGCCTTCAATTTTGCGGCAGATGACGCTCCTATTGGCCGCCACCTGGGGAGGGGGAAAGGATTCTTGCCTCAAGCCTGATTTTCTTTAGGGCTTCCGTTCCTTGGGAGGACAGTATTTTGTCCATGTCCTTCGTTTCCGAACAGAGGGCTATGTAGCCATTGGGTACGTCGATCAAGCGGATCAGCGCAACCTTAAGTTCTTCAAAAAGAAACAGGTACACCTTAGCTTTGGCCGGAGAGCGTCCTGAAGGGTACTCTCTTCGTTGTTTCCATCTCCCCTGAGGGAGATGGGGTCCTTGTTCCAGGTTATTCCTCTTCTTATTTTTCCAAGTCTTCTTTCTTGAATCGTGTTATGTGAATGAGTTTAATGTGAGTGATGTTATGTACTTAGTGAGTGAGATATAAATTCAGAATAGGGGTGTTCCCCACCGTAGTGCGGTCTCGTGACTCCGTGAACCAGTACTGCAATTGATGGAGTAATGGATGATGAGGGATGGGGCCGGGAAGGGATCCTCCGAAAGGGTGAATTATGGCGGACTTGATGATGGATGAAGGCCGAATCAACTTATCTTCACCCGGGGAGGGGGGCGCCCCCTTGAGGGTTTTTAAATTCGCGACTTCATCTTCCATAGCATAGATACGGTTGCATGTCCCTCTATGATCTTGGGCGGTAAACACCCATCGATAAAGCTAAAAGCTAAATCAACGGAGTTCGCAGTCCGTCCCTTTTCCCGGGGAACCTCTGAAATTGATTTCTGCTGTGGGCAACTTCTCAAACCAGCTTCCGCCAATACCCCCAATTATGTCACATCACAGACGACTGGCATAGTTGGGACGAGGGTTATGAGCAGTCCAGGTCCACGTTTGCATTGTGCCCGCCGGCGGGGAACGATGTAGGGAGCTTAAGCGCTCATGTCAGTTTTGCGTGACCGATGAAAAAAAGTATTATTTCTCTTTTCAAAGACAACCGGAGGGCTGGTTTAAAATTGGCTGGCTCGACTCGCGTGTCCTTGCTTCGAACGTAAGAGTTCCGAAAAGCACGAATATTATTCGGCGAGAAAACTTTACGTAATTACGTCAAGTATTAACTGCGAATAACGTTCCTTCTGAAGATAAGCTGGCCATCAACAGTCAAGCGACAAGCTGGAATCACACATTAAAACTATTTTAAAAATTCTACTCACAGGAGTGGCCCATTTCCTCTAACGTTACGTTTAACCAAAGCGGAATAAATACCCCTTTAAAAATTGTTTTATTTCACTCTACCAGATCCTCACTCCACGCATTACATCGGTAAACGCTCCGAATATGATCGAATAAGATCGAAAGTTAGCAATTTAGTTTGGTTTTTACCAAACACATTCATTAAAAAAAAGATGAATACTGGACAAGTAATCCACCATCTACAAGATGGAATAAAAGAGATAGTTAGAAGGAAATTAATTAAGGCAAAATACACAATGATCTTCAACAAAATTTGTATATATATATATATATATATATAAACTTAAAGAGGAAGATAAGATTCTAATATTCTAATTCGAGCTTTGCCGGAAGATAATAATTTTAGTTTGGTCAGAATTCTTAGTCCTACAATTGATTTCTTAAAAAAGAACTTAATGAAGGATCAATCGTCGTACCAATTACACTGGGCTGCATTTCAAAACTTTTTTTTCAAAGTTCAAGGGTTTTCCGACTGATTTAGGATCCTTTTTGCTGAATTCAAAAATTACATTCATTTTCTTTGGTCAGGTCTGGTTTCTAAGATACACTCGATTTTTATCACAGCATATTTTTCCAAAATGGCGCTATCATCCAAGGGTATATGGGCTTTGTTTTTGCTACAGCTGGTCATGGGTTACCTTAAATAACAAGTTATTCTTTCTCTTTTCAGGTCTAGTTGTGCAGTACGATGGATTGGAAGTGTAAGAACCATCCTAACAAATTTTGTTTTATCTGAAGACACGTGGTTCTTCCAGACCGTCAAGTGAAAATCATGGATTTTGTGAAGAAGGCTTATTACGCTTATTTTGGAGTCAAACTAGGGGGCCAGGATAAGGCATTTGCTCCCCATATCTGCTGCAAAACATGTGTAGAGAACTTATGGGATTGGAGGAATAAGAAAAAAAAGAGTATGCCATTTGGTGTCCCAATGGTGTGGAGGGAAGGGAAAAATCACGTTACCGACTGCTAATTCTGCATGACAAATTTTAAAGGCATCAATCGCAAGAACAAGCACCATGTCCAATACCCTGATGTTCCTTCTGCCATAAAGCCAATCCCCCATGGACCAGATGTTACTGTTCCTGAGCTGGATGTCATCATAGAATCTAGTTCTGATTCCGAATCTACTGACATGACTAATACAGGTGAGTGTGGTGCATACGAGCCAGAAGAGGACGACCGATCGGTGCCATTGACCCAAGCCGAACTCAACAACTTGACACGAGACCTGAACCTATCTAAGGAGTCTGCCCAGCTGCTGAGTTCTTGTCTTCGATAGAAACATCTACTTGACCCAGGAACAACGTTATATTGGTATCGGGAACGCGAGAGCGAATTCAGAAAATTCTTTATGTTCGATGAAGCGTCTTCACTGATCTACTGTAACAATATTGCTGAACTGATGAAATTAATTAGTATGAAGTATGTTACCATGGAATAGAAACATTTTATTGACTCGTCTAACAGAAGTCTCAAGGCAGTTCTTCTGAATAACGGAAATAAGGTTTCATCATTTCCTGTTGGACACTTGGCTGAAATGAAAGAATTCCACAACAGCATGGAACGTCTGTTGTCTGCTCTCAATTACCAGGAACATAAATGGGTGATTTGTGGAGATCTTAAGGTTGTTAGACTCATCCTAGGACTTCAAGGTGGGTACACAAAGTATCCATGCTTTTTGTGTTTGAGGGGATGGTCGGGCTTGCGACCAGCATTATGTCAGACAAGAGTAGCCATCAACACAAGGATTAGAACCCGGGTCACACAATGTTCTGTCCCACCCTCTGGTTGAACCGAGCAAGGTGTTACTTACACCCCTACACATCAAACTCGGCCTAATGAAGAACTTTGTAAAAGCACTGGATTTGCCTTCCTCCACCATAAGTTTAAACGAATCAGCATGGAGAAGCTTAAGGCAGGTCTATTTGATGGTCCTCAGATAAGAGAACTAAAAAAAAAATTTAGTTTTGATGATTCATTAAATCCTACTGAACTATCTGCCTAGCTGTCCCTCAAGTTAGTCATTGCAAACTTCCTTGGTAACCACAGAATTCTCAGTACCAGAAGATGGTTGATGACTTAATGGAGAATTTCCGCAAACTTGGTACGCATATGTCAGTGAAAATGCGCTTTTTTCGATCCCATGTGGACTATTTTCCAGAAGATTGCGGAGACTTCAGTGAAGAACAGGGAGAGCACTTTTACCAAGACATCCGTGTCATGGAGGAACGCTATCAAAGCCAGTTGGATGTGAACTTTCTGGCTGACTACTGTTGGTGCCTTAAGAGGGATGTGGTGTCTGCTCGGCACAATCAGAGGTCACTGAAGAGACCATTCATCCATGAGTAGCTTATTTTGTGCATTTTACTATTCATGCTATCTATTAAAAATATTCTGTAAACCTTCTGTGAGTAAATCGGTCCAATATTTGCTATTATATGTTTCATTCACAACAAATATTTGAAAAAAGGAGTTTTTGGTATGTGCTCATATTTCAAAAACCCGACCTGATTGGGTAAAATGAGTATGATTTACAGATTCAGTGCAAAAAAACTGAACTAAAATCAGGTATTATATATTTGACCTTGAAAACACACAGACCAGTGTTATGGATGACAAAAATGTCTCAGAAATGTCAAAAAGATTGAATCTGTCCATCATCCTTGTCTTAAGCCAAGAGGATAAACCACAAGGTGGATTTGTACGGAATTTCTAAAAGAGATCTTAGGTTAAATACCTTTAAAGATGGTAACTGTCACTCAGAATCTGATACAGTTAAAGAAAAAAGCTTAATAAATTCATATTGGATAATTCAGTTTAAATAAAAAGTTTTTTGACGAAAAAAAATAATCAGAAATAAAAATGTCAATCAAAAGGGGGGTTTTGATCAAGGATGATCATTGATCATCATCTAAAAGAAAACAAGGACAACAGAGCTAAGTCGCGTGCTCTCAATTGTTCCAACAATTAAAAAAATATTAACAAACGTATTATTAATTAACAAACATATCATCTGACTTTAAGAGCTTCAAAACTTTTAAAAAATCATTGAATAGTAAAACAGTTGCAATCCGACTGACCGACAGACATAGTAACTTAAAAAGACGCGTGCAAACAACTAAAATTGCTTTCATCATGGCGCAGTTTTCGGTAAGATTATTTAGCCAAATTAATTCTTAAAGTGAAGAAAGTGATTGGCACTTAGGTGGGCACGATAACGAAAAAATATATCACGATAACGGATAAATCGATAACGATAACCTTATCGGCGATAACCGATAATCGATAACTGGCGATAAATTTATCGCCCGATAAGGTGGTAACCGATAAATCGATAAATCCAAAATTATAATACAATATTGATTATTGACTATATATCGCGTTATTTTATAATACAATAGTAAGAATATTTGAATACTGTTTCTTAGTTTCTTACCTGGTGAGGCTCTCCTTCATCTCCTTATAGGTTTAGAGGATCCTTCTCCCAGCTCGGACCTACCTATTCTGCCTCCAAGGCACGCGCGGCTCGCCCCTGTGCTAAACTGGAACCAAAAACCGAAGTTATCGATTATCGCTAGTTTAGAACCAAAAGTATCGGCGATACCGATGAATTGATAACGCGGGGGAAAAAAAATAACTCGGATAACCGATAACCCGATATCGTTATTGCGATAAATGATCGCAATAACGCTCACCTATGGATTGGCAGTTGTTTATCAAAATAAAGGACCTAATTTTGATCTATTTAAAAAAATAAAGCCTCAAACTCAGCCAAATATTTTTTTACGCTGCTTATCTTGAATGAAGGTCATATTTAATACAGTAGAATTAAAATCATTAATGTCCCATACAAATCAACAAAACTAATTCAGTTTTCATTTTTATTTTGTTTCCACTACCGAGCTTCCGCTGGTTTTGGGATATGATATTTTTCGCGGTAGAATCTCTAAATAGTCTTTCATTTTACTGAATGGGCGGCTGTGCTCTTGATGGTGGTCACTAAGGAGGATCCTAAATTCATTTCTCTCAGATAAAAAGAAATGCCCCCTGCAGGTACAGGGCTTAGTGAGAAAACAATGCTGGAGTGAGTATTAATGTGACAAATGTTCTCAAAATAATGCCGGTACTAGGCGAAGACATGTCAAAATCTACCACAACAAATTCATAGTGTGGGGATTTAGAATTTCTATCCCTTATCTACCTTCTCTCAATGAATCCGGATCGTGCCAGGTTAAGAACTTTTTCTGAATCCGTTACATATGTTTTCGTTCTTGACCAACTATTTCTGCCGTGGTCGATTTATTGCTAATATGCGATCGTTTGGTTTCTACGAGTCGTCTGTAATAAACCCCAGTAATCCCGGAAAAATTTATCAAGATTATTTCTTTAGAGTCCCTTTGAAACGTCCCCATCACCTGTCTGACTTCTCTGTCTTGAATTTGACTTACCAAGATCCACTCGAAAGGCAGAATGTTGCTCTCCGGAAGGTCCCTTCATCAGACACAGCCAAATGTATTATGAAGGAGACTTATCAGCACGTAGTTACTGGTCCCGGAGGTTTGGTTGAACATAAACCCGATGCGAAAATACGTCATGTTGGTTGGCATTTGGCAAGTATTTGTTTATATTCTGAGTGACGACAGGAAATGAGACGGAGCGGAATGGCTAGATGAGGCCTATCAGAAAAATCCATTTAATTAACACTCATATCTTCTGGAATCTGGAGAACATGCATCATACCCATAATTGATATATACATATATTCATCAGTGGAATAATTCACACAATTTATGCAGAAATGAGTCAGACTAACATTTCCATTGACACTATTTAAAAACAATATGACGCTCGTACTATCAAGCGTAATACCCCGGTAACCACCGATCCCAGTCATGAAAAAACATATTTCGCATTCTATCTTACCCGGATGCAAGTGTTTGTAAATATTAGTCATCTTTAGGAGATTGCAATCTGCCCCTAAACTGCAAATTCAAAGATAAAAAAAATACAAAATGTAATTTAAAAATAAACCCTGACAAAATATTATGCAAAACAGAAGAATAAATATATTTACACACATATACACTAAGAAACCATCGTTTTACGATAATTATTGGTAACTAAAGCAAAGATCGGACAATGAAAAAACGTTGACCGATTAGCATGAAGATTCTCCTGAGAAGATGGATAAAGATAAGACCGAAGAGAAAATAAAAAATCAATTCCATACTTTTTAACAGAAAAGGGAAACTTGAAAAGGGTCAGATTCCTTTGTAGTTCTTTCATCAGAGGTATTGAGCAATAAAACCAAGATTAAAATGGATGTAAAGAAAGAGGTCCAAACTCAGGCATGACAAAAGAACAAACATACAGAAAATTGAGAACTAAAAATAAAATCTATAGACCTTCCAAATCACACTAGCAAATTTGGAGACACCTATTAAGTGACAGAATCTTCATTATAAAACTAGAAAGTAACAGACACTATTTTAAACTACAAATTTAATTTAAAAAGTCTAGACGCGGTCATCTAACTCAAAAATAAGATTGGCTACTAAAAAACTAGGTTAAAGGCGAACGGGAACAATTAGAAGAATCAAATATATTGAACAGAATAGGATTAAAAAAATAACTAAGCTGTGAATATCATTGAACATAAATACAAATCTGGGGTAAAATGTTACTGAAAACACTACAAAAAAGATGACACCTAAATCTCGGCAGTCAGTCAACAATTATTTAATGCTAAGAGCTGACATACTCTCCCACATATACAGTCAACGTCCTCCCTTAGGTACTAATTAGTCAATAGAAAAAAAAGAAGTCAGACAATGGAGAAACCACCCCCCTCACTCCACACACGCACATTTGACTGTTCACAGCAGTGCTTGGAATCGGATTGGGAATAAGAGAATAAAAAATGGAGACCTCAACTTTCAACTACAACCCCTTGTAACAAAAGGTCTGCGTGGATCAATGCAATTTAAAGGCCCTTCTCATCGGAGCCCTATAAGCCTTATTGAGCGCAATGCTACACAGCATGAAATTCATCTTCAATGTGCTGATGCATCTCGCCCACAAACGTTTCACTAAAGGGCACAACCTCCAAAACTCGCTCTGTCATAAACCCCCTCCATACAAAATATCACCCAATACTTGTCCCTTCTTTCTCAAACATTCATTCGCATAATCTATTAACCTCTTCCATATTCCCATTCGCTTCTTCTCTGACATCCACATTATACCGTTCAACCATATACTATTGCCATCTACTTTTAAGCAAATTACTCACAAGTCTCACACCTCCATTCTTATGCTTGATATTTATACAGTCATTTGGCTTCTCACCTTTCTTTCACTCTTCCACAATAACATTTTTTTCAAATAAGTACTTCAAGTCCAAATGTTTTATTATTTAATTTCTTACTCTGATTTATCACTCGTTTTACTGTTCTTTCCACCTCTTTGTATGTTTACATCTGTGTCTTCCAGACATTCTCATTGGCATTATCAAACATTTGCAAGTATGCCTCTCACTTAATCCCCACTGCACGCTTCACATCATTACATATTTAAGCATTCCACTTCTTTTCAGTTCCAGCACCCACTTATGCAGTCTTTGCACGACACACGCTCACTTAAATATATTCCATATTTAGTTTATCCTCACATTTACATACACTTCTTTTCCCCTATTCTTAAGCACTCTCACTGCCATACCGATTCAACATATTTTTAATTCTCCCTCCCTCTCCACCTTCCTCGTGTCTTCTCATTCGCATAAACAATTTAGCCTTACACACCATAATCATGTGATTAGTCACACACTTCTACCTCACAGCTTTCACATCAAACATCCCTCAGCTTTTCTCGACATTAAATCAATTATACTCATATCTTCTCCCTCTCTTAGTTACCCTGCTCATTTTCACATATACCCACCCACCCACTTGCGTTAAAAGAAGAGGTTTGCCACACACGTTTCCCTCAACACAGAAACCCATCACATTTTTCATTTCCATTCTCTCCAGGTGTACGAATTACTTGTTTCTCATCTCTTATCTTGCACATACTCGTCCTTTCGTACCCGACACAACCATAAACCGATACCCTAGATTTCACTCGCATCGTACATTGCCAGGAACTTTCTCAATCTCACTTTCATTGTAGGATGTATATAGTACAACCGGATACAGTTACACCCTTTCAAACCTGAATTTCACTAATATAATACTTAGTTCAAACAGTCATAGTCAACACTTGCATCAGGTAACTCCTCACTTAATAGCACAAGCACCACCAAATTTCTTTAACTCTATCACCACTAATCACTCCTGATCGCACAATTTCCCATAAAAACTTTTCATTTCCACCCAGGTTCGTCTCACATAGCCCAGCGATCTGCACTGCACCTCTTCAAAAGTTATTCATTTAAACACTTAATTTTTTGACACTGGTGCCAAATGCAGTATCATTTCAGCCACTTCAGTCGAGAAAGCTTGCACCTCTTCTGATCTTGTCCTTAAAGCTGCCAACTCATCGGACATAAGGACTTATGGGAGGAGTATCTTCGAACTCTCTCTCTCTCTCTCTCTCTCTCTCTCTCTCTCTCTCTCTCTCTCTCTCTCGGGTTACGTCGTTTTCCCATGGACCTTCATCGTTGCCAACGTCGACATGCCATTTTGGGCCTCGACTTTCTTTCCGCTCATAACCTTTTGGTAGATTCTCCTCACCGCAAGCTTATCGACAGAACCACGACACTAACTGTTGCTGGTTCATTCTTTCCTTCCACCAGCTCTCTCCTCTCTGTTCGTCTCCCTGCAACTGCTCCCTGACTCCAGCAACTTCTGCGGGAGTTCCCAAGCCTCAGTCTGCCTCCTTCTAAGGACAGGCACATCAAGCACAATGTAGTGCATATGACAGAGACGACAGGAGGGCCAGTATTCTCACGCCCCCGTCGACTGGCCCCGGATAGACTTGCTCTAATGAAGCAAGAATCTAAATACATGATGGAGGCCGGGATCGCTTCCCCATCCACCTCCCCATGGGCTTCACCGCTTCATGTAGTACCTAAGTCTACTCCGGGGGAATTCAGAGCTGTAAGTCACTACAGGCGACTCAATGCCTGTACAGTTCCGGATAGGTATCCTCTGCCTTTCTTATCGGACTTTAACTCCGGTCTCTTCGGTTGCTCCATTTTTTCTCGGCTTGATTTGGTTCGCGCCTTCAACCAAATCCCGATTCACCCTGATGATATCCCTAAGACGGCTATTACCACCCACATTCTGTTCCTTCGTCATGAATCGAATGCCTTATGGTCTTCGTAACGGTGGTCAGACCTTCCAAAGTTTCATGGATCAGGTTCTGAGAGGTCTTCCCTTCCTATTTTGCTACATAGACGACCTCCTGATAGCATCTTCGTCTTTAGAGGAGCATATTTCTCACCTTCGCCAGGTTTATGTACGTTTAGATGAGTATGCTATCGTACTCAACACTTCTAAGTGTATCTTTTGTGTCACACAGCTCTCCTTTTTGGGACACCACATTTCCCCTGACGAAATTCGTCTTCTCGAGAACAAAGTCGAAGTTATCCGTGCTTTTCCCCGACCTTCTTCGCTCAAGCAACTTCGTAGATTCTGTGTAATGGTAAACTTTTACTACAGGTTCATCTCCCACATTATGCAACCTCTCTACGAATTGCTTTCAAAGTCCAATAAGAACCTTCCTCTTTCCTGGTCCCTCGAAGCTTGCGAGGCTTTCTCTCGCACCAAAGAGGCTATGGCTTCCGCTGTCTTCCTGGCCCATCCTTTTCCAGGACTCCCATAAGCGTTGCTTGGGACGCGTCCGCTACTCATGTCGGTGGGATGCTACAACAGAAGGTTGGTGACTGTTGACAACCTCTCGCCTTCTTCTCCCTTCTCAACAGAGGTACAGTACGTTCTCCCGCGAATTACTGAGCATATACCTCGCCCTTTGTCACTTCCAACAATATTTGGAAGAGCGTGAATTTACTGGTTTTACCGACCATAAGCCATTGGTTGGTGCGCTCGCCTCTAGTAGCGCTTCCTATGTGCACTCTGCAGTTGATACTCGTCACCTTGACTTCATCCTGCAGATGACAAACAATATTCGCTACGTTCCAGGTTCATCAAACGTCGTACCAGATGCGCTTTCTCGCATTTCATCGATTTCGGGCACGCAACTCTCCCAAACTGCGCCCATCGATCACGCGACAATAGCGCTTGACCAGGAACAAGATGATGACATGCTAACAATGCGTCACTCGTCTCAGCTTATCGTACGCGAAATAGACTTGCCGGACAGTCCCTCCGGGCGTATCCTGGCTCACTATTCATTGCCTGACTATCCTCGTCCACTCATTCCTCTTGCTTACCGTCGGCACATTTTTAACCAGACTCACCGTCTCTCTCATCCTGGCATTCGAGCAACTCGCAAGCTCATCACACAACGTTATGTGTGGCCAGGTATGAATGCTGACGTGGCCAAATAAACCCACGCATGTCTTCCTTGTCAACGCGCAAAGGTTCAACGTCATACAAAGTCACCTCTGGCTGCTTTTCCGCTTCCTTCGGCACGTTTCGACGCCGTTCACATCGATCTGGTTGGTCCTCTACCCTTTTTCCGTGGTTGCACTTACCTTCTTACCATGATCGATCGTTTTATCTCTTGGGCAGAGGCAGTTCCTATCCCGGACATCAGAGCTACCACTGTAACTCGAGCCTTCGTCTCAGCATGGATTGCTCGTTTTGGTGTCGCATCGACAATCATTACTGATCTTGGTAGCCAATTTGAATCTCACCAATGGGATGCACTCATATCAGTGTTTGGCTCCTTTCGTCTCCGTACCACTAGCTACCATCGCCAGAGTAACTCTAAGGTCGAATGTTTTTACAGGACTCTCAAAGCAAGCTTACGCTCCACAAACCCCAACATCACTTGGGTGGACAAGCTACCCTTAATTCTCCTGGGAATTCGTGCCTACTTGAAAGAGGATTTAAATTGCTCTGCTGCGAAACTCGTTTGTGGTACGCAACTTCGCCTTCCAGCACAATTCTTTTCTTCTGCTGACCGTCCTCTTCCTTCAGACATACATCCTGCTGCATACGTACATACTTTAGTACGGGCGATGGCTGAGGTTAGGCCGACCGCCGCAAGAGTGCCTACAAATCAGAAACCTTTCGTGCCAAAGGAGATGGCAACTTGCTCTCACGTTTTTTTCCGTCGCGATTCCACTCGCTCCTCTTTGCAAGCAATCTATGACAGACCCTTTCTCGTCATCTCCAGGAAGTCTAAATTCTTTGTTCTTCAGCTAGGTACCAAGCAGCATACGGTTTCTATTGATCGCCTGAAACCAGCTTTTATAGAGGCTGTTCACCTGGAACAGGCACCACCTTTATCTTCTACTAATAATGATCCAGTGGTTTCCCCAACTTACATACCTAACTCTCCAACTTCCAATCCTGCACCCTCCAATTTTCCTTCTCGCTTGCTGCTGTCTACCCTTTTGTTGCAGGAGCCTTTGTCACCAGCAGTAGAGCCTACCAACACTCAGCCACGGACTGATGCCCGTCGGGGAGGTTCAGAGCGGATGTCAGACGCCCAGCCTGCCCTCGCTCGCGAAAGTCTCTTGCCTATATCGAGTGGCACTGCCAATCCTTCGGTCCACGTATCTCTTCAGCCACAAGGCATGTTAAGCGTTCTGGACGCCTAGTTAGGAGACCTCGCCGGTATCAGGACTAAATACCATTACCCACTTGTAATCATTGTGTATTGTATAAATTTTTTTTCTTGGGAGGGTGAGTAATGTAGGGTTCTCCACCCCTACATGTTTATAAAAATCCCCCCCCCAAAAAAAAAAACAATATATGTATATATACGGTATTCACCGCTAAAATTCGGCTGGCAACATTTTCATTTTCCCAAGCGCGCTCACACCCACGTTTCTTTCTCATTTGATTCCTGTGCTCATCAAGAAAGGTCAGTTCAAAAATTTAAGTCTGTTTTCTTACCTTGTTGCCCCTTCTTGGTATCAAACTCAAATTAATTATGGTGTCTTCCATTTCCAGACCCATTAATCACACTAACCCTCAGCTCCAATTAATATCGATCATTATTAACCATCAATTCCCAATAATTTCAAATATATTTACTCCTAAATAATTATTTAGCAATCGACAAAATTTCTAATTATTATAATAACAAACAGTCATAATCGAATGTAATATTTTTTTGTTTTACTTTGCTGCCATTTTCTTAAATTCTAGTTGTCGTATATTTTGAAATTCATGGTTTCGCCAAAGCTGAAAATCGTCGTACAAAGACTCCTTAATTTTGTAAATTAACGTCATTCGAACCTAAACTCTCCCATTTATTAATTCAATCAATTAAGTTCTCACCAAATACTATATTCCTATTAAAATATCTCATTTAGATTTGTAAATAAACATATTTTTGTAACCTTGAATTCATATCCTATTTTTCATTCAAGCATCCTTCTTGAAATTCTTTCATTGCTAAGATATTTAGGATCTTAGCTGGTGCCCTTAGTTATCTAGGCTCAACATAATTCAACTTAGCATTCAATAAATTCTCACAAACTTTCGCTAAAGATGAACATCTCAGAAGCCATTTTAATAAACGAAGAAAAGCCGGCCATCAATAGTCAAGTGTTAAACTGGAATCGAACATTCAAGCTTTTTTTAAATTCCACTCACCGGATTGGCTCGTTTCCTCTAAAGTTATGATCTACCAGGCGGAATAAATACCACCTAAAAACCGTTTTCTTTACCCCTCACATCTCTCTGCATTTCCCTGCTATCTTTTAGATACAGGAGGCAAGGCCCTGCGGAAATTCCCTCGACGCTTCTCACTGATAACAGTGATTTCGGCAAGTCAAGTTCCACGAACTTGCGTCCAACACACTCGCCGCACAAGAACTTCACACAGAATTAGCCGAGGGTGTGCACAAGAAACAACAAATACAAGTCCTCAAGACCAACCCCCTATGGTTGGCTTTCTCCACCCATGACCTCCGCACACACCTCAGACAGAAGTATGGGGAGAAGGTTATCAGAGACTTCTATTACAACCGTACTAAACAATGGGCACTGTCCGGTGAACAAAATAAAACACTGCTGCTAGACCAAGGCATCAAGGTCTGCGCCACACTAACACATCCGAATAACATCAAACCACAGCTTAACACAAAACCCACAGAGTGCCACCGGTGTTACAAAACCGGACACGAAACACGTAACTGCCAAATAGACCTGGTCTGCTCAAGGTGTAGTGTAGTGGGCCACCACTACACCACCTGCACAGCCACCTCACCCTTCTGCACAAACTGCGGCGGCGACCATGTCGCCGTCAACCCTAAATGCCCTTACCTAAGTAAGGCCCACTCTGACACCGTAGCGGCAATATGGCGTCCACAACCCACCAACACAACCACACACTCCGCCCCCGCCCGTCCTCCCCTCACAAGAACATTCGCTGCTGCTGGCGGCGCAACGCTGTCCACACCCCCCCCTGTCCTACCCCAGCAGCAACGCGGACTCACCCACATGTTCCGACACCTGCCCCCACCCAAACACCCTACACCCAGAGCCCTCTACTACTTCCGACACCCACCCCTACCCCACACCACACACTCAACGAGACTATACACCCAAAGCTACACCTGGCCGCCTTGCTTTCAACGGTGGCAAACAACATGTCGAGGCGTGACGCCCAACTATACTTAACACACTGTTTGACTCGCACGATCTAGAACAGATCACCGTCCCCGAGAAGGTGTTTGCTCTAATCGACGAGCATACACAAAAGAGACCCGCACTCCTCTTCACTCCGGTGGGCACGAACACCTTCCGCCCCCTCACAACCCGCCACCCACCTTCACCATGCTACTGCCTCCTCTCGCCACTGTATTCTCCCTACCTGCCCCTTTGCCCACTACTCCAACCTCTCTTCCAACCGCCTCCTCTCCTCCCTCCACAGCTACCACTCATTCCTCCTCTTTACCTAAACTCCCTCCTACCAGCAGCACTTTTCCTTCGACAGCCTCCCCCCCTTCCTCACAGCCTCCAACTTCACTTCCACTGATGCCACAACCACCACCTCCCCCAACTTCACTCCCACTGATGCCACAACCGCCACCTCCCCCAAGCCCACCACACCCTCCACAACACTCAGCATTAAACAAAAAACCTCCACCACGAAACTACCCCGCCACACACAACCACGCGTAAAGCCGACCAACACCCTCCCTGCTGTTTCTTCCTCTCCTCCTTCCACCCCTCCTATCTCTCCCGACAATCTCCCCTTCTCATAATCTGCACCTCCCCTACTATCTCTAGCCCCCCATCTGCTAGCTCTACTCCCTCCTCCTCTGCCCCTAACTCTCCTCCTCCTAGACTCTATTCTCTCCAACCCTCCTTTCGCCGAACACATTCTCCACTCTACCACGGACTGCCCACCCAATAACACCACTGACAACCTCTCCACTCCAATGAAACCACAACTGACACGCTTGAAGGTATTTGCTCTCCCACGCCTCCTGGGAAATAACCAAGGGGAAGGGAACGGTCCCGGCTAAATCAGCCTCACGCGCACTCCGCCCACGACAATAGGTCGCCTCAACATGACACAATTAAACGTACGCAGTTGGCACGGTATTCGCCATACTGTTGCCAACTGGGTCCTAAACACACAAAGAACTGGCATAATACTCTTGAACTCGATCAGTCTACACCCTCCCAATAACAGACTCCGCATTGCAGGCTACCACACATATCTAACTCCACAAGCGCTGCACCTAGGATCAGCGATCTTAATAAAGCGCTCTATACACCACTCCCTCATTCAAACACGCATTACAGACCATCACGCCTACAATTAAACATAGAAGTCCCACTCCGGGCTCTATCAAACCACAACCTACCTATCTTCTTTGCGGGGGACCTCAACGCTTTCCAACCAACACTCTTTTTAACACCACGAATGATGCAAGAAGGTACCTCGCCGGTGCCCTGCCGCGTTATCGCTGCGAGCACATCGGCCCGATCTTCCCCACATTCTTCGGTACTCGCGGAGGAACCATGTCTCCGGACGTGGTCTTCCGCAACGACCTCGCTACACGCTTCTGCACTCACATCTCACCGAGGCCTCACGTACTCTCTGACCAAATACCGATATGCCTTATCATATCCACATCTCCCATACTCATACCCACACTACCTCTCTTCGACTTCGAAAACACGAACTGGGAAGAGTTCAAGAGACACATAACAGAAAACACGCCACAAAATCTCGACCTGGAGCACACCAATCCAGATCTGTTAGACGACCACTGGTGCTCAATCTTGAACACTATAACCGCAGTACGCAACCTACATACATCACACAAAACCTACACATGTATAAAACACTTCACATATCCCATACACACTCAGAGACTCATCACACAGTACAACAATCACTACATCAGAGGCCCACGACAACACAACATCACTCACCTACGTGCCCGCATCCTACAATGCGTGCTGATAGATAGGAACCGACAATAGCAAGAGGTCGTCCGCATCGCGGACGACACTCGTTGCACTGACCCCTCCTTCTTCTGGCAAGGCGTAAAAAGGATGCTAGGCACCGATCCACTCAAACCTATCACCCTCCAAGTAAATAACCAAACACTCACATACACCAACGTCATCCTCAACGCATTTAGGTCCCACTGGGACACAGTACATACACACAACCCACCCAAACCACACGCGCAAGAGCACTTCCAGGAAATCCAGGAGTGGTGTCGGACCCACGCTCACGAGCTAAGGCCCGCCCCCCTGATATGAATGGAACTGCTCGACAACACATCTACACTGGCCACTCCCATCACCGTCGAAGAAAAAAAGCACTACATTAAAACAACACCAAAACGCGCACCCGGCCCCTACGGGCTACCAGCCACACTAATACCCATCCCCGCAAACATATACTCTATACTTACACACCTATTCAACGCCTCACTAGCCTCAGGCCATTTCCCCAAAATATTCAAAGTCTCTCACAACATACTTCTACACAAAATGAATAAAAGACCCCAAAGACACAAACAATTGCAGGCCTATTGCTCTATTAGAGCACCTAGGCAAAATACTCAAACGTATGACTACCTGGAAGAGAGGGAATGGTTCTCCCCCCCCCACCCCCACCACCAATATAGGTTCAGGAGGGGCCGGTCCACTCAGGCGGCAGTGACCATCGTTCACGACAGAATAAAAAAAAAAACGCCAAGTACGACAAAAGACTCTCCATCAGCAAAGACGTGGAGAAAGCCTTTGATAAGGTGTGGCACGAGGGACTCCGTTGGAAACTCGCCAACAATGCGGAGTTACCTCTCTGCACCAGAAGGCTCCTCTCGCACTACCTCACTGTACAGAGGTGCCACATAAAATACCACAATACCCTAACAAAACCGTTCACACCACGCTCAGACGTTCCCCAAGGAAGCGTACTAGCACCCACACTTTATATTATGTACACAAACGACACCCCACGCCCACCCGAAAACTGCGGTCACACATACACAGTGTCCTACGTCGATGACGAGACCATTCTTGTCAGCGGCCGTGGACCAGACGAGATCGCGCACCACGCACAGATGACACTCTTCGGCCCAACATCCCTACATGCATAACCTACAAATTTTCTCACACACACCAGACATGAACCATCTAAACCCAACAAGGCTCAACTACACACAAAACACAAAATTCCTTGGGGCAACTTTTGACAAGTCTCTTAGGTTCAATATACACCAGCACATAACACAAGCAAAAGCTGCACGCACAAACAAAATACTGCGAAGGTTCTACCCTGCGGGCAAAAAACTACAGTTACACCTATATAAAACACTCGTGCGTCCTCTTCTCACGTACGCCCCACTGTCACTCGTAGTTGCGAGTGTCACGTGGCAGAAGAAGGCTCAGCGCATTCAGAACTCCGCTCTGAAGCGCGCTTGCCACTCTCCCTTGTACGCGTTAATGTCCGCACTACACGACAACAACAAATTAGCACCCCTCAACACATAATCTCACACTAGACTCAAAAAACAACTCGGGAAACTCACCAGAGACCCCATATACACCACACTACACGCAATACGGTATGTTGCGATGGCACTGCGATACCCCGCAGCCCATGACCACCCGCAACCCATACCGTTCTACGCATAAGTTAAGAGCATCATGAATAACGCGTTTCCGATTATGCAGACACGATCTCCTTCCTGACCACCCCACAACCGTCGTCCAGCTACGAACACCCCGAGACACACCCAACTACACCACGCACCGGTGTCTAGCCACCGACCTATCAACTCTTCCTATCCCCTTTCAAGTTATTTCCGTACCCTTTTCCTCCACGATTACCTGATCGCCTATGACAAACAGTGACCCCTCTTTGTTCTTTTTATATACATCAGTCAGTCAGTTTTCTTTCATTCACTCTGATTCCGGCCCCACATTCCATTGGTAAAGGAGGAAAGAACATATCAAGACGCTTCGAAGATGATCGAATAAGATCGAAAGCTCAGCAATTTAGTTTGGTCTTTACCCAACTCATCCAATTAAAAGAGAGATGAATACAGGACAAGATGGAATAAAAAAGACAGTTGCCAAAGGAAATTAACTAAGGCGAAATACACCATGGTCTTCAACAAAATTTGCATATATATATATATATATATATATATATATATATATATATATATATATATATATATATATATATATATATATATATATATATATATATATATATATATATATATATTTGAAACGCCTCTAGAAATATATCTAGGAACGCCTCTAGAAATACTTCTAGAAACGCCTCTAGGAATACTCATTTGCATGTGAAAAAATACAGATTCGTTAATAGAAGCTTCAATTTAGCCTCAGATACATTTTCATCTCGCCCATCTCCTCATTCTTGCCCCCCCCTCCCTCCCCACTCGAATTTAAAGCGCAAACCATCGAGAACATCTCCCACAGAATGTTTGCAAGGGGAGATCTGTAACTAAAAGGGTGAAGTTGGAGGAAGCGAAAAAGTGTAGAAGACATCGAGGTAAGTAGGGCGTACAACCGCGAGCGTTGGGGTGGGAAGGGCACGTAAGCTTCAAATCCTGAAGGGAGTTCGGTCCCTAGGAACCCATATAATCCAGGAATTCTCGCTCGCCTAGTGGATATCTGTCATCAAGGTGCGGGTTTCAATCCAAACGAGCGCGGACACCTATTTTGAGCGGCCGTTGATCGCCCATTGGCGGATACATTGAACTTATTAATCGTCGGAGGTAAGTCCCTTCCCACTCGTCAGTACGCACATAGCCAATCAAAACACCGCTGTCATTCATCTTCCCGTCTTGCCGGCACAACATATTCTTCCCTCTGTTCGGGAGGACGGGGGGGCGCTCATACCCACCTTTGACCCGGAACGGGTGTGCCTCCCTTAGGAAGGGTTCCATTATCCCTGATTGGGTGGGAGATCTCGTCCATGAATAAAAAGGGACGGGGAACTCAACTTACATTCCAATTTGACCGGGGCGGAACATAAAACGGCCGGAGTTAGATGGGGCCGGGGGCCCGATCGGTCTATATTTTTCTTGTATCGAACCTGTTGACCCTTCATTCTTTTTCCACAAAAATGAAAATTTGCTGTTTATTTATTGGCTTTTTCGCGTTTTCTGAAAATACTCTGGCTACATTTCAAAATTTATTTTTTTAACCCCTCCAACGCCTGGTAAATCAACTAGTTATTAGATAATTTTGATTAGATAAACATAATCTTACCTCGATTTTTCTTCAAATGTGCCGCGTTTTGTACGAATAGTGACGGGTGTCATTTATCTCACGGGTATGTAAATATTTGACCATTTTAGTATGTAAATGGTTTACCGTTTAGTCCAATAGATACAGTGGGAGGTATATCACACAAGTCGGTTTTTGATTAGATGGTTCATTGGTAAATGAACTTAAGAGATTTCACAGAGGCCACGTTTTCATGTGACTTTCAAGCGGTTCTCTTTATAAATGACCTCTCATTCCAACGCGATTATACAAGGGGCGGAGTCAAGCGTCCGAAATAGTTTCCAGATTTTGCAATATAAATGATTGACTGGAAAGGAAAAGGATTATTTTCTTATAAAGTAATACAAAAAGATTTAATTATATTGCTGTAAATGTAAATTAGGCATAATCGATTATTAACACATTCGTGACTAGGGTAAATATGTTGGGTAAATATATTGAGAAGTGCCTCTTTTTCGAGAAGAGGGAGATTTCAAAATTTAGATCACAAATTCTACGTTGAAGATAAATGATAATTAGAGGGAAGGAATTGGGAATCAATGGAGTCCATCGAAAATACATCCGATAGGGGGAAAAATAATTTTAAAAAAATTAGGGAAAAGAAGGAAAACGTGAACATAACATGAGTGAAAAAACTCAAGGCTAATGCAGTATATTGAAATGCCCAAACAGATAGGATATTATGTAAATGTAATGGTGGGCAGTGCTACCATACTGTGACGTCATGGACATTTCAAAGGCAGGCATTAGTTGAAATCTGACATCTCATTGGTCAGTGCGGACACAGGCTTATTGGTTAGAGGTTAATCGAGGTAAGCCTCTTCGAGAGTGGTGCGATTACCAAAGGGTGATTTGGCACCCCTCTGGGACAGCCAAATGATTTGCTTGACTCCACTGGGCGGCTGCCTAGTTGCTTCCTGAGTGAATGCCTTGTATTCACAAGGCTACGACTCCAAAAAGAAAGGAAACGTCTTTATTCGGCGGGAGCGTCGACTAGTTTTCAGGGAATGAAACAGAAAATATATCTCCCGAATGAATGGGAGAGAAAGTTATAGATCCACCCCCGACCAGTCACTTCCGGAGGAGGAACACGGTCGGGGAGGCGGGGCGAGGCCCGGCGCCCTCCTCTCTCGGGGCTTGTTACTATTTGCCGTACCTGTGTGGTGCTGGAACCACATTATAGAATCCCATCTTACTCAAAACCACCTCAAAGATGATCAGTTTGAAGTCTTATAAAGTTCTATAATTGGTTCACAGTAAAGCGGTGCTCAGTCCTTTGCCAATACCTCCTTTACCGGGTAGCGAGATGAAAATTGCAAATGTAATTTGTCCAAGAATTCCGGGTCTAAAATGAATGTTGTTGTTTTTGGGTGGGTTTTTTTAGGATGGGGGGGGGAGAAAAAGGTACGGCTCGCGGTTTCTCCTCTACTCTGTACCCCTCCACCGATCGGGTGGGGACGGAAGAGGAGGAGGCCCGCGGCCGACTTGCTCCTGGAGAAACTCTCGACACTTCTGACTCTCAGTTCAAGTGAACCGATAGTGAAGTGCTTAATGGGAAGACCAGAACAACCTTTAGAAGAGGGTTGATAGCTGTGGGAGACGGAAAGTTTCGAGTTAAAATAGGACAGATTGGTGAGGAGGCAGATTAAGCAACCTCGGTAGTCAAAGATGGACAGGGTGGAATACCCTTGCCTGAGGGACAAGGGGGACCTGCTGATAAACGTGGATTCTGAACTACCGTCATGCATTTACTCATCATTCTTACTTCCTTTCTCACACTTTAGCACCTATGTTCCTCATACAGAAGCCGGAGGACCGCCTAATCTCTGTTCCCTTATTCTCTTCATCTTTCATTCATGTGTTTATTGTAGCATTCATGCCGTTCTGAGTTATCTTAGCTCTGAGCTTTGTTTATGTATTGTTATGTTACTTGTTTGTTGTTTTTACTTTCCTTACTTTGTTTTACTTTTTACTTTCATGGTCTTCTTTTTTATATTTCTTTTGGATTTCTTTTTCACTACTTTTGTTGTTATCACTTTTTTCTCTATTTCACTTTAGTTTCACTTTGTTCACTTGTTTTATTATTAACTTCCACTTCACTATCATTTTTGTTAAACTTTTTAATACTATAGTTCACTTATTACGCTTTTAGTTCACTATGTTCGTTTTATTTTTGTTCTTTCATTTCACTATCATTTTTGCTCAACTTTTTAATATAGTTCACTTATTACACTTTTAGTTCATTTTGTTCGTATTATTTCTGTTTACACTTTTGATCTGTGTTGTATTCTTAGTCGGTTGTTTCTTCCTATTTTAGTTGTTTAAATTCGATTGTCTTATTAGGGTATCATTCTGGTGTCTTGATTGGTTAACTTTATTAGTAGGGTTTGTATATAGTAGGGTGAAGATTTGAAATCGTTATGCTTGTTCCTTCACTCTTTTTTCATTTTCTACTTAAGGAAACATGGGAACCTCCTCGATTCTCAGCTGTTGTCTGCCGCTGGAAAATCGAGTGTCAAAGGGGACTCCAGCTCTGGTGTTTGTGTGCTCTGCAAATATCGGAGGTAGTTCGTCTATCTTCCTCCATATTTTCTCTGCTCTGTTCCTGATGTTGATGTTGAGCGTTTCTAATCTTGCTTCTTGGTGTAGATCCTGTAGTCTTCTCCTCTCTCTCCTACGGGTGTTGGTGATTAGATAGAGAGCTTTATTTTGTATTCTCTGAAGTTCCAATTTTTTGGTCCTTGTTTCACCGCTGATAGGGGTTGGCGGGTATAGTAGTACCTCTCTTCCTCGTGCAAGATAGATTTTTCTTTTATTTTTCATGCCTAACCCTCTTAGATTGTACAGTAGGTTAAGCATCGGAATCGCTTTGTCCTTCTTTTCCGTTATATGTTGTTTGTGACCTCTTTTTGTTATTCTGAGTCTTAGCACTTTGCCCTCACTCTGATATCTGCAGGTCTGATCTTCCACTATAATTTCTGCTGTTTTGTTCCTGGAGATTGAGATTATTGTAAATTTCCTCCTGTTCGTCCTTATCTTCCAATCGCTTTCGTAGTTGTTGATGTTCCTTATATCTAAAGCTGTTGTCCTTGGCTGAAGGTGTACGTTCCTGTACGGAGTGACGACGAGTTGGCTTATGTCGTCCACGAACTGTATGTTTAGGCAACCAGGCATTATTAGTGGTAGCAGGTCTGCTGTGTATATTGAATACAGTATGGGGCTGAGACAGCCCTCCTGCAGGAGTCTAGCTTCCAATTCGAATTCTGGTCCTGAATATCCATTGATCTCCACATATGCACTTTTGTTTGTGACATAATTGCAGAAAATTCTCTCCAGATTGCTATTCACCTAGAGATTTAAGATCTTATATTGCATTCCTCTGACCCAGACTTTGTCGAATGCTTTTTCTACATCTCTCAAGACCAGATCGCTGTAGCTATTCTCTGCTTCGTACTTTGCTATTTTCTCTGTTATTATGCCAAGTGCCATTGTGGTGTTTCTACCTCTTCTGAATCCGAACAGATAATCATTATAAAGGTCATTTTCTTCAAGATATTCTTTTAGTCTTCTGTTAAGGATTTTCTCGAAGACTTTGCCCATGAAGTTCAATAGTGATATTGGTCGGTAACTGCTGAGGTGGCTTGGTGGTTTTCTTGGCTTTGGGACGAATATCATTTTAGCTAGTTTATAGGTATCGGGGAAGTAACCGGTACTTAAGCACGTGTTAAAAATATTCTTTAATGTTCTGATGATTATGTTCGGCGCCTTGATAAGATTAATTCTGATTATTCCTGAGGGGCCTAGCGCTTTCTGCTTGAAAGATTGTATTACGCATTTGATCTCTTCCGCTGTTATGTAGGTCCCTGTACCCAGAATTTCCTCCCTTGCTCGCTCTACACTTGGTGCTTCAGTTATCTTGTCTATATTTTCTCGCAAGAATGTGTGGACCATTTCGTCTATCTCTAGATTGAAGTCTTCGTCCTCCTCTGGTGTTAGAGAAAATACTGATTTCCAGTGATTACGAAAAAGTTCTTGTGTGGTCCTCTCTTCTTGGATCTTTTCTCCCCGTTCATTCTTAGTTGTTATTTTTTTCTCTCGGGGTCTGCCTTTTAGTCTATTTATTAGTCTCCAGTTCTCTTTGGGTCTTCTTTCTTCGTCAATTTTCTCTATTAGGCTATCCCATATGTGGCTGTGCTGTTTTTCTATGAGATGCCTCAGTTCTCCTCTCCGTTTTCTGATAACTTCGTATCGTTATCTATTTGGTCCGTGGAGAATTATTTGGTCTAGTAATTCTCTTAGTTGCCTATTCTTCCTCTTCTTTTCCTCTATCCATCGAGGATGTGGAAGAGTACGGTATCTTGTCTTTGGTATATATCTTTCGTCCGCCTCAATGATCGTTCTTGTTAATTTTGAGTTCTCCTCATCAATATATTTCAGGTTAGCGTCAGTGAGATCCTTTGGATCGAAGTTACTAAGATCTTGTGTGTAACCTGCCCAGTTTGCTCTCCTGTAATCCTTCCTCGCTGGTACTAGTAACCTTTATCGGGTATTGATTCATGAGCAAATGTGTTCCAACATGGCCGCTACATGCAAAGGAATAATAATAATGATTTATTAAAACATAGTATACAGAATCGAGAATTCTACATATAAGTAAAAAAAAGAAATTTTACATATAAGCAAAACTAACCAGGTAATAGTGGTGAAGTTATACCAAAAAAGGAGAGTTACGTCGAGAAGTAAGAAGAACGAAACTCCAGGAACTGTGGAGATCATCGATCCTTTTCATTCTATCTACAGTTATTCTTATATATTTTAGAGTTACGAGTATATAAGCACTTTATCAATTGTTACATATTATTTTATTTATTTATTTTCTCTTTTTTACACCATATATTTTATTTCTTCTTATGATTCTTGCATTATTTTATTGATTGCTATTTTATATTACATTGTATTATTTCATATTTCCTATTTACTTTCGCTTTATTCTAATACCTTTTTAATATTCACTTTGTTAAATTTTTTAAACTTTTGACTTATATTATTTATTACTACTTTATATTACATTGTATTTCCTATTACTTATTCACGTTAGTTTAATACCTTTATTTTATACACTTATTATTTTTAAATACTTTATGTTCACTTATTTGTCTCTTTATGTTTTCTATTTATCGCAGTCTGGTCTACTTAAAGGGTTTTTACTGTCATTAAATTTAGAGCCATATTATTTTAATTATTGCTACCTTTTCACACTATTTTATCTTTTGCCTTATTCTATTTATATTATTTCGCATTAATTATACACTTTTACTTTAATATATTCCCATTATTTTATTCATTTATCACTTTTTCACTTTACGTTTATTATTCCCTTCCACTTTTAGTTTATTCCTATTATTTTATTCACTTATAATTTTTGCTCTTTTAGTTAGCGATCACTTATTTGTCTATTTGAGAGGTTTTCTGTCTATACTTAATTACTTTATGCACATTCAGGTTGACTGTGTGGATGCCCGAGTCCGGGATGAAGAAAGTGGCTTCCTCCAGCAGTCCTGCTATTTCTTTCGGCGAGTAGGGTCCGTCGAAGGTCCATTTGAACTTCCCCATTCGGATTCCTTCTGCGAGTTGCTCAATGGTTCCTTTCGGTTGGTCTGCTCATCGGTGACCCAAAGACCTCGTGGGACACGTCCTCTCCGTTGAAGAAGTATCTCAACTCCAGTATTTCCTTCTTTTCTGTGAGTGGAACTCCTGGGTACTTTAGGATTTCCTCATCTTCGTTGTCTGTTGTAGATATTTCTTTTTCCTTATCTTCCTCGGTTTTCTTTTTCTTCTTTCCTCTCTGTTTTTTCTTCTTCGGAGACTTTTTGGGATTTTCGTACTTTGCACTCGCTTCTTCTGTCTTTGCAGCTTCTTCTTCTTTCGATTCCTCTTTTTCCGTTGTTTCCTTTTTATTTTCCTCTTGCCGCTCGTCGGTGAACTCTATTTTAAGTATTTCATTGGAGGCAGAGTTCGGCGGGAACCATAACTTCCTTTTCATTCCGTTCATCTTTAGTAGCTGGCTTAGCTCTTCCGCGAACGTTCCAGGGCGATCTAGGTTGTCCAGGTGAGTAAACATTATCATGGCCATTATTTCTGTTCCCTCCTTTGGCATGACCATTGTTGACGAGGTGGTTTCGATGTTTCTCGACATTGCTGCCTAGAGGTAAGACTTTGCTTTTGCCTCCTTTTTTAGTTTTTCTTTCTTTTCTTGAATCGCTTGCCATGGTCTTGTGTTCGCCACCACAATTGATGCATCTCGTCTTTTCGGCTCTGCATTCTTTCCATCCATGACCGAAGCTGGCGCAGTTTAAACACGCTATCTCCTCGGCAGGGCATTCTCTTGTATGGTGTTGCTCGACCGCGTAGCATTTAAAGCAGCTCTCGATGGGTATAAATTCTTCCGTTTCGATTTGTTCGGGGGCTTTCCCTGAGTTAGAACCCAAACAGTCCGTCCTTCTTGGCTCGTCGCGCCATCTCATTGTTGGTGAATATCACCTTCCTGAATTTTTCGACTTTTGCAACATTGGCCCACTTCTGTTGTCGGACAGCTCGGCCTTAATTTCCTCGCAGGAATTAGGTGTCAAGAAGGGGGCAAGCTGTCTAAGGATGATAGTTCTCTGAACGAGGATTTCATATGGGGTGATCGCTCCCAGTCCTATTTTTTGTAGGTGCTTCTTAGCCTCCTCCGAAATGAGTTTCTCTACGTCCTCCATGTTGTCGCAAATGCTCGCGTAACATGAAGGCGTTTCGATTAGGCGTATAAGAGAGACGTTTATCATTCCGAAAATCACATTCATGACCGTTGGCCGAGATGGTTTGGTTCCTCCCGTAGGGTGCGGAGGATGGGCCGTCTGGTTTCTTGAGGGGCCAACCCCATGGGACACCTTATTGAAGTTCTCCTCTCCTTGTGCTCGAAGAATAGTTGCTTCTTCTCACGAGCGAAAAGTAATTTATGTGGCGGGAGTCGCTCTCAGAACCTTCCTTAACTTTTCCTCCTTTGCAACGACAAGACATAATGAAAGCTTAAAAATCCCTATGAATCTCATAAGTCTGCGAATCCATGAATGGAAATTGCGAATTGATGTAGGTGATTAGGTGTGTGTAGGGTTCAAATATTTGTAGGTGGATAGATAGCTGAAAATATATAGGCGATGAAAAGAGAAAGAAGTGTGGAAGGGTGCAAAGGGATGCTAGGTGCTTGGTGGTCAGGCTTATCGTTTTCATTATTTTCTTTTTGTGTGTAGTTTTTTTTCATGGCGTTCAAGCCATTTGTCTTCAGAATTATAATGTTGTTTGGTATGTAATGTGCATTGCTGTTGTTTATGTAATAAATTACTTTAACTTTGTGCTTTGTTTTTGTTGTTTTTTGTTTGTTTTGTTAGGTGTATAAAATTAGTGTCATTTGTTTCTTCTTTTCTTCTCTGTTCTCGTCTCGTTTGGTTGTTGAGTCTAGTTCGATTGTAGTTTGTCAAAGTTTGGTGAGTGTTCGTAATTCGGAGTTATATTGAGTCTTGGTTGGTTTTGTCGCTTCCTTCATGCGTAGAACGGCACTTCGGCTCCACCAGCCATCAGGTTGGCGGAGCTTGGAAATCTGGCTCAACATACAACTCTTCTGTTCTGGTTAATCACTTGAGTGATTTCTTCTTACTTCTCGATTAACCGGTTCCTGTTCCTACATATTCCGTATCCGTTCTTCTATGACTTGTTTAATGGGAGTTATTCCCACTTTCATGTACAGCTCTTCTTGGCTTCTTCTTTCCAGCCTACGTGTCCCGGTAATTAGGTACACGCATTTATTCTGCACAGTTTGTAGTCCCCTCACTTGTGTCTTCGAGAAACAAGAGAGAGCGGAAGCGGGATAAAGCAACATAGATCGTACAAGTGCATTGCAGATCTTTTTCTTGTTGCTTTCTCGGAGATTTCTGAACATGAATAGAGTTCAGACTGCAGCTGAGGCTTCAGAAATTCATTCTGTGACGTGCTTCCTGTACCTGGTTGAAGTTATTTTGATTTCGAGTACATTGCATTCCGTGGTGTAAGGATAGCGCCTATCACCCACTCTAGCATCTGAAAGCAACCTCCTGCCGACGGGGACTACCTTGAATTTCTCTTGGTTGGTTCTAATTTTCCATTGGGCCTCGTAGATGTTTAGTCTTTCAATTTCTGCTGCTGTCATTCGAGCTTGCATTGACGCATTCCTCCAAGGGCATGTTATTATCTGGCTGAAGTCATCTGCGAATTGAATGTTGAGGCAAGTGGAGTTCACATGTGCTGGGACGTCCGCAGTGTATATCGAGTAGAGAGTGGGAGACAGACCCCATTCCCCTGCGGGAGTTCCGCAGTGAACGGAAATTTCGATCTGTCCGTGCATCCCATACTGACATACGCCGCCCTATCCATGACAGTCACAGAAAGTTCTCTCTAAATTTTCACTTAGGCCCAGCTGTAAGATCTTAAACTGCATTCTCCGTTACCACACCTTATCAAACGCATTTGACACATCCTGACAAAGGATATCCACGTAAATCCTTTCCCGTTTTGCTTGGGCTAGTTTTTCCGTGATGTCATTTATCGCCATCTCCGTAATTTGCCTTCTTCTAAACCCGAATCGATATGGGTTGTAGGGGGAGTTCTCCTACAAGTAAGACACCAGTCTTCTGTTGAGGATCTTCTCATGGAGCTTCCCGCAAAATTCTAGGAGTGAAATTGGCCAGTAGCTCTTTCTCTCAACGTCGGGTCTTTCACGTGCGTGGGCAGAAAAATCATTTTTGCCGTTTTTTATGCATCTGGGAAATATTCCGTGTTTAGACACGCGTTAAAAATTCTTCTTATTCCTTCGATGACGTTTGCTGGTGGCTTTTCGAAGTTTAGTTTTGTCAGCTCTGATTGTCCCACAGCTTTCTGACGGAATGAGCGGAGCGTGCCAAGTAGTTCCTCTTCCGTGATCTCGGCGGCTATCTGCCTGGTGGTGAGGGTGCATTCTATGCATTTGCGTTTTAAGCTCGTCTCTGATATTGCTTTCAAACTCATGTCATGATCTTCGTTCTCTTCAGTTATGCTGAAGATTCTTTCCCAATAACGTCAGAATATTTCTTCTATTTTTCTTTCTTCTGTCTCGATGGCTCCGTCTTCATTTTGTATTTCCATTTTCTTCTTCGTACCCGTTGATCCTTTGAGACGTCGGATTTTACTCCAGATATTCTTGGGTGATGCATCCTAATCGAGACTCTCGATCGCATCGTCCCAACGTCTTCACTGCTATTCAGGGATCAACTGGTTGGGCTCTTCTTTGATCTTTTTACTTCGTTGTATTGAGTGGAATGATACATTCCTGATGTTAATTTCATGCAATAATTTCAATTCACGGTACAAATCCTTCATGTATTCAGTCTATCTATAAGTTGAGATGGACTTATACCTGGACTTCGAGATACAAGCACTATCCGCGTTGATTAGATGGTTATTAAGGTTATCGAGTGCCTCATCAATCTCTCGAGAATCGCCTCATCCAAGTTGGGCGGATGGTAGGCCTCGATGAGGCGCGCGTACGGTTCCCAGTCTGCTCTTATGTAGTCCTTCCGGACTGCAGCTGGGACTTGCATATGGTTCCTGTTGATGGTAAGCAGGATCCCTATGTGGTCACTAAATAGTACCTGGACTGGTTCTATGTAGTAATTAAACGGTAGCTGTCAGTTTTGTGGCACTCCGAGTTCTCTGAGATAGGTGAGGAAGTCGGGGCCTATAGGCTGCACCATATTCCTTCCCAGCATGATTTCTAGGCACCTTCCTGTCCCATTGTAGGTCCTGTAACGGGATTCCCGACATCTGGCGTTCGGATCCACCAGTAATATAGTGGGGGTTCTTCTGCCAAATAGGCCAGCGAGAGAAGGAATGGGCAAATTTCCTCTTCTTGGCGGCTGGTATCCGGTGACAATGACCAGATTCCTAATGTCGAGTTCAACCTCAATCGCGAGATAGGATTCTTCTAGGGTTCTGATGGGTTTGTACTTGATCCCTTTCTTAATCGCAATAACCACTACGTCGAAACGCTCCTGCGAATGATTTGTGATCCAAAATCGTAATCCAGATATTCATCTCTGAAATTCTTGTGTCAATTCTGTGCTTAAAAAGTAAGATGATATCTGCATCAATTTCTCTGAATACGTTTTCGTAGAGTTATTTTTGTCGTCCAGCCGTTGGTGTTACGGCTTACGTCCTGCGTCTTGAAAAAGGTAGAATTAAAAGTGTATAGTTATAGTATAGTAGATAGGGTTGTTTAGGATAAAGTGATAAAGAGGAATGAGTAAGAGTTAGAGTTAGTTGCTGGGTGACCAGCCATCTCTTTGATTCTTATTTTTTATTTTTCTTCATTAGTCTTCTGTATTCTTTAATGGGGCTCTCGCGCCTCTGTAGTTCTTCAATATTTCACATATTTTGTTTTGTTTTTTGTTGCAGATTTCCTTAATATGGTTTCTGTTTTGAGTCTGCAATCGAATCGGGTCTACCCCTTTTAAAGTTACCGCGGTTATTTATTATGTGGTTATGTGGGATTTCAATCGCTCTTTTTTCGTCTTCGTTCATTAGACGATCCAGTTTGTCCCACACCTTCAAAGCTCTTCTGTGTAAGGACACGTTCGTAGTTGGAAGTTCTATCTCGTTGTGAAGATCTCTTATTTTTCCGTGTTAGTGATTATATATACCGCTGAATTTTGCACTTTCTGAAGCTTCATTGCGCTTGTTTTAGAGAGACGGTTCATTGGGATAGATGAGTAGAGCAATGAAGCTTTGCAGATAGCGCTGTATATTTTCTTTAAGTATTTTCTCTTTAGGTTTCTATGTTGGAACAGTTTTGCTAGATGTGTTTTTGCCTGATTGATTCTATCCGCAATGTGTTTACAATAGCCATTTCGGGTGATCTTTAGCCCGAGTATATTTCCTTCGTTTACATAGCGGTGTCTCTTCTGTTCAATCTCTACTCTTGAGATCAAGCGCCTCCCTACTGGAATAATGGAGAACTTTTCTGGATTGGTGCGAATTTTCCATTTTCGCTCAAATTCGTTAATATTGGCAATTTCGGCCGCTGTGATTCTGGCCATGGTTGGAAGATGTCTGTATGTGCTGTTTGCCACTATCGTCATGTCGTCGGTGAATTGGATATATGTTGTTGTATCGTGGAGTTAATTTTCATTACTCTTAGTGCGTTCAAGTACATGGGAAAATGTAATTATCGGTGTTTTCTCTTCTGCCTTTTCTTCTCCTTGACCTGTGGGGCGCTTTTAGTGTACCCAGGTTTTTCGTTCTGTGGTAGAGGGCTTGGGGTTTTCGATCGGCTCTTCGTAGCCCGTGTACGAATGCATGAGCCCTCATCACTCTCCGAAGAAGTGGGACTAACTCCGTCTTCTCCCTTTTGTTCCTTTTCTTCTTCCTCCTCGGATTCCTCCGATGAGGGGGCCTCAACTATTGCTTTGAACCCAGACTTCACCTGGTTGTTGTCTCTGACCACTGTTTCCCTAAATATTCTTGAACATTCCGGGTTCGCCGGCATTTTCACTGAGGGCACGTTATTCTCCTTCAGTTATGCATTGAGGCCTTCGTTATAGCAGCCAGGTTTGACTGCGTTAGCGACATTCGCTTGTGTAATGGAGATGATAATCTTGGCGCTTAGGTCACTCGTGAGATTGAGTTTAGTTGGTAATACCAGCGTTGGTTCTGACTTTTTGGCGGCGTTGGCGTAAGTTATTTATTTTGTCATTTTCTGTTTTTCTTCTTTCCTCTTGGTTATTTCTTTGCGCTTGGGGCAGTTCAAGGTCATGGTACTATGCTCCACCTTGCAATTTAGGAATCTCTTCCTAGAGCTTTCACATTTGTCGTGCCTGTGCCCTTCATTGGCGCACTCACTGCACCAAAATTCCTCCTTTTCCGGGCAATTCGCTGCGGTGTGGGTTCTAGTTTGTAGCAAACAAAACTCATTTGAATGCTATTGAATTTTTCTTGTTTGATATTCCGGCCTGGTATTCTCATATTGAACTCCAGGATTCCGTCCGTAGTCGCTTTTCTTGCTATATCCGTGGTCGTAAACGTGATCTTGAAAACGTGGGTATATTCGCGGACCTTGACCCTTTCGCGAATTTTAGCCCATTGATTGCTACTTTTAATTTCCTCTTTCAATTATTCGGGTGAGTATTAGCCAGCCCATGATTCCACTTTGCGGCAGATGATGCTACGATTCGCTGCCATTTGTGTTTTTTTTTTGGCCTCGAGTCCGACCTTCTTTAATACCTCGGCTCCCTCTTCTGATAGGAGCCGGTTGACATCCTTAGTTTCAGCGCAAAGCGCTATGGAGCCCGAGGGGATTTCGATCAATTTCACGAGGGCAACTTTCAGGTTGATGAAGAGAGTTTCGCACAACTTGCTCTTGTCATGTGCCTTTGCTCCTTCGATGGTCCTCAATGGGACCTTCTTAGTGAGGGTTTCCATGTCTTCCTTGTGTCCTTATCCTCTTCTTTCATGGTTAATTCTTCTTTCTTCTGCAAGAAAAGTCTAATTATGGTGTTTTGGTGTGAGGTGAAAAAATGAAGTGGTGAGATGAAAAATGAGTTATCGGTTTAGTTATGTGGTGTCGCAGACGTGATTTGAGCGCTCCCGTCCATTTTCCGGTTGGTTCCCCGCTCAGAAGCCGTCAGGATGATGGTTAATGATGGATGGATGGAATGGATCTCGAATGGGAACCAGAAAGAATAACTCATGGTGGACTCGATGGCAATAGCGGCCGAATCAACGGCCGTTAAAGTATTCCCACCCCCTTTCGGGTACTTACGCCGAAACCGCTTCCAACTACATAGAGACGGATGCTTCTTCCCTCTATGATTCTGGCCGTGTTCCCCGTACGGTGAGGATCTCTCCTCCGTCCGGGACTCGCAGTTAAGCCCCAATTTCGAGAAAATTTCTGACTTATGCTTCCGCTGTGGGCTAATCCTCAAACCAGTTTTTACATAAGCCCTTAATTATGACAGTCCAAGTGGACGACATAGTTAAGATGAAATTAATGAATGGCAGACATCCGAGGCAGGTTTCCATGCAGGACAATGGACGAGAGCAGTGAGGTGCTTAGGCCTTCATCGAAAAATGAATTACCGATGAAAAAAGTATCTCTCTCCTTCTAAAAGGTGAAGTGAAATTCACCAAAAGACTTCAAGAATAGGCTGTTTTCTACATCAGCGGTGCTCAATATCAGTTTCTAAGCAAATCATAAATACTTTATCTGTAGTACAACGATGCTTGAAATCGTATGCTTTGCCGTCCCTGAATGAAAATTGTGAATTGATGTATGTAGGTAGGTGTGTGTAGGAGATAAAGAGAGGGTGTGGGGACAGATAGCTGAAAACTGACAAGTGGTGAAAAGAGAAAGAAGTGTGGTAGGGTGCCAAAAGATGCTAAGTGTATGATGATCAGGCCTATCGCTTTTAAATATTTTCTTTCTTATGTGGTTCCTTTGTTGTCTTTGAGATAGTTTATATTATAATTCAAGTTCAAGTTAAAGTTAATGAAAGTGATGAAATGTGTGGTAGGTTTACATGGATGTGGAATTGTATACTAGTTTGCCCTGGTGTTGAGGGCATCACTAGCATACTTTCTTCTTATTGTTTGTTTAATTTTTGTATCCTCCGTCAATAATATTGCTGACCATCTATGACGGTCAGGTTCTTCAATTATTTTATAACTTTTGTTTATTCCTTTAGCAGGTTCCTCCGTCGTGGCTTTCAAGCCTTTCAAGTAGTTTTTTTTCTGCTAACTATTTTGTTTCTAGTTTAATATGAGCATTTTTGCCTTCTTTATTTGTACTTTTTTTAACTTTGTTATTTATTTATTCTTTATTTTACTCCTACTTAAACTTTAGCTTGGGCACTTTGCCTCTTTTTTCATATATGCTTGTTGTTATTGCAGTTAATTTATCTTTCTCTTCTTTTTTTTCGTTGACTTGTTATTAAATTTTTCATTTCATATTTTTAATTCAAATCTTAATGTGAGCACTTCCGCCTCTTTTTGTTTACGTTTTATATTATTGTTGTTAAACTATCTTCCTTTTCTTATTATTTTAGTTAACTTTGTTGATTAGTTATTCTTCTTCTCTTCTTTTTATTTTAATTTGATTTCAGCTAGGGCACTTTGCCACTTTATTCTTTATACTTTTAATTGTTCTTTCTTTTCTTTTTGTTTTAGTTAAAGTATAATTTGGGCACTTGGCCTCTTATTAAAGTTTATTGTCTTTTGTTGATTGTTTTTTCTTTGACTTGTCTTGGTTTTTGTATCATGTTACTTTGGGCACTTAGCCTCTTTTTATTGTTATTTTGACTTTCTTTTAATCAATTTTTAATTTTTGCTTGGACATTTTTAGGTGTAGATTGGTCTTATATTTTCTCTTGCACAGTTTCTTCCGCTGGGGAATAGAGCTGTTCTTTCTACTGTGCGTTGTCTGAATTAAGATATGGCGAAATTATTGTTGATAGTTGGGACTATTTTTTCTTCTACTTTGTTCCCTGTCTTTCTCCGTAGCCTCTGGATCTCCATATTGATCGGTTTAAGTCCGGTTCTATCGTGTAGAACTGATTGCCAATACGGTCGATCTTTTTCGTGCCAGTCATAAGCAGTGTGGCTTGATTCTGTACCCTCTGCATCGTCCTGAGAGAGGTATAACTTGCCACCTGCGTGATCACGGCCGGGTACACCAGGACGGAGCGTACCAAGGCCGTATAGAGTTTCTTCTTATTTAGCACGTTGAGGCTTCGGAAACGGTACAGTTTCTTCAGCTCTCCTTTGGCCAGGGAGACTCTGTTGTTTATGTAAGCCTTATATATTGTTTTGGAAAGACGTAAGCTCAGGACCTTGTCCTCGTTAGAGTACGGATAAATTTCATCCTCAAAGAGGACGTCGTCTATTTTCTGGTGGCACATCGGAATTATCTGGAATTTCTGGCGGTTAGTCTTGATTTCACACCTTTTTTCGCAACGGTTGGTGTTATCAATCTCGACAGCTGTCGCCCTTGTTTGAACTCCAGCGTTCCTGATTAAACTGGGAACGATTTGTGTGATGTCATCTGTGGACTGTAGATACATCGAATCGTCCCTCACTGGAGCAGGGTGGTCTATTGTGTACACGAGGTACAGCAACGGACTCAGACAGCTTCCTTGTGGGACTCCCGCCTCGAGTTTGAATTCCGGCCCTTTGTAGCCCTCGATCGCGATTTAGGCTCTCCTCTCCATGACATAGTCACAAAGGACCCTTTCCAGGATTGGGTTCAGCTAAAGGTTGAGGATCTTGAATTGTAGCCCTCTCAGCCAAACCTCTTATATTATATGAATTTCGGTAACGCTAAAGTTTAGAAGTGTTTGAACGTAAATTGTTCCTTAAAATCTATTTTGACACTGAGTGGCCAATTTTTGTAGCGCTTATGTTTAAAACGTAAAAGTTGTCTTAAAAGCTGCTTACGTTTTACGTCTTGAAAAAGTAAGAAAAAATAAAGTTTATAGTAGAAGTTGAGTGGATAGAGCTTGTAGAGTAAAGTAAGAAAGGGGAAAGTGGAGTTGATTATAGTTGCTCGGTGACCAGCCATCTCTTGGTTTCTTCTTGCTTCGTCTTATTTTTCAATCTTCATACGCTGTTGTTTGGAGGCTCTCACTCCTCTTTTACCCTCGTTTGTTTTTTGTTTGCTTTTACTATTCAGTGCAGATTTACATTTCACAGTAACCTCAGTTATAGGGGTAAACAGGTGCCGGTACCCATCTCGGGTCCAGTTTCCCACTCCTGAACTTGCCTTTGTTGATAGTCCTATATATTTGCGAGATTCCCATAAATCTTAAGTCTTCTTTTTCTTGGATGTTGTTCAGGTTATCCCATACCTTACACGGCCTTTTGTGTGGGGGTATATTAGTGGCTTGTTTCGATTTCCTGGTGCAGGTTTTGTATTCTTTCGCTCTCTCCTCCTCGTGCCCGTAATTATGTATACGGCAGAGTTCTGAACTCTCTGAATTTTATTGCATTTGTCTTATGAAGTATGTTCAGTGGTATTGCCAGGTAGAGCAGAGTTGCTCTACAAAGAGCGGTATAAATCTTAATCTTGTTATTCCTATTTAGGCCTCTTAGTTGGTATAGTTTAGGGAGGCTTGCCTTCGCCATGTTTGTTCGCTCTTCTACGTGCTTAGCGTACGGCGCTGGATGATCCTAAGCCCAAGCACTCTTCCTTCACATTCGTAACGATATATGTTTCCCTCTACTTCTACTCTGGAAGTATTTCGCCTGTCTATTGGAATTATTGAAAACTTATCCACATTTGTTCGGATTTTCCAATTACGTTCATAGTTATTTATGTTTTCAATCGCCATGGCCGTGATTCTCGCCATGGTCCCGGCATGTTTATAGACGCTGTTTGCCACAATTGTAATATCATCCGCGAATTGGATGCAACGTGTGGATTCATATACTGGTCATGCTAAGTCCATAGTATATTATATGCTATACAAAATGAGACTGATACAGCCCCCTTGCGGGACCCCACTGTGGGATCTCAAAGGTCGGTCCGTCGTAGCTTTCTCGTTTTGTGACGTAATCGCAAATGTATTTCATGGGAGCTTAGGGTAGTCCTAACCTCCTAATTTTGAATTTAAGGCTGATCCTCCAGACCTTGTCGAAAGCTTTTTGCACATCTCTTAAAACTATATCGCACTTTGCCTTTGCGATTGTCTCTACCAGGATCGCTAGGGCTGTTTCTGTGCTCCTGCATTTACGGAATCCATGCTGATGTTGCAGAATCAATGACCTTTCTTCTAGATGTTGTATAAGTCTACTGTTTATTGCCCTTTGCAGTCGTTTTGCCAGCATCTCCAACAGGGTTATGGGTTTAAAATTACCCGGTTTATCGGGAGGCTTTCCAGGCTTTGGTGGGAGTATGAATTTCCCCTTCTTTAGTGCGTCAGAGAAATATCCCGTACTAATCGTGTGGTTAAATAACTGAACTATTTTTTAGAGGAAGGAGTCTGGTGCACGGGCTAGATTTTCCCTGGTGATCACGGACTCACCGGGCGCCTTCTGTTTTGTTTCAAAGAGAGTTTTCTTGAACTCTTCGAGGGTCACCGGTACAATTCTTTGTTTCCCTAACGTCGTGGGCGATGCGCAGTTGTTGGGAACGATCCTAATACTTTGTTGTCCTATTTCCTCGAGAATCCTAAGTTCGTTATCCCTATCAAAATCTTCATTCTCGTCTGGTGAGATGTCGAACACCACCTTCCAATGTTTTCGGAAGGCAGTTTCGATCTCCTTGAGTTCTTTAGCAACTACTCCATTATATTTTATTTCAACCTTTGATCTTGGACTCATTTTTCCTCTTGCCATGTTTATCTTATTCCAGAATTTTGTCGGGTTTAACTCAGAGTCGAATGCCTCCACAAATTGATTCCATCTGGCATTTCTTTCTATTGACGTTGTGGTGGTTAGTTCTTCCTTGATCCTTCGAAGTCAGGCGCTATCTCCTCTTTGGGGACCATCTATTTCAATGGCCTCTCTCAACTCGACGTATTGCTGTTCAAGGGCTACGATCTGAATTGTCCTTAGTGAAGACCAAAGAGTTCTTGATGTTGTTCTAGGGGCGTATTTCACGTCTGCCTTTACTAATGCTTCCATTAGGGTATCGAAACCCAGGTCGATCTCCTCGAGTGTCTCTTCAGAGAGGTCTTCCTGTTGGTGCCCGTCCAGTTCATCTGCGTAAGCGGCTCAGTTAGCGTTATTGTAATTTTTCCTGGGAGGACAGCTAACTTAAACTGGGTCCAGCGATAAGGTTAGGACGATCATATCATGATTGCTGGTCGATGGGAGTCCCTTTTCCAATAGATAATTGTACTGTAGGTCCGGTGACGCAAGAACTATGTCAGGCTTGGTGGCTCTGTTTGCTCCATAGTAAGTAGGAAATTCTGGTTCAATCCTTGCGACTATGTTCCTTTCCAAGAGTGTGTCCAGATTTTTGCCCGCCCTGTTCAAGTTGTTAGCGTAGCCCGATGTTCTGCTGCAAACATTTAAATCTCCCATAAATATTGCTTGATCTACTCTTCCAAAGACTTCCATGAAATTATGTAAGGGTGACAAATTTCTCCTTGGGTGTTGGTACCCCGCCATAATTATAAGGTTCCCCGTGGTGGTTATCACCCTAATTGCCAGATATGCATCGTCCAACTTATTAAGTTTTGTAAATCTGACATAATTTCTTATCGCAATTGCGACTCCGTCAAAGTTGACATCGTCGGTATTCTTAACTATTACTGTGTAATTAAATATTTTGATTTTGTTAAGCTCTGGGTTTATATTAATTTCATTTAATATTATTATTTCTGGGTCCTCTTTTAAATATGCGTTTGTTAGTGAATGTTTCCTTCCGTCCCAGCACGGAATATTGTGACTAATAATTTTTCATTTTCTTAGCTGAGCCATTATTTTGGTGTTTTTTCTTTCGAACTTGATCTCTTTTCTTCCTTTCTGTATTCCCTAATAGAGGGGCGATTTAGCTCTCCCGATCCCCTTTTTCTTAAATTCTTCTCTGGTTATTATGTTACACAGGTCACGGGGAATAACTCATTTGCTACCAGTATACCAGTAATGAGTTTGTGAACTTCTCTGTCCGTGTACGAGCCTTCATATTCATATTTCACATACCATTTTTTATCCTTTGAATTAGTTCTTCGTTGCTCTCCGGGGAAGGGTCACTCCTTCGACGTGAAAAACCCAAAGTTAAATTCTTGTTTCTCATGTCCGTCTTTCTCGGTGGTTTCGGCGGTGGATGCTTCGTTCGCTACTTCTTGGCATATGGCTGTTGATTTATTTGCATGTGTTCTCCGTAAAGAGAGGACCAAGCCGACGCATGCAGGATGACCGTTCGCTGAACTAGTATTTCTTGCGGATTATTAGCTTTGAGACCGATCTTCTGCAGGTGGACCTTCGACTCGCCAGAGACTAGACTCTCCACATCTTCCATGGTATGGCAGATGGTTTAATAGGCTGTAGGCGTGTCGATAAGCCGGATGTGGATTACGTTGATGCTGCGGTATATGGTTTGCATCAAGGCCGTTCGAGAAGGTTTTGTTCCCCACCCTACCCCGTATAGTGCGGAGCAGAACTCCTTTGCAGTCCTGGTGGGCCAACTCCATGGGGCACCTCAGGGTAGTGAGCCCCTCTCCCTTGTGGTTAGACTCCGTTTTCCCGTGCGTAGAAGACTTCTGGACACACAGGGGAAAAGAGGATTGTCCGTTAGGCACGTCTTCGAGTCTTCTTAATTAAATTTACCTTTGCCACGACCAGAATTGCGAATTAATGTAAGTGGGTAGGTGTGTGTAGGGGACAAAGAAAGGTTGAGTGGATAGATAGCTGAAAATAGACAAGTGGTGAAAAGAGAAAGAAGTGTGGTAGGGTAGAAAGAGATGCACCCTATGACTTTGTTAATGGGTATTATCTCCGCCTCCCTGTGCAGGTCTTCTTGGCGTCTTCTTTCCCGCCTACGTGTACCCGTAATTAGGTACACGCATTTACTTCGCACTGTTTATGGTTTCCTCTTTTTACATTTTTGAGACACTAAAGAGGGCGGAAGCGGGGCTTAGCAACGAAGATCTAACAAGAGCGTTGTAGATCTTTTCTTGTTGCTTTCACGTAGATTTCTAAACATATAGAGTCCTGACTGCGACTGAGGATTTAGAAATTCTATCTTCGACGTGCTTTCCCTATCCGGATTAAGTAAATTTCATTCCGAGTACATTGCACTGCCTGGAATATGGATAGTGTCTATCTCCCACCCAGACATCTGCGAGTAGTCTCCTGTCAATGGGGACTACTTTGAATTTCTCCTGGTTCGTTCGGATTTTCCATTGTGCCTCGTAATCGTTCAATCTTTTGATTTATGCCGCTGTCATACGAGCCTGTCAAGGCACATTCCTCCATGGACAAGCGATTATTTGGCTGGAATCATCGGTGAATTGAAAGTTGAGGAAAGAAGGGGTACACAGGGGATGGGACATCTGCGGTGTATATCGAGTAAAAAGTGGGGGACAGCCCTACCCCCTGCAGAGGCCCGAATTGAGCGGAAACTTCGGTCCGTCCGTGCACCCTAAACTGACATACACCCCTCTCTTTCTAAGTTTGCACTTAGGCCCAGCCGAAGGATCTTAAGCTGCATATATCGTTGCCACACTTGATCAAACGCCTTTGAAACATCCCGACGAACAATGTCCACGTAACTCCTTTCCCGTTTAGCTTGGGCAAGCTTTTTCGTGATGACATTTATCGCCATCTCCGTACTTCGATTTTTTTTTCTGAACTCGCATTGGTCTGGTTTGTAGAGGGGGTTCTCCTCCAAGCGTGACACCAGTTTTCGATTCAAGATCTTCTCGAAGAGCTTCCCACCAAATGTTAGAAGTGAAATTGGCCGGTAGCTCTCTCTCAACCTTAGGTCATTTCAATGCTTTGGCAAGAATATCATCTTTGCCGTTTTATAAGCATTGGGAAAGTATCCCGTGTTTAGACACGCATTGAAAATTCTTCTCATTTCCTCGATGAAGTTGGCTGGTGCCTTTTCGAAGTTTGGCTTTGTAAGTCCCGATTGTCCTGGGGCTTTCTGATGGAATGAGCGGGACGCGCCGAGTAGTTCTTCTTCGGCGATCTCGGCGTCTCTGTCGCGTTGTCTATCCAACTAGTGGTGAGGATGCATCATATGTATTTGTGTGTTAAGCTCGTCTACAATGTTCTCGAACTCTATTTCAAAATCTTTATTTTCTTCTTCGGATATACTGAAGATTTTTTCCCCATAACGTCGAAATATTTTTTATATCCTTCGTTCTTCTGTTTTGATGGTTCCGTCTTCTTTTAATATTTTTATTTTCTTATTTTTCCTAGTTGATCCTTTGAGACTCCTAACTTTTTCCAAAAATCTTTGGGAGATGCATCTTGATCGAGGTTCTCGATTGCATCTTCCCACGCCTCAACTGTTGTTTGAAGATCAACTGGTTGAGCTCTTATTTGATATCTTTACTTTGCTGTATTAAGGCAATCGATCAGAGGTGGGCACGATAACGAAAAAATGTATCACGATAACCGATAAATCGATAACGATAACCTTATCAGGGATAACCGATAATCGATAACTGGCGCTAAATTTATTGCCCGATAAGGTGATAATCGATAAATCCAAAATTATAATAAAATATTGATTATTGACTATATATATAGCGTTATTTTACAATACAATAATAAGAATATTTGAATACTGTTTCTTAGTTTCTTACCTGGTTAGGTCCTTCATCTCCTCATAGGTTTTCAAGATCTTCCTCCCAGCTCGGACCTACCTATTTCTGCCTCCAAGGCACGTGCGGCTCGCCCGTGTGCTAAACTGGAACTAAAAACTGAAATTATTGATTATCGCTAGTTTGGAACCAAAAGTAGCGGCGATACCGATGAATCAATAACGCGGAAAAAAATATTGGATAACCGATAGCCCGATGTTGTTATCGCGATAATGAGATAGTTATTTAGGTCGTTGAGGGCCTCGTCGATCTCCGCGAGAATTGCTTCATCCAGGTTGAGCAGATGGTAGGCGCACCGTGTACCGTGCCCAGTCTGTTTTTATGCAGTCTTTTCTGACTTCAGCTGGGACTTGTATAGTGTTCCTGTTGATGGTCAATATATGGTACCTGGATAGGTTTCATGTAGTAATTGAACTGCAGTTGACGATTGCCCAGACATATTTCTGGTTTTGTGTCACTTCTTCCTCAGACAAAGGTGGGAAAGTCAGGGCATATCCGCTGGATCATGTTTATGTCCATCATAGTGTCTAGGCACCTTCCAATTCCATTGAAGGTCCTGTTGATAGGTTCCGGACCCTGGCGTTCAGATCCCCCATTAATATAGTGGGGGCTCTTCTGCCAAATAGGCCAGAGAGTGAATGGATCGGTATCCTCTTCTGGGCGGCTTGTACCCGGCTGCGATGACCAGCTTTCCAAAGTCGAGTTCAACCTCAATCGCGAGATAGGATACTTCGAGATTTTTAATCTGCTTGTATTTGATCCCTCTTTTGATGGCAATAGCAGCACCGTCGTCCCCTCTTGTGAGTGATTTGTGACTAACACATCGTAATTCAAAAATTTCATTTCAGAATTACGAGTGTCGATCCTATGTTCTGAAAGTAAGATGACATCTGCATCGATTTCTCTGAATACGTTTACATAAATAGTCATATTTGTCGCCCAGCCGTCGGTGTTGATTTCCAGTATTTTTAGTGCCTTCAGATGCATGATGAGACGTAATTACATATGTTTCCTCTTATTCTTTTCCTTCTTCTTAGCCTGTGAGGCAGTCTTAGTGTGCCCGGGCTTTTCACTCATCGGTGGAAGACTAGAAGTTTTTGACTTACTCTTCGTCGCTTGTGCATGAGTGCATGGGCCCTCGCCACTGTCGGAAGAGGTGATTTCATCGTTGCCTTGTTCTTTGTCTTCTTCTTTTTCCTCGTGGGACACTTACTATGAGGGTACTTCATTTCCTTTTTCCTCGTGGGACACTTACTATGAGGGTACTTCATTTCCTTTTTCCAATCCAGACTTGATATAACGAACCTCAATATAACGAATTTCGGATATAACGAACCAAATTTCCTGGCCGAACTCCATCGGGTTTGACAGGCAAGCGTTACGACCAGCCTGAGTGAGTGTTGGCGTGTCACATGTCTCCTACAGTGCAAGGCACGTATCAATACTATAGTCCACTTAACTTTATTAGTAATTACATACGTATTACATATCCATAATGAACTTGGTTCGTTATTTCCATTGCTTTTAACGCCCATTGGGTTTAACGAACTTTCGGCTTTAACGAACGCCCCCTATCCCCATATATTTCGTTATATCAAGGGTTTACTGTATATATATATATATATATATATATATATATATATATATATATATATATATATATATATATATATAATTTAAAGAAGGGTTGGAGGCCTGACATAAGTCGGGAGATTGCTATTCCCGCTCTCCCAAGCGTCTTAAAATTAGGCCATGATGTTCATTCGCTTTGCTTGGTGCTTTGGTAAACAGACCCATTCAACTCCCTTATAATCCAATCTATTTATCAAACTATTTACCAATATTTACCAATCACTTATCATCCAATTATTTATAATCCATTTACCAATTTAAAATCCAATCTATAAATCAATTACTATATGCCAATCAATTTACCAATTATTATAATTCTTATTTAACAATTTACCCAGCCTAATTATCAATCATCAATGTTATACTCAATTTACCAATTACTATTTATAATATATCAATCTATTTACCAAACTATTTTCAAATTACTACTTAACAACTATACAATCTATTTATCAATTACTATAATCCAAAATTACTTATAATACAATCTATTTAACAATTATCCAATTACGAATTATCAATCATCATTTGTTATACTCTAATTACCACCCAAATTTACCAATTGTAAATTTAATTCACACGTAAAAAATAAATCCAATCATAAACTGTTACTGTATAAATTCACCTTTAACTATAACTGTTTATTCAATAATATATATTTTCTTAACTCTTTGTTTTTAATACACGTTTTCCCTAAAGTCCCTCAGATTAGGCCTAAGGAATTCGTCTGCAAAATTTAGACTTCGCGTTAGCATTGAAAAATTCATTCCCTTGATTAACGAAATATAGGTTTTTATGTTTATTGTGATCTGAGAGCTATCTAGGATATTGCCGCAATATTAATTCGAAATCTATACTTGGTGTTCAAAATATATAATAAAACTGTGCATCTGCATTTTTTTTAACCCATAACCTAGTTTTTAATATACTCATGTATAATTTTAACATGCGATTATTGTACACTTACTGTGAGAGAACCCCACGTGGAATCTCTTGAGCAGACGGAACTTCCATGTGCTGCAGACGGCCCGGTTTGGCCTAAATTGGTAAGCCCAACCCCATCCCCCCCTTCCACAAGCAGTAGCCTCGAACCGCGTCCTCCACGATTCACCTTTATGCGGACTAGAATAGCTCCTACAAAAAGATTCGAGGCCATTCGAGAGTAGAGCTGTTTCCCGCTAACCCCCCTCGGTGAGAGCCTCGACCCTAAATAGAGTTCGACTCCCATGAGGGGAGACAGAGTTGAGAAGTCTCGCCTAGACCCCAGAAGATTCCCCATGGTTCCAAGTCAAGTGCTAGCAACAAAGCAAAGTGACAGCTGGACTATTTTGTGTATTTGGAATTAGCCCCAGCCCGGAGGTATTTCCACTGAACGATCGCCCCCGAGTGATTTTCCCGACTTCTCCCATCAACTCCTGTCGAAGCCCTCCTCATTTCGGGTAGCCGAAATACTCTCCCCTAGACCGGAAGTTACCCCCCCCCCCTTGTTTTCAGATAACCGTCATCACTCCAATCTCCCGCTCAGAAGTTCCGAACGGCCACACCTCACGTGCAGAAGACATCCGTAAGCCAACCCTCCCCCCCCCTTCAGAAACACAATTGAGTTAATCCCCCCCCCCCCATTTGAATAGTCTCCTCCTGTAATACCTTAAGTTGTAACTTCATAGTCTCTTTTATAACTACAATTCCCCCTTTCATTTATTGATGTAATTTTACCCATCAACTCTCTCATTAAGTTTGTGTAAATAAAATTATATTTTTATGCATGCCTCTTTAAATAAACTTGAGCTTTGTCATTCTCCATAATTTACCTGACCTTGTTGCACTCTCTCGCTACTCAGACCCTATAAACTCGTGGTTTTCCGTCCCTTTTGTCGGTTCGCTTTCAGGTTATTGGTCCCTCCCTCATAGATATAATATGGTATTGATATAATGTAATGTCATACCACGCCATATATATATATATATATATATATATATATATATATATATATATATATATATATATATATATATATATATATATATATATATATTAATATACTTATTATATAAATCTGGTGTCAAGTGTTTTGTGGTTTTTACGAACCCGTGTCATTTTAATTTCGACATTAGAAGGTCCCTTGTTATCTACGGACATCTCTTTTATTTTAATTTTTGTATTGTACTGGCAGAAGGCAAGTTCAAGTTATTTGAAGAGCAGTGGAACGTAATCTATTTAGATTTTGTGTTGGACCCCAGGTAATTATTTTTTTTATGGTGTTCGAATTTTAGAGAGTCTCCTAGGTTATTAATCCAAAAGAGTTAAAGCCTTTGATGTTCTAATTCCGGTAGGACCATTTTAATTTTTTTTCCCCGCTTACAAACAGCAGAGGTAGGTAGCTGTATCAATTTTTTTTTGTGATCAAGGCCTTCACGAATATTCAAGTATTTGTTTCGCTTGGGTAGTGTCCTAGCTCATTCGCGTATCAGTGTTCTCTCAGTTAACTTCGTAAAAATGTCATCTTTCGAAAAATTCAAGAGTCAGGGGGAAAAGTTAGGTCTTGCGGGCAAAGACCTGCTAAATTACATACAGGAAGAAGAGAGGAACGAACGGGCAGAGCGAAGGGAAATGGAGATTGAGAAGAACAAGATGGAGATGGAGAAGAACAAGATGGAGATGGAGTAGAACAAACTGAAGATGGAGATGGAGGAGAACAAACTGAAAACGGAGATGGAGAACAAACTAAAGATTGAGATGGAGAACAAAATGGAGATGGAAGAACGTGAACAAATTAGGCAGCATGAGCTGGAAATGAGCCGAAATCAAATGGATTCTCAGTCAATCGGTTCCCGTGCTGAAATTTCCCAAACTCTTTCAGTCCACCTTCTCGCTTTTAATGATGGAGAGGACTTTGGGTCATTTTTGGCCCATTTTGAGAGAATCTTTCAGATCAATAGATAGGATCTCGAAAATGATGGCGTCGCTCGCTTACTTCCCCTCCTTAAATGCCAAGTTAAGGGATACCTTCGTATCCTTTCCCCCGGAAGCAACTTTGGACTATGCTACGTTAAAGTCCGAATTGTTAGCCGCTGTTCATATGAATAGCGAATTCTACCACTCCCGATTCCGCCAGGAAAGGATCCGCCCTGGCCAAACATTTCGACAACACGGGTACATCATCCAAAGAAACCTTCAATGTTGGCTGGATGCGTGCAAGGTTCCCCAGGTCTACGAGTCCCTTCTGGACTTCTTCCTTAGGGATCAGGTTTTAGCTGCCGTTGCTCCCGAAATTCGCGCCTTCATTAAGGATAAACGTTGTGCCACTTTCAAGGAGTGCTTGGAAGAGGCCGATGTTTACGCGGGTAGTCATAATTTATACCTTAAGGATGTTCAAAAGGCCCCCTCAATTGCGCCCCAAAACTAAATTTTATGGTCCTAAGGCCCCTCCTAAATTGGCTCCAAGATTCACCAAGGATCCTAGTCCCTCGAAGCCAAGAAACTTCCATCCATCTGAACACCGTGACGTTAAGCCTCTCCGTTCTTCTCCCCCGGTTGTGCCGTACCAAAAGAACCCGATCATCTGCTACAACTGCGGAGTTCCTGGCCATTACGGCACGAACTGTCCTCAAAACTCCCGATTCGCAAACTCTCAGTCCCACCAAGTGCACCAAATCTGAGCCGCCCCTGCTCCTTCTCCGTCGCCTCAGGAGAACCCCGAATCTTCCTCACCCGCCAAAGTTCCGGACCATCAAGTAAACTTCCTCTTTAATGAGAACAACTCTGGTGGATTGATATTCAAGAACGGAACCGTGGACGGGTGCCGAGTATCCACCCTCGTCCGTGACACCGGGTGCACCTGCATCGTAGTGTCTGAGGACCTGCTCTTCCCTGTTAGCCCCGACCATAAGAAGTTTGCGGTGGTCCACGACTACCTCGGCCGGGCCAGTCGTTTCCCAGTAACTCGTTGTCACATTGAGTGCGACTATATGTCCGGTTGGGTCGAAGTGGTAGCGGCCCCAATCAAGTTCTGCTCCGTTTTGATCGGTCAGAGCCCTGTAATCCATGACCATCCCGTACCCAGCCCGTGATTACCTGTACACAGGCAGCCCTGGAATCCCATGCCCCCATTCCCCTGGAAACCCCTATCGACCCGGAGTTCCAAGCCTTCCGGAGCGACAAGTTTGCCCGCGCCCAGAAGGAGTGCGCAACTCTCCCCCCCCCCTTTGGGAGAAAGCTAAAACCCTCGAGCGTGAGTCCACCCGAGGTAACAAACGAGTGTCGTATCTCGTGAAGAAGGATTTATTGTATCGTGCCTGCTCGGAAGTCACCGACCAAGAAACACATGTCTTGTGTGTTCCCCGTGAATACGTCCCGCAAGTATTGAAGCTCTCCCATAACAGTTTATTCGCCGGCCATTTTAGCCATAATAAGACCGCACAGCGAGTCTTCAAGTATTTCTTTTGGCCAGGTGCAGCCAGAGATATCGCCAAATATTGTCGGTCATGTGATATCTGCCAAAAGACGTCCGCAAAATGGCGGGTTGAGCCAGCCCCCCTTCAGAGAGGCCCCATCATCACCGAGCCCTTCTCCCGAGTGCTATCGACCTGATTGACCCTATTCACCCCCCCTTCAAGCGAAGGACATTGCTATGTCCTCACCTTGGTAGACTTCGCTACCCGTTTCCCAGAAGCAGTTCCCCACAAGAAGATTGATTGTATCACGTGCGCCGAAGCACTGATCTCCATATTCTCGCGCGTTGGAATTCCCAAGGAGGTACTGTCAGATCGAGGGAGACAGTTTACTTCCGAACTCATGGAATATGTAGGCAAGCTTCTGATGGTAAAACCCTTGTTTACCACCCCCTTATCATCCGGCTGGGAACGGCATGTGCGAGAAATTAAACGGGACCCCCAAATCAGTCCTCAAAAGGCTCTGCATTGACGAGCCTCGAGAATGGCACCGATACTTGCCGGTCGCCCTTTTCGCGTGCGTAGAGATCCATCATAGAACCCTTGCATTCGCCCCTTTCGAGCTCTTGTACAGACGGAACGTGCGCGGCCCCCTCAGCATCCTGAACGAACTCTTTACTAATCCCCAAACTGGACGAGGAAATACAGACCTCCTACTCTTATCTCCTGGATTTGAGAAAAAGGTTAGAAGAGTGTGTTGACCTGGTCTTTAAGAACGCGGACGTGAATTTAGAGAGGTATAAGACCTACTTTGACCTTAAGTCACGAGAACGAAAATTCAAGCCTGGCGAGGAGGTGTTGTTGCTACTTCCCACGGAAAGCAATAAACTCCTTAGCCAGTGGAAGGGACCCTACCCCGTCCTCGAGGCTAGAGGGCCCGTGGATTACCTAATCCGTACTCCGGCGGGAGCGAAGGTTTTCCACGTGAATATGTTAAAAAGGTACCACCGGCGCGCAGGTACCCACAACTGGGTAGCCTCAGACGATGAATCCCCGTTGGAAGCAGCATATCCCGCTGGTCCCCTCAACGTCGTCCAAGTAGTTTGTATTGAATCAGACAATGAATATCCCTTTCCGTCACTACCCGAATTTTCAAATCCATCTGAGGCGATCGCACTCGACGTCTGCCCTCGGCTAGCTCCCTACTCCAATAATCAGCTGCAGCAGTTGCTGAGTGGATTCGACGATGTCATTTCTAACACCCCTGGCTGCTCTAATCAATTTGAGAACAACATTGTCCTCATTACTCAAGAAGCCGTCCGCTCCAAGCCATATCCCCTCCCTATCCACCTTAGAAAAGCTTTCAACGAAGAGGTGGATAATCTGGTAGCGTTCGATATAATAGAACCATCGGTGTCCGATTATTGCTCCCCCATTGTTATGGTTCGCAAACCTGACCACACTTTCCGTATGTGTGTCGATTTTCGCAAACTAAATTCGGTAACGGTGTTCGACTCAGAACCCATTCCCCTCATGGATGAAAACCTCTACTTTTTGAAGAAATGAACTTCATTTCCGAAATAGACCTCTGTAATGCGTACTACCAAATTCCCCTTCGTCCAAACGCCCGAAAGTATGCCGCCTTTCCCACATATAAGGGCTTCATGCAGTTCAAACGACTTCCCTTTGGGCTAGTCACTGCATGCAGCAATTATAACAGAATGATGCGAAGAATCGTGGACGGGCTGTCCCACGTCTCTTTTTATTTTGACAACCTGTATGTAGTGACCGCTACGTAAGACCAGCACCTGATCGCTTTCCGCGCCCTACTCAACAGGCTTTGTGAGCACGGCCTCACCCTTGGGCCTACTAAGTGCCACTTCGCCTATGATACGATTAAGTATCTGGGATTCAAGATCGGTAAAAATCAGATGAGCTCCCAGGAAGAAAAAGTTCGAGCCATTGTTGAGATGACCCTCCCCCGCACAAAGAAACAGTTGAGGTCATTTATGGGGTCTGTCTCATTTTACCGCCGCTTTATTCCAAACTTCGCGTCAATCGCCGCACCGATAACTGCCCTGCTTCAAAAAAAAATCCCCTGATCCCCTCTCGTGGGACCCCGAAACCTCCGCCAGGTTCCATCAGCTAAAGAACCAGCTAACGTCCGCTCCCATTCTGAGGCTCCCGAACCTGACTAAGCCTTTCGGCATTAGGACCGATGCCAGTGATGAAGGGATTGGATGTGTCCTCATCCAATATGCTGATAACGGAGACAGCCACCCGGTGGCTTACGCGAGTAGAAAGCTTTTACCACGCGAGCGAAATTATTCAGTAATAGAACGGGAGGCCTTGGCAATAGTCTGGGGGGTTATCAAGTTCAGGATGTACTTAATAGGAAAACCTTTTGTAGTGGAAACCGACCACTGCCCCTTGTCGTTTCTGAGAAATACGAAAAGTCAGAATGGGCGCATCATGAGGTGGTTGCTGATACTCCAACAATATCAGTTTAAAATAGTGTACGTCCGCGGCAGTGACAACTGTGTTGCAGACAATTTGAGTCGTAATCCGGTGGCAGAAGAAGCCGACGAGAAATTAAATTAAATTTAATGTAAATATGGTATTTCTCCTATAACCTAAAGGTTAAATACTTGGCAAAAGTTTGCCGATATTATAATCCCATATGTATATATATTATCTCATTAATGTTCCTAATTATGATTTTTTTTTTTGGTCCACTAAATTGTTAAGTTTTTTTTTTGTCCCATATTTATGCCTCCATTTAATTGTATCCTTTTTTTTTCTTTGGTTCCACTGAAATGTCGCCAATGTTCTCCTGTGATTTTTCTTTTGTTTATAATTGTATTGGTTAAATTCTCTATAATCGACCTGTTTAAGGCTTATGTCCGTAAATTCCCCGCTGAGCTCAGATTTACGTTTTTTTGTGTGTGTATACCTGTCGTAGCAGCTCAGAATTTCCCTAGACCTTTTATAATTCTAGTTTGACGGGTTGGGATGATCATTTCCTACACAACTGCTCTACAAAGCATCATCTTTCGGTTGGGAGATGTGTGGGGAAACCCCACGTGGAATCTCTTGAGCAGACGGAACTTCCATGTGTTGCAGACGGCCCGGTTAGGCCTAAATTGGTAAGCCTAAACCCATCCGTCCACAAGCAGGAGCCTCGAACCGCGTCCTCCACGATTCACATTTACGCGGACTAGAATAACCTTTACAAGAAGATTCGAGGCCATTCGAGAGTAGAGCTGTTTCCCGCTAACCCCCCTCGGTGAGAGCCTCGACCCTAAATAGAGTTCGACTCTTATGAGGGGAGACAGAGTTGAGAAGTCTCGCCCAGACCCCAGAAGATTCCCCATGGTTCCAAGTCAAGTGCTAGCAACAAAGCAAAGTGACAGCTGGACTATTTTGTGTATTTAGAATTAGCCCCAGCCAGGAGGTAATTTCACTGAACGATCGCCCCCGAGTGATTTTCCAGACTTCTCCCATCAACTCCTTTCGAAGCCCTTCTCATTTCGGGTAGCCGAAATACTCTCCCCTGGACCGGAAGTTACCCTCCCCACTTGTTTTGGGAGAACCGTCATTACTCCAATCTCTTGTTCAGAAGTTCCGAACGGCCACACCTCACGTGCAGAAGACATCCTTAAGCGACCCCCCCCCCTTCAGTAACACAATTGAGTTAATCTCCCCCCCCCATGTGAATAGTCTCCTCCTGTAATACCTTAAGTTGTAACTTCATAGTCTCTTTTATAACTACAATTCCCCCTTTCATTTATTGATGTAATTTTACCCATCAACTCTCTCATTAAGTTTGTGTAAATAAAATTATATTTTTATACATGTCTCTTTAAATAACCTTGGCTTTGTCATTGTCCATAATTTACCTGACCTTGTTGCACTCTCTCGCTACTCAGCCCGTATAAACTCGTGGTTTTCCGTCCCTTTTGTCGGTTCGCTTTCAAGTTATTGGTCCCTCCCTCATAGATATAAAATGGTATTGATATAATGTAATGTCATACCACGACACTTACCTTATATTTCTATTATTCTATTTACTATGCCAATGAATCTTCATTATTGTATTTTACCTTAGTTATTAATTACGATTGAATTATATCATTGTTTTAATTCGAATATTCTTAAACATTGCTATTTTTATATTATTTCATAATTTCTATGTTTTATATGTACCACACAAATGCAACTACATTTGCTAATTAAATTTGCAAATGTATTTTCCACAGTGGGGGTCTATTTTTGGCCCACGCTGCCTATTCTCGAATTGACAGTTGACTTTGTTACTGATCACCCAACCCTTTTGTGCGTCAGTTTGAATGTTATTTATCGTGGAGAGAAATGTAGGCGATGCCCACTGTTGGCCAATAATACGTTTGGGCGGAGCTTACTTGAATCAAAAGTTTATTCACTTGTACAAGGGGATAGATAGAAAATGAGCAGGAGCTTTGATTGGGGCCTCTGCTAGATAATTTTATCTCGGTGACAGAGATAATTTTAAGAAATAAAATTTCATGTTTAACTGCACTGTGACAATAAACAAAGTCCCAGCGTCTTCCCTGTTTTTCAGCTTGGTGTTTGATAAATATATCTGCACAGCTGTTTCCGCGTCTCCCGGAATTTTGGTGTGGTCTGAATGGTTAGCAAATATAATGCGAAAAGCGCCTTCACTCGTGTGAGTATGTATGCGTGTGACCATGTGAAAGCGTCTCGAATTCATTTTTTGCATATATAGCCTTTACAAGAATACAATATTTGCACATATTATTTAATTGTTTCCATGACAAAATGTTATACCATTTCACTAAATTAATTGCAGGGCATAACTATGTGCGTGCCCACTTCAAGACTTTATATGACTCATATGACACTTATTTGTGATACTTCTTTGTTGATCCTAATCCGCATTGCTATGTGGCACTACAAGTACAAAGTAATGGGATTTGAGGAAGGAAGAAATGAATGATACATTCCGGATAATGACGTTCTAAAAGTGGTGAATGAGTATAGTTACCTAGGTATGGCAGTCTGCAAACGATAAAAGTATTAGAAATTTATAAGATACAAAATGAGATGAAATGTGTAACGTTAAAATCGAAAGTAAAGTATGCCTGTGGCACCCAAATTGCAAGATAGGCAGGCCCAGCGAAGAACCTCACAAATGAGTGCCCGGTGGACCTATGAAATCCTGAAATTGGGCACACTCATTAATTACTAAGATAATATGCCATATAATAATGAACACATCTATAATAGAGAAAAACACAAAAGAAGAAATAGACATGAGTTAAGAAAACATGAATGTAAATAATATAATTTGAAGGATGAACGAAAGGACGTATAAAAGGAAATTCATTTCATTTTCTTGATACAACGTTTGGCGTGAACTTTTCACCCATCTTCGGGCACTGGAAATACAATTCGTAGAAAACAATTTAAGTTAGAGTTACACAGATAATCAAAATGATGAATTTATGGAAAGTATTTAATGTTTATTAAGGGGGGGATAGCGATAAATTTACAGGTAATTTATATTTTTGGATTATTATGTTGCGAGTTAAAAATTAACAATTGGGGAAACACAGGAAACACATCAGGATAAATCAACCTTAAACAATCAGCCGTAAGAGGATAACTGGGGAGAACGGGCGAGGAGCTTAAGAAGACAGAGAAGGTTAGGTGGTTGGTAATATTTTTGTTTAAAGTAGAAGTAGTGGTTGAGAAGAAGAATCGGAATTTAAGGAAGGAGAAAGGTATTTAATATACATGGATTCAAGAATCCTTAATGATATGGGATCAGGGGTGGTTTTTAAGATTTTAAAATCGTCCGTTGTGATTTCAGTTTTACACTTAATAGAGTGAAGCCTAACAGGTGAGAATTCTTTCGTAGAGAGAACCTTTCCTGCCCTGTGGCTAACACCCAAATGTGAACAGAACCTCGCCCTCAGCGAGCTCACCGTACTACCTATGTATCTCCCCAGTTTACAATTGGAGCAAGTAAACTCGTAAATAACGGAGCACTTCGCTTCAGGCGAGATTCTGTCCTTACAATTGAAGTATAATCCTATGCGGTGTCTATTTATGAAAATCAACTTAAAGTCGGTATGGAAAAATAATTTATTTAATAGAGATGTAATTTCTTTTGAGATTTTTTTATTTAAAAAACCCAGATCCGGAAAGATTATGTAACGGATATCTTTGCAAACAGTAGGGAATTTAAATTTGGGATGGTAAATATTGTTTAAAAATTGGGCCGTAATTTTTTTCAGTCAGAGACACAGGAAAAACGTTTCGTTTGAAATGGTTAGTCAGAAATACGACTTCTTGGTGAAATCTGAAGGAGGATGAACAAATATTAAAAGCCCGGAATATTAATGTTTTGATGGCACTTATTTTGAAAGAAAAGTCACAAAAACTGAAGAAAATGGGCCTTGACCAGTAAAGGTTGGCTTACGAAAAACTTTGGTTACAAATCCAGTTGGGACACGGGAAATGTGAATATCCAAATATGAGATAGAGGAATTGAGCTCCTTTTCGCAAGTAAATTTAATATTAGGAAGTATATGATTGGCATATTGCAAGAATTTATCGCAGGACTCCTCTTTATTGAACAGAACGTATGTATCATCGACACAGCGGCGGTAAAGTAAGAGTTCAATGCTTTCAAGTTCCAGGCTGAATAATTGTTCCCCAAATCAGGACATAAAGATATCTGCGAAGACAGGACCCAAAGGACCGCTAATGCCCACCCCATCTATTTGGCAGTAGGTTTCGTTTTTAAAGGTAAAGTAATTGTCCTTAACGGCTAGTTTCAGCGTTTCTTTTAATAGTGAAGGGGTAATTCCATGAAAATTGTAGTTGTTAAAGGGAAATGCACGTCCGACAATTATGTCAATGGTTTGGTCAAGAGGAACATTTTTAAACAATATTTACCATCCCAAATTTAAATTCCCTACTGTTTGCAAAGATATCCGTTAGCCACAGGACAGGAAAGGTCCTCTCTACAAAAGAATTCTCACCTGTTAGGCTTCACTCTATTAAGTGTAAAACTGAAATCACAACGGACGATTTTAAAATCTTAAAATGCCCCCCTGATCCCATATCATTAAGGATTCTTGAATCCATGTATATTAAATACCTTTCTCCTTCCTTAAATTCCGATTCTTTTTCTCAACCACTACTTCTACACTAAACAAAAATATTACCAACCACCTAACCTTCTCTGTCTTCTTACGCTCCTCGCCCTTTCTCCGCAGTTATCCTCTAACGGCTGATTGTTTAAGGTTGGTTTATCCTGATGTGTTTCCTGTGTTTCCCCAATTGTTAATTTTTAACTCGCAACATAATAATCCAAAAATATAAATTACCTGTAAATTTATCGCTATTCCCCACTTAATGAACATTAAATACTTTCCATAAATTCATCATTTTGATTATCTGTTTAACTCTAACTTAAATTGTTTTCCACGAATTGCATTTCCAGTACCCGAAGATGGGTGAAAAGTTCACCCCAAACGTTGTATCAAGAAAATGAAATGAATTTTCCTTTATACGTCCTTTCGTTCATCCTTCAAATTAAATTGAAGTTCCATAGGAGATGCCCTAACTAAATAAATAATATAATATATGCATTTTGCTCGAGGTGAGAGGTATGAATTCGAGACGACAGCAAACATATTCACATACACACAAATATATAAAAGTGGTCAGCTGTTCAAACAAAGCTTGGGATGCAGGTGGAGAACTGAAAACACGATAGCCGCGGCCATTGTTTGCTAGCAAGGGACTGAGAAACTCAGTCGCGTCTTTGATATTTTGACCAGCAAAATTTCGAAAAGAACTGTAAGAGACAAGAGATCCCCTGTAATTAAGATAAATCGGAGACATGGGAAATATGTAGGTACAACAGGTACACATAGATGTCGGACCTTCGCCCAAGGGTTAGAAGTAACGAATAAATTAGATCACTGGGTCCGTCCCACGGACAAGTCAAGGTCACATCCCTTAGAGATAACACACAATATATATAGAGATAGACTGAGAGGCAGCCATCCACTCGGCAGTTAATTCAGTCAGGTTCAGAGAGTCAGTCAGCCAGTCAGAAAGGCATCATGAATTAATAGGTTCACTTAAACGCCCTACACGCCCGTCTCAAATTATTCCTATGCACAAGGTTACCCGAGTCCTACGCCCAAAATAAACAGTCCGAAATCCCTCCGTTTTTTATTTCCTTGCTACAGGTAAGCCCCATAGATCCTTTAACCTACCTAATCTCAAGCCTCGGTCAAACGAATTCTCCTCTGCGCCGAAGCGTATAGTGGTTAGCGCTCTTGCTCGACAATCACTGGGTCAGCAGTTCGAATCTCCTTCCAGATTCTTTTTAAGCTGACACTATTTACTAGGAAGGTTACCACCGTGACTGGGCATCACAATGGAGAGTTGAGGCTTTTCCTGTCTGACATCCTGAGAAGCAACTTATCTTGATAGGAGGACTGAAACCAGCAAACTTTAACTTTACGCCTACTACAAGAACGTTCGGCGCCCCTAGCAACTCTCAACCCCTATAACTGGCTACCCATTTACTAACCTCGCAACCCATTAATTAACTTCGAGGATCTTCACATGTTAAGAATGGTGAGCATACTACAAAACTTGGCAACAAACATCCGAAAAAATTTAGGAATATATGGGAGGTGTTGAAGGGAATAGGAGTCCCAAGAAGTATGTATGCTTATGAAATCTGTAGGGTGATAAAGTTAGGCGTAGAGAGAAAGTAAAAATCGAAAACAAAGTGGCAAGAAATGCGCAAGGAGCAAAATCTTATGTAGCAGTGGAAAGCTTAAGGAAATAAATATGGGTGGATTAGGTATAAAGAGAGAGTTGCAAAAATGAAAGTTAAAACTAAGGCTGCAATAGATGGAACTCGAGACTTAGGCGTTCTATGTATATGTCAATAATGCACATAGTAGCATAGAGGGATGAGATAATTGGATATGATGTATGGATTGAAAGCAATATATGGGGAGCGGGGAGAAAAGGGAAAGCTGAATCAGAAAATAATATAGAATGGACAAAGGCTCTGGATTAGGGGAGTAAATGATCAAAGAAGTCTGAATAGCTGCTGTCTGGCTTTGTTCCATTGGCTGTCTGGCTTTGTTCTGGAAGGTTGTCTTACAGGAAGCTCTTGATTCTCATTGTAAGATTGGGATATAATACTGATTTGGGTGTATAGTTTTTCTTGTATTTATTTAATACATCAATCACTGTGTAATAAATACATTAGTGATTAAAACTATTGGGGAAGATAACTGGCAGCAATCCTGAGCAAGAATTTTTTGGGGGTGAGTGTTAACTTTTTCCTTAGTAAATTTCTGAGAGTATGGCTGTTTGTATAGATGGTGAGAGCATGCCGTTTGAAAGTAGTGTATATGTGGTGTGTGATGCATGTGGAGTTGAAAGGAGAGTGAATGTAACTGAATGCCGTGTGTGTTTTCTGGAAGGGGAGGTTAGGAGGTTGAGTGGGGAATGCAAGAGGTTGAATGATTTGGTGTTTGAGGTGAGAAGAGATGCAAGTGTGCGATTGAAGGGTGAGATTAGTGCTAAGAGGGTGGAAGATAGGGCTAGGACTGGGAACAGTGTGGAAGTTGTGAGTGATGTGAATGGTGGGTGAAAATGGATAGGATAGATAAGTTAGGACAGGTTAGGTGTGTGAATGAGAGGGACATAGAACCTGTTAGGTTGACTAACAGATTCAATGTCCTGAGAGAGGAAGAGTGTGAAAGTGATTTGCCTGGAGTGATTGTGGATGAAAGCAGGATGGGTGGTAGTGTGACTGAGAGCAGGAGGGAGGGTAATGTTAGGCCAAAACAGAATAGGAGAATGACTGAGGTGCTAGTGATGGGTGACTCTCAGATTAGGTATTTAGATAGGAAGTTGAGTGATAGCAAATGGAAGGGAATGAGAGTTTGTCTGCCGGGTGCTGGTGTAAGTGATGTTTGTGAGAGGTATGATAGGCTGGTTTCTGGGTGTGAGAGGGATGCAGTTGTGATTACGCATGTGGGAGTGAATGATGTAAAGAAGGTGGGTACATGTTAGTTACGTGAGCAGTATAAAAGGTTAGTTGAAAGGATGAGTAAAAGCAGGGTAAAAGGTGTTGTTTCTGGTGTGCTTCCGAGATTGGATGTGGGGGTAGAATGGTTGTCGCGTGCAATTGGTTTGAATGAATTTGTGAAAGGACTGTGTGAGGAGTTAGGATTGGTGTTTGTAGATGTCTGGGGTGGGTTTTACGGGAATAGGAGGTTGTATGCGATGGATGGGCTCCATCTTAGTCGGGCAGGGGTTGAGGTTCTATGGGGGGAGCTGGATAGTGTGATTAGGTCCTTACGGGTGGGAAACTAGAAGCTGTTAGAGGTAAGGGATTAACAGGAATAGAGGGCAGGTGTAGGAAATGGAAGGGATGCAGAGATAGAGGAATAGCTAGGGAAGAGGGCATACTGATGCGTTATAGGGGGACTAATGCACAAGTGAGTGAGCAGATAACTAGGAATAGAAAAGCACGATGCAATGATGATGGGAATAATAAAAAAACCTTAAAAATATACTACACAAATGGTCGGAGTATAAGGAATAAGATAGATCTCTTAAGAGCGTTAGCGAGTGAAGAGAATTTTGATATAATTGCGATAACAGAGTGATGGCTTGATTTGGCAGGAAATCACTTTAAACCTGAGGTTGAGATTGAGGGCTTTAACATATTCCATACAGATAGGAATAGGAAGAGAGGAGGAGGGGTTATTATTTATATTAAAGATAATCTCCAGTGTTGTGTAAACAGTACAATTAAATTAGATGATAACACAGAGTCATTATGGCTAAATGTAAAGGAAGGTAAAAACAAGCTTGTCATAGGATTATTATACAGACCACCAAATCTTAGTAAGGAAGCTTCAAATCTTCTGTGGCAGGAGATTGAACGGGCATGTAGAAGTAAGCATGTGTGTATAATGGGCGATTTTAATTACAGAAATATAGACTGGGAAGCTCTTGTGGGTGATCAGGAGGCTGAGGAATTTTTGAATGTTGTCCAAGATAATTTTCTGAGGCAGATTATTAACGAACCCACTAGAGGTAATAATATACTGGATTTAGTTCTGACAAATATGGAAGAAGATATTAAGGATACTGAGATTGGAGGAAATTTGGGTAATAGTGACCATTGTGAAATTAGATTCAAGATGAAATGGAATGGTATTGATAGTAGCATGAACAATGTTAAAATTCCTGACTTTAGAAGAGCAAATTATAATGGGCTAAGGACTTACCTGGAGGCCGGTTTACAGAAACCAGGCAATGAAATCAATTCAGGAATAGATTCAATGATATCAGTTAGTGGAGACAATAATCACCAGGAGGAAGAGATTACAATTGAAGAGGAGTATGAGAGAATAATGGAGCAATTGATTACAGGTCAGATGATTAACATTCCTTATAAGGAGATTAGGACTAAAAATAATGACCCAAAATAGATGACAGATAAAATTAAGCATTATATTGGCATTAAAAAGGGCATTTATAGGAAAATAAAAAAATGGGAGGATCACTTAAGGCAGAGATATAATGAACTAACAAGAGATGTTAAAAAGTTAGTTAGAGTAGCAAGGAGAAATTATGAAATTAAAGTGGCAAATAGGGCAAAGGAAGATCCTAAAAGTTTTTATCAATTATACAAAACTAAGGTTAGAGATAAAATAGGCCCACTTATAGATTCCAATGGAGAATTAGTGAGTGATAGGGACTCAATGGCTGGAATGCTAAATGACTTTTTTCTCTCAGTATTTACACAGGAGGATACTCTAAATATACCCGAGGTGTCAATGATCTTTCGGGGTAATGATGAAAAGACATTAAAGGATATCTTGATCACAAAGGAGATAGTGACAAAGGAAATTGATAAAATAAAAAGTAGTAAAGCACCCGGTCCTGATGAGGCCTTTCCTAGAATTTTGAAAGAATGTAAGGATGTGTTAAGTGAGCCCCTAGCATGCATCTTTAGAAAATCATTGGAGAGTGGTATTGTGCCAGTGGAATGGAAGAAAGCCAATGTGATACCTATATTTAAGAAAGGGGATAAAACAAATATGTCTAATTACAGACCAGTAAGTTTGACATCAGTGGTAGGGAAAATGATGGAATCTATTATAGCAAGGAATATTAGGGATCACTTGGATAAGCATAAGTTGATAAAGAAATCACAGCATGGCTTTAGTAAGGGTAAATCCTGTCTGACTAATTTGCTGTCTTTTTATTGTAAGGTGTATGAAGCAGCAGATAATGATGAAAACTATGATATTTTATACTTGGACTTTAGTAAGGCTTTTGATCGAGTGCCACACTTACGGCTTCTGAGCAAAGTTAAAGCACACAGGATCGATGGCAGTATATTTAGGTGGATTCAGTCATGGCTTGGTGACAGACAGCAAAGAGTTAGTATAGATGGAGTTAAATCTGAGGGGGTGTGTGTTAGCAGTGGAGTTCCGCAAGGATCTGTTTTGGGTCCCTTGCTATTCTTAATTTATATTAATGATCTTGACATAGGTATAAGTAGTGACCTGAGTAAATTTGCTGATGATACTAAGCAAGGTAGGGCCATTAGGGCTGATTCTGATGCTGTTGTAATGCAGGAGGAATTGACCATTCTGTCCAATTGGGCTGAGAAATGGCAAATGAAGTTTAACATAGACAAATGTAGTGTACTTAGTATAGGTAGAAATAATCCATTGAATAGTTATAAATTAAATGGGAGAAATTTAGGGAGGACCGATTGTGAGAGGGACTTGGGTATTTTGGTAAGTTCAGACCTTCGTCCTAGAAAGCAATGCCTAAATGCTTAGAATAAAGCAAATAGGATATTGGGATTCATTAGGAGGAGTGTAAGCAATAAGAGTGCCGAAGTCATTCTAAAACTGTATCTGGCGCTAGTTAGGCCTCATCTAGACTATGCAGTACAATTTTGGTCACCATATTATAGGAAGGATATTGATTTGCTTGAGTCTGTGCAGAGAAGGATGAAAAAGATGATTGGTGGGCTAAGGAACTTACCTTATGGTGAAAGGCTCAGAAAACTAAATCTACATACATTGGAAAGGAGAAGAGTCAGAGGGGAATTGATTGAAGTCTTCAAATGGGTAAAAGGATATAATAAAGGGGATCTGGGTAAGGTTCTTATACTTAGTGAACATGACAGGACACGTAGCAATGGGTTTAAGCTTGATAAGTATAGGTTTAGGAAGGAGATTGGGAGGAATTGGTTTACAAATCGTGTGGTAGATGAATGGAATAGGCCCACTAGACATGTGATAGAAGCCTCCTCTCTGGGTAGTTTTAAGAATAGATTAGATAAATATATGAATGAAGCTGCTAGATGGGACTGACTTTTTTATGTACATATGTATATATTTTTCTAAGGAGTGGGGAGATTATTTTGCGGTTGCATGAATGGACATAATCCTCTGGATGCATTTTATGTATATTGTAGATTAGATCTGACGAACTCCTGTAAAGGGTGACAATGTTGATGACTTTTCTCTGGTAAGAAATCTTTTGTGTGTTGACTGGAACAGGAGCTGCCAAATGTAGGCCATGAATGGTCTTTTGCAGTCTCCTTCTTTTCTTATGTTCTTATGTGCAAACGAGTCTTCCATGAAAGAAATTGAAGCCAATTTCGTTTAAAGCACCCACGGGATCGCTGTATAGGTAAAGGAACGAACATATAAATGGAATGGGGGGGGGGGAATTTACTGACTGGGTCTCATGAGAGCTTAGAGAAGGTAGACCACATGATGGTAGAATGCGAAGAATGCCCAGAGTGTGACTGAAAAAAGAGCTGGTAACCCTGCTAGGACAAGAAAACTTGGATAAGATAAAAACTAGAGTGGATCATGTGTTTTTTTAGGAAGAATAGATGATTACCAAAAACTAATTAATATTTATTTCTTCTGAGATAAGGACCATATCCAGTTCATTTGCGAAAATATTTTAGGAGACAGTATAAGCCAAACGTTAAAGTTAAAGTTTGCTGGTTTCAGTCCTCCTATCAAACTATGTTACTTCTCAGGCAGGGCAAGCCCCATCTCTCCACCACGATGCCTAGTCACGGTGGTAACCTCTCTTAGTAAATAATGTCAGCTTAAAAAGAATCCGGACCAAGATTCAAACTGCCGAGCCAGCGATTGCTGGGCAAGCGCGCTAACCAGAATATTAGCCGGCAGATTAAAAATATATATTAATATTGTCTTATAATATTCGAAAAAATGCCTAAAATTCACTGAGATAAAATGAATATTTATTTATTATTTTCAAATTAAAAACATGCATTTTCTATGATTTTATTTGTTTCTTGATCATTTAAACAACTTTAGCCTATCATGAAAAAACTACAACGTGCTACACTAACACAACAACCCTCTCCATATCTGTTCAAAATTCAAATGTTTCTCAATTATTACTGAGTTTGGTGGGTTTCTTTATGAGGTAAATTGAAATGAAGTCCAAATTAGGAATAATATATGGGAAACAAGGCGCGAAGAAAACCTGAAACTGAATCTACTGAAAAAAAGTTTGTAAAGGAACAATAGATAAATAAAGGAGTTTAATTCTAAGAACAAAACAGTCCATGGAACGTGTATGATGGACGCCAGGTATTTTTCAAGTCATGAACTTGATCATTAGAGGTAGAGGGTCGAACTCATAGATGGAATGATGGACAGGATATCTGTGAGTGGCACACATTGAGACAATTCAACATGACTAAAGGGAAAACTTATACAATTGACCAGGGTTAATACCTATTTAATGTTTGTCATAAACATACATAAACATAATTTCACAGATGACAAAAACAAGGGGCCTATCAAAGGTCATCCGCATCTGTCAAAACCCACCCCTAAAATGCATCCATAGGTTTGTGCCCATAGGTGGGCATTATTGCGATAACGATATTGGGTTATCCAATTTTTTTTTTCGCGTTATCGATTTGAGTTAGATGATGGAAATCGGGGTAAATATGTAGATTTTCGGCGCAAACGATGGGACGTACTATTTTGTCCGTGTTCCAAAATGTTTCACGTTTTATGAGTACATTTAAGGGGACGGCTCGTGTGGGGGTAAACACAATGGGGAGACTACACTACGATGATCCTGAGTTTCATTAAATTGGGGGGGGGGTGTCTGGGGGGCACAGCCCCCCAGTATATAATCCTAATTGTTTATAGAATAATAATTCAAAAAGGACTCAAACGCGCATGAATATTCCGACACGAGTGAATGATAATATTTACACACAAATTTTTTTTCCGGCCGGGCCGCTAAACTACATATTTACCGAAATCGGACTAGAGGTCACCACTTGAAAATTAAAAAGCAAGGGTGTAAGTTGGATTTAAGAAAATATTTTTCACCAATAGAGTGGTGGACTTCTGGAACAGATTCCCGCGGAGGGTAGTAGGTAGTCCAAATTTAAATGTATTTAAGAGTATTTAGGGTTTTTTAGTTCTAGGTGGTGGCGTGTGGCGGATGTGTTGCTTGTGCTCTCTTGAATTCATGCCTTTGAGGTTGTTTGCTGCTATACAGTATCATCTTTAGACACCATAAGCTTGCGTGAGATATATTTGAACACAAGGTATACTTTAAATTTGCATTTATATTGGTGATCTAGCGAAATATGGCGAGTAAACAGATGGACTCTGGTGGAGGAAGACGAAAAGTAAGTAGAACAACAACGGAAGTGTCTTCAGGGGAAACAGAAAATGCAGGTGATTGCTGTGGGAGATGCAGTGGACTGGTAAGAGATAATGATATGGCACTCTTATGTGATAGCTGTGTGACTTGGTATCATGCCAAATGTGAGAGGATACCTGAGGATGTTTATAAGTTTATGGTGGAAGAAGAGGCAGGATCCCAGTTTACATGGCACTGCGTCTCCTGTAAGAAAGGATGTGCAAAATTAAAATCTCATATTGAGAAACTGGAGAAGATACAAGCAGACTTAATTGAGAAACAAGATGTACTGCAGGAAGAGGTTAAGGAGATACGAGAGACAGTCAAAATGGATAAAGAAGATTTTAACAACATTACTGCTAGAGTAGCAGTACCGGAGGCTAGATCAGTGGATACTAATGAACATATGAATGGGGACAGGGAGACTGTACAAGAATTGAGTTCACGGATGGACAGAGCTGAAATCAATATACTTGAAATAAAGAAATCAAGTACTGATGAAGTAAATGTAGTATATGGGACAATTGGAGGACATCAGGCATCTCAGAAAAAACAGGAGGTAATGGATATGACTACAGTTTTGGAAGAACTAAATGATGAGAAGAAGAGAGAAAACAACATTGTGGTGTACAATGTCCATGAAAGCAATTCAAACATGTTCCAGGAAAGAATTAATTATGACAGACAGATTGTTAAGAAAATTCTGAATACATGTGAGGTTCATGAGGATAATATGATGAGAGTGATAAGGCTTGGGAAAAAGGTAGAAGGTCGAGATCGCCCAATACTGGCTGCACTCACTGACTCAGAAGTGAGAAATGATATATTCAGAAAAATAAAAGAATTAGGCAAGGATGAAAACTTGAAAAATTTTAGAGTGGCCTATGATTTAACCAAGAGAGAGAGAGAGAAATAGACAAAGAACTGTTAAAGAAGGCAAAAAACTTAACAGATATGGGAGAGGGGAAGCATGTAGTCAGAGGTCCACTCTGGAACCGAAGGGTCATCAGGGTGGAGGATCAAAGACCACAGCCACAGTAGAAATTGACTCAAGTACATCATGTGCTGAGAATGTAAATAATGTAAATAGTAAGTTTAGCATTATATTTACAAATGTAGATGTATATACTTTTGATAAGTTTTTAGAATTAAGGTCGTTACTTGATACATTAAGTGATAAGCCAAGCATTATTGCCCTCTCTGAAGTTAAACCTAAGTACTTTAGATATCGAAGGGAACTTGAAGAATACAACATCGAAGGGTATGAGATAGAGGAAAGTAATGTTTTGGGTAATGAAGGTAGAGGTCTCTTGATATACGTGAAAAGTGGCATTAAGTATAGTAAGGGGGATTTGGTTTCATGTTTCTGTGAGTATTGCTGTCTGGAAATTATGCTTCAATGAGAGAAACTTAACCTAACTCTAGTATATCAGAGTTCAAATAGCCAGGAGGAAAATGACCAACTGTTGCTGGATTTATTGCAAGAGGTAACTGAGATGAAGGCTACATTTAAGATTTTGATGGGAGACTTTAATTTGCCACAAATAAATTGGAAAAATTGCCCGCTAACACTGTAATGAATGATTTTGGAACAAAATTTGTGGAAAAGGTGCGCGATTGCTTTTTGACCCAGCATGTGGAGGAAATTACAAGAATAAGGGGTGAAAATGTGGGTAATACCCTAGATTTATTTTTCACAAATGAAGAATCAATAGTTGAAGAGGTCATGATTGGAAATACACTGGGGAGAAGTGATCATGCTGTGATACAAGTTACATGTAATATGGAGGAGATCGTGGCTCATGATAGAAAAACTATGTATTTGTATGAAAGAGCAGATTATGAGTTGCTGAGAAGGGAACTTAGTATTAATATTGACTGGGTGAAATACCTATCCGAGGCTACCAATATTGAGGAAATGTGGAGCAGATTCAAGTCAAAATTGTATGTTGCAATAGATTTTGCATTTTGAGAAAAATGCAAAAAGATGATCCAAAAGCTTTTTCAAGATTTTCTCGAGGAGTTTTAATTATAGAAGCCCATGTGAAGTTTTCCGATCAATTGTTTCTCCCTTGGCTCATTAATTAGTGCTGGAGACTTAGGCCTTGTGGGGAAGAAATAACAATGGGGGACACTAGTAGTGATGATTCAGATGCAGGCGATATTTGTGGAACCTGTAACAGTGATAAAGAGCAAATGGATTGGCTGTGGTACTTGCGAATCATGGTACCATCTAAAGTGTGTGTTTTTGGAGGGGCTAAAATCTGCTAATATCGAAAGTGTTTCATGGGTCTGTTCAACTTGCCTAGCGGAATTTAAGGCCCTTAAGAAAATTAATCATGAACAAATGTTTAAAGATGGTTTTGAGAAGATCAAGAAGTCTTTCATGGATAAGTTTAGTGAACTAAGCAGTGAAATATCAGTAGTGAAGCAAGAATTGAATGAAGTCAATGGTGGTGTGACAAATGTTGGTGCAATAGGCCTATCTGCTGATGCCACTCAAACGTCAATTGACTCTGGCCCTAGTGCAGAGCCTGCGTGGTCGGAAGTGTTGTCAAGGGGAAGGAAAAAGAAAGAAAGAAAGAACCTGCTTGTATTGAAGGCTACAACTGAAAATGAAAAAGCAACAAGCAAAACTGCTGAAATATCTGAAGCATTAAAGGGTGTGCAAATTCAAGATTCAAAATTCACCTCTGGTGGGAACATTGTTATGAACTTTGGCACAGAGGAATCCCTAAACAATGCGATAAATAGGCTAAGAGATGTTCAGAATGTTGAAACTAAGAGTGTAAACAAGATAACACCAAAAGTGATGCTCTGTAACGTTCTGAAAGAAGAATCCAAGGGTGAGAGTGAGGAGTCCAAGAATGAGATAGTTACTAGCTTAATAAATAAAAATGAGTGTCTGCAAAGCATTGCGAATGTCAAAACAAAGATTAAGTTGTTATTTATTAAACCGGCGGCTGGTGGTACAGAACACTACATCTTTAAATGTGATCCTGAAGTGCGAGCGGCTTTATATAAATATAATGATAAATTGAAATTACAATGGGGAGTGTACAAAATTAGAGACAGGTATCACGCATTGGCTTGTTTCTTTTGTCAGAAATTTGGACACACCGAGGGCAGGTGCAATGCAAAGAGAAATGGTGAGGCACCTATTTGTTACAAATGTGCAGGAACACATGTGTCAAGGGAGTGTCAGATACAAGTGAAAAAATGTATAAATTGTGAGAGATCAAATAGACAAGACTTAAATCACTCGTGTACAGATCAAAAATGTCCAATCCTTCTGAGTGAGATAGAAAAGGTGCGTAATCTCACTGATCATGGATTCTAGTTCTCTAATCAAGATAAAGGGAGGGTTGTTAAATGTCCAGTCAGTGGGGAATAAAACTTTCGAACTTCGTGATCTGATTAATGATAATAAATATGACTTATTAGCAGTGACTGAGACATGGCTCAGCCAACATGATACAGCTAAGATCAGTGAAATGACTCCTTTGACACATACTTTTATGCACATTCCACGGAACAATAAGAAAGGAGGTGGTGTGGGGATTTTTCTTAGAAATAGTGTCAAAAAAATTAAACTATGTAAATCGGCGAGGTTTGGTAGTTTTGAACATATGCAGGTGGGCTGCGAGATTGGTGGTAGAAAGTGTATTTTCATTGTTGTCTATAGACCCCCGAGTTTAAGTGTTAGTTTATTTATGGATTATTTCAGACTGTATATGGAAACTATTGACATGGTTAGTGCGAACACTTTTATCTTTGGCGATTTTAACCTGTGGGTGGATGTTCCTACTGATCGCCAAGCTACTAACTTTGTGGATCTCATGGATTCTTTCAATATGATTAATAAAGTAAATGGTGCAACTTCAGAAGGTGGTCATACATTGGACTTGGTGTTTACTAATAAAGACAATGATATGATAGAAGGACTGTATGTTGACGAAGTATGCTGTATTTCACCGGTACATAAACTTATTATATTTACTATACCTATCGTTACCAAACAAAGGCTCACAAAAACAATCACATACAGGTCCAAACGGAATTTTGAGCCACATTTGCTAATAACGGAGATTAACAATGAACTAAGTGTAAATATACATAATAATTGTATTCATGCTAGAAAAACAGCAGAATGTAGCGCGTGTCTTACAAACTTGTACAACAGTGTTGCGAAAGAAAAATATGAAGATATGTGCCCGGTTGTTCAAAAGGATATAGTTATAGTTGATAGTGCACCATGGTTTAATGCAGATACTCTAAGGGCTAAACAGGAAAAAAAGAAATATGAAAGACTTTGGCGACATAAACGGACACAAGAGGCGAGAGAACAATATAAAAGAGCTCAAAATGCTGAGCAAAAAGTAATAGTGAAGAGAAAACAAGAATATTATAAGACTAAAACAGTGGAGGCTGGATCAGATATGAACAAATTATATGTGGTGCTTGACAGTCTAACAGGAAATAAGAAGGGAAACAAATTACCTGAAGGTGTTCCTGACGCAACATTGGCGAATAATTTTTCTGATTTCTTCTGTAATAAAATAAATACTATTGTAAATAATTTTAGTGAAATAGTGATATATGACAGTGTTAGAGCAGAAACTCCTGATTCCAGATTAACTGACTTCACTGTGATAAACTTGAACACTCTAAAATCCATTGTTACGAGGATTAAACAAACTCACTGTGAAAATGATCCTCTGCCAGTGCATGAAATAGTGCATAGTAATAACTTTGACAAAATTTTAGATATCTTTGTTGACATTTTGAACTGCAGCATAAATGATCATGTATTTCCACAGTCAGAAAAGAAAGCGATTGTAAAGCCGATAATCAAGGGAAGCCTAGACTCGCAATGCTTGAGCTCTTTCAGGCCTGTCTCAAACTTAACGTTTCTGTCAAAAGTGATTGAAAGTGTGATCCTTGATCAAATATGGGATCACTTGAGTATAACACATGCTCTTCTGGACAGCCAGTCAGCATACCAAAGACTTTACTCCACGGAAACAACACTGTGCTCTGTGATAAATGATTTACTCATGCGAATGGACAATGGGAAGTGTGGTATTCTAATTCTGCTTGACCTGAGTGCTGCATTCGACACTGTTGTACATGAGTTGCTATTAAATGACTGTAAAACCATTGGTATTGAAGGTAATGCATTGTCCTATGTGCAAAGTTATCTTACAAACAGAACTTATCGTGTGCAGATTCATAGTGAATTCTCTGGAGTTAAGCCTCTTGAGAGGGGTGTCCCTCAGGGAAGTGTATTAGGCCCGATACTTTTTTGCATATATACCATTGAACTTTCAAAAATTTTAACTGATCACGGAGTAGGTTTTAAGTTGTTTGCTGATGACACTGAATGATGTGCATGCTGAGGAGAAAATTAGCAGTCTGTTAAGGGATGTTGGAAAATAGATGGCGCATAAACAATTGAAATTAAATGAGCAGAAAACTGAGTGTTTATTGGTTGGCAGAAGAACAGACCTTGGTAGACTGGACATTCAAAGGCTCAGTATTAACGGAAATGGCATGGTTGTAAATACTGAAGTGAAGGATCTGGGAGTCCTGGTTGATAGTGAACTGTCATTCAAAAGCCAGATAAATCAGACCGTGAGAATATGTGCCTATCATCTGAGAAACATTGCTTTTGTTAGAAAGTATCTTGATTCCAAAACAACAAAGATGTTAATTCATAATCACGTGATCACTAAACTGGACTATTGTAATTCTCTATACTATGGGCTACCAAACTACTTGCTTCGGAAATTGCAACTCATGATGAATAGAGCAGCACGACTGATAAAGGGTTTGCCAATCCGTGAAAGTATTACTCCAGCCTTAATTGATCTGCACTGGTTGCCAATTAAAGCAAGAATAATATATAAACTGTGTGTAATGGTATACCAGGCTTTGAACCATGGAAAGCCTCAATATATGAGAGACTTATTGGTAGATTTCCATGTAGATACCAATATGTCACCGGCATGGAAACATACTAAACCAATTGAATGAGCCACGGTGTAACCATGAATTTGGCTTCAGAGCATTCAAAATGAGTGCACCAAGGCTCTATAACAAACTACCTATTAGCGTGAAAGAAAGTGTCAACATCAAGTCCTTCAAGAAGTCCCTGAAAACACACCTGTTCAGGGAGTGTTACAACTTGGAAGATAGCACTGTTAGACAAGAATACAAGTGCTAAATTGTTTGAGGGCGGCTACGATGAGCAATCACATCAGTGAATGGAGCGTGGCCGAGAAACTTCACAACAAGTAACAAGTAAGTAACAAGATAAGAGTGTACCCACAAGAAAGATGGGGAATTTAAATCAATCCAGGAAAAGGACGAATAGCAATCTACCAATGAATAAGAAATTATGGTCTAAGATAAAGAAGAAACAGAGGTTGTGGATGAGAATGAAATCCTTGAAGAGTAATCTGAATGTATCTACTAAGAACGAGTATTTAGAGACTGAGAAGGAGTACAGAAAACTGAATAATCAAATTAGAAAAGAAACCCGAAATGCTGTAAAACTAAAAGAAAGGGAGATTGCAAAAAATATGAAGGATAATCCTAAAATATTTTGGAAATATGTGCAGACTAAGACAAAAAGGAAACCAAGCATTCCTGACTTATACAAGGGCACTGCTGAAGATGGAAAAACTGAAAGTGATCTGGAAAAAGTTGAAGTTTTAGCAAAGCAATTTTCGAAGATGAGGTACCATATTGTGTGATGAAAAATGTACCAACACTGAATCACCTGGAAATTAATAAGGAAAAAATTAAGAATATCATTAAAAATCTAAAGAGGCATAAATCCCCAGGACCTGACGGAATCCACTCTAGGATTATAAAAGAAGCTATGGAACAATTAGTAGTGCCTTTAGAAATACTTTATCAGTACTCCTTTAAACATAAGGAACTCCCTCAAGATTGGCTAATTGCTCATATTACTCCTATATTTAAAAAGGGGTTCCAAGTGTGATCCAGAGAATTATAGGCCAGTCAGTTTAACAAGTATAATCTGTAAGATATTTGAGACAATGATAAGGGAGGAGATAATGGCACACATGAGAACCAATAGTTTATTTAGTGACAAGCAATATGGCTTTATCTCAGGACGATCAACGGTGCTACAGCTCATAAAGGTTCTGGACAGATGGACTGAAATTATTGATGATGGACATACAGTGGATGTAATATATTGTGATTTTATGAAGGCTTTCGATAGAGTTGCACATAGAAGACTATTCAGTAAAATTAGTAGTTATGGAATTGGAAAGGAGTACCGAGAATGGATTGCAGCATTCCTAACACAAAGACAACAAAGAGTGGTGGTGAAGGGGGAAATGTCAAGATGGAAGCCAGTGACAAGTGGAGTGCCGCAGGGCACTGTTCTTGGACCATTGTTGTTTGTTTTGTTTATCAATGACCTCCCCGATAGTATAGTAAATGACAGCGAAGTATACCTGTATGCAGACGACACAAAGATATTTAGATAACATAAACATAACATAATTTAACGGATGACAAAAGCCACAAGGGCCTATCAAAGGTCATCCGTATCCATCAAATCCCACCCATATAATGCATCCATAGGATTTTGTCAGATCATGCAGCTACAATATACAATTTAACAATCCATAGGAATGTCCAACCATGCATCTACAATATATAATTTAAAGCCTCCATAGGAGTCTGTCAAAAACAAAATCAAAATCCCCCAAAATATACAATAAAAAGAAACTGCATCCACAGGAATGAGTCAAGAAACATATCCACATACTAAAAAGTAAGAAATTAACCCTCCATCCCCATATAATCATCCAATCTGCGCTTGAAAACATTCAAGTTTGGGCTGTCTACAGTCTCAGGTGGCAAACTATTCCAATAATCCACCACTCTGTTAGTGAAAAAATATTTTCTAACATCCAGTCTGCACCTCTGTTTTTTAATCTTTAAGTGGTGGCCTCTAGTTCTATTACTACCTTCTAACTCAAATAACTTGCTGAAATCTAATTTATCCATCCCAGAAAAGATTTTAAAAAGCTCAATCATATCTCCCCTCACACACCTTCTTTCAAATGAAAACATATTTAATACCCTCAGTCTATCTTCATATTCAAGGTGCTTCAGGGATGGTATTATTTTTGTTGCCCTCCTTTGTACTGACTCTAATAAGTTTATATCATGTCTAAAATGTGGTGACCATGCCTGTATACAGTACTCTAAATGTGGCCTGACATAAGAGTTGTATAGTTTAAGGATGACCTCCTTACTCTTGTAGCTAACATTTCTTTTAATGTAACCTAGCACCCTATTTGCTCTATTTTTTGCCTCAATACACTGCTTTGAAAATTTCAGTGACCTATCTACTACCACTCCTAAGTCTTTCTCATCTTCAACTGAATTAAGCCAATATCCATCCATCTCATAGCTAAATTCCCTATTATCTCTCCCCATGTTAATAACTTTGCATTTATTAAGGTTAAAAGTCATCTGCCACTTCTGAGCCCAAGCTAACAGCTTATCTAAGTCACCCTGCACTTTAAAGCTACCCTCAACCTCTTTGACTACAGCTGCCAATTTAGTGTCATCAGCAAAAATTGACACTTTGCTATTTACACCTTGCCCAAGATCATTTACATAGATTATAAATAATAAAGGGCCTAAAACTGATCCCTGAGGTACGCCACTAATAACATTCCTCCACTCTGACCTCACTCCATTCAGTACAACTCTCTGTTTCCTATTTTTCAGCCATTCAGTTATCCAATTTAAAACGTTCCCACATATCCCATGCAGCTTTAATTTATGAACTAGTCTTCTATGTGGAACCTTATCAAAAGCTTTGCTGAAATCTAAGTAGATCACATCAACTTTCTCACCCCTATCTAATTCTTTAGTTACATAATCCATAAAATCCAGTAAATTAGTTAAACACGATCTATCTTTTCTAAAACCATGCTGAGCATCATTAATTAACCTGCTACTCTCTAGATGATCAGAAATTCCCTTCTTAACCATCTTCTCAAGAATTTTACAGACTATAGAAGTTAAGCTTACTGGTCTAAAGTTATTTGGGTCCTCTTTACTTCCCTTTTTAAAAATTGGCACTACATTTGCCAATTTCCAATCATTTGGTATTTCTCCAGACTCTAGTGATCTAATAAATATCTTCTCGAGAGCTACTGCAATACTTTCTACACCTTCTTTGAGTATCCTAGAATGAATGTTGTCAGGGCCAGATGCCTTACTAGTATTTAACTGAATTATAAGCCCTTTAATTTCTTCTCTGTCTATATTAATAGAATTTATCACTACTTCCCTTGACCTAGAATTATCATCAATTAATCTAACTGGTTTCTCTTCTGTGAATACTGAAGCAAAATGATCATTAAGGACCTCTACTATTTCCTCATCAGATTCTTTCAAAACCCCTTCATATTTAATAGGCCCTATTTTATCACTGTTAGATTGATTATTGATTCTATAATAGCTAAAGAATTTTTTAGGATCTTTATTATTATTTTTAGCTAAATTAATTTCTGCTGTCCTTTTGGTCTTCTTAATAATCTTATTTAGTTCATTTCTGGTTGACCTATAATGGTTTAAATTATCTAAACTACTCTCACTTTGTAATCTCTGGTATGCCCTTTTTTTCTCTGAAACTTTATTAGCTATTTCTTGGTTCCACCATAATGGTTTCCTACATTTCTTCCTAATAGACTTCATCGGAATACACTGTTCCTGAACCATGTTTAATATAGTCTTAAAAATATCCCACATCTCATAAGTATTCTTTCCATGGAATTCTATATCCCACCTAATCTGATTTAGCATGCTGCGTAATTTATCGTAATCTCCCCTATAAAAATTTGGAATTTTCGTGGAGTTTGTCGTTGTTCTACCCTTAACTATTTGCAAATTAAACCGAACCATCTGATGATCACTGTTTCCCAATGATTCCCCTACACTCAACCCTTGAACTAAGTGATCATCATTTGAAAGAATTAGATCTAATATATTGGCACCCCTTGTTGGCTTATTAACAAATTGGATCAAAAAGTTATCCTCAAAACACTCCATAAACTTACAACTTGCTCTATCTCTTCCTATCATATTTTCCCAGTCTACAGAAGTTAAATTAAAGTCACCAAGAATAACTGTATCTTCTTTGCATCCTTTACTTATTTCCCTAATCATTAACTCATCGATACAATCAGTCTGTCCTGGTGGTCTATAAAAAGCTCCCAAGTGTATTTTCCTATTTTTACCAACCTTAATATCTATCCATAATGATTCACCTTCTCCTTGCTTTATAGAGTTATTTAGATTTGAAGAAATGCTATTTCTGATATAAATAATCAACCCACCACCAGTCCTATCTCTCCTTTGACTAATGTACATAGTATAACCCTCTAGTTCAAATTCACTGACATTATCATTAAATATATTTTCATTAACCCATGATTCAACTATACATATTATATCTATATCTTCATGAATGATATAACTAAATAATTCATCCTTCTTATTTCTAAGACTACGAGCATTTGTGTAAAGACAACTCAGCCCACCTATCCCTGAAGCACCTGTGGGCCTATCTCCTCTGCATCTCCTTTCTCTCTTTCCCCGACCCTGTACTCTTGTATTTCCCTGACCACTATCACTACTCAAGTAGTTTAACCCTAAAGCACATCCATAAGCCTGCCTACCTTCTACAAATCTGTGTTTGCTTCCTTTCCCTGCCTCACTTTGAGCCATTAAATTTCCCTGACCACTATCAAAACCTAGTTTCCCGCCTCTAAAGACCTAATAACACTATCTAATTCCCGCCACAAAACCTCAACCCCATCTCGGCTCAGATGGAGTCCATCCATCACATACAAACCCTTATTCCCATAAAACCCACTCCAAACATCTACAAATACCAATCCTGACTCCTCGCACAAACCTTTCACATATTCATTCAACCCCATTGCACGAGACAACCATTCCATCCCCACATCCATTCTGGGAAGCACACCTGAAACAATGCCTTTTACTCTACTTTCACACATCCTTTCAATCAGCCTTTTATACCGCTGTCGTAACTCACAAGTACCCACCTTCTTTACATCGTTTACTCCGACATGTGTAATCACAACTGCTTCCCTCTCACACCCAGACACCAACCTATCATACCTCTCACACACATCATTTACACCAGCACCCGGCAGACAAACTCTCACTCCCTTCCATTTACTTTCATTCAACTTCCTATCTAAATACCTAATCTGAGAGTCACCCATCACAATCACCTCAGTCATTCTCCTATTCTCTCTAGGCCTAGTATTACCCTCCCTCCTGCTCTCACTCACTCGACCTCCTATTCTACTTTCAGGCACGGCCACACCAGACAAATCTCTTTCAAATTCTTCCTCTCTCAGGGCATCAAATCTGTTAGTTAGCCTAACAGGTTCCATGTCCCTCTCATTCACACACCTAACCTGTCCTAACTTATCTATTCTGTTCACTTTCACCCACCACTCATCATCACTTACTTCACTTACTGCTTTCTCTCCAGTCCCTGTTCTAGGCCTAACTTCCTCCCTCCTGGTCCCAATCTGACTCTTCAAACGTACACTTGCATCTCTTCTCACTTCAGACACTAAATCGTTCAGTCTCAAGCATTCCGCACGTAATCGACTCACCTCCTCAGTCAAAGCACATACACAGCACTCAGACACATTCACTCTCCTCTCTACACCACAGACATCGCACACTACATACACACTACTTTCAAAAGGCATACTCTCTACATCCAAACAGTCAGCCATACTTAAACAAGAACAATAATAGAAACAAAAACTTACAAACAAGAATTTGACCCCAATTTGTGCGCGCAAGTTTAAAAACTGCTAATCAAGATGGCCCCGAAGTAAACAAAAGTCACTTTCTCACCAAAACAAAATAACCACAATTTATACAAAATAACCACAATTTAACTTTGTTATATTAACCAAATATATGATCTTATAACTTAATATTTATGTTTATGTCACACACCAAAGTATATCAAATAATCAAAATATTCTGAGAGCTCTACGAAACACGTGCATAAAAGATCTAGAGGATTGTCAAAAGCTGCAGCAAGATGTGCAGGAGGTATACTCATGGAGTGAAAAATGGTTGTTGAGTTTTCATCCGGAGAAGTGTAGTTATATGAGAATAGGAAGAACGACTATTGAAGATCAAGGCTACCAAATGGAGAAGCAGCTGAAAAAGATTACTTCTGAGAAGGATGTGGGAGTAATAATCAATGATAAATTGAGTTGTGTAGATCACCTGGCAGAGAAAGTAAATAAAGCCAACAAATTAGTGGGAATAATCAGAAGGACCTTTGTTACATTGGATGCAACGATATTTAAAGCTTTGTTTGTAGCTTTAGTAAGACCGCATATAGAGTATGCTAATCAGGTATGGAGTCCTCACCTGGTTAAAGACATTGAGATGGTAGAGAACGTGCAACGAAGGGCTACAAGGATGGTGCCGGAACTTAAAGGACTTAATTATGAAGAGAGACTAAGGAAGCTGAACCTACCAACACTGGCATACAGAAGAGCACGGGGAGACTTAATAGAGACCTACAAGATACTCACTGGAAAATATGATGGAGAATGTAGTCAAGGCATATTGAAACTTCGAGAAGAAAACATCAGCAGGGGAAATTCACTGAAGCTTTTTAAGACAAAGGCACGGCTGGATATAAGGAAGTATGCTTTCCCGTGTAGGGTGATAAATAACTGGAATCAGTTGCCTGAGTGGGTGATTGCAGCAGCATCAGTCAACCAGTTTGAGGTCAGACTTGATAAATTTTGGTTTAATCAAGAATTGAAATACAATTACAAGGCAAAGATAATCCACCACATGCTGCCGCAGGTTAATAATATACATTTGGAGTCACAGGCTTAAGCCTCTTCCATGAAGTCTTGTGTAAGTATCTGTAAGTAGGTTGGATGAGTATGGGGAGGGAAGGTTTTGTGATGGTGCCTAAGTTTTGTATATATTAATTTGTTTGTATATATCTATAGCTGCATGATTTAGTTCTTAACAAGCCTTGATTGGTGATACCCTTATTTCTGGATGCAATCCTCTGGATGTAGTTTTCCTGGGAGTCTGGGTGCCTTAAAAAAGAGGCTGTTTGACTCGGATGACCTATGATGAGCCCTTGTGGCTTTTGTCATCTGTTACATTGTGGGGGACTTTGATTTTGTCTTCCCCTGGTGATGGTGCTTTTTGTGGGTGTGTTTTGTCGGAGGCGGATGACCTTTGATAGGCCCGTTTGTGGCTTTGGTCATCCGTGAAATTATGTTATTTTATGTTAACTCTCCCTTACTGAAGGCTCTGCCATGGGTGGCCAATGCTCACTGGAGGGAAAAAAAGGCGCACTAATCAAAATTGGCACTGCGTATATTGATGAAGGGTCTCAAATTTGGGGGAGGCACTAATTAAAACCGTGCTAATCAAGGGATTGCTGTACAATTTGAACCATCCACAGGAATATGTAAAAAAACAAAGCATCATCATGAAGACTTGTCAAAATCCAAATCAATCATAATATACAATAATAAAAAATTGCATCTACAGGAATGAGTCCAGAATACCCATCCCTCTAAGTTAGCCTTTCCTTCCCATATAATCATCTAATCTGCATTTGAATACATTCAATTCTGGACTGTCTACTGTCTCAGATGACAAACTACTCAGTAAATGTTGCGAGTATGAGCGGATGTGATTCGGTAATTGTGTAGAGGTTGGCTGGATCCGAGTCATAGCTTATTTGGGGCTATTTCTCAGCTACTTTTTCTGAATTGAAATCTATGTGGACGAAGTTTATAGCAATTTCCAATTATATACTGGGGGGGCTGTGTTCCCCAGACCCCCACCCAAATGATTGTAATTTCAGGATCATCGTAGGCCCATCCCTCTGACAAGCTGTTTCCAACAACAAGCCAACCCTCAAAATAAGCTAAAATTGCATACTCCCAACATTTACCCTTATCCATCCCAGAACAGATTTGGTAAACATGAAGATCGACAGCGCGTCTAAAAAGTGTATTTTTTTGTGTGTATGTTTTGTTCACCCACGTATGTATATTCATGCGCATTAGAACATTCTCTAAACAATTATGATTATATACTGGGTGGCTGTTACCCCCATAATCCCCCAATTGATTGAAACTCAGGATCATAGTAGGGGGGTCCCCCACAGATAAACCCCCCATGAGCAGTCCCCTTGAATTTACTCCAAAAAGGTGAAACATATTGGAACATGACAAAATATTTTGCGTCCCATCGTTCGTGCCACCGATCTTCATGTTTACCGCAGATTTTAAAAAGCTCGATCATATCTCCCCTCACACATCTTCTCTCAAATGAAAACATATTTAGTACCCTCAGTCTATCTTTATATTCAAGGTGCTTCAGTGAAGGTATTAATTTTGTTGCCCTCCTTTGTACTGACTAGCAGGTTGATGTTATGTCTAAAATGTGGTGACCATGCTTGTATACAGTACTCTAAATGTAGCCTAACATACGAGTTGGCAGTGTCGGTAGTGATCGGACGTGTTCTCAGCGAGCTCTCTATTCAGTGATGTTTTTTCATTTAGGATTTTTCGGTGTAATATATTTAAGTTTGGTGTGGCCTCAAAAGTGTATTTTTTCCAGCTGAAATCTAACGACACCAAGTTGCGTTTATATTTCATTCACCTGCACATGAATATTGATGTGTGTTTAAGTCCTAATTCAAATATACCCAGCACTATTAAAAAATACAAATGGTAACACTTCAGATTCGGGGCGCACGGTAGATGGCGCTGTTAGTCGGCTGCAATTTTGGGCTACAGCATATCTCTTATGACATCAGACGGTAGCGTCAGATGTGAACAATATCGGCGTAATATTTTTTGTATATGAGTATATACTGGGGGGCTGCGCCCCCCCCTTGATTGAAACTCAGGATCATCGCAGGGTGGTCCTCTGCAGTGATATCTCCCCCACGAGCAGTCCCCTTGAATTTACTGGGGGGGTTTTCTCCCCAGCAGCTTTTTACTGGCAGAAAAACCTAACCTAATAACAAACAATTCTTACTTTTATAGGTTTCTTGATTAGTTTATGCGCCTCTAGATAATCTAAAAGTTTTTCGCGATCATACAAAGTAAAGCCGAATTTGAATAACAAAGAAGCACATGGAAGCACAAAAACACAATAACGAAAGAAAAACATTTAAAAGCTATGATGTTGCCAGGAAGAAGCTGTTATCGTTCGCAGTAAACAAAAAATATGAAAACAATAAAAGACATCAAGAAACCTTACCTAACTTAGAAAAAAAACTATAAATGAGCAGAGCGCAGATATTTAATAAATAATAGACTAAAAGTTACAAATCCCCAAAACCCCAAAAAAATATATAACGCAGTGATTGTCACATCTGACGCTACCGTCTGACGTCATAAGAGATATGCTGTAGCCCAAAATTGTAGCCGACTAACAGCGCCATCTACCGTGCGCCTTGAATCTGAAGTATTACCATAAAAATACCCGAAAGTAACCAAATGAAGAACACTCTTCACTTACTTTATTGCAGTAGGTATACTTCTGAAATAGTGGTGAGGAAAGTGTGCAATCTTTCTTGAATTCGTGTTTTGGTATAAGGGAATTTTTTGCTGATTTTTTAAACTAATGGCGATTGTGTGGTATCTTTCGTTAATTCCCGTTTTTAAAAAATTGTGATTGTTGGCCGCAGTTTTGTTGGTAAACATGTAGATTGAGGGCGCGCCCGAAAAGGTGGATTTTTGTGTGGTTATATTTCATTCACCCGTGCCTGAATATTCATGCGCATTTGATCCTAGTTCAAATATACCCAGTGCCATTTTTATACCAAAATGCCTGAAAATAACCAAACGAAAAATGCTGTTTACTTACTTTATTCCGGTGGGGATACTTCTGAAATAGTGATGAAAGCGTAGAATCTTTCTTTAATTCATGTTTTGGCTAAAGGGGAATCTTTTGCAGAAAAGGTGCCATTCAATGTGCTGATTTCTTAAAATAATGGCGATCACTTGAGTCATGTTTAGTTTTAGAATATATAAATTCAAAATTATTGTTAATATCTAATGCCTAGCCACAAACCTCGCAATCAATTTTAATTTTAAGTAAATTATGACAGTCCAAAAAGGTTAATAATTTATCTCAATCTGAAAATAAAGTACAAAGTTCAACAATAGACGAAAGGCAAATTTCACATACGAAAGCCATATTCAAACTGCGTTGACCACGTAAAAGTCATCTTTACTCCACCAAAACTAGTTCCTTTAAATGATCTGGCTAAGTATATTTAAAAAAGGTAATAAAAATAGTAAAATGGGGGCAAATATATTGACAAATAAAAATGACTCCAAATGAGGATAATAAAAAGATATTAAGTGAAAAACTAAATAAAAATTCAATTCATTCATTTCTGATGTCAGACCCCACCCCCATTATAATTCGCAAAATGATTAAAGTCGCAGAAATGATTTGGTTAAATCATTCACTTCTATAAACGTTAGAACATTATAAACAAATAGGATTATATACTGGGGGGCTGTGCCCCTAGACCCCCCCCAATTGATTGAAACTCAGGATCATCATAGGGGGTCCCCCTGCAGTGTTTAAATCCACCATGAGCAGTCCCCTTAAATTTACTCCAAAAACGTGAAACATATTGGAACACGGATGAAATAGTTTACATCCCATCGTTCGCGCCGCCAATCTACATGTTTACCATTTTGTTTTTGCACATCTAAATTTGTAATTATCTCTGACCGCTAATGCCTGACCAGAAACTTCACAATCCATTGTTACTAATCAAATTATGCTTTGCAAAAAATGTTAATAACTTTTCTCGATCGGAAAATAGACCAGAAAGTTCGATAATAGACGCAGGGCAACTTATAGACAACGAATCCATGTTCAAACTTAAATTGCCGCATAAAAGTCATCACTCAAAAATTCCACAAGAACTAATTCCTCTAAAAGATTCTAGCTAAATATATTTAAATGTATAAAAAAGGTAATAAAAATAGTAAAATGGAAAAAAAATATATTGACAAATAAAAATGAATACAAATGAGCATAATAAAAAGACATTAAGTGAAAAACAAAATAAAAATTCACTATTTATTCATTTCTGACCCCAGAACCCCCCCGTCCCCCACCCAATTGATTGAAACTCAGGATCATTGTAGGAGGGTCCCCCTGCAGTGATATCAGCCACCATGAGCAGTCCCCTTGAATTTACTCCAAAAAGATGAAACATATTGGAACAGGGACAAAATATTTTGCATCCCATCAGTTGCACCATGGATCTTCAGGTTTAACACTGAGTATTAGACATAATACTAAAGGGATTTTGGTAATTTTTAATTATATTTTGAAAAGTTTCTCAGAATGGTTGGTTTGGAGAAGTGAGTATGCCTTTTCATGTAAGCAGTGTGTATGTATTCTGTGATTTTTGTGGTGTTGAAAGAAGAGTAAATGTATCTGAATGCCCGGTGTTTTATGTGACTAGTGCAAATGTGATTTTGTTGGTAGAGGAGACAAGTCAGTTGCATGATGAGTGCAAGAGATTAAGTGAGTTGGTGAATGAAGTGAGAAAGGGTGCGAATATACGCATGAAGAATGTGGCTGGCACCAGGAGGGTGGAAGATAGGCCTAGACTAGGGACTGGAGAGAAAGTGAGTGAAGTTGAATGGTGGGTGAATATGGATAGAATAGATAGGTTAGGACAGGTTAGGTCTGTGAGTAAGAGGGACATGGAACCTGTTAGGTTGACTAACAGATTCAATGCCTTCAATGCCCTGAGGGAGGAAGAGGTTGAAAGTGATTTTTCTGATGTGGTTGTGGCAGAAAGTGAAGTAAGTGGTAGTTTGAATGAAAAAAGAAGGTAGGGTAATGCTAGACCTAGGAGGATGACTGAGGTGCTTGTGCTCAGATTAGATATTTAAATAGATGTTTGACAGATGGGGATGACCTTTGATAGGTCCTTGTATCTTTTGTCATCCATGAAATTATGTTGTAGGAAGTTGAGTGTGAGCAAGTGGAAGGGAGTGGGATTTTGTTTGCTGGGTGCTGGTGTAAATGATGTGTGAGAGGGATGCAGTTGTGATTACGCATGTGGGAGTAAATGGTGTAAAGAAGGTGGATTCATGTGAGTTACAAGAGAGTGTTAGAAATTAAAGTGGCTTTATCTGAATAGGATTAGTTCTTATTCCTGTAACTTTAAATTAAATACAATAATAAACTGTTTAAAAATTGGGAAAAGGTTAAACTTTAGAGCAAGCAAATGTCCTTTATAGTAAACGGTCGCTTGGTGGTTTGGCTCTGATAGTGAGATTTGTTTATTTCAATTAAATACTTAAATAAATAACTAGTAGTGTTAATGCTAAATAATTAATAAAATAATAATAATTTTCCAAATGTGTTAGATGTTGAATTCAAAGACAGACAGCAGGAAATATTTTTCAGTATGTTCTGAACTGGCGTCTGCACAAGACATAAATATTAAGATCTTTGCACATTGTTTTACGTTAGAAGTAGTGCAAAAATAACTACAAACTTGTGTATAAATAAAAACTTTGGGGTTACTTTGCAGTGATATGTAAATAGTAGGTGGGTACAAATTTATGGTTACACAAATACGTAACAAGAGGTACAAAAGGTTAGTTGAAAGGATGAGTGAAAGGCATTGTTTCACGTCTGCTTCTGAGATTGGATGTGGGGATGGAATGGTTGTCTCATGCAATTGGACTGAATGAGTATGTGAAAGGCCTCTGTGAGGAGTCAGGATTAGTTTTTGTAGATGTTTGGAATGGGTTTTATGGGAATAAAGCATTGGATGGACTCTGGGCTGGGGTTGACGTGTTGTGTCAAGAGTTAGATAGTGTCATTGGGTCTTGCAGGCAGGAAACAAGTTAATGACATCCACAGGGTTGAAATGGGCAAATCTCCTAGAAACTATTATTATTATTCTGTTTGTCTTGTGTGACACTGATTAATTTTTATTATACCTGCATATATTCCTGATTATTATATATTCTGCCAATAGTTTAGTTTATGTAAAGAAAAACAAATTATATATTTTTTTTAGGTCAATGAAAGTTTAGCCCAGGGGAACTTGAGCAAAGCTCGTCACTTTGACTGATTCAGAAATTTAAAAATTGCACCAATGTTCTATCTCTTGTCATGGTTATAATGAGTGTAGAGAACCAACCGGTATAGCATCAATTTTCTCATGTACAATTGATTCTGGCGGTTGAAAAAAGGGCCCTGGATTTTGGCAAGTGACTTCAATAAGCCAGATTACATAACTTATTTGCACTGATCTTATTCCTGAAACTAGTTTTATGACTAGTGATTTTATTTATGTTCACTATTTATGTAGTACTACTGTGGATTTGTATCTAGTTAAGGATAGAAGTCTAGAAGAAAGCATAGAGCACTATTGTAATAATTGTACTGTTTCTCAAAGCTACTCAATATCCCTGTATATAATTCTGGATTTATGGCATTTTGATCACACACTCGCCTGACTTTCACCTTTGCTTATTCTGGTTCATAGTGTGTGGATCAAAATTGAAATATATATAAATATTTGTTCTGGTTTCTAAATGTAAATAATTGGAATTGTACATATGTATTAGAGTAGATAAGTTTTTTCTCATTAAATATAATCTTAATAATTCCTATTTTTTTTTCTATCTAGTGTTAGAGATCTGGAAGAAATTAGGAACTTAAGCATGGACTGATATGGTTGCCTTCATTCCAGAATATGAAGGTGGTGCCCAGAGGATAAGTGGCAGATTGACCAACCAAGATCTTTGGATCGAGTTGAGGCTTATGTAGATGGTTGTGCTGAATTCACTACAGAGTCACCATCTAAAGCCACTGTCCACTTCTAACACCTGTATTAACTGTAGCACTGTGGATTGACCAGATATAAATCTAAACTGCCTGTCGCTAAAAAGCTTATTAATTTTCATATGATTCATAATTTCTCACAACACTGCTTCCATAATTTTACTAAATATACTGGTTAGGCTAACTGGTCTATAATTTCCAAGTGCACTTTTATCACCTTTCTTAAATATTGGGGTGATGTTAGCTATTTTCCACTCCTCTGTACTCTACCCTCATTTAAAGATTTCTCAGAAATTATCTTCCTGAGTTCTAATAGTGTCTCCTGCATTTCCTTAACAACTGGGATTTATTTCTCTTAATCTTCTGAATTACTTTCTTGATTTTCTAATGAGTTATGTCTATATTCCTCAAAGTAGGTACATTTCTTACTTGAGCCTGTGGCAGCTCACCTTCAGGTTCAGAAATAAATACAGCACTGAATTTTTCAGATAATAGTTCTGCCTTCTCCTTATTAGTTGATGTCTTGCACCATTTTTAAAGACATGTATCTCCAGAATAGTTTTGTGTTTTCCTTAACATGCTTGGCAATTTCTTTCTCTTTGTTTCTTACAGCATTTCTTGTTTCCCACCTTATTTGGTTATTTAATCTCCTATATTCCATCTCCACCTCAGAATATCCTCTGGCTGTCTGTGCCCCTATATCTTCATCACCTTCAATGTTACCCAGAACCTTTGCTAACCTCTTCACCTTAGCCCACAACTTCCTGGGCATAGGTAAATTTGTGTTAATTCTTATCCTTTTACTTTTTTGGTTAAATTTCCTTTTAGGCACACACTCTTTAATTGTTTACTTTAGTTTGACAAATTTTTTTCCATGCACCCTCCACAGACAGTTCATTAGTGACATATTGTTCCAAATCTATGGTAAGTCGTTCCTTCATCAGGTTATAGTCGGCTATTTCATACATGTAGGTCACTACCTTGTTCCTTTTGTCCATTTCACTTATATCACATCTGATATAGATACATGCATGATCACTCCTTCCCCAATGAACTATTAACCCGTATTTCTTCAATAATAGATTCATCATTACTTAATACTAGGTCTAAGGTATTATCAACATCAGTCCCCCTTATCCTTGTCACCTCAGTTATGTGCTGTGAGAAGTAGCAATCTTATTTTTTCAACAAACAAATTAGGCAGACCTTGGTATCCAGAGTCTGTGGTATAGTTGGTCCAGTTTATATTAGGGATATTGACTGCATCCGCAGCTGATCTCAATGGTGCCTATGCCGCCAAGAGATGCCAGTCATACCTTGGGTTTAGGGCTAGGAAACTCCTTTGAGAGTAGGTATAGTTCTCGGGCCGGTGGCACCCCTGGTTCTGCTCCCAAAGTTTCTAGAGTGCCGGGAGTATCACACTGGAACTATGCCAGTGTATACAGATGGTTCCAAGTCCCAAGAGGGGGTTGGTTTCCACGCTGTATCCCCTCAGTATAGGAAATTACGCGACAGGATTGTGATTTATAGTGACTCACAAAAACCCCTGACTGCTCTCAGGGCATTAGAATCTCTGCATCCCTTCATTTGCGATATCTGTGATGCCACAATTTTGCTGAGCCGGGCGGATGTTGAGATTATCTTCTGGGTTCCTGGACATGTAGTAATTGCAGGGAATGAGGGCGCCAAAGAGTCTGCGAGGACTGGGTGACTGGACCAGGGTTTCGCTCTTCCTCACTCCGACTACAGGACAGGAATACAGGCAGCTCTTCAGGATGCTTGGCAAAGAAGATGGAAGATGGTCGAAGGGAACTTAAAGTTGCGCCATTGTGCTGGGACTGTTCCCCTGGACCTATGCCCCAAAGCTGCAACAGCTTCAGGTTGCTTTCTGTCGTCTCTGAATTGGATGCACTGCCATTTGATGGAGCGTTCACCTGCGCCCTACTGTGAAGACTGCGTTGTCCCCCAGACTGTCCAGAACATTCTTGTTGAATGTCCCAGTCTGGGTGATCTTCGCGCAGGTTACCTGTCGTGGTACTGGGACGAGTGGGGTCGCTACCGCTTTGACTTTTTGTAGGAGACTATTGTTATTTTTTTTTATGTTGCATGCTACGATGTTGGAGTGCACCTCCTTGCTTTGTTGTCTTGCCCTTGCCCTTTTTAGCATTATTTTTATTTACACAGTTATTTGTTTTGTTTCTTAATATAGCCTACAGCGACTTATGCCCGAGCAGGCAGTGGCCAGATGGGCTAAAAAACAAGGATATGGAAGTCTCCCACCATTAGTTTGTATTTCTTACCCGTCACTTATTAATTCTTGTAACAGTTGAAATAGTTTTGTGTTATCAACACAGCTGTTTGGACTCCTATATACTGATACATATCAACTTAATGCCACAGTACTCATACTTTGACTGTAATTTTATATTATTGCACTGAATTCCATTTTTGGCATACAATATTAAACCCCTCTCATTCTCCTCACTCATATTATGATAAAAAAAAAATCTCGTAACCTTCAATTTTATATTCATGACCTCTTTGGTTTTACTTCCTGCAGTGGAGTATGGTCCATCAGACTCAATCTTTCACATAATTCTAATTTCTTGTCCATGTTAAAGGTGTCCACATTACTAAAGACTATGTACAGTTTATCATCCTTACAACAAGCACCATTCACACAATTACTCATTGCCACATCGTTGCTTGCATTGCTATTTCCACCCTTAGGTTTCTTGCCTCTTTTGGCTTCTCTTGGTTCCTCTCCCGTATATCCTCATCCACATTGATAATTTTCCTCCTCCCTTTAGAGAATTTTATCATGTTTTTTATGTTCAGAAAAACATCTTGTTTAATTTTTATATCAGAAAGTTTAAGCAGTAAACTTGAACCTCGATTTAATGCAATAAAAGGAGGGGGGGGGGATGGTCCGTTGCTTGAAAATGCATAATAAATACGTATACAATAAAATTCCACCATAGAAGGTAGAGAACGTTGAATGGTTGACATTTTACAATCATCTCTCATACTTTATGGCTTCTCTACCGATTGATATCAGTCGTGTACATGTGTACCAGGAATTATAATTACGAAAGCCCTGGGAGCTACGAGCAAAGGGCTACAACGCTTTTCACTTACCAGGGTATCAGGATACCAGGCAATTCATCATTTTTCAAAAATGAAAAACAATGAAGAATTGCTGGCATTTTCCCCAGCTGATTTGAGGCTAAAATCAAAGTATTTCTACAATGGTAGTAGCCTTATAGCTTATGACCAAAACTTACCTGCACATGTGTTAACAGTTTTTAATTTTTGCATTTGGCTTGTAATATCAATAAGGAATCACTGTATGCTAACTATTTTTGTTTTTAACACTTTTGCGCGTAAAAAACAAAGGTTATTTAAATATACTTATTTTATTACTTTAAGCTTTGGAATAAAAAAAAGGAAAGTTGAACTTGGCTCTCTTATCGCAATTTCCATTCAGAAATAGGTTCTCTGTGTCTGGTAAGGAATCAGCTCTTAGATGCATTCAAGCTTTTTTCCTAAAGACTTAGCCTCGCAGCATATGATTTGTCAATTGACTACTACATATTGGTCCTAGCCCTCAGTTCCTCCCTAGTTATTGATAAAACTAACCTGTCTCACGATGGTCTAGACCCAGCTCACGTTCCCCTTTTATGTGTGAACAATCCAACACTTAACGTCAAATCTACTCAGCAACGGACAGAATGTTCGTTGCTGGGTATTTGTCCATTGAGATTTTGTGGTCCGTTAAATCAAGGGCGAGTGTATTGGCCTACATTACCATTTTGCAACTTCCCTAATCTGCTCACTTTCCGAATATTATTTTCAGGTACGGAGATTCCACATGTTTTTAACAGATCCTCAGAAAACCTGCTATCCTGGTTAATATGCTCCTCTATCACATTTGACTTAGATTCTGGCACCCCATAGATTATCAGGTTGGATTCTCTTTTTTGCTTTCCCAAATTTCAGGCATAACTGCATCAATATTGCTACCACTCTTACCGCCATGATCTGATCTGGGTCTAGCAGATGACTCTTCAGTTTTGGGCCAGTTTTCAAAATAATCAGTTCTCTGCTGTTCCAGACTGCATACTTTAGCCTCCAAAGTCCCTAATCTGTCCATTACATCTTTAGTTTTATTTACATTCTCCATTTTTTCATTCACCTTTAATGTTCCCAGCTCCACATGAGCTAGTCTGTCTTTGAATTCCTTTTTGTTTTTGCTGGTTCGCAGCAATGCTCCTTCATATCCTTCTATTGTATGAATCAATGCACTGTGCTTAACTAACATTTCATTCTAGTGTATAGTTTTGCGCATCCTCTCTTGTGGTAAGTACAGTTCCAATTGAACTTCCAACCTGCCTCAAAGTTCATAAAAGAATACACCATTTTAGGAATTTCCTCACACTTAATGTGATACCACACTAGCATTTTCTGCTGGTTACTCAGCACATCCCTCTACATAAGCCCCAACTCGATCCAAAGATCTTGGTTAGTCAATCTGTCCCTTATCCTCTGGGCACCACCTTCATTTTCTGGCAATACTTAAATTATTAAATTCTTCCAGATCTCTAACATTAGCTAAAGAAAAAATAGGAATCCTTAAGATTAAATTTAATCAGAAAAAAAACTTATCTACACTAATGCATATATATAATTCACTTAACAGATTTTAATTATTTACATTCAGAAAACATAACAATAATATATATATATATATATATATAAATTTTTTTTTATCACTAGGAACCAGGGATTACAACTAGTTGGAACTACTAATCATGTAGAGAAAAGACTCAGGCGAGTGTGTGAGATCATAACCTAGACAGTAAACATTTTGCATTTGATAAATGCAAAAGAAAAACCATGACTACTGCAAAGTTCTGCCCTTCAACACAAACAAGATTCCACATTACTCTCACAATGCAGTAAAGGCAATTTATATAGTTATTTGTTTGTACAGTAGAATCACAAGTCATTAGAAAAAACTTTGACTACAGTCATAAGACTAGTTTCAAGAATAAGAACTCCGTGCAGATAAAGTTAGTATTGACTTATTGAGGTCACTTGCCAAACTCCAGAGCATTTTTCTCAACCGGAATCAATTGTACATAAAAAAAGTTGATGCTATACCGGTTCCCTACACTCATTATAACCATGACAAGAGGTAGCACATTGGTGCAATTTTCAAATTTCCGAATCAGTCAAAGTCACAAGCTTTGCTCAAGTTCCCTTGGCCTAAACTTTCATTGACCTAAAAAAAAAGAAGAAATATAATTTTTTATCTTTACATAAACTAAACTACTAGCAGAATCTATAATAATCAGGAATATATGCAGGTGTAATAAAAATTAATCAGTGTCACACAAGACAAACAACAATAATAAAAAAAAGAAGCCATGCAAAGCATAATGTGTTACCTGAGAGGGCCTAGTAGAAAATAATTACAACCAAAAAATGCAAGCAAACTCAATTAAATCATGCAGGGTTGCACGCACAACAGGACATCCTGAAGCAAAAGTTACAATTAACTTCATGGAAAATTGAAGGAGAGAGATAGACATTATCTCAAGCTCTCTTCCTAAAATTAGCGATCATTTCCCAAGCTTCAGATAAATCCCTATATACTAGCGACAAACTAAGTCTACTGGACATCGCAGAAGGAGCAGGCGAGATATATTCTTTACAACACATTTACAGCTTCCCTGAAGACTTAGGGGTTTCGGATGGGAAAGAAACAGAGAATCCAGAAAAGTCAATTGGTATTACATTCCTCAATTCTAAGATCTCAGGAAGTTATTTTTTCTTTCTTTGGCCTAGGGAAAGTTGTTTTCTCTAGCCGAAAATCTCCCACATATTTGTTCTCTTCAAATAATTGACTCAATCCATAATTTGAACTAGTGTCACCTTCAGAATTGCAACCATTGGATGGATATGAAACAAACAAGAAAACTATTTTCCACTACAACTCCAATAGGAGAAACATCCCTTGAATCTAATGGTTGAATTATTTAATCCTTTCTAGATGACGACTGAATATTTCCAACTGCCATCACAGGTAAAAAGAGGAAAAATTTTTATCTCCTCATCAAGTATCTGATTTATTACTGTGGAAGACAATTCAGGAGTAATATCTAAAATATTACTAGATCCTTCAAAGAGATCCATTTCTACTGGCAAAATTATTAGAGCCGTGTCTAAAACATTAGAAGATTCCTCAAATAATCTCGAAGGTTTTAAAATGGATTTCTGTACCATAAGCATACAGACTGAAAGAAAATCACTACTAGAATCATCATCCTCTAAAGAATCACTTTCCAACATGGAACAAATAACAGATTACACAGTTCTATCACTATTAACTGGACTGGTAAGTAGTGAGCCATAAAATGACATGTCTTTTCAGATACCAAGGAGGCTCACACCAGGATTTCAATTGTATATGGTGGGCTTTAACCACCACATCATCTGCTAATCAGATTAGTTCATATGTCACCCAATTCTGTTTACCTTCACAACCCAGCAAGATCTATCAAAATGAGGTGCTAGTTTATTAGCAGTCAGGTTCCCTATAAGTTTAACTTTGCTCAGTATTAAAGTACCAGCTTGGAAAGGTTGATATCTTGGTTGTCCATCTGCCCAAGGATTACAGGTCTTAGCTGACAGCAAAGTCACCCTGCAATATTATGTGACCTTTTTAAAATACATTCTGCAGGATTAAATCCTATTTCCAAGTTTACTGAATGATATAGGCAAGTAGAGCACTGGCAATAGATTCATCCCATTTTCAAGGTTCTTTATTCAAGACTCAACAATTCTCCAATGACTCGGTTTACCCACTCCATTGCTCCATTGCTACAAGCTTTATAAGGCATTGGTTGCAAATGTACAATATTGCACCGCTCCAATGTCAAGCTAACTTCTTCAGAGATAAACTCTGGGCCATTTTTAGTAAGAATTCTAACAGGTACACAAGGTATATTTGGAAGGATATTTCTTTTCAAAACATGACAAATAGTCTGGCTTTTCTTATTCCTTATAGGGATACCCCTCCCCCCCAGTGGGGTGGCGAAGTATAAAATCGAATAACTGCAGAAGAATGAGGAAGTTCGAGTTAGTCATCAAGACAACAAAGTCCAGCTAGAGGCCAGCAACCAATGAAAGGGACACAGAAGAAGCTCATCCTGAGCCAGTATCTGGTGGTTCTGCCGAAAATTAAGCATCTTGTCTCAGAAAGATTGAGACAACAAAATCTGGTGAGTGCCCAGCAACCCTACAAAAGGAACACAGAAGAAGCTCATGCTGAGCCAGTTCCTGGTGGTCACACTGAACTTTAAGTTAACTTGTATTGAGAAGCAAGTTTAACTAGTTCTCGTCAGAGAAACCCCCTCGCCATTGAAGAATATCCCAAAGTGAACTCCCTCAAGCACTTCCCTTCGTCAAAGGGTTCACTCGTTTGCTCATCAGTCGTCAGTGCGAATTATTCCCAGATTAACCTGAAAAGTGGAAGAAGCATACTTTCCCCATCCCATTGGTGAAATCATCTTACTAAGGCAACATGCTTAACGGCATCTGTCGCACGCACCAAATTCATCTGTGGCTTTAAAGCTATCCCCCATCAGATAACATCTGGAATGGCAGTCCACGTGCCTGCCCAAAAACAACATTCTTGAGGCAACATAAAAATTGAAGCCAAGGTCAGTCTCAAACTCGATTCCTGTGTTTTTTTATAGGTAAATCAATTCCATCATCTCCTTTTTTGGAAGGTCAATTAGCGTTCAATGTTAAAGTGAGCTTTGGGTCAACCATTACTGTATATTCAATTGTGTAATTTAGGAAGCCTCACTTAAACTTGTTTAATTCAAAACTGTGTACTTTGTTAAATTTCAATTTTTGTTCATGTTGCAATTAAAGTTTTATTTTTCTTAGAAACATTTAATTCAATCCTCAAAACACTGAGCATGGCACTAGAAACCCTCAAAGATGAAAAATAATGTAATAATAATAATCAAATATATCTTCAGGACTCTTGAAATTTATCAGGTAAGTGACCATAGTCTCAACCTGGCCTATTTCTTCCTCATCCGGATCACATTTAGATAGGGTAGCTTCACATACTGAAACTTCACAAGGTACCATATTGGTACCCTTATCCTCCAATGTAACCCTATCACTTACACCAGAGGATCTTAGTTTAAAGGAGACTTTTTATTTACAGAACCTCGTCTGAAGGTTCAACTTATATGATGATGCATATGGGATCGACCTTTCCGAGCACCTTCTACATTATCATGACTAGAAAATTAACTGGTTCTTCTTCCAGAAGCTTTTACAATCTTAGGAAAATTCTGTTTAGGTTGTGGGCAATTGTTTACAAAGTGATGTGTGTTACCACACCTAAGACATTGATTCAGACAATGGCGATATTCCTTATAGACATGACCAGGTTTCTTGCACCTTGAAATGCTAACACTCGTGCTTATGTTTCGCTATTTGTTCAAGAGTTGGATGAAGTCATGCTTTCTCTTACATTTATGTTAACTATCCAGAACATCCCACCATAGTTTTTTGCCCATAAATTGCACTCTTTCTGACATTTTTAGGCTTACCATCAAGTTAGCTTCACATTTATGTGAGCACAGCTACCATGAAAGTAAGCAATTTTTGGCAAAAAATAAGTGATTTGCAGGGACAATGATGATCATAAATTTTTAACCTAATGCATCATAAAAAGGTTAGTTTAGCTATTTATGATCATCATTGTCTCCTTAAATCACCTACTTAAGTGATTTGTAGAGACAATGACACTCATAAATCACTAACCTACCTTTTTATGACATGTGAGCTATGATTAGGTTTGAGATCTATGATCATCATTGTCTCTGCAAGTCACTTATTTATACTTTAAATCGCTTACTTTTCTGTGGTAGCTGTTAGCAAATAGGGTGCTAGGATACATTAAGAGGCATGTTAGCTACAAAAGTAAAGATGTTATCCTTAAACTCTACAACTCTTATGTCAAGCCACATTTAGAGTACTTTATACAAGCATGGTCACACATTTTAGACATGATGTCAACCTGATAGGATCAGTACAAAGGACGGCAACAAATATATGTGAGGGGAGATATGATTGAGCTTTTTAAAATCTCTTCTGGTATGGATAAGTTGGATTTTGGCAAGTTATTTGAGTTAGAAAGTAGTAATAGGACTAAGGGTCACCACTTGAAAATGAAAAAAACAGGTTGGATGTTAGAAAATATTTTTTCACCAATAGAGTTATAGATTACTGGAATAGTTTGCCACCTGAGACGGTATACAGTCCAAACTTGAATGTATTCAAACACAGATTGGATGATTATATGGGGTGGGAGGGTTAACTTCTTTGGGAGGAGGGGGGAGGTTCTGGACTCATTCCTGTGGATACAGTTTTTTTTATTGTATATTATGGGTGATTTGGATTTTGACAAGCCTTGATGGTGATACTTTTTGTTTTTGACACATTCCTATGGATAGTTTAAATTGAATATTTTAGATGCATGATCTGATACAATCCTATGGATGTATTTTGTGGGTGGGTTTTGATGGAAGTAGATGACCTTATATTATGTCATATAGATATGAACCTAACTTGATTGTAAACCTAAAAACATTAAAAAAAATTCTGGAAATTTAGTTTTACTCTTGGTATTTCTACAACATCTTCATTTAGAACTAATATTAACGTTAAAAACAAACATGGGAGCATAACTTAAGCCATCACATGTGGAAACGAGTATAAGCTTTAGTCAGACTCATAGCATTTCAAAGCTGGCATAATAAAAGAATTATTGTTCCAGCATCAGGTTGAAATATTATTTGTGACTTTATCACTTGTGATAAAGTCACAATTTAAACACTAGTTAAAACAATAAAAATGTGTCTAACGGCATCAAAACTATCATTGCATTCTTTGTTAAGAGCATCTTTAATGAGTGTAACAGGACTTGCAATACCCAGTAGAACAAAGATTACGATTGAATATAGAGGAATCTAGAGCCTATATTTCCTAATTATGGATAACAGAAAGCCGTTTGTCGTTGTTTGTTAAGTTAGTATTTAGGTACCTAAGTACACAATTATAATTAAGGTTATATAGATCTGGAATCCTTGGAATTAATATTTTTTGTGAATTCACTTAACCCTGGACAGGTAACCTTGGTGCATAAGCGCACCAAGCGGCACAGAAAAGCCTAGTTTTTTTTCAGTGTACGCATCGATGCGATGCCTCTGGATGATCTGTTTTACCTGGAGCCATTAGTTCTTGTTTTCTTTAACCTTTGCATTGTAGTCTTAGATAAATGCTAAACATCTTGCAATAAAAAGATTTAGATTCTGACCAATAGGACCCGAGTTATTCAAGGGCAAAATCTGTAGCATATCTGCAACCACATTACCTAAATCCTAACACCAATTTGACGTTACCTGTCCAGAGTTAATAATTGAATACCCAAAATTACTACTACCCTTGTCTTCACTAATGCTTGTGATAGTTTATTGTATACTGTCATTGGAGTTTTTAATATTAGGAAAGGCTGTTATTGTTCTTGCGTAACTTTAATTTATGTAGATTGATGATTTTTACCCTGTCATTTTACCTTTTTTCTCTCATCCCCCCCAAGGATCACCATTTGCCAAGGGGTAACTTCAGGTGATTCACACATCTTCCCAGACCCCCATAACTCTAGTAGTCTTCTCTTAACTCTTTATGCCCGTATGTGATGAATTTGTCACAAAAAATAAAGGTTTTAGAGATATTACATGCGTGGTGTCTAGCAAGCAAATGTGATGAGTATAGCAAATGTTTTGTTTAGGTTCATACAAGGGTTTCATCAGATTTGTGCACCATTCGCCACTAATTATTTACCACTTAATAGAAACGATAAATGTAATTAATATGTTTTTCATTTTTAAAAATGAATTCAGGGTATACAGGGTTAAGACTATTTAAGTTGTTTTCTGAATATACATTTTTTTTAAAAAGTCTTAAAAAAAATCCCTTGAAGTTGATACCCATCGTTTCTTGCCCCCTTAGTTTTAAATAAATAAAAGTAACACCCTTTCAGCATCTTTATATGATATATTTTTTTATTCTTTTATTTGCACTTATAATTAATTTCTTCAGGTTGAATTTATTAAAAATTATATCTTAAATCAAAATGTTGCCCTGTAATTCGGTCCAGAAATCTGTGAGAACTTTGAGTGGTAAGTTAATGAAGAAATTTTATTCTTTTCATTAAGATTGCTGAAATTGCAAGCACTGGTATTATTACCAACACCTTTATGAATTTTTAAAACTTAGACCTCTCTCTCTTTTAGGAAAAATCTTGGAAGGCTGGGCTCAATCACGTACTCCTGAAGGTCTTCTATATTACTTGAAGTAAGTAGTAATCTTTGCATGTTTTAGTTGATGGTTCAGATTATAATGGCCAAAATTATATCTGTACCATGAGGAAAATTGTCCTTAAATGTCTTAACACTTGGGGAAGTTGGATCTCTTTAATATTACAGTATCAAAGGCCAGCAAATACCCGAGGAACTACTCAAGGCTAGGTAAAAAAAGGGGGAAAGATAGAAGAAAGAGAGGATATGGGTAAAGAATTAGTATTGTAACTTATTTCTGAATGGAACATATCAGCTTTGATTTTAATATTTTTTACAATTCCACTTCTAATTTTTGTAAGAAATAAATATTTTTTATTTGTCTTCTAACATTTTGTCACATTATTTATGACATCATCAGAAAAATAAAACTATATTTTAAGATCAGGTCGTTTAATAGTCTTTATTACTATCACTTCTGCAAATTTAAGGAGCTGTTCATCTTGGGACTGGCATAGTACAGTAAACCCTCGATATAACAAACTATATGGGCGGGGTGGGTGGGGGGGGGGGTCATTCGTTAAAGCCAAAAGTTCGTTAAACCTGATGGGCATTAAAAGCAATGGAAATAATGAACCAAGTTTGTTATGGATATGTAATACATATGTAATTAATAATAAAGTTAAGTGGACTATAGTATTGATACGAACCTTGCACTGTGACACACCAACACTCACTCAGGCTGGTTGTAATGCTTGCCTGTTAAACCCGATGCGAGTGCAGCCAGGAAATTTGGTTTGTTATATCCAAAATTCGTTATATTGAGGGTTTACTGTATTTGAAGTTTTCAGAGATGTCCTCTACTTTTTTTATTTTGAGATAATTGTGAATTTTAGTTGCTTTGCGTCAATGTTGATTGATAAGATTTCACTATTGTGTATTTTAGTTTTTAGCCTTCAGGTATTGTTTTAGAATGCTTTTCAATTAGGCTTCATTTTTCATTGCATGTTTTTTCTGAAGCATAATTGGATTTGTTTTTCTTTTGTTTTGTTTTTTTTTGTTTTTTTTTGTTATTGTAGACAGTGGCTAAAGATTTGCAGTAGTTGTTTGACTATGAATTGTGAAAAGTTATTGTTAATCAGGTCACAATGTTTTTAAAGAACTTCTCATTATTTGCTGCTCAAGGATCCCCCCCTCAGTTGATTGATAAGATTTCACTATTGTGTATTTTAGTTTTTAGCCTTCAGGTATTGTTTTAGAATGCTTTTCAATTAGGCTTCATTTTTCATTGCATGTTTTTTCTGAAGCATAACTGGATTTGTTTTTCTTTTGTTTTGTTTTGTTTTGTTTTTTTTTGTTATTGTAGACAGTGGCTAAAGATTTGCAGTAGTTGTTTGACTATGAATTGTGAAAAGTTATTGTTAATCAGGTCACAATGTTTTTAAAGAACTTCTCATTATTTGCTGCTCAAGGATCCCCCCCTCAGTTTTAATGGCAAAACATTCCTCCAGACTGATGGCATTGCCATAGTAATGCCACACAGGCCTACATTCACAGATTTCTATATGGCCGAACAAGAAGACAGTACCCACGTACTAAATCCAAACAAGTGAACTATTTAACTTCATGTAATTCAAATATAGAATCAGCAAGGTTAGCCATAGGAAAAGGATCTGCAATAGTCACTTCATGATTTAGTGTTTGGGGGTCATTTTGAAACAAAAAAGTAATGGATATTTTTGCTAAGTATAATTTAGGTAATTGTGTGGCTGAGTAAAAATAAATGCTTTAAAATGTATTTTTATACCTGAAAATGGAAGCATTTCCAAATGTAGCTACTAAATTTTCATGAAATGGATAATTTTTGATGATAGAAATTATTTAATTAATAAAATGATGTCTCATAAATGTAATAAAACATACAAGGGTCATGTTACTAATAATTTTAAAAAAAGAAGAAGACTGAAACCAGTGCTTGATTATTTTTAAAAAGTCCTTGAATTCAAAATCACCAAACAAGTAGACACCCTATGAGAGGGCCTAGTAGAAAAATAATGAGAGCCAAAAATGCAGGCAGACTAGGAAAGGCATTAAGCGCACACGATCATACAGGGTTGTACACAGGACATCCTCAACAAAAAGGTTACTTTTAACTTCATGGAAAATTAAAGGAAGGAGGCAGACATTTGCCCACTTCACCATAAACTAGTCTCCATATTTATAAGAAAGAAAAAGGGGAAATCATACATACGTGCTATACCAATACTCCTACCTCAGTAGATTGTACATCTTTATACATTGGTTACACCACAAATATTATCAACACACATACACACACTGATCAACATCATTTCAAACTAGGTAAAATTCACAACCATCTCTACACAACTCACAAAATGAATCAGGAATTGGAGATCTGAAAACTTAAATAGTATACAAGACTCCAAGATGAACAGCACCTTAATCTCTCAGAAGCGCTACTAATAAAGACTATTACACCTGATCTTAACATAAAGACTAAATGATTTTTTATACAAACTATATATTGTATAAATAGTCAATTAGTAAGTATGGATGTACTTTAAAGTCCAAAACTGACCATAGTCATCAGATTATCTCCCATTCCATCTTCCCTTTATAATATGAACTCTCCACTAACCCCTTCTGTGTATGCATATATATATTATATCATATATGAGAGAGAATTATGAAATATAATGTCATACTGCAAAGAAACAAAAGATAAAGAGAATCACTTTTCTTCAGAAAATTATTTTCCTAATTGCCAAAAAATCCGTGCAGGGTGAGAATTGAAGCAAGCACATTGAGGTAGCGAGCACTGCTTTGATTTCAGTTAAAGCAACCCCTTAGACCTGGCTATATATATATATAGATTAATGATATTCCATGTTGATAGGATCTGATAATTGTTGCTTAAACACATAACTATACTTGAGAAAAGCCTGATACACACTACACGAGTCAGGTCTCAGCTGTAGACAAATCACCCAGAGGTTCTAATGATCACATTCCACTGTTGAAGAGGATCTGATGATCCAGTGTCAGTTTGCATCATGACAGGTCTCTGTATCACATGAGCCTTTAGATCATAAGAAAACCACAGTCTAGCTGCAACATGAATGGACAGAGGCCAGCCAGATTAATGTATCTGTTAGAATGGTCCATTGCAGACTGCTTGCACAAGACCTGAACTCATAAAGCCCGCTAGAAGCCGCTAAACAACCTTCAGCAGACACAATGTCAACTGGCTTGGACACTGCTCACCACAACTAGACCATGTATGATTGGGGATGTGTTATTTGGTCCAATGACTCCACATTCCAGTCTTCTTGACCCTGGACAATGCCAGCAGAGCAGTGGAATCATGAGTCATACTGGCAACAATAAAGCATGGTAGCTGCCCTGTAATGGTATGGGACTGCATTTCTTCAAGTTCAGGGGTGGGTTGTCTCACTCATTGTAATGGTGCCATGAATTCAGAGAAGTACTATGCTGTCTTGAGAGAATACACGCTACTCTGAGTCTGAGACCTTTCCAGAAATGACTGGATTGCGATTTTCCACCAAGGCAATGTCACAAGTCTGGGTCCACCATACAGTGGTTAAGGAACAACAATATCAGGGTGATGGACTGTCTATTTCAGTGGATATGAATCCACTGGAAACCTCTGGCAGATCCTGAAAGAGGCTGTAAGACAGGGTCAGCTCCCCCTAATGAGCGACAGAAGCCAGTTATCACCGAGAAGAGAGTTATCACCACACCCTTCCGGTGTCACCTCCTTATTGATAGCATGCCTCAAAAAATGCTCTCATCACTGCCAAGGGATTCTCAACAGCTACTGATCTTGTTGCATTAGTTTGATATAAGAAATGTGATAAAAGATTAGAAGACAATTAAAATGTATTACACAGTGAAAAGCCCTGTATTTATTTCTTACCTAAGTAATATTTATCAATTCTATTCTTGAACATCTTTACTTTATATCTTTGGGCATCATTCCTGTGGAAGCTATTCCAAGGGTTGTTCCAAAAGTAATGCCTCCTATTATTTTAACTCAAAAAGTTGAAGAGTTACTCCATTGAAACAAGCGGACATTTTTGCATCAAAATTGATTTTTCCACGTAGTCACCACCATCGTCAATGCATTTCTACCAGCGATGAGCAAGGGCCTGAATGTTGCGTTGGTAAAAGTCTGTCTGCCAAGGCAGTCTATTTCTTCATGGCATTGTTGTCTGGAAAATGCCACCCACATAATCCATCCTTCAGAGGCCTGAACAAGTGTAAGTCAGACAGTAGGTGCAGCAGCACTGTCCAGCCGAACTTTGTTACACATTCCATGGTCTTCAAATTTGTGTGTGGTCTGGAATTATTGTGTTGGAAACAAAATGTTTCTCTCCTGGATTTTTACGGGCAATCCAGGCCTTACGCTTGATCAATGTTTCAACATAGCGGTCAGAGTTGACAGTTTGCCCTGGTTCCAAGAAATCCAAAAGGATGATGCCCTTTCTGTCCCAAAAGATGGTGCACATCATTTTGCCTGCAATGGCTGCATCTTGAACTTCTTCACTGGGGGAGCCTGAGTGGTGCCATTTCATCGACTGTCATTTGGACTCCGACTCGTAGCAGTGACGATTTGCCACGTACTGGACCAACAACTCCTGACTAACAGTCAGCCTGTGCTTTTTTTGCTCCTGAGTGAGCAGCCGTGGAACCCCCCTGGCACACACTTTGCTGTACCCCAGGGATGACATAGTTTCTCGTGCACCGACACCCACTTCCAACTCTGTATGCATTTCATTCACCGTTATCCGCCGATTAGCGTGGATGAGCTAATCAAAGTGAGCTTTATTTTCCATAGTGGCGGCTGTGCATGGGCATCTAGAGCAGTTTGTCACTCACATTTCTTTCAGGCATGGAGGAATTCAATGATGCATGTCCATGACAGGGGTTGCTTTCTTAGACTGTCAAACCTTCAATATCTGCAACATAGAAATGAAAATTTCAGGTTTTAGCACAAAGGTTCAGTCATCACAACAATGCTATAAGCAATGCCCATTGGACCCCTTAGGGCAGAATAAAAAATTAGGAGGCATTACTTTCAGAATGACCCTCGTATTTTATAAGAAAGAAATTTGTGTTCCAGTATTAAATCCTTTGTTTAGTAGTTTGAACTATTATTTCAAGTTACTGCTCAGTTATCTACTTCAAATATTGAGTCAAGATTCATTTTATATGATTAAACATCATATTAGGCTTAACTTAGATTTTCAACTGAATCACGGTGGCACCCCTGGTTCTGCCGAGGACGCCACCCTGGAAGGTACCACATTTGGCTATTTGTCACCACGCCTCTGCTCCCAAAGCTTGTACAGTGCCGGGAATATTGCGCTCGACCCTTTTGAAGCACACCTCGTGCCAGTGTATACGGTTTGCTCCAAGTCCGAATAGGGGGGCGGCTTCCACACCGTATTCCCTCTGTTTGAAGTCAGCAGGGCTCTGCCAGGCGCTGTGTCGCGTCTGTCTTCACGGCCGAGCTGGTGGCAATACACCACTCGGTACGGGAGATCACGCGACGTGCCTGGTTCGGAGACCAAATTGTGATGTATAGTGACTCACAAAGCGCCCTGAGTGCTCTCGGGGCATTGGAATCTCCACATCCACTGGTTTGTGATATCCGTGATGCCACGGTTTTGGCAAGCCGGGCAGATGTCGAGATCATCTGCTGGGTTCCTGGACATGTAAGAATTGCGGGGAATGAGGGTGCCAATGAGTCCGCAAGGACTCTGCGACCGGACCAGCGTTTCGCTCTTCCTCACACCGACTACATGGCAGGAATACAGGCAGCTCTTCTGACTGCTTGGCTAAGAAGATGGCGATGGTCGAAGGGAACTTAAAGTTGCGTGCCATTGTACCGCGACTGTTCCCGTGGACCTATCCCCCAATGCCGCGATGGCTTCAGGTCGCTTTCTGTCATCTCCGAATTGGACACACTCGTGTGATGCATCACTATTTGATGGAGCGCTCGACTGCGTCGTCCCCCAGACTGTTCGACACATTCTTGTGAAATGTCCCAGTCTGGGTGATCTTGGCACACATTACCTGTTGCGGTACCGGGATGGGCGGGTCGCTACCGCCTGTCCCTTGTACTCGGGACGAGTGTGTGTACCTTAACTGGTGGACTGATAGACTTTTGGGGGGAGGCCGGCCTTCTCTCTTTTATTTAACTAGGTTTTGTTGTAATTGTTATTATTTTCTTTCTAGGTTGCACGCTCCTACGCCGGGTGGAGGGCGACCTCCTCCCGACGCCGGAGCTTGCTTCCTGATTGTCATCTCTTTTTATTGTTGTTTTGTTTTCAAATTTTTATTTTTAAAGTAGCCTAGAACTAGGCTGTTTGTTTGCGGCAACTTATGCCCAAGTGGGCAGTCGCCAGATAGCCCCTTAGAAAAAAATAAATAAATAAATCAACTGAATCACACATTTACTCCATTTCTGCAGTCATAATCATGAGATCACTCAGTGGGACCATCCAGAATATGTTAGAATATTCAATGAAATGCTTCCTATCAACACTGTCCGATATGCTGCATATAGAACTGCATGCAAGCTGCAACATCTCCAAAACCACCTAAAATGTAAGTTTTTAATATTTGGTTTACTAGCCAGTTTTCAATATAAAGTACTGTTTCATTTGACATTATTATTTTGACTAGTATATCTGAATTAATTCCATTACTCTTTTTTTTATCAATGTTTTACCTCCTTTCTCAGTTAATGAAGTGTCACTACAGTGTGTCTCATCAGCGTTTGATTGTGCTGGTCTAAGATCAGCAGAAAATAATGATGTCATTCCCGTAAAAGAAATTGAGAGAGTCATTTATTATATTTATCGAAACTCCTTCAAAAGCAAAGCAGTTGATGTTTCTCTTTGCACGGACTTGATGGTTAATGTTATTTTAAACTGTTACGATGAGTAAGTTCAAGTTTACTCTTTTTAACTAAAGCATAGATTAATGTACCTTTGTACTAAACACTACCATACAGGGTCACTGCTTCACACTTGAGCAAAGTTAGTTGCAATACAATTCTATTATATGCAGAATTTGTGTACAGCTGTAATATCTTGTTGCTAATTGTGGTTTGTATCCTGTATTAAATTTTTGGTTCCCATTGAGATATGCACAGTTAATAACAACCATGTAAGTGGTAGTTCCTTTAGTAACTTGAACACGCATACTATCTTCTGGCATATGTAGAAACTGTATGTAGGTCTGGAAAATACCCCAGACTATCTTCCGGCATATGTGTACTCACACTCTCTTCTGGCATATGTAGTGCTGGAGAGCACTTGAGTCTAATTTCTGTTCTGTCATATGTAGGGCTGGAAAACACCCCAGACTATTTTATAACATATGTAGCATCATTTTGTTGGGGGGGCTTTACCCCTGATCTGTACTTATATAAAATGCCCTTATTTTTCAATACAGAATGACTGATTAACGTAGGATCTAAACTACCATTATCTACAGCATATGGCAGCTACCCTGTTGGTGACCTGAATTAGGATGCTGTGATATACTGTAGCCAATTGTCTGTGGGCATGTCTCAGATTTAACCCTACTGCCTGATAGGTGGCAGCTCCCTACAGGTGTGGAACTGTCCTATGATTTACCCACTAGGGTAGTGAGAACTAGCTTAGATAAATATGAAGGGAAATAGATTCTTTGTGGTGGATATCAGGTGTTGGCAGGTATAAAGCAGATATGGCTGTGCTATCATGCAATGGTTGAATATGAATGTGAGAGGTGGATGAAGTTGAGATTTGCGTTGGTGAAACTGCATATTTGTAGTGTATGGATCTAGTTAGGAAAGAAGTTAGGTTGAGGTAGAGAGATTCTGGAATGACTTTTGGCAAGTGGTCACTGGTTAAGTGAAATAGAGGGTGTATGATGGTATGACAGGGGTTTGGGTATCCCAGGTAAGAATGAGAATAGGTTTTGTGGTGATAGAAACACTGAATGGAAATACATTCAACATAAAAATATTTATAAGTTGGCCAATGATGAAAGGGTGATTTTAAGTGTATGACTAATGTAATTCTGATGTAAAGAGTGTGTTGATTGGGGTATGGCGATGTGCTTTCCTGACTGCTGCGCTGACAGACTCAGCGCCCCCCCTTCCAGCCCAAGCTTAGCATCTCCGTTTTCTGATAACTTCTGCCTTTCTGTACCAACTCTTCTCATCTCACTCACTACAAAGAGCACAAGAATGTGTTTTCCTGAGTGATGTGCTGGCAGGACTCAAGGTCCCATCCAGGTCTCAGCTTAGCCTTTCCTTCCACAAACATCTACTTTCTGTACCAACACTCCTCATCTCTTTCACCATAGCCCTGTGTAGGTATCTACACATTGTACCTGGAAGGGCTGCATGTCCTTTCAGGCCAAGTACTTACAATGAAGGTCTAGGTCACTGAGTGTACTCACACACTTTGTAGCGGCAGGGTCGTGACTCCCACCATTTTTACCTGCTGCTCTAACAAGGCCAACCTGGTTGTTCAAGAAGAGGATAATGAAGGGCTACTCTAAAATTTATTTTATTGACCAAATCCCAGTTAATAGTGGAAAAATACAAATTGCAATCTTAACCAACAGCAGTGTAAATAACAAAATACAATATATGCTCAGCCTTACAAGTTAAACCCCAAAATTCTAGTTATCTAGCATATATATGACCTTACTAATATATCAGTCAGTGCAAAATATAGATAAACCTGCCGCAAAATCTAAATCGTATATGATAAAGTATTGGGTGCACCCTCAAACTAAAGGTCCCGGGCGTGCAAGGTGGGGAATAAAGGAGATGGAAGGTGAGGTGGGCCTGCTTTTCTTCAAGAAAGAGGTTCCCCAATTGTGTCCTGTCTTAAGAGACTGGGATTCGAGCTTCCACGACTGCTAGAGAATGAAAGGCAAAGGTTCCGTTTAGTGCCTTGGGGATTGGCAACGCTCTTTCCAATGACTGTGTTGGAGAGTTTGATGAGTGAAGGTTAATCTGGCTGTCGCTGCCACTTCTTAAACCAGATGTTGTTCGACTAGTACAGCACCAAAGGACTAGAAAAGAGAAGGTATTTTCAATCATCGATTCACTGCCTCACTCAAACATCCCTACCACTAACACACTCAACCACACCTACTCACACACAGACTACACTCACCTATCATTTGTCCAATTAACTTGTATGTTCAATCACAAGTTTATTGCTATAATTTTTAATTCAATCTATGGAAATTGCTGAAAAAATTCCTGTGGAGGGAGACAAAGATGGATGGAGGCATGATAGAAATCTGATGAGTCCCCTACCCGTAGCAATGACCTCCCAACATGTGATCACCACACCCTGAAAAGGAAGAAAGAGATTAGACATAGGGGAGGGGAGGGGAGGCAGACACTGGGAAAGCTGGTGTGTTTCCGGTCCTTTTATGCACCCTATCTGCCACAACTGTCCCATTCTCTACCCTTTCATTAGCCCCCTCTTCCACTGCCTATGCATCTCCAGCGATGAGTGCTCTTTTTGGGGACAATGAACAAATCACTTCTACCATGTGGATGTTGGGCATGGTGACCCCTACTCTCTGAGGCTTGTCAACCAGCCAGATCGACTCTAATGATGATCTATTTAAATACATGAAGGCTACTACGATTTTTCTCTTCCTGTTGCCATGCCACTATGGCTTCAGGTCGCTTTCTGTAGTCTCTGAATTGGGCAAACTCGCAGGATACACTGCCATTTGGTGGAGCACTCCCCTGCAACTTACTGTGACAACTGCGTGGTCCCCCACACAGTTTGATACATTCTTGTTAAATGTCAGAGCAAAGTCGCTAACTTTGTCCCTTGTGGAATATTTGACTTTTTGGTTTAAGCTGGCCTCCATTTTATTTAACTCACTTTGGTGTTGGTCACATGCTCCCAGGGGATAGCAGGCCTCCCCCTGATGCTGAAGACTGCTTCCTTTTTGGTTTGTGTGTTTTGTTCTGCACCTTAAATTAGCCTAGTATTAGGCTTGAAATTAAATTACAGTGAATCTCCTTGTGGTGGTAGTTGCCAAATCTTTTAGGTTTCAGGATAACTAAATGGATAATACTTATGCTATTCTTTTTAGGCATTATAATAAAATATATTTATATTATTAAAGTCCATTTATTTTGCAGAAACAGAAGTGGGAACCTTCAAGTTTTAAAATGTAAAGTGCTATTGGTGGTGATGTCAGTAGGAAGACTGCAAGAAAAATATCGATATCTTTTTAATCAAATTGCTGACCATAACAATTGCTGTACAAGGTCAGCCTATGTTTGTATTTTAATGTATATATATATATATATATATATATATATATATATATATATATATATATATATATATGCTCTTACATTCTTAATAAAGCCTGATATTAACTGGCCAAGTATACATAGTGAGGAACTATTAAAAATACTTTTTACCCTATAAGGTAATGTGGGTGTTCTGTGCTGTAGCATTGTATCCAGTCAAACCTATCATCCGCAACTTCAACTTTCTCAAGTACTCTCACATAATCAATTCACCTTTTGTAGTCTTCCAACCTTTCACCCTCCCTGACTCTTGTAAATTCTCTTCAGTCTATTTTCACCAATTCTTCTCACACGCTCATACTACCTCATTCACACCCCTTGTACATTAAACATCTCTCTCAAGTTGTCCATTTCCACTACTCTCGCTCAAGTTCTCCTTCCATACTTGTTTGTTTTGTTTTTTTTAATGTTTATTGTTTTGTGCTTTTAATGTACGTTAATAATAAGCCAATATTGATTAATGACTTATGCCCTTTATTGGCAGTTTCCAGATGGTGCCTTTAAAAAAATCGTCTCATTCCCATATATCAACCATGACACCTGCATTCTTTCATGGATCTCCTTTGGAGCTTATACTTGTGATCTCACAGTCTCTTTTGTTAAAAAGAAATTCTGAGTAAGGAATAATCACTAAGTTAGAAATATATTTTCAGGCGCAAATTGGCAAAACTGCTGCAGTGTTTGGCCTGCATCACAGCACTTATCTCTGAGCAGCTCTCTTTTGGAATTTCCTTAGTCCCTGCTGCAGTTCAGAGTTGTTTCAAAGAGGTAGGTAAAATGGAATATTCAGTTAGCAGTTTTTTCAAAGATGTAAATAAAATGGAATGTGGAGTTAACTGATATAGATATTGTAAGGTGGAATGAGGTTCTATCCAAGAATGTACTAAGGTAATATTACCATGTTAAAACAGATATATGAGAATAGAGTTGTCAAGTATATGAGTGTGCTGCTGTGTGAATGATTAGAAGACTAAAAGATAGATTGATTGTGTGTTGAAGAGAAAGTGGTCTGACAGAGGGATAAATGGATGATAGTGAGCATGGAGCACATGTTATGACACACCGCCCCAATTGGTTTTGAAGGCTCACTTACATGAATGGTTTGGTACCAATATCCCTAATAGGATTTTAAAGGATCGGTTGGGGGAGGTACTTCATGTATTGTGGGTGAACTGGAAATCTCTTTTTGCACCTAGTTCTCCCACAATGAGAGCCTTTCTAAGTCAAAGATGGATTGTGCTCTTTTGAAAATTAGACCCAAAGGAGCCATTGGGATTAAGAAGGCATAACAAGAAGTCTGATTGAATATACAAAAAAGTTACTAAAGATTTATATATATTTTTTCAAAATATTGAATATAGGAAAATTCTTTATTAAAAAAAAAAGTTACAAACAATCCAATTATGAAGTAGAAGGTTCAACCCCCAAATGAAAAGATTATAAATTCAGGGAGCATTCACAATTTTATTAAACTTCATTATATAAAAATTAGGGTAGAATGGGGACAAAGGGACTGGGGCCTATTTGTGCCCCATGTGGGTCATTAATGGCAAAAGTCAGTTTCAGCACAAATAAACACTAGAATTCAGTCAATGACTGAAGTCTGAAATGTTTTATTATTACATAACTGCTTTTATCGCAGCACATTTTCCTTGTTCAATAATTGTATTTGAATTTGGAAGAAAAATGAAATTAGATAACTTGTTTTTGAGAATTTTTTTCAAATGATATATGACAGACAAAGGAAGAGTCAAAGGACATGAGGCAAAGATTCTAAAAGTTGAATGGAAAAATGAGGAGGATGGCTTCCCTATCCAACATATTCACCCAATCAGTTACTACTGTCCTTAAGTCCTGAATGGTCCAAGTCTTTTAGTTGTTTAAGCAGATGTTGGTGAATGTGGTATACATCTTGCCTTTTTATTTTTCTGTGGGGATTTTCAAGAAATTGAAGTATTTTCAGTTAAATGGTAGGTGGTTGACCACTGATTTTTTTTTTTCTTTTCTACCTCTTAAAAGTTTTGAGGAATCTGTCAAAACTTCCTGAATGTGCGACCTCATCCCACCTTGATATATGGAGGGTGAGGATTGGCATTTTCTTTACAACTCGGGAGCCAAACAGGTACTATCTAAACTCACTGGACAAAAAATTAGTCACCTAGGGAGAAAAAACCCCCATAATTTAACATGTGAAGAATGTAAGAACCTTACGCAACCGAGAGGCGTAGCTTAGTTTATGTTGAAACGTTAGTTAGGCTTTATTTGTGTTACATAGGGGGTGAAGATCTGCACATAGCAAATCAGCTCTAGTTAAAATGAGCCAGAAAAGCAACATCATGGAATGTTAAAAAGGTGTGATTGCATTTGGCCGTACCAATGTCATCATGTGAAAAGGAGGTGGCGGAATTTGGCAGTGTTTCAATGAGTATGGTCATCCGGATTTACAAGCAATGGCAGAACTCCCCAAATGCGAAAAACTCTCGCCAGAATTGCAGACGGAAGAAGGTGTTGACAGATGGGGACCTTTGTAGAATATCCAGGCTTGTAATTGCAAATTGATTTGCCTCCAGGCAGGAAATGCTACAAAACGTCATTTCTGGTCCTTCACCACCCATTTCAGAAAGAACATTACACAGGGAATTCCATGGCAGGAACATAGTTATCTACAGTGGAATAGCTTATCTCAAGATAAAGTTTTTTTTCATTTTCTTTGCAATGATTTGACTTTCTTTACACATCCTCTAAAGATTGAAGGGGACATTGGAATCACAGAAGATGCCTTCCTAATGTGGTTGCTCCAGGAACCTCAAACACTGGTATGGTGGACCACACTGTACCGGCTTTCGACAGCTGAGCTTGGTAAGTTGGGCTTTTTTTTTCTGCCTGTGTTGATTGTATTAAATGAATCCCACTATATTAGATCTTTGGCACTCTCATCACAGGGTCCTGAAAGGAGATTTAAGTTAGAACATTCAAGTTTTTATCCTCTTTTGCACAAACTTGACACATGGTTAAAATATACCTCTCTGGCCCCAGTATTTGGAATTAATGAAGTTTGCTATAACCATCAGTGCCACTTTATTTCTTCTTTATTTCTCTTCATAACACTTCTACTAGTCTTTTCTACTCCTCATTCTGAGTTATTGCTTTGTTATTGTTATTGTTATTTCTTTTTATTGTTCCCTGTTTAATTTTTTAAAGTAGCCTAGAACTAGGCTGTTTGTTTACGGCGACTTATGCCTAAGTCGGCAGTCGCCAGATAGCCCCTTAAATAAAAAAATAAAAAAATACCCCTCATTCTTTTCCACTGAGTGAATATATCTCCATTTATTACTCCACAGTTTATCTTACTCAATATTAAATGACCTCTGTAGGTTCTTGACCCTCAGTGTTGTTTCCTTTGACTAGTGCCTTGCATCTGGTTCCATATTAGAATGTTCTTATTACCGCAAAGGCCCTTGAGAGATGCTTGTCCTCTGTCCCTAGCACACCAAAAGTGCCGTTTTATAGGTTACATACACATAGCTCGCGCTGATGTTTACTCCTAACTTCACAACTTTTTTAGGGAACTTTCATTGGGTTCTCTTTGTCCTCTGACTCAAAAAACAACAACTCCTTTTCCTGTGACCAAGTACCATATTCTCTCATCTGCAGTGTGCCATGACTTCAAGTGTGGCGTGTGCAAGCAGCGCCCCATGATTGGTCTACGGTACCAGTGCCTCAAGTGCCTTTGTTACAACCTATGTCAAGACTGCTTCCTTCACGGGCGGAAGTCCCGGGGCCACAAACTCTCTCACCCCGTCCAGGAGTATTGTAACGAGGTTCGTTTGCCTGCACTAGTCGAGGGAAAGGGGTGGTGAGATATGACCACGACCTATAGTGTTGATAATTAAAGGTTTGGGGAGGTCCACATTTGTGAAGACTGCTTGCATTTTTGTAGTCCTGAGTAAGCCCTGCAAGGGAGCCTCTCCACGTTACTGACAAGGCCAAGTTCAAGATAGTCCTAAGCACTTTTCTAGCTATATTCGCTTTAATTTATTAATAATAAAGGGGTTCTTCATATATGAGGTTCATTTGGTTCTGCCTTCATCATTTTCTTTGCAGTGGGGTTTCTCCTTTCATTTAGTTCTATCGGGTTTTCCACCTCGTCCCTTTAGATGGGTTTGCGTGACCTCTCAAAGTGGAGCCCTATTTGTTCACTCAGGTGAAACCATCATAGTGTCCTAATTGTCTTTGTCTCCAGTCCACAGGTAAAGAATGGCGACGAAGCATCTTGAAGATTCTCATGCATCGACTGCGGAGCTCGGGCGAGTTTAAGCCAAGATACTTGTCCATATCATCTTCCCCCACTATCAATTTGTGAGTTTGTTTAGCACCATGTCTCTGACCACTTTCTTTTTTTTCTTTTTTTTCAGTATTGTGTTTGGCATTTTCAATTCCCACTATCTACCTCACTTTCTCCCTGGGATATAGTGCCGTTTACTTATACCCAAATAACTACTATTATATGGTGGAGGTTAGGAATTCCACCTTTCATGTCTATATACCTAAATGTGACTTCACCCATCTGAAATGAGCAGACACGTAATGAAAACCTACTCATCCTTGAATACTTTAAAAAGAAAAAAAATTAAGTCTGTTGCCACCAATCTGTACTCGCTTTTAGTCCTTTTATTTCTTAGTGGAGGGCTTACTGTTTAATATGAGATCCAAACCCCTGGGTACCAACAGCATATGGCAACCACTCTGAAGGTGGCCCAAATTGGGGCTCCATCATGCAGCTTAACTTTGCTGTAATCAGAAACAGTGTTTCTACTTGACTGGGCCAATATTCTTGGATCAGATCCTAGGATTAGCCACTCCCAACCTGCTTTGAGCAAGCTCATGGTGTATGGAATTTGAAATCGTATGTATAGATTCTGACTGTAGAATATAAAAAGTATTGAAGTATTACTTCACCTGTATGTGGAAGTTCATGGTAAGATTTTGCTTGTGTGTAAAATATCTGAATCAGACAAAGTCTGCTTGACCAGATGTTTTGGGCATTCTTATAGTTGTTTAAAAGGTGAAGAAATGTGTATTGTAAACTATTTGGGTGGATTAAAGATCGAGAGAGGTTGATGAAAACCTGGGTGTAATGGGAGAATGCTGGTTAGCCCATCAGAAAGATGAATGGAATGGGAAAGTGTGTCGCCCTAATGAATCCTGCTTGATGGGTGTGCTTGTAGCTCTATACCCTGGGATGAACCCCTCACTAGAAAGGGCAACTTGAGTCCTCATGCTGTGGTTAGTAGTGCCATTGAATGGATGTCTCGATCAAGTCAAGGTTCAATTCAGATGTATAGAAGGCGAGTAAGGATGATTTCCTGATTCTATCCTATGGTTTTGACTTCTATATATGATGACATTTCTAGTCATGAGTCGCTGGTTTCCTGGATAAAGTATTAATAGCTACTGAAAAGTCCATCCAAATCTTTATTCATCTTATCTACCTAAATGGAGTAATGGCTATTTTAATCGTGATCTGACCCATATTGATCCATACCCTGGAGTGACACCACAGCGGATTCACTTCTATTTCCCAAAGGATGGGCACTACCGATGCATTGAGACAACTTACCCCTCTCCTAGGGGGTGAGCAGTTGCTAGGAAGATCAGGACGCTTCCTGGATGTGTCTAAAGGTCACTAAGAGAATCGATGTGTGTAGTACATGCTTGTGTAAAGTTTGGGCAGTCTATGTTTGATTTTGTGTGCGCTTTGGGCGCAGCTGATGCATGTTGGTGTCGATGAGAGCTTTTTTTCTGTTTTTTTAGTCGCGTGCGCCCGACTCGATAAGTTACTTTGTCGGTCGGTCGGATGGTAACCATTTTACTTTTCAATGAGGTTTTTTTTTGTCAATAACATTGTAACTATTTGGCTGATTCTAACGGAATTTGAAACCCTTAATTTGTTTTACATTCTCTTTTGAGTGATATAATTGGCAAGGTCCTCCCAAGGTTAGTCCTGGAATTGCCCCACGCAAGGTCCTCCCAAGGTTAATCCTGGAATCGCCCCACTTGTTAAAAGTTTTGAAGGTCGTAAGTTCATAAGTCAGAATAATTGAGAGCACTTAGGTCTGTTGACCTTGTTATTATTGGAGTATAGTGGGCAATAGTGCCGAAAGTTGATATGATCCTCAGGTTGAGTCCGAACTGCCTCACTTAGTTAAGTCACCTTTTTTTGTATCTTTTGGCTGTTCTTTCCCGCCTCTTTCCTAATTGAGTAGTCAATTTCTTCAGTTTCTCACACAATTCGTCCCGTCCCCCCTCCACCCCTGCGCTCGGACGAAGGTGAATGACGAGTCTGCGTTTGTTGCAGGAAGAGTCTTCTGCAGGATACCATGAGCGAGAGCTCAGCGCCACCTTCGTCGCCCCTTCGCCAGAGACGCCCTACGACTGAGGGCTTCTCCTTGGAGGATGGCGGCTGCTCGACGGACCGTGCCGAGGTGGGTACGCGAGCTCGCGTCATTTTCCACTCGCTCGAGGCCTTGGACGACCTCGGGCGCCCCGGCACCGCTACGAGCAACGTCAGTTCGTCGTCCTCCTCCGAAGTTGGCGACCCCCCGCCCGAACCCTTCATTCTGGCGGCGTCTCCGTCGCGGGAAATTTATTCCGTCATCAGGCACTTGGAGGATGGACAGAGGTTCGTGGTGGCTCTCTCGAATGGGGGGTGGGGGATCCTTCTTACCCTCACGCAAACGGAGCCCCGGGAAGCACAACAGTGGAGCATCCTTTACTTCTTGGTTTTTTTTTGTTTTGTTTTGTTTTTAATAATTACGGCGACTTACGCTCTTGCAGGCAGTCGCCAGATGGAGGCTAAAAAACAAAACTGTCTTGATGGGTTTAAGGGTCGGGGTGAAACTTGAGAAGTGGGAAGACCTTTGGGAACAAACTGCGAAGGTTATGAAATTACCATCACCTTTTGTTAAAGGCCTCCCCCTCCTCCCTCTTCCGGCCACATTTTAGTTTTGGAGTTCAGGGCTTATTATCCCCTCGAGGATGGGTTTCCAGACCCTTTTGATCCCGGTATTGAGTCATTTCTCATTTCTGGGTTGTTCTTGCCTCTGAAGAGGGTGAGGGGAAGTCTGTCACTCATGGTCAGTGTTTGGAGCCCTCAAATAGGAACAATCCTTTTATTTCTGATCGTTTTAGGCAACTTAGCGTCGGACTCGATGGTAACACTCATCCTCCGGTTCCCCCTAACCTCCTGGAGGCACATGCTGCTGAACTCCAGGCTCAAATCAACAAATTGAAGACGATTCTGCGTGTAAGTAGTTTTCAAGTTCGTAGATACAAGTCCCTTTGGCGCTTCTGAGTGTGGACTTGTTCATTATTGAACTCTCTAACCCTGCTCTCTTCTGGGCCATTAAATATTATGGATAATGATTGTGGAGCATCACTTACATTGATTTTCTCAGTCATTAAAGAGCACTTAAATGCAAATGCATACATAATACACGGTATGTTACCCCGATTAGTACATGCTCCCGCTGGTTGATAGCCCTGATCAAAACACTAAATTTGGTCCAAGATGATTCCCTGGTACCAGCATTCTCTCATAGGTAGCTCTGTAATTCTTGCAAAAATAAAGGAGCGAAGGATAAGAAAAACTACTCATAAAATGAAAAATTTTATTTGCCGACATTTCGTTCGTCTCGAGATTCCTTGGGGCACTAAGTTACAATGGAGTGTGTGCATTTATGTGCCATTTTGAATATAACTAAGTTATGCTGGGTGCTATTCTCAGATTGGCTTTGTCTATAGCTAAACTTAGTTATGTTCAAATTGACACATAAGTGTAAACACCCCATTGTAACTCTCAATCTTATTGCCTCTGCTAGTTGTCGCTAGGCGTCACATACAAAAATAAAAGAATTTTGCTTTCCCCATGTGTTATGCTCTTTGTGTAAACGTAATTCTGAAAATTTGAAATTCACCCTTCTTCACCCCCCCTGTACATAAAGTTGTCTTGTACTTCCCTTCTAAACGTTGAATGAACTGAGACTTGTTCTGCGCCCTTTTCCTTATCCTCACTTGTGTTAGTGGTTGTGGCTTAGCCTAGTGGAAACATTGCCTAATAGAGGGAAGTTAAGCTGCCAATGCCTCTGGTTAGTCGCTGGATTGAATCCTGATTAGTCTTGTCAGTGGTTGCCATCCGCCCGACATAGCCGTTTGGTTGCAACGTTAAACTGTAGGTTCCCTCATTTTATTTTTCACATGGTTGGTATACTTGTATTTTCATTCAGTTCTGCATCCCCCATTTTCTCTCTCCCCTTGGGGCCCTAGGTCCCAACTAAATCCCATTCATTCAAATCCCCCAGCAATATTCACGGTGTGTGAAGCGGAATGGCTTTAAGATGCCAGCTACCCTTACCCGGATGGAAAGTACTCCTATTGTGGGGGATCGGGGCCTTCACTTGAGCCTCTCCCCGATTGGCACCCAGGACTCTCTCAACGACACGGCACTCATGGATAACAAAGAAAATCATAACGTAAGTAGTAGGTTTTGCACCTAGAATTTTTTTTTTACAGGCTTCTTTTGTAAAAGGCTGAACAATGCTGGTATCGTTCTATTAATTCTGACGTCGCCGAAAAAGGTTTGTCATATCAACAAATTTAAATATCGGATTTTATGTGATGTGACATTGAAACACAAGTTTGAGATTGCTTAGGAATGTATTTGGTGGAAAGCAGTAATGAAAACTCCACTGCACACAGTGATGGTATGTCGTGTATAGACATGAGTAGCCACTTTCACACTCCATCGGGTATTCCTGGGAGACACTCTTCATCCACACCAACCAAGGGATGGTATCCTATAGATCAATTAACAGCCACATTCCCACTGAATCGGGCACTCCTGGAGTGGTGGGAGCTCTTCATCCATGCCAACCAAGTGACTGTATTCAATAGACCACTCTACAAAGAACTGTATCAATTAGGCATTTTAACCTTCGCTTTTACTGTCACTGTACACAGGAACATTTTCACCCACCCAAGGGTGCGCAGTAATGGTATCTACTTATTATAGTCACTTGATACAGTTCTCTTTAGGGCTGTTAGAACGGTCTATTTGATTCAGTTACTTGCTTTTTATGGATGAAGACACCACCCCCTCCCCCCAAGCGTACCGCTGCAGTATGAAGGTGGGTACTCATTGTTACTCGGTGGCGTTCAAGCATCTGCAAGTCGTCTCCAGCTCTTTAGCAAGATCAGACCTTAGTTCCGCCTGTTTCACTTCCACAGACGGAAACCCGGCAACACGGCGCCGTGCTCAGTTCGTCCGCTGCCCTGAGCCAGGGCTCAGCCCCTCGCATGAGCGGAGTCTCTCTCTCTACTATTGCTGACGGCCTCCAAAACACAGACACTTTTCGAGGTGAGTGGATGGACGGTCCTGGGTGCCAACATCGGTCATCTTTGTCCCTTACTACTGATGGAGGGGGTTCTAATAGGGTATTTTGATGCACGGAATTTCTTCGTTCAAGGTGTGAGTATGTAATGCATTTAAGGTATGGTGGTTGACAGTATAATAGCCCTTGGCACTCTAGATGCAAACTCTTAAAAGGATTAGGTGTAATGTTGAATCTCTGATTACACTGGGTAACACTAGTTTTGTTTCTTTAAATGTTTTTAGTGTTTCCATGATGGTTTTACCTCCTGATTCCAAAAATACCATTGAAAATTGCATAGCATCAATATTTTTGGAGATAATTGGAATTCTGTATATAAAACTAACCATAAATAGCTGCTAATAACTGATATTTTGTCCCTATATTCCCTTTTAAACTAATGAGAAAATGTGATTATAAGAGATAACCTACTAAAAGTGCACTGAAGAATGTGCTTTCTTCCTGGGCGCTCCTTGATCTTTACGCACCAGTGACTATATATAGTCCCCCATCATAGCAGTGTCCCATCTTCCTTGGTATCTTTTCTCCATTACAGCAATGTCCTGATGGAACCGCTCACCATGCTTCTCACTCACTTGTCCCAAATCTTCACGAAAAAACTCCAAATATGAATGCAAAAAGTGCACCTTTAGTGACATTCTACATCCTAATTTCACATAACTTTATAAAAGCTTTGCTACCAGCTACTTGTACTCGTAGTTTGGGTCTTTATTTTTTCCAAGGAATCCATTAACTATATTTCGAAATGCACACCACGCCTCACTTTCGACATCACTCATTGTTATACTGACTTCAACATTTTCCTTACTTGCAGTCCAGTAAATATACCACCCTTAATTTTGGCCTGATAGCTTTGGAAAGAGTAGACGAATCTCTTGATAAATGCTTTTACAAACTGTTTGACCAAACCAAGCTTTATATGAAGTAGAGGTAGCAAAACTTTGGCAGCCTCTACAAGAGGCTGTCTAATAACATTTAGTTTTCCTGGCTGCAAGTCATCTCGAGGGGGCCACTCAACCTTCTGGTAATGTTCATGATCAGCCCTACTGTCCCATAGGCAAAGAAAACATGAATACTTGGTGTATCCACCCTGCAATCCGAGTAAGAAGGCAAGCATTGTAAAATCACAACAAACTTCCCATTTAAACTTAGTATAGTTTACCTTCTCGAGAAGCTTTTTTACATTGTCATATTCTTCCTTCATCTGTACCGAGTATGCTATAGGCAGGGATAAATACTGATTCCCATTATGTAGTTAAACAGCTTTGAGGCTTTTTGTAGAACTTCCCATCTATTTTAGGCATCCCATGTAACAATAGATTGCGCTTCCTCTTAACTCAGAGTCCCCCTTCTGGTTTTTAATACAATCTGTTTTTTTCTCTTTTATAGCTTGTAAATACAATTTTTAATTAACTAAAATTTAGTATGTCTTCCCCCTCCCCCCTTGGTGCGGGGCAATAGGTCCCCTCTAGCTTCATTTTCAATTTTAGTTAGGCTATGCCGGGGCATGTCATTTGTTTATTGCCCCTGGGCCCCCTTTTTATCGCTTTTATTTTAACCTTACCACTTTTTGTACTTTAGGGCCTCGTACCCTTTTATTTGTTGCCGCTCCATCGTCCTTTTAGACTTTAGTGGCGCACACCTGGCTCCAAATAATTTGAGTCCTTTCCCCGATCCTCTTCCAGTCGTACATCCACACCCACACTTTGTGGTTACTTTGACCTTGGTGCAACTATTTAGGATCAACTTACTCTCCCCCCCCACCTCTTCTGTGAGGTGGGTGGGTCACAGGTCTCTAAGAGAAATGTGTGTAGTGTTTGCTTGTGTGAGGTTTGAGCAGTCTATAAGTAGGTGTTTGATGTCTGGGTTTTGGTTGCACCTGGTACATGTTGGTGTCTTGGCAAGGTTTATTCTTTGTATTGTTGGAGTATAGTGGAGCGACCTAACCTGAGTTGAGATAGGATTAAGTTGTGTTCTATGTGGCGATTTCGCCCCCTACCCTCCCTGTACCCCTTTCTACTGCTCCCATCTTTCTTTTCGTCTGTCTCCTTTTATGCCTGTCATTGTGGCACGCCTTAGGGCAAAATGTTTGGCCATGTTGCCCGAAAGCTCCTCCCATTAATGGTGTCGAGCCGGTTCAAACTGGCACCCTATGTTTTCTCTCCTACCCAGACTTCTCCTGGCTGATGTTTAGTATTTGCATCTCGCATTATAACCTGCTTATCCATGCCCGATTCTCCCTTCAAAACATAAACTTCCTGCCCATGAAGAGGCTTTCTTTTTATACCACCTCTTTGGGAGGGAACATATTTGGATCTCCTGAGAGACACGGTCAGTGGCTACCCCTCTGGGGCCTGCCCCAGGTTGGTAAGGTTTATGGGGGCTAGTGTGCCGGCTTTCCTGGATTTTTCCCTCCAAGGCCAGTGCCCTTGATGCTTCCAGCCATACATAGTGGCATGCCCCACATGCAATCTCTACACACACAAAGGGCGGCTGGAAACCTTAATATTGTGAGTAACACGGCATCGCCTCGTGTACTGTGTGTGGTCTTCCTCGAGGAGAGGCGGGGAGAGATTATGGCTTAAATGGCCTGACTCCAAACCTGATTACACCTTGGGGCAGGACCCTTCCAAATGTACCGAGTTCTCCCTACCCCCCCCCCAAATGTGGGGGTAAAGAAAGTAAATGTGACATCAAAAAAGAATTTAGTGGCAGGGTCACTAAATTCAAATAGACAGTTCTTAGTTGCTTGCACACCTTAGGGGCACAAGTCTGTCTTATGGACACTTTACCACAAGTCCCTACTGTGTTTCCTGGTAGGGAATAAAGGGTCTCTCGTTTCTCAGAACGGGACCCTTTGAGGGTTTTTTTATTTATAAAGTGCAATTGCAACGAAGGTGTATCACACGGAAATATGTAAGGAAAGTGTTGAAGATTTACAGTCACAGATCCTCTGTAGGCCTTGGAGCCTGGATGGCATACATGCCTCCAGATGTCACTTTCCTTCCTTTGCAGTTTTGTAAAAGGATAGATAAGTAGCGGTAGGAGAAAAGGGAGGGAAGAATTCAGGCATGATCAAACCAAGAGCCAAGAGGGAGAGGTAAACCACCTGACTAGGGATGAATGGATGGAAGCTGGTTTCTGACTAACCTTCGGTATTAGTCACCATTCATGAAAATTGGTGAGAAGAGGCTGTTAAAGAAAGTGACCAAAAAAAGAGTAAAAGAGACATATCTGGAAGTAATAAATCCCAGGTGCAATCTAGTTTGACATGCTCTTCGTGGCAGTTACCAGTTATTAAAAAATAATCATAGTCCAACTTAACAATGCAACCTGTTCATAAATCACTACTCCAAAATCAGGCATTTATACACTGGCTCCAACATTTCTACCCCTATATTCTCCCGAGTAACCACTCACTATAAACTGATTCCAAAACTCGCCAGGCCCAGACTACATGTCAAACATCCAACTAAAACATAGCCCCCAATCAAGTTCTAGCATCTGGTGAGAAAACGAGGAGGGGCTCGAGACCCACACTTGCTCGATCGTGACAGTCTCCCTGAGTCGGTGCTTGCCGGATGGTATCGCTGCCGCGTGAAGGCATTCCTGTCCTGACAGCCATTGCCGTAGAGATGCTACTACTGTCACCGGCTCAGTTGTAACTGTGGCTGCAGGTTCCGAGGGCCTGTAGACGTGCAAAGTCGGGTTTACTCGAAGTCTGTGTAAGTTGCTCCGAGGCCATACACGATAAGTTCTTACCGTGCATGACTGTGTGTCAATTTCGGAGAAACGCACCCCTTTTCCTCGAAGCATTGTGACGCATCTCTTGGAGAAGGAAATGTTGGCCGTCCAGGCTGCGGATTGTCTGTCTGCGCACATGGTCTTTTCCGCGCCAATTCGGAACCCTTCTGCGGGTTTTAGTCACCCTGGACTCTTCCCTGGTAGAGCTGGCGGCAACGAGACGTTAGACTCACAGGCGGCAAACCCCCGAAAATTTTCGTGAGGGGATCTCAGAAAGGAGCTTCGGCTCCTATGGCCCCACTAGAGACTGAACATCGAAAGAGGGACCCCTGTCTCGGAAGTTGAGTGAGGAAAAGATTTGTATAGCAACCCCAACCTTCCCTGCTAAGTCTTCGAACACGACAGTACCCTGATTTCTGCTTCCGGGAAGCGTACGGCCATTCCCGTGACGGTCTTCTCTTCGAAGAGGACCCCCGCGTCTCCTCCGAGCTAGGCCTGGAGGTCATATTCCTTCAATGGAATTGCCATGGACTCCGGGCCAACAGAGAGGTGCTGTAGAGGCTCATCTCCTTCCGTTCTCCGTTAGCTATCTTTTTTGCAGGAGACAATGCTCTCGCGTGCCCCTGCCCACCCTCCCGGGATATAAGGGTTTTGCGAAGTCACCACCATGGGTTCTGGCAAGACGATGCGCGATTTACACCCAGAATCATGTCTCTTCTATTTTCTATAAATGCTTCTTTTCAAGCATTGGCAGTAGCTGTGCAACTACACCTGAATAGGAGGTATACTGTTATTTCTGCGTGCATTCCATCGTCAGCCGACTTCGACGAGGATTACTTCCGTCGTGTTGTGACACAATTTCCGAGGACTTTTCTCTTGCTCGGAGGTTTGAACGGTAGACAGCTGGTGTCATTAGCCGATCAATCCCAGAGGTCAGGTCCTTGCCAACCTGAACGATGAGCTGGAGATAGGTGTACTAAATTTGGATGAGTTTACGCATGGCTTCATTTTCCTGCCTTGATCCATCCCTGCGCTCTCCGGAGCCACAGTCGTATTTTGGGTGGGAGTTAGTCAATGACCTCAATGGTAGTGATTCACTTTCCCATTTAACTATCATTTTCTAGGCCGCTCGCCTGAAAACCACCCCAGCCAGTGGTGCTTAGATCGTGCGTGTCGGCCCGCATTTCAGGAAATGACTAATTTCTCTCCCAGTTGAGTTTAGTTCGGTAGATGAAGTTGTTGAATTCTCTGGCAACCTCTTCACCCGTTATGCACGCCATTCGTTTCCTTGGTGGTCAGCTGAGTCTGAGATGGCCCTCAGGGAGTTTCGTTTCGCTCTCTCTTCATGCGTGGACACCTCCCCTGGTCCGGACGATGTCCTGTATGCCATGTTTCAACACCTAGGTGACCGAGGATATCCTCCCAGACTCCGGGCAAATGGCTATTGCACTCACTTTTCGCAAACCAGTGAGAGATCACACTACCCCGGCTAGTTTCCGTCCATTTTTTCTAATCTTCTGCGTATGCAAGTAGATGGACAAATTGTTAAATGTTAGATTAGGTTTTTTCCCTGAACAGTAGAGGCCACCTGTATTTTGAACAGTGCTACTTACGCAAGTTCCACTCCATGTTGGATGATCTGCCCCCACTGGAAAGTGCTATCTGCGAAGCCTTCCTTCGTAGACAGCACTATGATACTTTTTTTCAATCTGTACAAGGCCTATGATACCGCATGGCGAGACAGTATCATAGATACCCTCCACATGATGGGGAGCGGTTCCCAGTTTTTATCTTGAATTTCTGCTAGATCATCAATTACGCGTACATGTGGGGAGAGCCCTCTGGTCCAACGGATCAGGTAGAGGGCGTTCGCATGGAAGTGTCCCGTGTCACTATTTACCTTAAGCATCAACAATATCACTTCAATGCTACCGGAAGATATTCTCACTACGCTCTACGTAGACCACCTTGAATTTTTTTGATACTGCACAGTTGCCGACTCTGGAGCATAGAATCCAACCGCATCTTTCGCTCTACCAGAGCACGCAGGTTTCGGGTTTCTTTGGCCAAGACTAAGGTGATTTATTTCTGCCGCCATATACGGCTCCACCTGGACCCGAACTTGCTCCTAAACTGGGTTCGACAGGAAGTGTGGATTCGCGTCGTTTCCTTGGTCTTGTATTCGACCGACGCCTCACTTGGGAGGCTCATATTCGCATCCTTAGGGTCTCTTGTACCCGCGCCATGGGGCATTCTTCGTTCTGTGACGTTCATGGTGATAATAAGGCTACTACTGCCTTACTTTTATATCGATCCTTGGTTCGTTCGAAGCTTTGACTACGGATGCGACTTTTAATTATCTGTAGCTGAGCGCGGATTGCGGAGGCCGTACTCGATCCACCGCACCGGTCTCCGTCTTTGAGAAGGCTGCATCCTCCATTTTGTTGCCTCGCGCGGTGGGGTCGAAGCCCTTCCGCGCCCGACTACTTCCTACTTTTTGTCAGGGTTGTTTTTTTTGCCTTTGTTTTGTGGGTTTTTTTTTTTTTTATCCTAGCATTACACTATGATATAATTAAGGCAACTTATGCCCTACTATTCAATTAGCAAATGGACGCTAAAAAAAATTATAGTTGTGTACATGTGGATGTTTCCATTGCCCTGTGTTGCTAGGTGTGTACAACATGTGAAAAATGTTTCCAATGCTCTCTCTCTCTCAAAGGACGGCTAAAATTGGTGCTTTGGAGCCTCTGTCATGGCATGATAGACCCAAATACAAGTGGTGTTAAAGCGTTTCTAAAAAAAAAAAAGAAGCATTTTCTGCATAAGTTAGAGGTTCATAAAAACAATTTTGCGCCTGCTCTGGTGTTGGGTTACCTAGGTATCTTGTGCCCGACTTTTTCGTCCTGATCATATTTTATTGTTCCTCCTGGTTTCCTTTCTCCCCGCCATGGTTATTTCCCGTCCACGAGGTCTCCATAAGTCCATCAGTTGATTTGCTCTTACCTGGTTCCAGAGATCGGCCCCCAAGCGCCACCCCAGATTCAGAGGTATGGCAGGAGGCTACCAAGCTTTACCGAGATGAACTGGAGCGATCTGACCTCGTCCACCTTGACTTCTTCTAACGGCAGTCGTAGGAAGGTGGGGGAAGGGGATAGGTCTCCTGATGAGGTTGGGTGGAAGGACGGTCTCCCCCTGCTGGAGGAGGAGGAGGAGGATGGAGGGGAACTGTCAGCCGCCAAGGACGAGCTGGAGAAGATCTTGACCCGGTTGCAAGATATCATCCCCTTGGCAGGAGAGGCAAGTCCGCCCAAAGCGTCGTTTCGCCCTGCCCCAGTCGGGGTGATTACGGCTGCTCACGAAATTGGGGACGCCGTCGCAGACTTCGTGGCAAAGATGCCTCCACGCGCCGACAAGCCTACTGCCATCACAGAACCAACTTCGTCCTAATAACCCGGATTGGATATTCACCCTTTCAAACTCTAACCTTTAATATTTGACTTATGTTCCTACCATTTTACTTTATATTTCGTTAAGCTCTCTCTTCCAATTGCTAAGAAAATATTTTAGATTTTGTAAGCTTTTTTAAAACGTTAACCTGATTCCACTTTAAGTTGGGCGGGGCTTGTAAACGCCTGGCAGATTTGCGTACCTGAGTTGTATGGTTGATTGGCACATGTGATATAGCTGGTTGCCCATACACTACAACGTGCCGAACACTTTAGTATCACTTAACTTTATGATAAGGTGTGTGCTTTTATACAAAATATTTAAAATATAAGATCACCCCTTTACTAAAATTGCATTTATGGGTGAAAAGGGCTCATTCAGGGGCCAGTGATTTCATTGTTTGAATGACTTATTGATAATTTTAGCTCATGGTTGCATTCGACAGTTTCTTGCATGTATTGATTTTAAATTGGAATGCCATTTCCATCATAAATTGTCTGCCTTTTCCAAATTGAACTATCTGGTGACCTCTCCCACAACTTCAAACACCTCCTTGACTCTCCGAACCTAAGACACGCACGCAACACCAACAGTATCTCCCACCTCTCAAGGACCTGGGTCCGTCGTGATGTGGTAGTGTAATGGCAGAAGAAAGGTTTGGGTTGCTGAGAACGGTGTGTTTTTGAAAGGGGGGCTAATTGAGCCATTGGAGGGGGTATGTAGCGGGGTCTTCCATTTCCTACCGGTTTGCCAGGGGTAGGATCCCAGTAAATACGGAGTTGGACTTATAGCGTCGAGGCGCAGGTTTGATCCCAGTGAGTGCGGACACAAGACTTTGAGCGGCGTTACCAGGATGTGGCCGGCTTTTGGGGGATACCATGAAACCTACCCCTACCACCACATAGTCAATTACAACACCGCTATCATTCACTGCTGGTGGAGTACTCATGTCCTCATTACCATTAGCTCCTGACGCGGGACCAGTAAGGGGGTCTATTAATACACATTTCCCACATAGAGTACCGGTCCCTGGTATTGTCATTTTGATCATTGTGTGTGTGTGTGTTTCATTGTCCGGTCAGGGGGTGATCTCGTCCATGATGTGACGGAAAGAATGGCGCAACTTAATACGGTTATGCTGAGTCGATGATGTAAAAAATTGTTCAAATGTTAACTAGGGCTGAACTTATGGAATTATTTTTAGCTAGAAAATTTGAGCTATAAATTGACTTCATTTTTTTATCTCTTGAGTCATTGAACCTGAATTGTTTTCAGTTTCCTCTAAACCAAAATACTGTGTGCAATGATACCCACAAATTTTATCTATCCAAAGAAATTGACGTGTTTTTTAAACCTTTTTTTTTAATCCTAATCCTGGTCATTTGTGTCGTTGATAGTGAGGGAAGGGGTGGGGAGTAGAAGTGGAGGATGGTGATCGCAGATTAATGAACGTTGTAACCAACTCAGAGGAGCTGATTAGCATTAAGAGGTAGGAAACTGGCGTGAGAACACGAGTGTAGCTAAAGAGTTTAGAAAAATGTCTGACAGCTGTTTAATGCCATCTGGTAAAGATGTAAAAAAAAAAAAAAAAATCAGTTTTCACTTCAATATTGACCAATTTCCAACAAAGGGGTTGATGCGCTTCAAATCACTAAAAACTAACTGCCCTTCCCGCCTCCCACTCCCCTTTATGCCATAAGCACAAGACCAAGAATTAATTCCACACCAAATTCGCCCATCAATACGGGAGTGCTGTGCCACACCCTCGTCAATTTAGGCTTTATTCCTGGGCCGAAAGCCCCAAGCGCTCCAATGTGAAGATCTCTTTGGTGTCAATCTGAGGACGGTACAGTGGATCGGAAAAGGAGTAACAACAAGGAAAGAAGGTACCCTAGGAGACCTTACGGTCCATTCAAGGAGGGTACCTTTGGACTAGCAATCGAGCGGGCACATGGCTGCTCAATTGTTTTGCATCCCTAAACGGCCACTTTTCAAGACTGTCTAGTCTTGACTTGAACTGGTCAACAGATTCACTGTTGACAACTTCCACTGGAAGTGCGTTCCACTTACCGCAGATACTGTAAGTGAAAAAATTTCCACACAGATTGCGGTTGTAACGCTTCAGTTCAAGTTTAAAGCCGTGATTGCGCGTTCTGTTCTCACTGAGTGTGAAAATATCCCGGTAGTCAACATTGTCGAACCCTCGAAGTATTTTGAAAACTTCGATGAGCTGACCACGCAGTCTACGGGTTTCCAGCGAGAACAGATCTAATTACCTTACTCTATCCTCATAACTTTTATGTCGGATAGAGGGAATCAGCTTGGTAGCCCTGGCCCCCGTAAGGGGCGCGGAGATTTGCCGTGCTATCCGGCCCCAGCTTAGCCTCTCTTCCTTCCTTCAAAACACTTGTTTCCTCTCTTTTCACACAACCTCTCCCACAACTTTCCCTGGTCAGCCTCTAATTTCACAGGGTAGATGCTGACCTTCTCAAGCCAACCGTCCCGGATCGGGGCTGAGGGGGGAGGGGACAATGTCGCCTAACCCCTGAGCTCCGGTTCGGGATGGGGGGTTTTTAACAACCTGCTTCATCCCCACCCATACCTTCCTCACATCCCTTTTCCTCTCCTATTCACATTCTATCCATTTTTACGCCGTGTCTAAGGTGGAGCCGCAATGCCGATGGACTGCCAGGCCACCAGGCGGGAGGGGTGGTCCGAAATGGCGGCGCCTGGCTCTGCCACGCCTGTAAGCACCTCTTGCTGTGCGGGCAACTGCAAGAGGTGATGAGCTATTGCGTCCCGTATAAAAAAGAGGGTCACCATGCCCATGTATGAAAAAAAAAACAAAAAAAACCCAACCCCCAACTTCCCCTGAAACAGCGACGGAGCCGCCCTCGGGCAGCTTCAGCAAAAAAATGGAGGTCTTTTCCCCTGTGCTTGCGCAGGGGACCCTCCATACTTCTTTAACCGGAGAGGAGGCTTACTCCTCTCCTACGCCTACGGGTGAAGGGGACTCCCCCCTTACCCCCTTCTCTGGAGGTGCTTTCGGGCACCTCCCTCTTACCAGCAGCAGTCCCCTCTGTTCTTTCCAAGGGGACTGCCAAGAAAGCCAGCAGGCATCCCTTAACCAGCCGCTCCACATCGAAGCGGCTCGGTAGGGCAAACTCTCTTAGGGGGAAGAGGGAAGCCAGGCCCCTTCGGTCGCTTCCCTCAAAAGACCTGCTGGCAAGAATATTGAACCTTGCCGGGGTCAAGGCCCATGCCTCACAACACAAGACTAGTGACGATACTGCCAACGGCACCTGCGATGTCTTGGGGGTGGGGGGGGCAACTGGAGGCCCTCCCTTGAGATAGACATGGTCCTTGAGGAAACCCAGCCTCAGAGGGTAGGGCCTTCCATGGGAGGGAATCCGGGCTCGGCGCCAAGCACCGAACCCGAATCCGCCCCTATGCAGGGTCCTCCTCAAACGGCTGTGGTTTCCGAAGCAGTACAAGAAGGGGAGGGATCTCCTCCGACCGGTGCCCCCACGACTACCAGGACATTCTCCATTTCGGAGAATGACCTGGCTGAGGCCGGTCCATCTGGCATGGGGGCTACTTCCGGAAGGGGTGAGAAGCGGGTTCATTCCCCGCCCTTCTCTCCAAAAAAGAAAAAAAAAAGACTGGGCTCCTCTCCATCCGCGGGAGCTGTGGGGACGGATGGGTCTGCTGCCACTTTGGCAAGCGACCAAGCCAAGATCGGCACATCCGGCCCCTCTGATCCCCCCCCCCAGTAGTGGAGCCCCTGACTAAGACCAAAAGTGCAGAGGGCGGAGCCTCGATGACATCGGGGCCCTTAATTCAGAGGTTACCTGGCGTTTTCGAGCCCGCTGGCTTCAAACGCTTCCTCGCTATTCACTCCACTGATGGCACCATGTTGTCCAAGGGCAACATGATCCATCAGAGGAGAGGATTAGCTAGTGCAATTGGTAGAGAGCCGAAGGTAACCCGTTTCTCGGACGGGAGCCTTCTGGCGAATCCCGCCGAGGGGGCCAAGATAAGTGCTCTTTGGACACTTGATGGCACCCCGGTGAGTGTGACGCCGCACTCTACCATGAACTTTGTGAAAGGAGAAGTTTATGCGAGGGAACTCGTTGCCTACTCCATTGAGGACATCACCCTAGAGCTGGCCGACCATGGGGCGGTCAAGGTCGAACGTGTGATGAGAAAACAGGGAGGGGCCTCGAGACCCACCCCTACACTCTTCGTCACGTTCGACTGTGACAAGCTCCCTGAGTCGGTGCGTGCCGGTTGGTACCGCTAACGCGCGAAGGCATTCGTGCCACTGCCGCGGCGGTGCTATTACTGTCACCGCTTCGGCCATACGAATTGCTCATGTAGACGTGCAAAGTCGGGGTCACCCGAAGTCTGTGTAAATTGCTCCAAGGTCGTACACGATAAGTCCAAATCGTGTGTGGCAAAGTGTGTCAATTGCGGAGAGCCGCAACCCGCTTCTTCGAAGCAATGTGGTGCATATCTCCTTGAGAAAGAAATCCTTGCCCCTCAGGCCCAGGATCGACTCTCATTCCGCGAGGCTAAGGACTAGGTCCTGGCGCGCCCGGCTCTGCCTGGGACGTCATATGCCTCAATAGTTAGAAAGGCGCCCTCTGCTCCTGTTCCATCCAGGCCAACGAGCACGGTTGTTTCCGCGCCCATTTGGAGCCCGTCTGCGGGCTCTATCCAACCTGGGTGCGCCCCTGGTAAATCTGGCGGCAAAAAGGGTTCATACCCAGCCCCGGCTAAACCAGGGCTTCCCCTAGCGTGACCGTTTCCCGTAAGGCGAAACGGCCACCGAGTCGTTAGACTCACAGGAGGCAACACCCCTGAAGATTATCGCTAGGCCATCTTCAAGGGGTTCCTAAAGCTGTCCCCCGAAAGGAGGACAGCAACAAAGGAGCATGTGCACCTTCGCCCACGCCCAAAGGTGGAGCGAGTGGCTCGGAGACGGTGGTTCCTCGAAAAGAGGGCCCTTCGCCTCCGAAGCCGCAACGCCAGCCTAAGGTTTCGAGGCGGAGGGAGGAAAAGACTCGCATGGGGAGCCCATCCTCCCCCAATAAGTCCTCGAAGGCGACAGCGCCCCGGGTTCTGCCCCCTTGAAGCTTACGGCCATTCCCGTGAGGGTCTTATGTTTGAGGAGGGCCCCCGCGTCTCCTCCAAGCTAGGCCTGGAGGGCATATTTCTTCAATGGAATTGCCGTGGACTCCGGGCCAACTGGGAGGAGCTGCGGAGGCTCGTCTGGTCCCGTTCCCCGTTAACTATCTTTTTGCAGGAGACCATGCTAGGGGCGTGCTCCCTGACTGCCCTCCCGGGGTATAAGGGTCTTGCAACCCCACCACCGCGGGATGGCCGGGCTGGGGGATGCGCGGTTTACACCCGGCATGATGTCTCCGTTCTTCCTTTCTCTTTAGATACCTCCTTTCAGGCAGTGGCTGTGCAGCTGCACCTGGATAGGAGGTATACTATCATTTCTGCGCACATTCCATCGTCAGCTGACTTCGACGCGGGGGACTTCCGCCGCGTCGTGGCACGGTTGCCGAGGCCCTATCTCTGGCTTGGAGATCTGAACGGCAGGCATCCCCTCTGGGGAGATTACGCCATAAATCCCAGGGAACAAGTCCTTGCCAATCTGATCGAAGAGCTTGAGATGGGTGTCATAAACGTGGATGAGTTTACGCATCACTGTCCGAGAACCGCTTCATTTTCTTGCCTTGACCTATCTTTGTGCTCCTCGGATGCACAGCCTGATTTTGATTGGGGGGTGGTCGATGACCTCCATGGTAGTGATCACTTTCCCATTCAAATATCATTTCAGGGCAACTGCCGCCTGATAGCCCACCTCGGTGGTGCTTGGCGCGGGCGCGGTGGCCTGCATTTCAGGAAATGACTGAATTCTCTATCTCAGTCGAGGAGTTTAGGTCGGTAGATGAGGCCGTTGAGTTCTTCTCCGGCAACCTCATCGCCGTGAGCCTGACTACTATTCCTAGGACGTCTGGCCGTTTTGCACGCTGACCACTCCCATGGTTGTCGCCCGAGTGTGAGACGGCCCTCAAACAGAAGGGTAATGTCTACATGCGCTATAAGCGCCGCCCGAACCATTTCACTGTCGCTGAATTTCGTCGGGCTAGGGCTAGGTTCCGGTATATTTCGAAGCACGCCCGCCGCTCTTCTTGGCGGGCATACGTGTCTTCACTTAACGGGAAGACCCCTCTAGCTGAGGTGTGGAAGCGAGTCAAAAGGATTCGGGGTAAGTTCTCGCAGGACTCCCCTCCCTTTCTCCAGGAGAATGGGACCACGCGTCCATGGCGGAATCCTTCGCGACCGCTTTTTCTGCATTCTCTAGCCGGGATGCTGCTCCGCCAGTATTCAATGCACGTCGTGATGTCGCGGAAGGCCGCCGGCTGGACTTTACCTCCAGAGGCGGAGAACCCTTCAACGACAAGTTTACTGTGAGTGAGTTGCGTTCCGCTCTCGCTTCGTGCACGAACACCGCCCATGGTCCAGATGATATCCCGTACGCCATGCTTCGACACCTGGATGAGCGAGGCATGGCCATTCTGTTAGATTTGTTCAATGGGATCTGGCTAGAGAGTCTCCTCCCAGACTCCTGGCGAATCGCTACTGTGCTCGCCTTTCGCAAACCGGGTAGAGATCACTCTACTCCGACCGGTTTCCGCCCAATCTCTCTAACCTCTTGCGTGTGCAAGTTGATGGAGAAATTGGTAAATGTTAGATTAGCCTATTTCCTGGACAGCGGAGGCCATCTGTCTTCCGCACAGTGCGGCTTCCGCAAGTTCCGCTCCACGTCGGATGCTCTGCTCCGACTGAAAAATGCCGTCTGCGAGGCTTTCCTTCGTAGACAGCACTACGCCACGGTGTTTTTCGATCTGGAGAAGGCCTATGATACCGCATGGCGATACGGTATCATGGAGACTCTCCACCAGATGGGGGCGAGGGGACGCCTCCCAATTTTTATATCTGAATTTTTGCGAGATCGTCGATTCCGCGTACGGGTGGGGGGAGGCCTCTCCAGCCCAAAGGAGCAGGAAGAGGGTGTCCCGCAGGGAAGTGTCCTCAGTGTCACACTCTTTGCCCTGAGCATCAACGGCATCACCTCGGTGCTGCCGGAAGATGTTCTCGCTACACTCTACGTGTACGACCTTTCGATCTCTTTTGGCGCGGCCCAGATGCCAACTCTGGAGCGTCGACTCCAACAGGAATTGAACCACGTCTCTCGCTATGCCGAAGCGCACAGGTTTCGGTTTTCTTTGGCCAAGACTAAGTTGGTGCACTTCTGCCGCCATCCACGGCTTAACCCCGACCCAGACTTGTTTCTCAATGAGGTACGCCTGGATGTGGTTGAGTCGCACCGTTTCCTTGGTCTTGTATTCGACCGACGCCTCACCTGGAAGGCTCATATTCGCAGCCTTAGGGTCTCTTGTACCCGCGCCATGGACATTCTCCGTTCCAGGACGTTCAGCGCCTGGGGCGCTCATAGGGCTACTGCCCTACTTTTTTATCGATCCTTTGTTTGTTTGAAGCTCCAGTACGGATGCGAGTTTTATGCATCCGCAGCCAAGCGTTTATTGCGGAAGGTGGATTCGATTCACCACAACGGCCTTCGCCTTGCGACCGGTGCCTTCCGCACTTTCCCCATTGAGAGCCTGTTGGTCGATGCTGGGGAGATGCCACTCGCTCTGCGCCGCGTGCAGTGCATCATTCGCCTGTACGCGCGAGCCCGGTGCCTCCCTCAGTCGCTAACCGCTTTGACTGCATCCGCAGCTGATCTCGACGGTGCTTATGACGCCGAGACGCCAGTCATACCCTAAGCCCTTTGGGTTTAGGGCCAGGAAACTCCTTCGAGAGCTAGATATAGCTCTCGGGCCGGTGGCGCCCCTGGTTCTGCCCAGGAAGCCACCCTGGAGGGTACCACATTTGGCTATTTGTCGCCACGCTTCTGCTCCCAAAGCTTGTACTGCGCCGGGAGTATTGCGTTCGACCTTTTTGGAGCACACATCGTGTCACGCTGGTACCGTGCCAGTGTATACGGATGGCACCAAGTCCCAAGAGGGGGTCGGCTTCCACGCCGTATCCCCTCTGTTTGAAGTCAGCGGGGCTCTACCAGGCGCTGCGTCTGTCTTCACGGCCGAGTTGGTGGCAATACACCACTCGGTACGGGAGATTACGCGACGTGCCTGGTTCGGAGACCGGATTGTGATCTATAGCGACTCACAAAGCGCCCTGAGTGCTCTCGGGGCATTGGAATCTCCGCATCCCCTGGTTTGCGATATCCGTGACGCCACGGTTTTGGCGAGCAGGGCAGATGTCGAGATTATCTTCTGCTGGGTTCCTGGACATGTAGGAATTGGGGGCAATGAGCGCGCCAAAGAGTCCGCGAGGACTCTGCGACCGGACCAGCGTTTCGCTCTTCCTCACACCGACTACATGGCAGGAATACGGGCAGCTCTTCGGACTGCTTGGCAAAGAAGATGGGAGACGGTCGAAGGGAAATTAAAGTTGCGTGCATTGCGCCGCGACTGTTCCCATGGACCTATCCCCCAATGCCGCGGCAGCTTCAGGTTGCTTTCTGTCGTCTACGAATCGGACACACTCGTGTGACGCATCGCTATTTGATGGAGCGCTCGCCTGCGCCCTATTGCAACGACTGCGTCGTCCCCCAGACTGTTTGGCACATTCTTGTCGAATGTCCCATTCTGGGTGATCTTCGCGCACGATACCTGTCCCGGTACCGGGATGGGCGGGGTCGCTACTGCCTGTCCCTTGTACTCGGAACAGATTCCTGCACATTGACTTTTGGGGGGAGGCCGGGCTTCTTCCCTTTATTTAAGGTCCTTTTTTTGTTATTGTTTTGTTTGTAGGTTGCACTCTCCTGCACCGGGGTGAAGGGGACCTCCCCCTGCTGCCGGAGATTGCTTCCTGATTGTTAAGTTTTTCCAATTTATATCATTGTTGAGTTTTCATATTTTTATTTTAAAGTAACCTAGTTCTAGGCTGTCGTGTTTTTCGGTGACTTATGCCCAAGTGGGCAGTTGCCAGATGGGCTCTATAGAATTAAAAAAACAAAAAAAATGGTAGCCCTGGCTTGTACGCGTTCCAATCTCGCGATGTCCTTTCGCATTGAAGGACTCCAAAATTGTACGACATACTCCAGGTTCGGTCGGACAAGTGAGTTGTACAAGCACAGTACAATCTCCTGGTTCCCATAACTAAACTGGCGCTTAATATAGCCTAGCATCCTTTGGGCCTTTAGTCTCCGCCTCAATGCACTGTTTCGAGAACTTGAAGTCATTAGTGATTGCTACACCCAAGTCCTTCTCAGTGTCACTCGATTCAAGAGCAGTGCCTAAAGGATATACTGAGATTGGTGGTTTCTGTGGCCGATATGCATCACTTTGCATTTCCCTACGTTAAAAGGCATTTGCCACGTGTCCGATCACTCCCCAATCTTCCCAAGATCTTCCTGCAGGCGGGCAGTATTTCCATCATTTGCAACGTTCACACCAAGCTTGGTATCGTCGGCAAATTTGGAAATCTTGGCAACCATGTCACCGTCCATGTCCTTGACGTAGATGATGAATAGTAGTGGTCCCAGGACAGAACCTTGAGGCACCCTGCTAGTAAAGGGCACCCACTCAGAAGACTGTCCATTCACCACCACCCGTTGCCGTCTGCCACTTAGCCATTTCTCTATCCAGCCAGCTACCTTTCCGTCTATGCCCAGCGCTCGCACTTTCCGGAGAAGGCGGCGGTGTGGTACCTTATCAAAGGCTTTCTGAAAGTCTAGGTAGACCACATCCACCGCCTTGTCCCGATCGTGCTCACTGAAAACGAAGTGGAAGAATTCATCAAGTTGTGATTAACAGGGTACGGCGGCTCGGAAACCACTAAACGTTATGATACGAAAAGAACCCCAGAATTTGTCGCGGAGGTCCAGGCTCATTGACTAAGATCCCATAGCCAGGGACAAGGAAGCAGGCCCGCCCCAATTTTTTAAGCCTAAAATAATATGATTTCAGTTACACACTAAGGAGAAGTTCTCCCTTGTGTGAAACATTACACAGCAAGCATGTACATTTACTCGCATATCTTCTGCAAGAGGTTATTTTGTCTGTAGCTCCAGCTTCATATTACCACTGGTTTTGTGAACAGCCTGGTTGGCTTACTAGTTGGAAGAACTGACTGCATAGTAAAGCTCTGTAATTGTATTTTGCCCCTAGCCATTCCATAAGTTGAAATACATTCAAACTTTCTAAGAATTCATAGCTAATTCTGGAAGTCTATTCCAATAATTTTGCCCCGTAATGGGCGCGGCGATTTGCCTTCCTGGCAGCCGTGCTGACGGGACTCAGTGCCCCGTCCGGCCCCAGCGCAGCCTCTCAGACGGCCTGTATATTTCTCATACTTCCTCTACAACCTCTCCCACAACTTCCTCTGATCGGCCAAACGACCACACAAGGTAGAGGCTGACCTCAGCCAACTATCCCGGATCGGGGCTGAGGATCCGGATGGGGACAATGTTCCCTAACCCCTGATCTCCGGTTTGGGATGGTGGGTTTTTAACAACCTGCTTTATCTCCACAGATACCCTCCTCACATCCCCTTTCCTTCTCACTTCACATTCAATCCTTTTTACGCCGTGCACAAGGTGGAACCGCCATGCCGAAGGGCTGTCAGGTCACCAGGTGGGAGGGGTGGCCTATAATGGCGGTACCTGGCTCTGCATACCCCGTACGCGCCCCTTGCAGAGCGTGCTACTGCGTAGGGTGATTAGCGTCTGCATTCTGTGAAGAAAAAAGAGTCACCATACCCAATGATGAGTCTAACAAAAAAAATTCTTAAATTTCTCCCCGTCCACTATCGGAGACGCCCTCGGGCAGCTCCATTGAACAAATGGAGGTCGCCCACACCCCTGTGCTTTCACAGGGGACCCTCCAAATCTCTTTAACCGGAGAGGAAGCTTACTCATCTCCTTTGCCTACGGGTGTAGGGGACTTCTCCTCACCCTCTTTGTCTTGAGGTGCCCTTGGGTGTCTCACTCTTTCCAGCGGTAGTCCTCCCTTTACTTTCCAACTGGACTGACAAGAAATCCAGCATGAAGGCCATAACAGACCGCTCCTCATGGAAGCGGCTCGGTAGAGCAGACCCACTTAGGGGGAAGAGGAAAGATAGGGCCTATCGGCCGCTTCCTTCCAGAGACCTGCTGGCTTGTATAGTGACTAGCGGGGGTCACGGCATGTGCCTCCCCATACTCGACTCGTGACACCGCTGCCAATGGGACCTGCGATGTCCGGGGGGGATGGCCAAATGGAGCGCCTCCCCTCCCCCGAGATAGACATGGTCTTTGAGGCAACCCAGCCTCAGGACGGTAGGGCCATCCATGGGGGTGAGTCTGGGCTCGGCGCCAAGCACCGAACCTGAGTCCGCCCCATGCAAGGTCCTCCTCAAACGGCTCGGGTCTCCAAAGCAGTACAAGGAGGGGAGGGATCTCCTCCTCGGGCCGGTGCCCCTACGACCGCCAGGGTCTTCTTCTATCTCAGAGAAGGACCTTGCTGAGACCGGCCTATCTGGCCTGGGAGCTCCTGCACGCGGAGGGGAAAGCAGGTTCATTCCCCGCCTTCCTCTCCCAAGAAGAAAAGAAACAAAAAAAGACGAGGCTCCTCTCCATCCGCTGGGACTAAGGGGACGGATAGGTCTGCTGCTTCGGTAAGCGACCAAGCCAAGCTCGGCACATTCGGCCCAGGTGCGGAGTCCCTGACAAAGACCAAAGGTACAAGTGCACAGAGCAGAACCTCGATTATTTCGGGGCCCCTCATGCAGAGAAAACCTGGCGTTTTCAAGCCCGCGGGCTTCAAACGCTTCCTGGTTTTTCGCTCCACTGATGGCAACATGATCCATTAGAGGAGAGCTTTAGCTAGTGTGATTGGTAGAGAGCCAAAGGTGACCCGTTTCTCAGACAGGAGCTTATTGGCGAATGCTTCGAGTACCTCCAAGGCTGACATGATTAGCGCCCTTCGGACACTTTATGGCACGCCTGTGAGTGTGACGCCGCATCTACCATGAACTTCGTGGACGGAGTAGTTTATGCGAGGGAACTCGTCGACTACTCCATAGATGACATCACCTTAGAGCTGGCCGAACATGTGATGATATAAGAGGGAGAGACCTCGAGACCCAACCCTACACTCTTCGTCACGTTCGACTGTGACAAGCTTCCTGATTCAGTGCGTGCCGGTTGGTATCGGTACCGCGTGAAGGCTTCCGTGTCACTGCCGCAGAGGTGCTATTATTGCCACCGCTTCGGCCATACGAATCGCTCCTGTCGACGTGCAAAGTCGGGGTTACCCGAAACATGTGTAAGCTGCTCCAAGGCCGCACACGATAAGTCCAAATCGTGTGTGATCAAGTTTGTCAATTGTCGAGCGCCGCACCACGCTTCTTCGAAGCAATGTGGTGCGTATCTCCCCGCGAAGGAAATCCTGGCCGTTCAGGCTCAGGATCGCCTCTCATTTCGCGAGGCTAAGGAATTGGTCATGGCGCGCCAGGCGCTGCCCGGGACGTCCTATGCCTCAATGTTGAAAAATACACTCTCTGCTCCAGGCCTACGAGTATGGTCGTTTCCGAGCCCATTCGGAACCCTTCTGCGGGTTCTACCCTCCCCGGGCGCTCCCCTGGTAAAGCTGGCGGCACAAAGGGTCCAAACCCAGCCCCAGCTAAAACCAGGGCTAACCCCAGCGAAACCGTTTCCCGCAAGGCGAAACGTGGGGGTCTTCTCTTCGAAGAGTGCACCGCGTCTTCTCCGAGCTAGGCCTGGAGGGCATATTCCTTCAATGGAATTGCGACGGACCTCGGACCAAGTGGGACGAGTTGTGGAGGTTCGTCGTCTCCCTTTCCCCGTTAGCTAGCTTTTTCACGGAGACCTTGTTGGGTGGATGTCCCCAGCTCACCTTCATGGGGTATAGGGGTTTTACGACCCAACCACCACGGGATAGGGCCCGGGCGGGATGATATGCGATTTACACCCGCCATGATCTCTCCGTTCTTCTCTTCGCTTTAAATACCTCCTTTCAGGCAGTAGCTGTGCATCTGCACCTTGATAGGGGGTATACTGTTATTTCCGCGTACATTCCACAGTCAGCTGACTTCGACGCGGGGAACCCCCGCCGCGTCGTGGCACGGTTGCTGAAGCCCTTTCTCTTGCTCCGAGATCTAAACGGTAGATACCCTCTCTGGGTAGACTACTCTATTAATCCACCGGGTCAAGTCTTTGCCGCCCTGATCTCGAGCTTGAGATGGGTGTCCTAAATGTGGATGAGTTTACGCATCACTGCCCGAGAAGCGCTTAATTTTCCTGCCTCTATCTATCTTTGTGCTCTCCGGATGCACAGCCTGATTTTGACTGGGGGGAGGGCGATGACCTTCATGGTAGTGATCACTTTCTCATTCAAATATGATTTTCTGGGCCGCTGCCGCCCTAAAGCCCGAGAGCCCTCAAGCAGAAGCGTTATGCCTGCATGCGCTATAAGCGCCCCCCCCCCCCCCCGAACGATTTCACAATCGGTGAATTTCGTCTGGCTATGTCCTGGTATATTTCGAAGCACGCCCGCCGCTCTTCTTGGCGGGTATACGTCTTCACTTAACACGAAGACCGCTCTAGCATAGGTGTGGAAGCGAGTCAAAAGAATTCGGGAAAGTTCTCGCAGGCCCCCCCCTCCTGTTCTCAGGGAGAATGGGACCGCAAGCTTGGACCCGCGTCCGTGGCGGAATTCTTCGCGACCGCTTTTTCCGCATTCTCTAGCAGGGATGCTGCTCCGCCAGTATTCAATGCACGTCGTGATGTCGCGGAAGGCCGCCGCCTGGACTTTACCTCCAGAGGCGGAGAACCCTTCAACGACAGGTTTACTGGGAGCGAGTTGCGTTCCGCTCTCGCTTCGTGCGCGGACACCGCCCATGGTCCGGACGATGTCCCGTACGCCATGCTTCGACACCTGGGTGAACGAGGCATGGCCTTTCTCTTAAATTTGTTCTACAGGATCTGGGTAAAGGGTCTCCTCCCGGATTCCTGGCGAATCGCTACTGTGCTCGCCTTTCGCAAACCGGGGAGAGATCACTCTACTCCGGCCGGTTTCCGCCCAATCTCTCTAACTTCTTATGTGTGCAAGTTGATGGAGAAATTGGTAAATGTTAAATTAGCCTTTTTTTCTGGACAGCGGAGGCCATCTGTCTTCTGCACAGTACGGCTTTCGCAAGCTCCACTCCACGACGGATGCTCTGCTCCGACTGGAAAATGCCGTCTGCGAGGCCTTCCTTCGTAGACAGCACTATGCAACGGTGTTTTTCGATCTGGATAAGGCCTATGATACCGCATTGCGATACGGTATCATGAAGACTCTTCACACGATGGGGGCGAGAGACGCCTCCCAGTGTCACACTCTTTACCCTGAGCATCAACGCTATCAACTCGGTGCTGTCAGAAGATGTTCTCGCTACGCTCTACATGGACTACCTTTATATCTCTTTTGACGTGGCCCAGATGTCGACTCCAACAGGCGATGAACTGCGTCTTTCGCTATGCCGAAGCGCACAGGTTTTGATTTTCCTTGGCCAAAACCAAGGTGGTGTACTTCTACCCTAATCAAAGGCTCCACCCTGACCTAGACTTGTTTCTCAATGAGGTACGCCTGGAAGTGGTTGAATCGCACTGTTTCCTTTGTCTTGTATTTGACCGACGCTTCACCTGGGAGGCTCATATTCGCAGCCTTAGGGTCTCTTGTACCCGCAGCATAGATATTCTTCGTTCCGTGACGTTCAGCACTGTTTGGGCTACTCTCTTACTTTTGTATCTATCCTTTGTTCGTTCGGATGCGAGTATTATGCATCCGCAGCCGAGCGTTTATTGCGGAAGGTGGACTCGATCCACCACACCGGGCTTCGGCTGGCGACCGGTGCCTTCCGCACATCCTCCATTGAGAGCCTACTTGTTGATGCTGGAGAGATGCCACTCGCTCCACGCCGTGCACAGTGCATTATTCGCCTGTACACGCGAGCCCGGCGCATCCCTCAGTCGCCAACAGCTCTCACTGCATCCGCAGCTGATTTCGACGGTGCCTATAAGGCCGAGAGACGCCAGTCGTACCCTAAGCCCTTTGTGTTTAGTGCTTGGAAACTCCTTCGCGAGCTAGGTATAGCTCTTGGGCCGGTGGGGCCCCTGGTTCTTCCCTAGACGCTACCCTGGAGGGTACCACCTTTGGCTATTTGTCGCCACGCCTCTGCTCCCAAAGCTTGTACAACGCCGGAAGTTCGACCTTTTTGGAGCACACGTCGTGTCAACCTGAAACCGTGCCAGGGTATACAGATGGCTCTAACTCCCAAAAGGGAGTCGGCTTCCACGCCGTATCCCCTCTGTTTAAAGTCAGCGGGGCTCTGCGAGGTGTTGCGTCTGTCTTCACTGCTGAGCTGGTGGCAATACATCACTCGGTACGGGAGATTACGCGACGTGCCCGGTTCGGAGACCGGATTGTGATCTATAGCGACTCACAAAGCGCCCTTAGTGCTCTTGGGGCATTGGAATCTCCGCATCCATTGGTTTCGCTATTTCCGCGACGCCAAGGTTTTGGCAAACCGGGCGGATGTTGAAATTATAATCTGCTGGGTTCCTGGACGTGTAGGAATTGCAGGGAATGAGCGCGCTGACGAGAGCGCCAAAGAGTCCGCGATGACTGGGCGACCGGACCAGCGTTTCGCTTTTCCTCACACCGACTACTTGACAGGAATACGGGCTGCTTGGCAAAGAAGATGGGAGACGGTCGAAGGAAATTTAAAGTTGCGTGTCATTGCGCCGCGACTGTTCCCATGGACCCATCCCCCAATGCCGCGGCGGCTTCAGGTTGCTTTCTATCGTCTCCGAATTGGGCACACTCGCGGGACGCACCGCCATTTGATGGAGCGCTCGCCAGCGCCCTACTGTGAAGACTGCGTTGTCCCCCAGACTGTTCGGCACATTCTTGTTGAATGTCCCAGTCTGGGCGATCTTCTCGCACTTTACCGTTCCCGGTACCGGGGCAAGCGATATCGCTACCGCATGCACTCGGGACTGGTTCGTGCACATTGACTTATGGACTCTATGACTTTTTGGAGGAGGCTGGCTTCTCTCCTTTATTTGCCCTTTTTTTGTGCTTTTCGTAGTTCGCATGTTCCTGCGCCGGGGGTGTGCGGACCTACCCCCGACGCCGGAGCATGCTTCCATTTTGTCCTCTTGCTTTTTCTCATTATATTTTATAGATATTTGTTATTTACATATTATTTGTGGAGTATAGCGACTTATGCCCAAGTAGGCAGTCGCCAGATGAGCTCATAATTTTGTTTTTGAAAAATCCAATAATTTGGTAGAAAACACCATCTTCACAATCCTCAAATCCCATTTGCAATTCTATTTCCCAAACTGACTATATTAAATATCATTTTATAAATCAATTTTATGATAAAAATACAAGTGTTGGTTGTATTATCATAACAAAATCCTATAATCTCAACTCAAAATACTACAACAATAATGCTACTTATGAACTCTGAACTTTTCAATTTTGTTGGCTTGGTAGTCGCGGTAGCTAATAACGAACTGGCTGGTAAGTGGCTTTTTCTTTTCACTCCATTCCCAACGTTAGATATATGTAATTACGGCGAACCGAAAACTTAAATATCAATATGGTATTTTTAAAAAAATAGAAATAGCCCCCCAAAAAATCATGGGCTGGCTACGTATCTACGTCGGAGAAGATGAAGGATAAGAGGAAGCGTCTTACGGCGAAGCTTGTTAACAAACAAGCACGCCCTCGAGCCTGGCTTGCTTTGGTTCTTAGACGAGAAGAATTTCTGCCAGTACCAGGTGATGAACTCTAAACAACTGCTGGCTTGTTTGATGTGTTCCTTGAGATGTATCGAAACTTATTAAGACCAACTTCCAAATCCACATCATGGTTTTGGAGGGTAGTCAGTAGAAAGGGCTACGTTAATGCACCTTTTATCTTCTAAAGGGTCCTCAAACTCAATACAGAGGGTTACATCGAGTGCCTGGAAGAGCTGGTCGTTGGAAGGCCGTACATGTCCCAGCAGGACTACAACATTGCACGCAAGCTCAAGGACCCTGTCTTGGCTGTCAGACAATTTCTTTGACACCAATCACTCCAAACATCTGGGCTCCCAACTCCCCAGATTGCAATCCCCTGGACTATTATGTGGTTGAGAGAGAGACCAACTCCCCGTGCACCACAAGGGTGGAGCGTAGGTCCAGGATCACCGCACTTTTCACCCGGTTAAATGCCGTGTTCAAGACCTACGGAAAATTCAATCTTTCACATCTAACTTTGGTAAATATATTTGTATAAATGAAGTTATTTTCATTTGTATTGAATTTAGGCTACAAATTACCAACCGCACACTGTATATTCTCTTTACAAGTCTATTTTCCATCCACTCTTATATACTCATTCATACCATAAACATCTTTCTGCATTCTACCGTGCGCATGCAAAGCATCCTTCTCAAGTTGTCCATTTACACTGCTCTCACTCGAGAAGTTTTCTTCTCCCACACCACAGTCTCACTTCAATGCTCCAACTTACACAGCTTCCTGACCCATTCCGCATTTAAACTCTTAGCACCATTAACGTACTTATCGCCTCAGAGACCCATACAATTTAAAAACTGATCGCAATTGTTTAATGGTTACAACACGCACTCGAATATTACACCCTATCCCTTTCTCATCGCGATCCTCATTTATCTTGTGTCCAAACACTTCATTTTCTGCTTCCCTACTTTGTTTCATCATGCTGTCATTCCCACATGCAATCTTAAATTTTTGCATCTACACCTACTTGTTTGCTTTCCACTACAAGTTTCACCATTCAAAATTTGCTTCCTCTTTCCAGTTCCGACACACTCACACAGCCCTTATACTACCATTTCCACATCTGCTCTATTTCCACGATGGCACTTATGTCCTTGCTTATTCTCTCAAGCATTCTATCATACTCTTCCCTTTCTGATTCAAACACTTTTCACTTCTAATTCTTCTTTCTATCTTCCTATCCATGCACCAACAAACTTAAGCTTACACAGCACGATCATGCGATCAGATACTTCCATACGCATACTTCTTACAGCTTTCACATCAAATACTTTCCGCAGCATATTCTTCCCTACTAGGCACAGATAAATAATATCCCCCCCCCCATCCTTTGATCAACACATGTTGTAGATAGAGGGAGGTAGGAAAAGGGGCGAATAAAAAATAATAGCGTAGGCGATTTGCGAACAGCTTCCCGCGTCGCTGGACCACCATTAGCAAGTGGCGAATCCACTCGGCCATCCTGAGTCTCAAGAAAGACTCATACAAGCGAAGCTTTTAAGCCACTCGCCTACACTTCTCGTACGCTAAACAACCGCCCTCCTAGAAGCGGAGAGTATTTTGAAAAAATGAAGAAAAAACTTTTGGGAATGTTACTCAAGGGCTAACGCTCCCCCTCCCGGCTCTGGGCGCCATTGTAGATTCAGAGGAGTTGGGAAAGGGGCAAAGAAAATATAATAGCATAGGCGAATCGCAAACAGCTCGACCACAGTTAGCGAGCGGCGAATCCACTCCGCCATCCTGAGTCTCAAAAAAGATTCATTCAAGCGAAGCTTTTAAGCCGCTCGCTTGCACTTTTCACACGCTAAATGTCTATATGCCCATTTTTGTGCTGAGAAATGTATTTGCTACACAGGATTCTTTTAGCACAGAACCACCACAATCCCCATTTTAATTATTTCCGGTTGTACCAAAAGTTCCAATTATTCCCAATTATTTCCCCTCCACACCCACCCACTTCAAAGAGGTGGGAGCCGGTCTGCAGCCAGGCATGGAAAGTGCACGGGTGTTGTAGCTAAATTGTATGGAAGAATTCTGATTGAATGTATAAGAAATAACTGAGGGAGAAATAGTGGATGCACGAGGATGTGTTTAGAGCGGGTATAAAGTGTGTGTGAAGTATTTGCACAGAATCAAATGAAAAAACGGGATCTAAAGTGTAAGTTGGGTTCAGGGATCTGTGTGAAGAAGCATTATGACAGGTGCTAAGAATGTATGGAATGTGGCAAACTTTTGGATTGTGATGTTTTTATGTTGGAAGTAAAATGCGGCGTCGGGTGAAATATAGCCTGAGTGAGTGAATGACATACATAGGAGTGTAAGACAAAGTTGCGTGATCTCACCATGTCCGTTTAATAGCTTTATAATGAAAGAAGTTTGTGGATGAGTGTGAGGTTGAAGAAGAATAGGTTCTAGCTATGGTATATCCAGATAACCTGGTGTTGGTAGCTGAGAGTGCGAAGGATTTGGAATGGCGATTGTCGTGGACCCCGTGCTGTCAGGCCGATTGGAATGCGGTAATGTGAGAAAGGGAAATGGACTGTGGTCAGGGTGGTAGGAGTAAAGAGGGTGTGGCAGTGCTTTTGAGTGAGGAGTGGCATGATGCAATGGTTGGAGATAAATGTGTGAGCTCGAGAGTTATGTGGATGAAGCTGAGATTTGCAAGGTTGAAATTGCGTATGGTGTTTGGTTATTAGTGGGATTGATTTTAGTTAATAAATCAGCCTAGATAGCTATTTGAAAACCATTATCATAAATTTGTTGAATTGGAAGGAATAGTCGTATGTTAATATTTAGGCCTAACGACTGACGTGAACTGAATTTAGAAAACTTCGGGCTCTAGGTTTATAAGAAAAAGGACGATAAACAAAATAAATATATTTCTAAATACAACGAATGCATAATGAGAGAATTGAATTAGGAAATAACTAGTGAACGGTTATTACAATTATACGAATGAATGATAGAATTAAATTGAGAATTGTTAAGGAATACAACGTAATGTAAATGTATGAAAGTAATGAAAAGTATAGTGAAATGTAAGGTATGGTAAAGTAACTAAGGTAACTATGATGGACTGTGAATTGGGATCTGCAATGAGAGAAGTAACGAGAATTAGGAACTACTCTCGTATGGCAGTTTGCAGAGAATAAGTGTGAGAGGAGGAGGAGGAATTAAACTAAGTATGATTTGCTTGGAGTTAAATGATTAAATAGAGAAGGAATGGTTACAGACCTTTATGCTGAAAATGACGAGAGACAAGTGAGGAATATTTGTATTCAATGTGATTGAGCTGAAAACGTGTTAGTTTGTGTGTTTGACTAAAGTGAGTGTTGCCAAAAAGAATGTATCTTAGCCATGATTTTTGGATGGCGATTATATATTACAAAAGATATGTGGGAAAAAACATATACAAAATATTTGAGATTTTGGATTGATTATTTATACATAACTAAGTTGAGATTTTACATAAGATTTAATAGGAATTGTAGAAAATAAATGGATAATTTTACATTGAATTTAAAAAGGAAAATATGCTAATATTTATGCACAAGGTACATTACGTTAAAATGATATTATGTAATGGTAATATTTAAATTGGTGCAATGGAATATTGATACATGTAATATTGTATAGGAATGCCAGAGGGCATTGCTACATGCGTAGTTATAGTGTATGTAGAAGGCTCGCCTGTGCCTAAGCAGGCTTTCATCATGTTTTTCCTTCCCCGCCTTTTTATTTAATATTTTATTTAATCGCCGACAGCGAAAGTACACTGGAACTGCAAGCTGCACACCAACACCTTCTAAATTAAAATTAAAACAGAGAAGGAATAAGGATATTCCTTCTCTGTTTTTCTTTTCCCTTACACCTCCTCCCCAGGCATGCTGTTTCGGGACTCCTGCCTTCTAGCGACAAGGGGCGGGAGGGTTCACTCCTTTTCTACTGAGAGTGAAGAAGTGAACTTTCACTATGTCCCATTCTTTCTTTCCCTTTAATTTATTTGTTTTGCTTATTTAGTATGCATTTATTTTAGTTTATATTCCTTTATATCCTCTTGCCCATATATCTTTACTTTTCCATCCTTTTGTCGGCATTTACCCTCCAACTTTTTCTCTCTATTTGTCTCTTTCTTGTTCAGCCCCTCTCTCTCAGATTGACCTTGATGACGACCCTGTTTGTATTTAGATTTGTTAATGGTTTTGTTCTCTGGCATAGGTGGAGTGTGGGCAACTCCATTACCCTATGTTTATCGTGCCTATGAGGAAGGCCGCTGCTCGTCTAGTTTAACCGGCGAGGGTAAATTTAGCTCGTCTTGTTCCGGTTAAAAAGGGGGCGTATTAGAACTGTGTATGCTCTCTGAGATGATATACCGGTGGCAAATGATTCGGCAGTAGCAGTAGTGCCGGGCCCTTGTAGGCTTCCGTGGCCCGGAGTCACGAGTGAGAATATGAACTGAATCCAATTGCAATGTCTAAATCTTCTCTTTCCCAACCCCTTCTTAGGCTGCCTCCTTGAGGGTGGCATCCACTTCTAAGAAGGGTTCTCATATAAGCGTTGTATGATTGTTCAGTTCAGTCCCCACCTTCCCGGTCGTTGGATCTTTATGCGAAATAAATACACTCAAAGGCAGATTATTCTCGTTTTCTTGTATTAATAATGTCTGATATCGATACTCCGTTTTATGATGTTGTAGTTTTTAATTTAAATGGTGCTTTCGAATCACATTGTGGTGAACCGTGGGTTCGTGGTGATGGGTGCATTACTTTGGGTGCCTTTTCCCGCACCTAACCAGATACCGTACGAGCTATGTCTTCGATTGCTGATGTCCCAGTCTCTGTAACGTCTGATTCCAAGGTCAATTTTGTCAAGGGTTTAATAAGACCTAATAATTTGGAAGATTACGACCTGTCTCAGCCCCAAACTAAGCCCAGAACAACGTGTTACTTATGTGTTTAGGGCGACTAAGACTGCCGTTTCAACTCGTATGAATACCCCTCCGTTAATTCTGATGTTTGAACACTAATAACTTCCTCAATTTGCCAGGGCTGGGTACCTCCAGGTCCCACTAAGCAGTTCGGGCGTGTGAACCGTAGGTATAGGCAGGCACGTATATGTGACAATTGTGCATCTGATTACCATTGCACTGAGTGCAGTATATCTTCGCCTTGTACCAACTGTGGTGGCTTCCACAGTGCCGCAGCCCAAACATGTCCGTGTTTCATATTTGAAGAGGAGGTTCTTCGATGCGTGGCTCGTTGTCCTTGGATATTAAGGAGGCGCCGTCAGGTTAGGAAATAACTCTCCCCATCGGGGCGGTTTTACTGTGACGCTGGGAGGAACCGGTCATTTGAACACATCAATGATTCGTACTATGTACTATAATAATACCCACTCTCTCCTCTTCAGGATGTTCAGCATTTCGTCTCCGGAATTTCTCTGCCCCAGTGGCCGGATGGTGATTATCGGGGGAGATATTTGCCGACATACAGAATTATATGCTAGAGACCCGCTCACCTAGGTGCACCTGGAACGAGTGATAAACTACTAGCCCCAGCGCAAGAGGAAGAATTCGTCTGAGATGATAGCTTACAGGATGCGCATTCCTTTGAGCCTGAGTCAACCTCTGGTTCGACTGATGAGACCAACCACCTTGTCTCGTCTGATATAAAGAATATCACTGAAGCTCAGACCGATCTTCCTTTGCAACAATGTTCTGGAAAGTTAATATTGGGTTTACAATTTCCGCCGGTATTTTAGCCCCCTCTTCGGTTACGCAAATAACAATTTAAACTCTCCCTTCAACCTCCATTTCTTTTCCAGTCTCATCTACCGGTACTTTTCCTCATACCAGTTCTTCGCGTAGCGAATGGTCATTTTTTTTACTCTGGCCGGCTGCCCTACCTTCTTCCACCGTCTCAGCAAAATAACCATAGTTGTTTCCACTCGTATGCCATAATAGATTCTATCTTACAGTGGTATCACCAGTGTGTTCTTCCCAAGTGGGAAGAACTCAAGATCCTATTACATGACATACAACCTAAAATTTTTTGTCTTCAAGAAAACAAACTTGGAACTCACTCGTTTATACTTATCCATTATTTTCAGGCTTTTAATTCTCACGCCTCTGTTGATGCAACAGCACACTGTGGGGTGTCTATCCTAGTCACGAAGTCTCGATATTCTACCCACTTCTCCCTACGCACAGCTTTGCAGGCAATAGCTGTGAGGGTCATTTTGTGCAAACTTTAAACTGTTTGTTCCCTTTACCTCCCTTAGATATGTATTGCTGTGACCAGATCAGACCTACTGGTTCTTATGGACCAGCTTCCCTCTCTGTTTTTATTGTTAGGTGACCTTAATGCCCATCATCCATTTTGGGGCGACGTTTATAATGTCAAGGGTTGTCCTGCTAAGTCTTTTTAATGTCGAATTTTTTATGTATTCTTAACTCCGGCCATTTTACTTCTTGTTAACAATCGGATACCTTTAATTGTGTCGATTTGTCCTTATGCTCCTCAGATTGTTTCTCTGACTTTTAGTGGTCTGCCCAGGGTGACTTTCATGGGAGTGATCACTTTCCCATTGTTTTAACATCTGTTATTCCTGGCCATCAGGTCTCTCGTCCCCGGCAATGGGAATGCTTATTGGAATGTTTTTCGAGAAGCGTCTTTCACCGACGCCGCGTTGGGAGTTTTTAACTCAGACTCAGCGGTGGCCTTCTTAACGTCCGTTGTTTGTGATTCTGCTGAGCGTACCATTCCAAGACTGTCTCCTGGAATCAGATCATCTTTGCCATGTTGGATCTAAGATTGTGCAGCCGTTGTTCAGGACTGCAAATCTCCACACGGTACCTTCGAAGCCCCACACCAAGTACCCGGATTGAAAAAATAGAATTAGAGCTATTCGCAAGAGTATGTAGAGGTGTCTAGTATCCGATTAATTGGCGGTAAATAATTCCTTGGGTGACTGTTTATATGAAGTTAGCAGTGTGACTCGACATCAAGGATAATTTTTAACCTTTAAGGATTGGAAGGAAACCCGCCCTCCTGTTTTCCCCACAATTTATAGTATCCCTTACAGTAAATTTACAGTCGTTTAATTGCGCGCTGCTCTTTCACAGCGTGAATGAACGCCGCCGCACTTGCCGAGGCTCGCTATGATTCTATCCGCCATCTACATCCCCGTACTGAATTATTTTTATTAGATTGTTTTAACATAATCTAGACAATAGGCTCATTCATACTCGTCCACCTGACGAGCTGCGCTGGTGTTGCCATTTCATAAAGGATTCACAAGGATTCTCTGATTCCTAATGATTACCGTCCAATCAAATTAACTAGCTGGATTAGTAAGTTGATGGAGAAAATGGTAAAAGTTCGATATATTGATTTCTGGAGTCAATTGGTGTGCTGTCGCATTTTCAATGTTTGTTCATAAGCACCATAGCACTGTGGATCTGCTTGTTTGTTTGGACAAATCTATACGGAAGGCCTTTGTCAAAAAGCAACACGTGTTGGCGGCGTTCTTTGACATAGAGAAGGTACGAGTATATAATACCACCTGGCGTCACGGTATCTTACAATAGTTGTAGTACTGGAGTATGAGGGGCCTTTTACCCAATTTATCCATAGCATTTTATCACGTAATTTTAATGTTCGCATCGGTAATGTCTAATTTGACACAATAAAGCAAGAGGAAGGTGTCCTACAGGGCAGCGTTTAAAGCATTGCTTGTTTTGTCATCGTTATTAATGGTTTAGTCTCTTCTCTCCCAGACGAAGTTTCATCCACTCTATTTGTGGGTAATCTGACAGTCTTCTATGCATCCCCATTTCCATCGGTAGCCTGCCGGTTACAATTAGCTGTTTTCTTAGTATCTATTCAAGATCTTTTGAGAGGATACGTTTCTCAGTTACTAAAATTAAGGGGATGCACCCTTATAGTTTGAGAGGTGTTCATCCTTCCCCATTTCTTCATTTGAATACTTTAAGAGTTGAGATTTCGTTACGAAGTTCAAATTCCTGAGTATGACCCACGATTTCAAGTTGCCATGGCTACCCCACTTGGGCAACCTTAAAGTCAAATGCTTAAACTCCTTGATCTCTTAAAAGTTTTATCCCATACGTCATGATGGAGTGACAGACAGACGCTTAGATTATGGATATATTACTCAACCTTCTCATTAGATACCATTAAAAAAATTAGGGGTATGGGAATCAAGCGGTGCTTTTCGTAATAATTTGTATGCCGAGAGTGGCGTTCTGTCGCTCTTACCATAGATTTGATATGTGCTTGCACTAACCTCTTCTGCGTTCAACACACACCCACCACCGCAGTTCACAAGTATAGCAATGCCCTCTGGGGCATTCCTATAAATAGTAATAATACGGGAAAATTATATTCGCATATAAATATATGTAAAATTATGATCTAAAAATATAATCAATCAATTAATTTGTAACGCGAGAATATTTAATGTAACTTCACCCTAATACATTAAAAATATATTTTCTTTAAAATTTGCCCTACACGAGCACGCATATACAAACACACGCCTTTCGCCATCTGCCTTGAAGCTCTTTACTCAGTCCACTTGTGCAGAACGTCGCTCCGAATAAGGTTAGTTACTTTTTCTCTCCAAATCCACCTCTACAGTCAGTCCATAAGAGAGTAGATCATAACTCCTGTTTGTCTCTCATTGAAGTCCCCAATTCACACTCCATCATAGTTATATCCTACTAATTATACTTACTATACCTATACCACATATTTATATTTATACACTCACATGTACTCTCTTGTGCTCACGTATATACCTCGTGTATGTCCATAATTATATTCACCTATATTCCTCGTGGTGTAATCTCATGTTGCCACTTGTAGTCGCATAATTATATTACTTGTATTATCCCCATAAGTGGCGCGATGATTTGCCTTCCTGACCGCCGTGCTGACCCCCATCCGGCCACAGCTTAGCCTCTTCTCACCCCGTAAGGGGCGCGGCGATTTGCCATCCTGGCCGCCGTGCTGACGGGATCCAGCGCTCCGTCCGGCCCCAGCTTAGCCTCTCTTCCTTCCTTCAGATAGCCCGATTTCTCCCCTACCTCGTCGCTTTTCATACAACCTCTCCCACAACTTTCTCTGGTCAGCCTCTAATTTCACAGGGTAGAATGCTGACCTTCTTCTCAAGCCAACCACCCCGGATGGGGGCTGAGGGGGGAGGGGACATTGTTCCCTAACCCCTCAGCTCCGGTTCGGGATGGGGGTTTTTTAACAACCTGCTTCATCCCCACCCATACCTTCCTCACATCCCTTTTCCTCTCCACTTCACATTCTATCTGTTTTACGCCGTGTCTAAGGTGGAGCCGCCATGCCGAAGGACTGCCAGGCCACCAGGCGGGAGGGGTGGTCCCAAATGGCGGCGCCTGGCTCTGCCGGGCCTGTAAGCACCTCTTGCAGTGCGGGCTACTGCAAGAGGTGGTGAGCGATTGCGTCCCGTAAAACAAAGAGGGTCACCATGCCCAATGATGAAAAAAAAACCATCTTCCCTTAATTCCCCCTTGCTCATCGACGGAGCCGCCCTCGGGCAGCTCCAGCAAAAAAATGGAGGTCCCCCCCCTGTGCTTGCACAGGGGACCCTCCATATTTCTCTAACCGGAGAGGAGGCTTACTCCTCTCCTTCGCCTACGGGTGCAGGGGACTCCCCCTCAGCCCCTTCTCTGGAGGTGCTTTCGGGCACCTTCCTTTTCCCAGCGGCAGTCCCCTCTTTTCTTTCCAAGGGGACTGCCAAGAAAGCCAGCAGGCAGCCCTTAGCCAGCCGCTCCGCATCAAAGCGGCTCGGTAGGGCAAACCCCCTTAGGGGGGAGAGGGAAGCCAGGCCCCTTCGGTCGCTTCCCTCAAAGGACCTGCTGGCAAGAATTTTAAACCTTGCTGGGGTCAAGGCCTGTGCCTCCCCACACAAGACTGGCGACAGTGCCAAGGGGACCTGTGATGTCCTGGGAGGGGATGGCCAACTGGAGGCCCCTCCTGTGATAAACATGGTCCTTGAGGAGACCCAGCCTCAGACGGTAGGGCCTTTCATGGGGGGGGAATTCGGGCTCGGCGCCAAGCACCGAACACGAATCCGCCCCTATGCAAGGTCCTCCCCAAATGGCTGAGGGCTCCGAGGCAGTAAAAGGAGGGGAGGGATCTCCTCCGACAGGTGCCCCTACGACAACCAGGACCTTTTCCATTTCGGAGAGGGGCCTGGCTGAGGCCGGTCCATCTGGCCTGGGGGCTTCTGCCGGCGGAGGTGAAAAGCGGGTTCATTCCCCGCCCTCCTCTCCAAAAAAGAAAAAGACAAAGAAGACTAAAAAGACGAAAAAGACTCGGGGCTCCTCTCCATCCGCGGGGGCTGCGGGGACGGATGGGTCTGCTACCACTTTGGTAGGCGACCAAGCCAAGTTTGGCACATCAGGCCCCTCTACCCCCTCGTGTGCGGAGCCCCTGACCAAGACTAACACCAAGAGTGCACAGGGCGGAGCCTCGATGACATCGGGGCCCCTCATTCAGACGTTACCTGGCGTTTTCGAGCCCGCTGGCTTCAAACGCTTCCTCGTTATTCGCTCCACTGATGGCACCATGTTGTCCAAGGGCAACATGATCCATCAGAGGAGAGGATTAGCTAGTGCAATTGGTAGAGAGCCGAAGGTGACCCGTTTCTCGGACGGCAGCCTTCTGGCGAATGCGGCGAATCCCGCCGAGGCGGCCAAAATAAGTGCTCTTCGGACACTTCATGGCACCCCGGTGAGTGTGACGCCGCACTCTACCATGAACTTTGTGAAAGGAGTAGTTTATGCGAGGGAACTCGTTGACTACTCCATTGAGGACATCACCCTAGAGCTGGCCGACCATGGGGCGGTCAAGGTCGAACGTGTGATGAGAAAACAGGGAGGGGCTTCGAGACCCACCCCTACACTCTTCGTCACGTTCGACTGTGACAAGCTCCCTGAGTCGGTGCGTGCCGGTTGGTACCGCTACCGCGTGAAGGCATTCGTGCCACTGCCGCGGCGGTGCTATTACTGTCACCGCTTCGGCCATACGAATCGCTCATGTAGACGTGCAAAGTCGGGGTCACCCGAAGTCTGTGTAAATTGCTCCAAGGTCGCACACGATAAGTCCAAATCGCGTGTGGCCAAGTGTGTCAATTGCGGAGAGCCGCACCCTGCTTCTTCGAAGCAATGTGGTGCATATCTCCTGGAGAAAGAAATCCTGGCCGTTCAGGCCCAGGATAGACTCTCATTCCGCGAGGCTAAGGACTTGGTCTTGGCGCGCCCAGCTCTGCCTGGGACGTCATATGCCTCAGTAGTTCGAAAGGCACCCTCTGCTCCTGGCCCATCCAGGCCAACGAGCACGGTTGTTTCCGCGCCCATTCGGAGCCCTTCTGCAGGCTCTACCCAACCCGGGCGCTCCCCTGGTAAAGCTGGCGGCAAAAAGGGTTCATACCCAGCCCCGGCTAAAACCAGGGCTCCCCCCTCTTCCCCCAGCGTGACCGTTTCCCGCAAGGCGAAACGGCCACGCGCCTCCACCGAGTCGTTAGACTCACAGGAGGCAACACCCCTGAAGATGGTCGCTAGGCCATCCTCAGGGGTTCCTAAAGCTGTCCCCCGAAAGGAGGACAGCAACAAAGGAGCTTCGGCTCCTTCGCCCACGACCCAAGGTGGAGCAAGTGGCTCGGAGACGGTGGTTCCTCGAAAAGAGGCCCCCCCGCCTCCGAAGCCGAAGCGCCCGCCTAAGGTTTCGAGGCGGAGGGAGGAAAAGACTCGCATGGCGAGCCCAACCTCCCCCAATAAGTCCTCGAAGGCGACAGCGCCTCCAGCGCTTTGTCCGGCCAACAGTGCCCGGGGTTCTGCCCCCGGGAAGCGTACGGCCATTCCCGTGAGGGTCTTCAATTCGAGGAGGGCCCCCGCGTCTCCTCCGAGCTAGGCCTGGAGGGCATATTCCTTCAATGGAATTGCCGTGGACTCCGGGCCAACTGGGAGGAGCTGCGGAGGCTCGCCTCGTCCCGTTCCCCGTTAGCTATTTTTTTGCAGGAGACCATGCTAGGCGCGTGCCCCCTGCCTGCCCTCCCGGGGTATAAGGGTCTTGCGACCCCACCACCGCGGGATGGCCGGGCTGGGGGATGCGCGGTTTACACCCGGCATGATGTCTCCGTTCTTCCTTTCTCTTTAGATACCTCCTTTCAGGCCGTGGCTGTGCAGCTGCACCTGGATAGGGGGTATACTATCATTTCTGCGTACATTCCACCGTCAGCTGACTTCGACGCGGGGGACTTCCGCCGCGTCGTGGCACGGTTGCCGAGGCCCTATCTCTTGCTTGGAGATCTGAACGGCAGGCATCCTCTCTGGGGAGATTACTCCATAAATCCCAGGGGACAAGTCCTTGCCGATCTGATCGAAGAGCTTGAGATGGGTGTCCTAAACGTGGATGAGTTTACGCATCACTGTCCGAGAACCGCTTCATTTTCTTGCCTTGACCTATCTTTGTGCTATTCGGATGCACAGCCTGATTTTGATTGGGGGGTGGTCGATGACATCCATGGTAGTGATCACTTTCCCATTCAAATATCATTTTCAGGGCAACTGCCGCCTGATAGCCCACCTCGGTGGTGCTTGGAGCGGGCGCGGTGGCCTGCATTTCAGGAAATGACTGAATTCTCTATCTCAGTCGAGGAGTTTAGGTCGGTAGATGAGGCCGTTGAGTTCTTCTCCGGCAACCTCATCGCCGTGGGCCTGACTACTATTCCTAGGACGTCTGGCCGTTTTGCACGCCGACCACTCCCATGGTGGTCGGCCGAGTGTGAGACGGCCCTCAAACAGAAGCGTTATGCCTACATGCGCTATAAGCGCCGCCCGAACCATTTCACTGTCGCTGAATTTCGTCGGGCTAGGGCTAGGTTCCGGTATATTTCGAAGCACGCCCACCGCTCTTCTTGGCGGGCATACGTGTCTTCACTTAACGGGAAGACCCCTTTAGCTGAGGTGTGGAAGCGAGTCAAAAAAGGATTCGGGGCAAGTTCTCGCAGGACCCCCCTCCCGTTCTCCAGGAGAATGGGACCGCAATCTCAGACCCCGCGTCCGTGGCGGAATCCTTAGCGACCGCTTTTTCCGCATTCTCTAGCCATGATGCTGCTCCGCCAGCATTCAATGCACGTCGTGATGTCGCGGAAGGCCGCCGGCTGGACTTTACCTCCAGAGGCGGAGAACCCTTCAACGACAAGTTTACTGTGAGTGAGTTGCGTTCCGCTCTCGCTTCGTGCGCGGACACCGCCCATGGTCCGGACGATGTCCCGTACGCCATGCTTCGACACCTGGGTGAGCGAGGCATGGCCTTTTTGTTAGATTTGTTCAACAGGATCTGGGTGGAAGGTCTTCTCCCAGACTCCTGGCGAATCGCTTTTGTGCTCGCCTTTCGCAAGCCGGGGAGAGATCACTCTACTCCGACCGGTTTCCGCCCAATCTCTCTAACCTCTTGCGTGTGCAAGTTGATGGAGAAATTGGTAAATGTTAGATTAGCCTATTTCCTGGACAGCGGAGGCCATCTGTCTTCTGCACAGTGCGGCTTCCGTAAGTTCCACTCCACGTCGGATGCTCTGCTCCGACTGGAAAGTGCCGTCTGCGAGGCTTTCCTTCGTAGACAGCACTACGCCACGGTGTTTTTTGATCTGGAGAAGACCTATGATACCGCATGGCGATACGGTATCATGGAGACTCTCCACACGATGGGGGCGAGGGGACGCCTCCCAATGTTTATATCTGAATTTTTGCGAGATCGTCGATTCCGCGTACGGGTGGGGGGAGCCCTCTCCGGCCCAAAGGAGCAGGAAGAGGGTGTCCCGCAGGAAAGTGTCCTCAGTGTCACACTCTTTGCCCTGAGCATCAACGGCATCACCTCGGTGCTGCCGGAAGATGTTCTCGCTGCGCTCTACGTGGACGACCTTTCGATCTCTTTTGGCGCGGCCCAGATGCCAACTCTGGAGCGTCGACTCCAACAGGCATTGAACCGCGTCTCTCGCTATGCCAAAGCGCACAGGTTTCGCTTTTCTTTGGCCAAGACTAAGGTGGTGCACTTCTGCCGCCATCCACGGCTTCACCCCGACCCAGATTTGTTTCTTAATGGGGTGCGCCTGGATGTGGTTGAGTCGCACCGTTTCCTTGGTCTTGTATTCCACCGACGCCTCACCTGGGAGGCTCATATTCGCAGCCTTAGGGTCTCTTGTACCCGCGCCATGGACATTCTCCGTTCCGTGACGTTCAGCGCTTGGGGCGCTGATAGGGCTACCGCCTTACTTTTTTATCGATCCTTTGTTCGCTTGAAGCTCGACTACGGATGCGAGTTTTATGCATCCGCAGCCGAGCGTTTATTGCGGAAGGTGGATTCGATCCACCACACCGGCCTTGGCCTTGCGACCGGTGCCTTCCGCACTTTCCCCATTGAGAGCCTGTTGGTCGATGCTGGGGAGATGCCACTCGCTCTGCGCCGCGTGCAGTGCATCACTCGCCTGTACGCGCGAGCCCGGCGCCTCCCTCAGTCGCCAACAGCTCTCACTGCATCCGCAGCTGATCTCGATGGTGCCTATGCCGCCGAGAGACGCCAGTCATACCCTAAGCCCTTTGGGTTTAGGGCCAGGAAACTCCTTCGAGAAGTAGATATAGCTCTCGGGCCGGTGGCGCCCCTGGTTCTGCCCAGGACGCCACCCTGGAGGGTACCACATTTGGCTATTTGTCGCCACGCCTCTGCTCCCAAAGCTTGTACTGCGCCGGGAGTATTGCGTTCGACCTTTTTGGAGCACACATCGTGTCACGCTGGTACCGTGCCAGTGTATACGGATGGCTCCAAGTCCCCAGAGGGGGTCGGCTTCCACGCCGTTTTCCCTCTGTTTGAAGTCAACGGGGCTCTACCAGGCGCTGCGTCTGTCTTCACGGCCGAGCTGGTGGCAATACACCACTCGGTACGGGAGATTACGCGACGTGCCCGGTTCGGAGACCGGATTGTGATCTATAGCGACTCACAAAGCGCCCTGAGTGCTCTCGGGGCATTGGAATCTCCGCATCCCCTGGTTCGCGATATCCGTGACGCCATGGTTTTGGCGAGCCGGGCAGATGTCGAGATTATCTTCTGCTGGGTTCCTGGACATGTAGGAATTGCGGGGAATGAGCGCGCTGATGAGGGCGCCAAAGAGTCCGCGAGGACTCTGCGACCGGACCAGCGTTTCGCTCTTCCTCACACTGACTACATGGCAGGAATACGGGCAGCTCTTCGGACTGCTTGGCAAAGAAGATGGGAGACGGTCGAAGGGAACTTAAAGTTGCGTGCCATTGCGCCGCGACTGTTCCCATGGACCTATCCCCCAATGCCGCGGCGGCTTCAGGTTGCTTTCTGTCGTCTTCGAATCGGACACACTCGTGTGACGCATCGCTACTTGATGGAGCGCTCGCCTGTGCCCTTTCGCAACGACTGCGTCGTCCCCCAGACTGTTCGGCCCATTCTTGTCGAATGTCCCATTCTGGGTAATCTTCGCGCACGATACCTGTCCCGGTACCGGGATGGGCGGGGTCGCTACCGCCTGTCCCTTGTACTCGGGACGAGTGCGTGCACCATGACTAGTGGACTTATTGACTTTTTGGGGGAGGCTGGCCTTCTTCCTTTCATTTAACCCAGTTTAATTGTTGTTGTTGTTGTTTTTGTTATTGCTTTTTTATTGTTATTGTTATCTCTTTTTATTGTTTCCTGTTTAATTTTTAAAGTAGCCTAGTTCTAGGCTGTTTGTTTACGGCGACTAATGCCTAAGTCTGCAGTCGCCAGATAGCCCCTTAATTAAAAAAAAAAAAAAAATAGCCTCTTCTCATTCTTCCAGACAGCCTGTATTTCTCTCCTACTTCCTAACTTTCCCTACAACCTCTTCCAGTGTAGATGCTGACCTTTTTCTCAGCCAACTATCCCGGATCGGGGCTGAGATGGGTGGGGGACAATGTTTCCTAACTCCTGAGCTCCGGTTTGGGATGGTGGGTTTTTAACAACCTGCTTCATCTCCACCTATACCTTCCTCACATCCGCTTTCGTTCTCATTTCACACTCTATCATTTTTACGCCGTGCCCAAGGGGAAGCCGCCATGCCAGAGGGCTGCTAAGTCACCAGGCGGGATGGGTGGCCGAAAATGGCAGCACCTGGCTCTGCCAGTCCCATACGTACCCCTTGCAGAGCGGGCTACTGCTAGGGGTGATTAGCGTCTGCATCCCGTAAAAAATAGGGGTCACCATGCCCAATGATGACAAAAACAAAAAACGCCCCTCAACTTACCCTCATCCACCGTCAGAGCCGCCCTCGGGCAGCTCCACGGAAAAAATGGAGGTTTCCCCCACGTGCTCTCGCAGGGGACGCTCCAAATCTCTCTAACTGGAGAAGAGGCTTACTCCTCTCCTTCACCTACGGGTGTAGGAGACTCCCGTTCACCCCCTTGTCTGGAGGTGCCTTCGGGGACCTCCCTCTTTCCAGCGGCAGTCCCCCCCTATACTTTCCAAGGGGACTGCCAAGAAAGCCAGCAGGCAGCCCAAAGCCGACCACTCCCCATTGAAGCGGCTTGGTAGGGCAAACCCTCTTAGGGAAGGGGGAGAGGGAAGCCAGGCTCCATCGGTCGCTTCTCTCAAAAGACCTGCTGGCACGAAAATTAAACCTAGCGGGGGTCAAGGCCTGTGCCTCTCCATACTCGACTAGTGAAACCGCTGCCAATGGGACCTGATATCCTGGGGGGGTGTACAAATGGACACCCCTTCCCCCCGAGATAGACATGGTCTTTGAGGCAATCCATCCTCAGACGGTGCCCTTCCATAAGGGCGAATCCGTGTTCGGCGCCAAGCACCGAACTTGAGTCCGCCCCTATGCAAGGTCCTCATCAAACGGTTCGGGTCTCCAACGCAGTACAAGGAGGGTAGGGATCTCCTCCTCCGGCTGGTGCCCCTGAGACTGCCAGGACCTTCTCCATCTCGGAGAAAGCTCATGCTGAGGCCGGTCCACTATGCCTGGGGGCTTCTGCCGGCGAAGGAGAGAAGAGGGTTCATTCCCTGACGTCCTCTCCTAAAAAGAAAAAAAACAAGAAAAAGAATAAAAAGACTCGGAGCTCCTCTCCATCAGCGGGGGCTGCGGGGACGGATGTGTCTGCTGCTTCTTCGGTAAGCGACCAAGCCAAGATCGGGACATCCGGCCCCTCCGCCCCCCCTCCCGGGTGCTAAGCCCCTGACTAAGACCAAAAGTGCTAGTGCGCAGAGCGAAGCCTGGATTACATCGGGGCCCCTCATTCAGATAGTACAAGGCGTTTTCGAGCCCGCTGGCATCACACGCTTCCTGCTTATTCGCTCCACTGATGGCAGCATGTGGACTAAGGGCAACATGATCCATCAGAGGAGAGCTTAAGCTAGTGTGATTGGTAGAGAGCCGAAGGTGACCCGTTTCTCGGACGGGAACCTTTTGGCGAATGCGTCGAATCCCTCCGAGGCGGCCATGATTAGCGCCCTTTGGACACTTGATGGCACGCCTGTTAGTGTGACGCCACACTTTACCATGAACTTCGTAAAAGGAGTAGTTTAGGCGAGGGAACTCGTGGACTACTCCATAGATGACATCACCTTAGAGCTGGCTGACCATGGGGCGGTCAAGGTCGAACGTATGATGATATAACAAGGAGGGACCTCGAAACCCACCCCTACATTCTTCGTCACGTTCGACTGTGACAAGCTTCCTGATTCAGTGCGTGCCAGTTGGTATCGGTACCGCTTGAAGGCATTCGTGTCACTGCCGCAGAGGTGCTATTATTGCCACCGCTTTGGCCATACTAATCGCTCCTGTCGACGTGCAAATTCGGGGTTACCCGAAACCTTTGTAAGTTGCTCCAAGGCCGCACACTTTAAGTCCAAATCGTGTGGGGCCAAGTGTGTCAATTGCGGAGAGCCGCACCCCGCGTCTTCGAAGCAATGTTGGGCGTATCTCCTTGAGAAGGAAATCCTGGCCGTCCAGGCTCAGGATCGTCTCTCATTTCGCGAGGTCCTGGCGTGCCAGGCGGTGCCTGGGACGTCCTATGCCTCAATGTTGAAAAATACACCCTCTGCTCCTGACCCCTCCAGACCTACGAGTATGGTCGTTTCTGCGCCCATTCGAAACCCTTCTGCGGGTCTACCCATCCTGGGTGCTCCTTTGCTAAAGCTGGCATCACAAAGGGTCCACACCCAGCCCCGGGTAAAACCAGGGCTCCCCCCCTTCCCCCAGCGTGACTGTTTCCGGTAAGTCGAAACAGCCACGGGAAGGGTTGGGGGTGTTTTGGGGGTAGCGTCAACTATCCGCGGGTTTTCAATATTCGCGAGGCTCATGGTCCCTATCCCTCACGAATATGGGGGGTCGACTGTATACTGTTATTTCTGCGCGGGACTTCCGCCGCGTCGTGGAACGGTTGCCGAGGCCCTTTCTCTTGCTCGGAGATCTAAACGGTAGACACCCCCTCTGGGAAGAATACTCTATTAATCCACGGAGTCAAGTCCTTGCCGACCTCATCGACGAGCTTAAGATGGGTGTCCTAAATGTGGATGAGTTTACGCATCACTGGCCGAGAACCGCTTCATCTTCCTGCTTCCATATTATATCTTTGAGCTCTCAGGATGCACAGCCTGATTTTGATTGGGGGGTGGTCGATTACCTCCATGGTAGTGATCACTTTCCGATTCAAATATCATTTTCTGGGCTGATGCTGCCCGAGAACCCGTTCAGGTGGTGCTTGACGCGGGCGAGGTGATCTGCATTTCAAGAAATGATTGAATTCTCTATCTCATTCGAGGAGCTTAGGTGGGTAGATGAGGCGTTGAGTTCTTCTCTGGCTACCTCATCGCCGCGGGCCTAACTAATATTCCTAGAAGGTCTGTCCGTTTTGCACGCTAACCACTCCCGTGGTGGTCAGCTGAGTGTGAAACGGCCCTCAAGCAAGCAGAAGCGCTATGCCTCCATGCGCTATAAGCGCCACCCGTACGATTTCACTGTCAGTGAATTTCGTCGGGCTAGGTTCCGGTATATTTCGAAGCACGCCCGCCGCTCTTCTTGGCGGGCATACGCGTTTTCACTTAACATAAAGACCCCTCTAGCAGAAGTGTGGAAGCGAGTCAAAAGGATTCGAGGCAAGTTCTCACAGGACCTCCCCCCCCCCCTCCCGTTCTCCAGGAGAATTAGACCACAATCTCGGACCTCGCGTCCGTGGCGGAATCTTTTGCGACCGCTTTCTCCGCATTCTCTAGCCTGGATGCTGCTCCGCCAGCATTCAATGCACGTCGTGATGTCGCGGAAGGCCGTCGACTGGACTTTACCTCCAGAGGCTGAGAACCCTACAACGATAGGTTTACTGTGAGTGAGTTGCGTTCTGCTCTTGCTTCGTGCGTGGACACCGCCAATGGTCCGAACGATGCCCCGTACGCCATGCTTCGACACCTGGGTGAACGAGGCATGGCCTTTCTCTTAGATTTGTTTAACAGGATCTGGGTCTCCTCCCAGATTCCTGGCGAATTGCTACTGTGCTCGCCTTTCGCAAACCGGGGAGAGATCACTCTACTCCGACCGGTTTCCGCCCAATCTCTCTAATCTCTTACGTGTGCAAGTTGATGGAGAAATTGGTAAATGTTAAATTAGCCTTTTTTTTCTGGACAGCGGAGGCCATCTGTCTTCTGCAAGTTCCACTGAATGTCGGATGCTCTGCTCCGACTGGAAAATGCCGCCTGCGAGGCCTTCCTTCGTAGACTGCACTACGCCAAGTGTGTTTTTCGATCTAGAGAAGGTCTATGATATCGCATGGAGATACGGTATCATGGAGACTCTCCACACGATGGGGGCGAGGGGACGCCTCCCAATGTTTATATCTGAATTTTTGAGAGATCGTCGATTCCGCGTACGGGTGGGGGGAGCCCTCTCCGGCCCAAAGGAGCAGGAAGAGGGTGTCCCGCAGGGAAGTGTCCTCAGTGTCACACTCTTTGCCCTGAGCATCAACGGCATCACCTCGGTGCTGCCGGAAGATGTTCTCGCTACGCTCTACGTGGACGACCTTTCGATCTCTTTTGGCGCGGCCCAGATGCCAACTCTCTCGCTATGCCGAAGCGCACAGGTTTCGGTTTTCTTTGGCCAATACCAAGGTGGTGCACTTCTGCCGCCATCCACGGCTTCACCCCGACCCAGATTTGTTTCTTAATGGGGTGCGCCTGGATGTGGTTTAGTCGCACCGTTTCCTTGGTCTTGTATTTGACCGATGCCTCACCTGGGATGCTCATATTCGCATCCTCAGGGTCTCTTGTACCCGCAGCATGGATATTCTTCGTTCATTGACGTTCAGCGCTGTTAGAGCTACTCTCTTACTTTTTTTATCTATCTTTTGTTCGTTCGAAGCTCGACTACAGATGCGAGTTTTATGCATCCGCAGCCGAGCGTTTATTGTGGAAGGTGGACTCGATCCCTCTCATCGGCCTTTGTCTGGCGACCGGTGCCTTCCGCACTTTCCCCATTGAGGGCCTACTAGTCGTTTCTGGGGAGGTGTCACTCACTCTACAGCGTGCGCAGTGCGAGCCCGGTGACTCCCTAAGTCACCAACAGCTCTCAATGCATCTGCAGATGATTTCGACGGTGCCTATGACGCCGAGAGACGCCAGTCATACCCTAAGCCCTTTGGGTTTAGGGCTAGGAGACTCCTTCAAGAGTTAAGTATAGGTCTCGGGCCAGTGGCGCTTCTGGTTCGGTCCAGGATGCCGCCCTGGAGGGCGCCAAAGAGTCCGCGAGACTTGGGCGACCGGATCAGCGTTTCGCTCTTCCTCACACCGACTACATGGCAGGAATACGGGCATCTCTACGGGCTACTTGGCAAAGAAGATGGGAGATGGTCAAAGGGAACTTAAAGTTGCGTGCCATTGCGTCGCGACTGTTCCCATTGACTTATCCACCAATGCCGCGAGGGCTTCAGTTTGCTGTCTGTTCTCTCCGAATTGGACACACTCGCGCAACGCACCGCCATTGATAGAGCGCTTGCCTGCGCCCTACTGTGAAGGGTACGTTGTCCTCCAGACTGTTTGGCACATTCTTGTTGAATATCCCAGTCTGGGCGATCTTCGCGCACGTTACATGTCCCGGTACCGGGATGGGCGGGGTCTCTACTGCCTGTCCCTTGTACTTCTTGCACATTCCCTGATGGACTTACCGATTTTTTTTGGGGGGGAGGCCAGCCTTCTCCCCTTTATTTAACTAGTTGTTTTTTTTGTTTTTGTTATATTAGTAGGTCGCACGTTTCTGCGTCGGGGGGCGGCGGACCTCCCCCTGATGGCGGGGCTGCTTCCTGCATGTTGCCATTTTACCCTTTTCTTTGTTGTTGTTGTTGTTGTTGTTGTTTTTTGCATATTCTTATTTTAAAGTAGCCTTTTACTAGGCTTTTGTGAGTACGGCGACTTATGCTCAAGTAGGTAGTCGCCAGATGGGCTCCTAAAATAAAAAAAATACTTGTATTATATTTCAATGTCAACCGCTTACTTATCTTTCATATTCTCTGTATGCCATAAAAAAATTGGATACCTCAGTTACCATTTGCGTACTAAAATTAACTTACGAAAATTAACGTCAAATCCGTACTATCTTGTAAGATTATAATATATCCTATTTTTTTTAATATCGAGTCATTCCATTCCTTGGATAGCTTGAGATCCAATCTACGTTAGAGTTGCCGTACAATCAGTCAACTCAAATAACAAATTTATGCACGTGCTGACTATTGCATCGCTACCTAAGGCAACTAAATCCTTCATGCACTAGTCAGAACTTCTATATAACAAGTGCCTATTTGTGGCCCTATGGGGTTAAAGGTATTTTTGCAGTGGCTTGGTTCTGCAGTTGCCTTCTCCATTGTTGTTTATTTTGAAGCAGCGTTGTTGGGGTACTTCGGATAACGGGTGCTACTTTTGAGCTGACTATAATTGTGGGAAAATACTGTCCTTTCCTTGGTTTTAGTGTAGCAGGCTGGGTAAGAAAGGATCGAATGGATTCTTTTCAGGATAAGTATTCGCAAAAGGCAGATTCAAAACGCTTTATTGTGCAGAGGACTCGGTAGGATTGGGGTTGCGAAATTTGCTTCTCCTTGCTCCGCCCTTTGTCTTTCTCTCTATCCTTTGATGGGTCACCGGTCATAGAGTCTACCTTCTTGTGCGAAGAGAACCCCGTAGCCGGTGGCAAGGCCCTCATCTTAGGGCCTACCTTATGTCTAGGCTAGAGGCTACGGACGGATGGACGAGAGGATACTAAACTAATAATAACAAAATGGCAAGTAAGTTATATATACGGACTTAAACATTATAAGAAAAGAAGACTACGATTGAGAGAAAGAATCAGTTAAGTCGTCTGTCAGTATAACTTACTTGCCATTTTGTTATTATTAGTGTCCTCTCGTCCATCTGTCCGTAGCCTCTAGCCTACACACACACACACACACACACACACATATATATATATATATATGTATACAAAGAAAAAGCAAATACAAGTTCTGCGGGTGATAACAACAACCACCACAGGGCTTTCGCCATATTTTTTATTTTCTGCCTTTCAAATAAATTTGAAGACAGAAAGAAAGATGAAGAAACCTTGTATAGCTGACTATATATACATATAGTACAAGAGAAAGAGAAAATTGGACGCGAATGAGCAAACGAGACAAGAAACCAGAGTTTTTTAGAGGCAAAGGATCGCCTTCATTGTGTCGCCCTCTGCTCTCTTTGATTCTAGGTTCTTCTAATATCCCTTTCTATTGGAGTTAGATACGAGATTAACGCCACCTATCACCTTACTCGTGGGACTTGAGGGACCTATCCAAAATATCCGCGTCATTGTTAACCTACAAACTGGTGACGTTCTTCCTCTCCCATAAACTAGGTTTCCTCATTCCCCCATAAACTGATGACTTGAACCCACCTTAGCCCTCCCCCCTACTACTTTCCCCTGGTGCTACCCTGGTAGAATTGGCAGCACAAAGGGCTCACACCCCTCTTCTACTAAAACCAACTACCTCCCCCGAAGTTGAACGCGAGACATTCTTCGTAGTTTCGTAAAGTTCTCCACCAAAAGGAGGTAAAGACCAAGTGATCTCCGGCTCCCAAACCCACACCTAAGGCTCAACTGGGACCCTTGGAGACGCGATACCACCAAGTAAGGGAACCCCACCTACGAAGCTACCCTTCCCGCCAATAAGTCCTCGAAGGCGAGAGCGCCCCTTTCGGCTAACAGCGCCGGGGACCATACGGCCCTTCCCGTGAGAGTCTTCATTTCGACGAGGGTTCTCCTCATCTCCTCCGAGCTAGGCCTGGACGGAATATTCTTCATATAAAACAGCCATGGACTACGGACCAACTGAGATGAGCTCCGGAAACTCATCTACGTTACATATATGAACTTTTGCAGGCGACCATGCTAGGCGTGTCTTCCTACCCACTCTCCCAGGGTATAAGGATTTTGCGAGCCCACCATCATTGGGTGGACTTAGGTTAGGAAGATGTGCCATTAACATCCGGAATGGTTTCTCTGTTCTATTCGCTATAAATACTTTTCTACTTTTCAGGCAATGGCACTGTGGCTACACCTAAATAAGAAATCTAATGTTATTTATGCGTACATTCCACCACTAGCCGACGATAGAATGGAGAGAGGGGAGGGGGATACACGATCATTCAAAGGGATCATCTCATTGCGGACCTGATCGATAAGCTGGAGATAGGTATCCAAAATGTAGATGTAACAGGCGAAGATCCCCAGGAATGGGACATTCGATAAGAATGTGTCTGTGGAGCCGGGCAGTCGCCAATAAGGATCATGGGAGTCGAAATCTTAGTCTAGCGCCTTGTCACGATGGTAGGGATAGACTGCTGGAGAGGATCAGATGAATCGGAGACTTTAGCTTGGTGTTGGGTTAGGGTGGAGTTGTCTAGGGGTTCTCTTGCAGTGTCATTTGAGAAGGAAGTAGCAGATTTGGTGGGTAAGAAGAAAGGGTAGACTCTGGAAATGAGATGGCAGTAGAGAAGTTAGTGCAAGTTAGGAGGAAAATGGACAAAAAAGAGAGAGAGAGATAGAAAGAGGGAGGGAGAGAGAGAGAGAGTAAGTGAGTGAGTGTGTGTGTGTGTGTGTAACAAGGAGTAACAAGGAAAGTAAGTACCCTAGGAGACCTTACGGTCCATTCAAAGAGGGTACCTTTGGACTATCAATCGAGCAGGCACATGACTGCTCAATTGTTTTGCGTCCCTAAACGGCCACTTTTCAAGACTTTGTCTAGTCTTGACTTGAACTGGTCAACAGATTCACTGTTGACAACTTCCACTGGAAGTGCGTTCCACTTACCGCAGATACTGTAGGTGAAAAAATTTCCACACATATTGCGGTTGTAACGCTTCAGTTCAAGTTTGAAGCCGTGATTACGCGTTCTGTTCTCACTCAGTGTGAAAATATCCCGGTAGTCAACATTGTCGAACCCTCGAAGTATTTTGAAAACCTCGATGAGCTGACCACGCAGTCTACGGGTTTCCAGCGAGAACAGATCTAATTCCCCTAGTCTATCCTCATAACTTTTATGTCGGATAGAGGGAATCAGTTTGGTTGCCCTAGATTGTCCTTTCGAAACGATGGACACCAAAATTGTACGGCATACTCCAGGTGCGGCCGAACCAGGCAGTTGTACAGACAAAGTACTATCTCCTTGTTACGCATTCCAAACTGGCGCTTTATGTAGCCTAAAATCCTTTGGGCTTTCTTCTCTGCCTCGATGCACTGTTTCGAGAACTTGAGGTCGCTAGTGATAGTAACACCCAAGTCCTTCTCAGTGTCACTCGATCCAAGGGCAGTGCCCTTAAGGATATAATGAGATTGGGGGTTTCTGTGGCCGATATGCATTACTTTGCATTTGTTCACGTTAAAAGGCATTTGCCACGTGTCCGACCACTCTCCAATCTTCCCAAGATCTTTCTGCAGGTGGGCAGTATTTCCATCCTTTGCAACGTTCATACCATGCTTGGTATCGTCGGCAAATTTGGAAATCTTGGCAACCATGTCACCGTCCATGTCGTTGACGTAGATGATGAATAGTAGTGGTCCCAGGACAGAACCTTGAGCCATCCCGCTAGTAACGGGCACCCACTCAGAAGCCTGTCCATTTACCACCACCCGTTGCCATTGGCCACTTAGCCAGTTCTCGATCCAGCCGGCTACTTTTCCGTCTATGCCCAGCACTTGCACTTTCCGGAGAAGGCGGCAGTGTGGTACCTTATCAAAGGCTTTCTGTAAGTCTAAGTAAACCACATCCACCGCCTTGTCCCGATCGTGCTCACTGAAAACGAAGTGGAAGAATTCCACAAGATTCGTCAGGCATGACCGTTGCCTTCGGAAGCCGTGCTGGGAACTCCTCAGTAACAGGTTGGACTCTAAATACGACGTCATTTTGTCCACCATCATGCTTTCCATGAATTTACCGACTATCGAAGTCAGACTGATAAGTCGGTAGTTTGACGGATGGCTGGGGTCACCTCCGCCTCACGCCAGTCTCTAGGAACGCATCCGGTCCGGACTGACATGTTAAAGATAGCGCACAGATATCGTGATACTTCATCGAACACTTCCTTCAACACCTTGGGTAGAAACCCGTCCGGTCCAGGGGACTTATTCGTCTTAGGTCAGCGATCTTTTTATTTATTTCTCCTTCGGTGAAGTCCATTGCCTCCAGCTTTTCCCCCGAGTAGGAATACGTGGGCTGGGGGATGGGACCACACTCTTTAGTAAACACTGAGGAGAAGTAGTCATGAGAAGGTTAGCATTTTCTGCATCTGACTGAGTTAATGCACCCTCCTCGTCCACTAAGGGCCCAATCCGACGATGGATTGGTTTACGGCTATTGAAATAGCCGAAGAACTCCTTGGGATTCTCCTTGCAGAGTCTCGCCACTCGGAGTTTCTCAGTACGCTTAGCCACCCTTATGCTGGACTTCACTCTCCTGGCTAGCCTCCGGTACTCGTCAAAGGCACCCGAGATCTTCGATCGCCGGTACGCATTTCTCTTCTCCCTAAGCAGTTGGCCGATTTCTCGTTTAAACCACTTTGGTTGAACAGAAGACCGACGGAGGCATTTCAGAGGGATGCAACTAGATTGAAGACTCATGAACTTATTTTTGAAATTGTTCCACGATTTCTCAACCTCTTCGCATACCGCTAGCCTTACATCAGTCAGCCCAGCACGAAGGCTTGCAAAGTCTGCTTTTCTCAAGTCAAGTTTCCTTGATTGACTGGCAACAAACCTTACCTTCGGGATCTTGACGGTAAATCTAATTAGCTGGTGATCACTGCCACCGAGCTCTTCGCATACAGAGACATCCTCAACGATATCATCCTCAGGGGTGAAGACCAAGTCGAGGTTATTGTCTCCTCTCGTCGGTTCTCTGACCCATTGAGTGAGAAACTCGTTGTTGGCGAACTCCAGGAGTATCGTGCTCTCGCCACAGGCTGCTCTGGTTTCCCAGTCAACTTGTCTGTTGAAGTCGCCCATAACGATACACACTCTGCCTTGAACAAGCTCACCCAGCAGCTGGTACAGTTCCCTGTCCTTCTCAACGGGTTGGGAAGGGGGTCTGTAAAGTACCAGGGTCCTGTATCTGACAGGACCTATCTCTAGGTCAACGCCTAGGAGCACGTGATCGGATATAATGTTGGAGTTCGTAGATTTGATTGTATCCTTGACATACAACATTACACCGCCACCCTCTCTGTCTGGCCTATCTTTGTGGAAGAGTTGGTAGCCAGGAACCGTGAATTCGCCTTCAAAGTCTCGGTTTGAGGTTTTTATCCATGATTCTGTTATGGCTACCATTTCTGGTTCTTCCGTCGCTACGAGGCCACGGAGCTCAGGAAACTTGTTCCTGATTGACCTCGCATTGAACAGAAGAACTTTCAGGGAGTCCCCGACTGTGGGACTCCCTACGCTCTTCCGTTTCCCGGCTTGTTTGTTGGCGGGGCACCCCTTTTTGTGACCTCTGAGAAGGTCGTTCCTGGAGTGACACGGGCGTACTGGCGTACGTCCGCCCTCACTCTGGGCCGGATACTCCTTTCGGTCCTCTCTACGACATCCTGGATCATGTTCGACAGAAAGGCCTTTCCTTTAAAGGAAAGATGTACCCCATCCCTTTGGTAGAGATCATTTCTACCATAAAAGGTGCGGTACGGGTCCACAAAAACGACCCTCTCTGCCGTACACAAATCTGCCAGGTGCCGCTTTACGAGACATTCATCGAGTGAGCGGTCCGTGTTGGACCTCTCCTCGGGAGCATACCAACTACCACGCGCTTGCGGGTTTTCAGGCCACAGTCGTCCACGGCACCCATGAACGTGTGGAGGATTTTATCTGTAGGGCATACCCTACCTCCTCTCAGGTAGAGGTCGTTTTCACTGACCATCAGAGCAACGACCGAGCTCTCAGAAATCTGTGATTTCTCAGCCTCTACTCTGATGTGATGGTTACCACATCCTGGCAGGCAGCTTACCTTAACGCTTGTGCGAAGGCGGGCCGCTAGCAGGGGCTGCAGGTCCCGTGCCTGGGAATTACCCACAAGGATGACCCTGGCACATTTGCCTGCTGAGCTCGGATTCTTTATTTTCGGAGGCAAGCTCTCCGATTCCTTTCTCTTCCCCGTCATGGTCTTTTCAGGCTTTTCTTTTTTCTTCTTCCTCTTATTCTTCTTCTTCTTCTCTATCATCTTTCCCCCCTTGTCATCCTTTCCATTAACTTCTTCTACCTTTTCTTCTTCTATTTCTCTCTCTTCCTCTTTCTTCTTTCCCTTTTTCGTCTTTTTTTCTTTTTTCCTTCTGGCGTCTCGGCCAGATTCGGGCCCGGGCTGTCTGCAGAGGTGGTGTTTGCCACAGGACTCGAGAGCTCGTTTAACTTCTCTTCGAGCCTGCGGATCTGGTGGGAGTGCTCCTCCTTGAGCCTCTCGATTTTCTGTTCGAGGTCTGTAGTTCTTTCCCTGTAGTAGGTGACTACTTCCTCCACTTCCTTCTTTAAAATGCAAGTGGTGAATACACTGCCTGGGTGGCATTTCGCATAGCAGCCTTCCGGGAAGTCAACGCACCACTTGTCCTTCTTACATGTGGCACATGTGAATTTTAGTGCTGCTGGACCTTTCTTGCCTGCCATTTTGAACATTCTATTTCTTAAGCTTGTGACCAATCAATATATAAAAAGGGGTTGGTGACATCCTCAACGATATCATCCTCAGAGAGAGAGAGAGAGAGAGAGAGAGAGAGAGAAAGAGAGAGAGAGAGAGAGAGAGAGAGAGAGAGAATGAGAGAAGAGTGAGTTGCTGGAATGTAGGGTGTTTAGGAGGGGAACAAGGGATTGGGGGTTTTGAGGGTCTTTAGGGAGTGAGGGATCGAGTTTTCAGGAGGGTCCTGGCAGGTAGGGATTTCGAGAGGGGCCCATAGGATTGGGGTTTCAGTAATAGCATGTGTGATAGAGATTTCGGGAACGGCCTTTGAAGCTAGGAATTTGGAAAGTAGCCTGGTGGGGAGCGATTGGAGGTGAAGAAAAGGGGCAAGGTAGCGGGGAAGACCCACCTGATTTTCATGCTTTCTTTCACTGAAAGGAATGGAAACCTTATGATTGTAGGCTAGACGGTGTATGCAGATCCGTCCCATAATGCTGATCATGGAGAGGGGAACCGCGGGGACACTTGCTGAGGGGCGTCATGAGTATATTGTCACAAATTTGGCATGGAGCTTAATGGTTCCGAATGCACCATTTTATACTTCGGAAAAGTAATTCTAAATTTAAATACTATATCCAAAGTACCGAACATATAGAAATAAAAAAACAACAAGAAGTAGATCTATGAGTTAAAATAGATAATAAATTGAATTTATCCAGGCAGCGCATAACAGAAACAAAACAACAAGGGTCTCATCATTTATCAGGCTGTCCATCTCAACACGCAAAACAGACCTTACGATAAAACTATGCACGTAATTAGTCAGGCCTATATTAGATAATGCTGCTTCCTTCTCGTCTCCACATTAACTAGAGACATATAGAGAATAGAACTAGTTCAGTGTCGCTATACGAAAATGATACATCTTAGTTACGAGAAGAGGTTTAGAGAACTCAATCAATTTTCCCTCGAACATATGAGGAAAATTAGGGGGATGGGATAGAAACTTATAAATTATTAGGTAACATACCAGATATTGTAGAAAATCTGTTTGATTTTTTCAGGCATGACAGCGACGAGAAGCCACGAAAAAAAAGATGAGGAAGCGGAAATTCAAAACATCGAAAGGAAAATTTGCGTTCAGCAACCGCATCGTTCAAAATGACTGCTTCTATAAAAGAAGTTGAGGGTAACTTTAAAGAGTAACAGTGACTTAAGCAAGTTAACTGCTTGATCTCATAAGTGGTAGAGGACTTTTAGCTTTCCTAAATCTAAAGATATATACAGTAAAAGAGGTAATAGAGAATTTAGGCTTGAAATAGATGGGCATTGGCTAAACTCAGTAGATGAGGAAAATGACGTAGGGGAGTAATAGATAGGTCACTAAGGTTTCTTAAGTAGTGTTTTGAGGCAAAAAAATAAAGCAAATGGAGTGTTGGGCTTCATTAAGAGAAATGTTGGTTTCACAAGTGAGGAGGTTATCCTTAAACTTTCTATAACTCGTATATTAGGCCACATCTTGAATATTGTATACAAGCCTGATCCCCACATTTAAGGCATGAATATAAATCTGCTAGAGTTAGTGCAAAGGAGGGCAACAAAGCTCATATCTTCCCTGAGGCACTTGTAATATGTAAATGGACTGAGGGTATTAAATATGTTCTTATTTCAAAGGTGTGTAAGAAGGGTTATGATTTAACTTATTTTTAAAAATTCTGGGGGGAATAAGGTGGAATTTGGAAAAAAAATTGAGTTCGAAAGTAGTAAAAGGACTAGGGGTCACCACTTGAAACTTAGAAACAGGGGTGTACGCCGGAGGTAAGAAAATATTTGTTCACGAATAGAATGGTAGATTTTGGGAATGATTTAGCACAGGAGGTAAGAGCGAGTAAGTAGAAATCTAAAGGTTTTCAAGTGCAAGTTGGACGATGGTATGGGGCGGAAAGATTATTGTGGGTTCTTTTCACTACCTTGTGGTCTAAATTTTACATATTTTAATATTAATATTGTTTATTGTACTAGGTATTACAAAAGTTCTGTTACACTCGTTACGACGCTCTCGGCAAAGGACACAATGATAGTTTTGATGCAGTTAGACATGTTTTTATTGTTTTAACATATGAATATGTGTTTAAATTGTAATATTAATCAATGTGTCCAGCTCGGTGATGAAACGCACTTCAGGCTAGACCTAAAGGCCGCGCTCACGTATGGAGAAAGTCCTTCCTCATGCTGGCCGACAGGCAGTTGACGTAAAACTTCCGTTCGTCGACGTAGCGTTGGCAGACCTTGCCTACACACTGTAGTCAATGGGACTGAGGTCGGGATACTACGGCAGTCAAAACAACTTCGATCAGAAGTTCATGTTAGGTCCCAACCACTCTTACACGGTCTTGGTGGTGTGGACCAGGGCACCGTCCTGCTGAAAGACTTAAGGTGCATACACACTGCGCTGATGACACGTGTTAACACGCCATATGACGTGTTAACACGTGTTAGCAAAAAATCTGGAACATACGTTCTCATAATGAAGTTCACACTGGTCTGATATGTCGCGTAACACGTCAGCTGACGTGTTACGCGACATATCACGTGTTAACACGCATCAGATGAAAATCAAAACTCCCAGATATTCGTCAGAAGGAAATCTGCGTCAGATAGGTGTAGTAGGCACATATTATTGTATAGTGTTTTAATATTATTGTATGTTTTGAAGTATTCTATAGTGTTTCGATATTATTGTATATTTTGAAATTATTCTAGTGTTTCGATTTTATTCAACGGGTACTATTGTATGGTGACAAATTGATAAAATAAAGTAAAAGTGTTTTCCTTATGGAGGAACAGTTAATAGAATATGTTAGAGGATACGATCACTTATTTAATCCACAAAACAAGGATTATAGGGACCTGAAGGCCAGAAGAGAAGCTTGGGAGGAAATCAGCGAACGAATTGGTATTTCAGGTAAATTAACATTATATTTATTTTATTTATTGAATACAATATATAAAGAATACAGTTCGGTAGCAGTTTCATTAGCTTTTTAAGCAGTAGTATACTAATTTCATTTGCTCGCTTGTTTGTTGAGAATTTTCTATTTTTAAAAGTCACAATAATTCACCGTTGAATTCCTTTCTGGTTAATGTGTATTCCTGCCTTTACGAATAGCGTCCCACTGCCATGGGCATTTTAAAGCTCCTTCTTGTGTGACAAAATGCTTCTTGAAACTTTCTCGTACTGCAGCAGCTTCTCGCACATGATTTCTTCTGACTGATTGTAGATCTCCTAATGCCTGAATTTCTGTCTCGGATGCCTGAATACCTTCTTCGAAATTCGTATTCCTGGAAACACGAAGCATGTTGTGAAGGCAGCAGGAAGCCAGTACAATTGAATCAACTGTTTCTGGTTGAACTTCAAGCGGTTTCAGGAAAACCCTCCACCGCCCAGCAAGAATGCCAAAGGCGTTTTCCACAACTCGCCTTGCTCTCGACAACCTATAATTAAAAATCTTTTCTTCATCTCCATTGATTGAATTTTTAGCGATAGGTCGCATAATGTACGTTTTAAGAGGAAACGCTTCATCTGCTACCATGACAAAGTCACATGGATCACCAGAAGCGTCAAGTTTTTCAGCTTTAGGAAAATTAAGCAGATTTTTGGCACATTTTTTACCAAAATTAGACCTTTCAAATGTTCCACCATCACTATTCCTTCCAAAAGCTCCTACATCAATCATAATAAATTTATAATTGACATCTACCAACGGCAGCAAGACAATGGAATGATTTCCTTTATAGTTGGGGTAAGAGGATCCCCCATTGTAAGGGCATCGCATTTGAATGTGTTTACCATCCATTGCTCCTAAGCAATGTGGAAACCCCCATATCTCTTCAAAATCTTTCGCAATTTCTTTCCACTTTATTTGTTCTGGCTCTGGAATATGAATAGATTTAAGTGATTCCCAAATAGCTTGGCAACATTCTTTCACTATTTGTCCAGCCGTACTGAAGCCCATTCGAAAGGAGAATCCAAGTGATCTGTATGAATTTCCTGTCGCCAAATACCTGAAAAAGATAAAATAAAAAAAAGGAAGCTTCCTTTCTTATAACAATAATTATCATAATAATAAAATATGAATATTTTTAATTTCGTTATTAATCATAAAGTTATCTTTTGCAGCTGACGCATGCAAAGACACATGGACAAAACTTCGGAATGCTTATACAAATGCCAGAAAGAGAAGGAACACAAAATCTGGTCAAGCAGCTAAGAATATTCCTAAGTGGAAATATGAAGACCAAATGTCATTTTTGATCCCAACATTGGAACCACGAAGGTATGTATGATAAATCATTTAAACACACTAATTTCACGTGAAATTTAATCATTCTTTTAATGTCCTTTGCTGCAGTGGTTGGAGGAAAGCCCCAAAGTTGAAAACAATTTGTGCTTTTACATACTTTTATTAATTGTTTTTTTTATTTTTTTATTGTTTCAGTACCCATGGCAATGTGGAACCACTTTGTCCAAGTGTTGATGATGTGTCTAATGCGGTCATCAATGAAACTACTGAAAAGGACTTAAACAGAAGCCAAGTAGACAAAAATGCAGCATCAGAGAAGGGTGCCGATGACAATGGTAATCAAGAAACTACAATTGAAGATCGTACATCAACTCCCAAACCAAAGTATAGGAAAAGGCAGACGGTGGATTCATCCATGAGTGAAATAGTAAACATCATGAAGAATAACAGCCGTATGCGGGCCCAAACTCTTCAACTTTCAGAAGGCCACAAAACGGATAGAGACGAAACGGAAATGTTCTTTTCAAGTATTGCCAGCTCTGTTAAAAAACTTAGTGCCATTGAACAAGCCAGAATAAAGATGGAAATAAGCAATATGGAGTTCAAGGCCCAGATTCGGGAGATAGAGCAGCAAAACCTTTATCAAAACACTGCATCTGGCCCCTTTCATCCACCCGTAGTACCAATCCCATCACCCTCTCCCACATCCTCCATTACATCCTTTGGTGAATCAAACCCCAATTGCTATTCTACCTCGAGTACAGCACCTTCTACCCCTTTACCCGAAATGGAACATTCTACATGTCCTACAGGAATGGCCACACCATATTTTTCTATGTAATATCTTACATATTTATGTGGTTCATGTACCTAATTAGCTGAAAATAAAATTAAGACATCATTGTGCAAGTTTTACTCACCTCAAGCATACAGCAAGTCTCTCTTCTGCTGGTATACATTTCCTTAGTTGAGTGTTGGATTTTGTAATTGCTGGTTTTATAATGTGTAAAAGGTTGTAGAACTCTTCTTTTGTCATCCTAAAGTACATAACAAAACGATCTTCCTCTGACAGTAGTTGAGGAAATAGGTGATGAAACTCACCTAAACTTTCCCTTTTGGCGTTTATAACATTTGTTTGAGTTTTTTTTTCCAGAAGAAACAAGCGCTATAGCTATTGCTACTAACTGCTCCTCTTCTTCATCGAGTTCATTTAACACATTATGATTCATTTTCAATATCTGCAACACAAAATTAGAGGATAAAAAAGAAAGAACGTGCTCACTCCACAAAAAATCAAATCTTTCTGACGTAACATGCATCAGATAAATGAAAACGTTGTTGTGTTATATGATGCAATCTGTTGCTTTGTGTTAACACGTCATATGGCGTGTTAACACGTGTCATCAGCGCAGTGTGTATGCACCTTTACTCCGCCTTCTTCGTGATCTTTCTCACCCACGGAAGTACTTTCAGGGCCAAGATGCCCCTGTAATCGGCCGCGGTGAGCCTGTAACCCACCGTGAACAACACCGGCGGCATCTTCTTGCCATCCGAAGTCACGATGCCGAGCATCATCACGGAGACCGGGTGCTTGTTCGTGGACACGTAGTGGACCTCGGAGCAGTGGCGGCTCGTAGCTAAAGTTAGTGGGATTGCTGCATCAGAAATTTGTTAGCATTGTTTTAATATTGTGTAAAAGAAAAAAAACATATAAAAAGAAAATTTATAGATAAAATCCTAAGCAGAACAAAATCAAACATTTTTTACTTACTAATAGCCTAAATTGTTACAGTTCTAGCTTGATCCATTCATTTAAAAACGAAATCCATTCTTCTTGTTTTAATTTGCGCGAAAAGATTAATAATTTTCTCCTTGATCTCTGGATGACTATTGAGGAATTTTTTCTCTTTTGAAAGCACTGCAAGTGCATTTAGTCTGTCAGAATTCTTTTCAGTGTTGAAAAGCAGCGTTCTGCCTCTGATGTAGTCATAGAAATTGTCAAGAGGATTTTTAACATTTTCGTAATTTAACTAAGAACATCATCTAGATTATTTTCCAAGATAAATTTCAGCAGCTCAATTAATTAATTGAGAAATAAAAGAACCGAAAAAAATATGAATTAAATTTTACACTTTATCACATTTAAGAATATAAACACGTTTTTTTTTAGCACAACACACGCGGAGTCCAACAGAAACACTACCTTCCACAAACACACCAGGGTCGGTACTGCGTGAGCCACAGTGATATCTCTCTCTAGCGTAGAGCTTCCTATCTCGGACATGTGAGCATGCGCACAACAGCCAAATACCACGTCGCTGGAACTGTGAAGCGCACAGTTCTATACAAGTATTTTTGTATGTTTTTCATAAACTAGAGGATGGCTACTGAGATTAAGCTTAAGGATTATATAATGTACAAGTATAAAGAAAGAATTAAAGAAATGAGGACTCATTAATTGAATGTTATCGATAATATCGAGTGGAAATAGGGGGTGCTGCAGTTCCGCAGAGTCTACCCACGAACCGCCACTGCCTCTGAGATGTCTTGATGGAAGCTTATCGTACAGTTGTTCTGCTTGCTGATGAACGTATCGACCATGAAGGTTCCTTCATCAGAATACAATTGCCATGACTCTCCAAGTGGTTGAGAAGGCAACGGCAGCGTTCCAGACGTTGTTCTCGCATACGGTCGGTGAGCAGAGGCCTTTCCGCGCCTCTCAAGCTCTTGCCGCCCTCCTCCTTGACGCCCTTGGACACTGTGGGCCCGAGATCTTCTTCGTGAGCGAGGTCATTTTGAGCTTCGAAACACTTTTGAAGGCCTTTCTCAGAGCCAAACGGTTGACAACTTGAGGTCTGCCTGAACGAGATCGATCTTTGAAGTCTTCCCCGTTCTTGAGCCTGTCCGCAACTTTATCAACGGTCATCCGGCTGACTTTGAGCCGCTTGACGATTTCGGACTTGTATGCCACACGCAGGAGAGCAGAGATCTGGATTTTTTTCACTTCCGTCTCGACACACCTGGACACAATGGAAAAAAAACGTTTAAATAACACATGCTGGAAAATTAGAACTTTAAGTTTGTTTGAAGGGACTTTTTTCTATCACAAATGTAGACCTCTCGAAAGATAAAAAAAAACGAGTGCAACATAATTTTGCAAAACCAGTAGTTGCATGGTCGACCTTATGACGAACCTTGAATGGTGATAACTTCGAGGTGATGTTATGGACATAATGCTTTGATGTCCATAGTTTATGAAGGAATATTGGCCTGGAGATGACTAGGATGTCCTTTGATAGGTCCTTGTGGCTTTTGTCATTCATGAATGTTGTTATATTAAGTCTGAAATCATCTTCAAAAGGAGGAGTCCGCGCTTCAAGTACCGAAATAGAAAAACAAATTTGATAGTTTTATTAGGTTGAGGAATAAGTTCTTGTGTTTTTTTAATGTTGTGTTGATTTAAGTTTTGTTGACGTGATTTGTGCACATATTAAGAAACAATAATAAATAATGAGAGCAAAATTTGCGAAGGTTAGGCTACGTCTCTTAACAGCGTACACTATTAGGCTTTTGCTTAGTCTACGTCTTGAAGTTGAATAATAAGCCATTGCGGTTTATTTAAAAGTTGTGTTATTTTATTTTTTATCTTGTACCCTCAAAATGGAATGTCAAGTTGAAAGAAAGGCGCATTTTCGACACTTGTTATTCATTTTCAATCGAGATGGGAACAATGCAAACGCAGCCAAAGCTCGTCGCGATATTTGTGCTGTGTACGGAGAAAATGCTTTATCAGAAAGGACAGCTCAATGGTGGGTTTCACGTTTCAAAAACGGTCATTTCAATCTTAATGGCGAAGAACGTTCTGGTCGCCCCATTGAGTTGGATGAAGATCGATTGAACCACCTTCTTCATGAAAATCCTCGTCAATTGACTAGAGAATTGGCTGTACAATTGGCGTGTGTTCAGAAAACTGTAGTAAATCACCTTCATTCGAGGGAGAAAGTTCAAAAACTCGGTGCATGGGTTCCGCACGCTTTGAGCGAAAGCAACAAACTTCAATGCTCCACGATTGCCGCGGGTTTGCTTGCTCGTCACAAGGCTACTCGTGGATATAGGGACAGATTTCTTCACCGCATCATCACTGGCGACGAAAAGTGGTGTGTTTATGTCAAATGAACCATCGAAAACAATGGCTTAGCCCCAATAAAAAAACACTTCCGCGATTAAAGCAAGGACTTCATCCACGAAAGACAATGCTGTGTGTGTGGTAGGATTGTAAAGGCATCATTCTTTATGAGCTCCTTGCGAACAACGAGATTGTCGATGCAGAACTCTAAGTTCAATAAATGTATTGACTCGCCGAAGCTATTCGAGATAAGCGACCTCATCGACGTTATGGAGTCCTTCTGCAACACGACAATGCTAGTCCTCACATTGCCAATATGACAAAAGACGCCATCCAAACGCTTAATTAGAAAATCCTGCTGCATCCTCCATATTCGCCAGACTTGGCTCCATCTGATTTCCATCTGTTCAGATCGTTCCCTAACAATTTGCGCGGCGTTTCGTTCAATACTGATGTGGAATTAAGAACCTGGTTAGACGAATTCTTCGAGTCAAAATCTAGAGATTTTTTATTGCAGAGGCATCGAAAAACTAGTTGAACGTTGAGAAGAAGTCGTAAATAACAACGGAGAATACATTATTGATTATATTTCATATTGTTATCAGTTAAAAATGAAGTTTTTCTAAAATTGTTAATGGTAATGAATAAATTTGATAAAACCGCAAGAACTTATTCCTCAACCCATTATATACAATAATAATAATAATAACATAGATATTAGATAATAAAACAAAAATAGAATATAATGTGTTAAACAAATAGCCATGTTCGTAAAAGGGCCAACCATTTATGAACTGTTAAATAAAAAAAAACAGGAAAGATCCGCCCACTAGGGTCACCAGTTATAATAGGCAAGAAGAAAGGACGATGGAAGAAAAATGAATTATGAAACGTGATGAGAATCGAACCATTGACTCCAACATTCACTGAGATCAAATGGTGCAGACACCTTGCCAAATAGGCCATTCCATAGCTAAAAAGATCTATGCTAAAAAAGGGCCGATAAATTGGCTGCCTTTCCCGCGTTTAAAGCATCAGAGGAAGTCTCCATCGGACTCCCCCCCCCCCCTCCTATAAATGTCGTTATCCCATTTATGACCTACCGGTGCAGTTAATTCTGGGAGAGGGCATTTTGGGCTAGTAAGTAGGCCACCCTAAATAGATTAGTGGCGCCGGCGCGCTAACATCAACCGAGGATCCGCCACTCCGGCTCCCATGAAACTCACCTTCCTGAGATTGAAAAATTGGGGTCGGCAAAGAGGTATCTGCTATCGATGTTCTTTCTACGGGGATCTGTTCTGGTTTTCTTCTGCGGCGGAGAAACCTAATCTTACTCGCATTATTATGGAGGGACCCCTGAGAAATCACCGAAAGGGGCACCGTCCCGCTAGATAGGAGGTGGCTCCTAGACAGAAGATGGCAAAGGGGAAGCACTTTGCCGGGGTAGGTGAAGGGAAAAACATCTTCACCGTTAATTTAGAATTATTTTCAGATTTTACACATTACCAGGTATGGGAGCCATTTTTTTTTTACTTGGGTGGCAAACGCCCTCTCAGAAGTAAGTGGGCAGAGTGTCAGTTGGACCAAATTGGCACCCTTTCGGCCACCTCTCCAACCAGGTGACCAAACATACCGAGGCGTGGCCACTTGGATGGAACTTGGGTGTAAAAAAAAGAAAGCGGGGGCAGTAATAGGGAGAAGTGTGGGGAGAAGCAAGTGTGTTACAAACCATTACTCCCAGCCGTGGCCATGAGAGAGGGGTGAACCCAACCCCACCTCGTCCCTGACCAAGGATGAGTGGTGGATATAAGCTAGTTGGGGCAACTCGCCTGAAGAATTGGCCTCCGGACTTGAAAAATAGGTGATGGGGGAGGGGAATGGGTAAAGGATGACTCCACTGAATAAAGCCCAGGTAGTTTTAATTTAGGGATACCCCCATTGCGTGGTTGTGTTTATGTTGGACAGGGAGAATCCACATACCACGTTCCGGCGTATGTCCTCGGAGCTATTGGCCTTCGAAACCCCACTCGAAAGTTTTGTTGCTGGGACCAATGACAGTAATGGGAGTGGTAATAACGGCTCATTTCAAGTCATGCCCGTTGATGCGAACCAACTCCAGTTTGTAGGAGTGGTTTAAGATGAACGATTATTGCGCGCCCTACCGGTCCATTGAACTGGCTCCGAGTTGTTTACTCGGACTATGTACATTCCCCACATTTTTATTTTTCCCAACTTCACCACTTTATGAATTTTCTGGCCGAGATATTCTCGCGAGTTTTCACTTCTTAAATAATAATATTTGGGCTGTAAGGACCCGAAAGTGCGCCCTCCTTATCTAAACCTACTGTTCTTCTGAGATCTCAGAGTTGGGATTCAACTTGACAAATATTATATCAGTAATAGAGTCGTAACTTCTTGGAATGCATTGGACTACGCGACTATATGTGGGACGAATATATAAAGAACCTGGATGTAGATTATTGCAAAATAGTAGCTTTCTGAGATGGTGAATGTGCATAGAGAAAGGTGTAGAAAGAAGGGAGATGGAAATTAAGAGAAGAGAGCGATCGGTGAGTTACGAACACCTTATCCCGTTTCTCTGGGACCAGATAACGCGCAGCCTAGTTGAATCAGCCATAATGAATCATCAAAATATTCAGTCATGCAGAGTTTATAAGCCGCCCGCTTGCAATCTCGCCATGCTACAGATACTTTGACTAGGATGTCTTTGATAGGCCTTAGTTTAGTGGATTTCACATCATTTGCGGCTCTAGTTCTGCCTGAATGATCAAAATACAGTCATACGAGATGCCATGTACCATGATGAACCATATAATTTATTTCGAAACATTTTTTTAGACAGGTACCTAAATTTGAAATAAATACCAACGAGCCTAACCTATATATATGTATATATACTCTTTCTTGTTTGTTTTTATATCTAATATGCGTGAACCCATAGGCTCATGGATACACACACTTGTTAGTTGGACATAAGTGCAGTAACGCGTACTTTATCTTATATGATACATTTAGGTTTGCTAGTACATTATTATGATTACATGTTGAAATATTTCTACAACTGGACAATTAAATGCTTAGGGTTATTAGTCTAAAGAACAAAATATTAAACAACTATTATGACACAATTGCAGTCATGCTTATCCTTCAAATTTTCTTAATTCTTTAGATGAATTACGTTGTCATGCATAGAATTAATTTTCATTTAAAAAATATTCAATTTCTTTGCTCAAAATCCCTTTATAACAGGTACTTTCAATTACTTTTCTTGATAAGCCAAACTAAAAACTAGTAGCAGAGAAGGAAAATACTACTATAATTATATAATATTCCTTCTCTGTTGATTGTATGAAACTCAGCGCCTTGAAGTGTGGGAAATTGACGTCCGGAGTCGAAACCTTGAATCTTCACATTACTCGGTTGCTCTCTTTTTCTGGGCTTCTCTTCACTTCTTATTACGTATTTTGTCATTTTAACCGGCAATACTCAATTAAAAACTTATTTTTATATCTACGCTCCTTATTTGGTTTTATTAAGGTAAGGTTACCATTGTTAGTGTCATTAAACTAAGTTTTGCTGTTATTTTTTAAATTCTCGGTACTGCATAGGCATTTGCGTTACTTGTATAACACGGATATTTATTGAATTCTTCAAGGGGGAAGGGCATGTGGGAGTATTCTAGATTTACATAACTAATTCAGCGGGTGACAAAAGACACATTAGTGGCAGATGACTTTAACCTTTAAAAATACAAGTTATAAATTGGGAAGAGATAAGCGAATTTAGCTATGAAATGAAATCAATCGAGGATGAAATGGACGCACATCATAACATAAGAACATAAGAAAAGAAGGAGACTGCAAAAGACCATTCATGGCCTACACTTGGCAGCTCCTGTTCCAGTCAACACACAAAAGATTTCTTACCAGAGAAAAGTCATCAACATTGTCACCCTTTACAGGAGTTCGTCAGATCTAATCTACAATATACATAAAATGCATCCAGAGGATTATGTCCATTCATGCAACCGCAAAATAATATGTACATATATACATATGTACATAAAAAAGTCAGTCCCATCTAGCAGCTTCATTCATATATTTATCTAATCTATTCTTAAAACTACCCAGAGAGGAGGCTTCTATCACATGTCTAGTGAGCCTATTCCATTCATCTACCACACGATTTGTAAACCAATTCCTCCCAATCTCCTTCCTAAACCTATACTTATCAAGCTTAAACCCATTGCTACGTGTCCTGTCATGTTCACTAAGTATAAGAACCTTACCCAGATCCCCTTTATTATATCCTTTTACCCATTTGAAGACTTCAATCAATTCCCCTCTGACTCTTCTCCTTTCCAATGTATGTAGATTTAGTTTTCTGAGCCTTTCACCATAAGGTAAGTTCCTTAGCCCACCAATCATCTTTGTCATCCTTCTCGTAATTGGTCACTGACGTTTTCCAAACACTGTATTAAGGCAAAATAAAGTAAATAGTGTTGAACTTTGAGAAAAATTAGTTAATTAATTAAAAAAGGTAAAGAGGTTATCCTCTTTAGATAGGAAGTTGAGTGATAGCAAGTGGAAGGGAATGAGAGTTTGTCTGCCGGGTGCTGGTGTAAGTGATGTTTGCGAGAGGTATGATAGGCTGGTTTCTGGGTGTGAGAGGGATAACATAACATAACATAACATAATTACACGGATGACAAAAGCCACAAGGGCCTATCAAAGGTCATCCGCTTCCGTCAAAACCCACCCACAAAAAGCACCATCACCAGGGGAAGACAAAAAGTCCCCCACAATATAATATAACGGATGACAAAAGCCACAAGGGCTCATCATAGGTCATCCGAGTCAAGCGGCCTCTTTTTCAAGGCACCCAAACTCCCAGGAAGACTACATCCAGAGGATTGCATCCAGAAACAAGGGTATCACCAATCAAGGCTTGTCAAGAACTAAATCATGCAGCTATAGATATATACAAACAATATTAATATATACAAAACTTAGGAACCATCACAACCTTCCCTTCCCATAAACTCATCCAACCTACTCTTAAATACATTTAGATTTGGACTACCTACTACCCTCTGCGGCAATTTGTTCCAGAAGTCTACCACTCTATTGGTGAAAAAATATTTTCTTAAATCCAACCTACACCCTTGCTTTTTAATTTTCAAGTGGTGACCTCTAGTCCGATTTCCATCATCTAACTCAAAAAACTTGCTAACATCCAATTTATCTATCCCGGAAAAAATTTTAAACAGCTCAATCATATCCCCTCTCACACACCTCCTTTCGAACGAGAACATATTTAATACCCTCAGTCTATCTTCATATTCAAGGTGCCTCAGGGAAGGAATAATCTTTGTTGCCCTCCGTTGCACTGACTCAAGAAGGTTAATATCGTGTCTAAAATGTGGGGACCATGCCTGTATACAGTACTCTAGATGTGGCCTAACATAAGAGTTATAGAGTTTAAGAATAACCTCCTTACTTTTGTAACTGACATTTCTCTTAATAAAACCCAGCACTCTATTTGCCCTATTTCTTGCTTCAATACACTGCTTAGAAAACCTTAATGACTTATCTATTACTACTCCTAGATCTTTCTCATCCTCTACTGAGCTCAGCCAATGCCCATCCATTTCATAGTTAAATTCTCTATTATCTTTTCCCATGTTAATAACTTTGCACTTATCAAGGTTGAAAGTCATTTGCCACTTATGTGCCCAGGATAACAATTTATTTAAGTCCCCCTGCACTTTAAAATTATCATCAATATCTTTAACTACAGCTGCTAATTTGGTATCATCCGCAAAAATTGACACTTTATTATTAACTGCCTCCCCAAGATCGTTTATATAGATGACAAATAATAATGGACCGAGAACTGATCCCTGAGGAACCCCACTGATAACATCCCTCCACTCTGACTTTACACCATTTAGCACTACCCTTTGCTTCCTGTCTTTCAGCCACTCAGCTATCCAATTTGAAACACCCCCACATATCCCAATCATTTTTAATTTATGAACTAGTCTCCTGTGTGGTACCTTATCAAATGCTTTACTAAAATCTAAGTAAATTATATCTACATTCTCTCCCTTATCTACTTGATCTGTTACAAACTCCAGAAAGTCTAGTAAGTTAGTCAAACATGATCTACCTGATCTAAACCCATGCTGAGCATCGCTGATTAACCCCTCCCTCTCTAGATGTTGGCAAATCCCTTTTTTAACTATTTTCTCAAGAATTTTACAGACTACAGGAGTTAGGCTAACCGGTCTAAAGTTATTTGGATCCTCTTTACTACCCTTCTTGAAAATGGGGACTACATTCGCTCTCTTCCAATCATCGGGTATTTCTCCATATTCCAATGACCTAGTATATAACTTGTCCAGAGCTATTGAGATACTTTCTACCCCTTCTTTAAGTATCCTAGAATGAATATTATCAGGGCCGGAGGCCTTGGTAGTATCTAAATCACCTATTAGTCCTTTTATCATCCTCCGATCCACACAAATGTTAGTAAACACCTCTTTTCCTGACCTATGAGTACAATACATAGGACTATTTAGTTTCTCTTTTGTAAATACTGATGCAAAATGACCATTTAGTACCTCAACTATTTCCTCATCAGTTTCTCTCACAAACCCTTCATATTTGATAGGTCCTATTTTAACTCTGCCACACTTGTTATTAATTTTATAGTAACTAAAGAACTTTCTAGGATCTTTGTTGCTATCCTGAGCTAATTTAATTTCTGACACCCTTTTGTTCTTCTTTATAATCTTATTTAACTCATTCCTAGCCATTCTATAATCACTTAAATTTTGAATATTATTTTGTACCTGTAATTTTTTATATGCCCTTTTCTTCTCTGAAATTTTTCTAGCTATCTCCTGATTCCACCATAATGGTTTCCTACTTTTGTTCCTAATGGCCTTCATTGGGATACATTGTTCTTGGACTACATTTATTATATGCTTGAAAGTATCCCACATCCCATAAGCATTTTTACCTCTGAATTCTATATCCCAGTCTACCAAATTTAGCAAGCTTCGAAGTTTTACATAATCTCCCTTATGAAAATTTGGAACTTTTTCAGCATTCTCAGTTATTTTACCCTTCTCAATTCCCAAGTTAAAACGAACTATCTGATGGTCACTATTTCCCAATGCTTCCCCAACAGTCAATTCTTGAACTAAATGATCACTGTTAGAAAGTACTAAATCTAATATATTGTCCCCCCTCGTTGAATCGTTAACAAATTGATTCAAAAAATTATCCTCAAAGCATTCTATGAACCTGCCACTTGTTCTATCCCTACCTATCATATTTTCCCAGTCCACAGAGTTTAAGTTGAAGTCCCCAATAATAACTGCATCTGTTTCACATCCCTTACTTATTTCCCTTATCATTAGTTCATCTATATCATCAGTCTGCCCAGGTGGCCTGTAAAAAGCTCCCAAATGCACCATTCTATTTTTACTGAACCTAATATCTATCCAAAGTGACTCAACTCCATCCTGCTTTATTGAAGTATTTAAACTTGAAACAATGTTGTTTTTTATATAGATAATTATTCCTCCACCAATCCTACCTGTCCTTTGACTAATGTACATATTATAGCCCTGAAAATCAAATTCACTTATAGTGTCACAAAATTCTATTTCATTAACCCATGATTCAGTAACGCATAATATATCTATATCCTCATTGCTAATATATGTGATTACGCATGTGGGAGTGAATGATGTAAAGAAGGTGGGTACATGTGAGTTACGTGAGCAGTATAAAAGGTTAGTTGAAAGGATGAGTAAAAGCAGGGTAAAAGGTGTTGTTTCTGGTGTGCTTCCGAGATTGGATGTGGGGGTAGAATGGTTGTCGCGTGCAATTGGTTTGAATGAATTTGTGAAAGGACTGTGTGAGGAGTTAGGATTGGTGTTTGTAGATGTCTGGGGTGGGTTTTACGGGAATAGGAGGTTGTATGCGATGGATGGACTCCATCTTAGTCGGGCAGGTGTTGAGGTTCTATGGGGGGAGCTGGATAGTGTGATTAGTTCCTTATGGGTGGGAAACTAGAAGCTGTTAGAGGTAAGGGAATAACAAGAATAGAGGGCAGGTGTAGGAAATGGAAGGGATGCAGAGATAGAGGAATAGCTAAGGGAGAGGGCATACTGATGTGTTATAGGGGGACTAATGCACAAGTGAATGAGCAGATAACTAGGAATAGAAAAGCACGATGCAATGAAGATGGGAATAATAAAAAAACCTTAAAAATATACTACACAAATGGTCGGAGTATAAGGAATAAGATAGATCTCTTAAGAGCGTTAGCGAGTGAAGAGAATTTTGATATAATTGCGATAACAGAGTCATGGCTTGATTTGGCAGGAAATCACTTTAAACCTGAGGTTGAGATTGAGGGCTTTAACATGTTCCATACAGATAGGAATATGAAGAGAGGAGGAGGGGTTATTATTTATATTAAAGATAATCTCCAGTGTTGTGTAAACAGTACAATTAAATTAGATGATAACACAGTCATTATGGCTAAATGTAAAGGAAGGTAAAAACAAGCTTGTCATAGGATTATTATACAGAGCACCAAATCTTAGTAAGGAAGCTTCAAATCTTCTGTGGCAGGAGATTGAACGGGCATGTAGAAGTAAGCATGTGTGTATAATGGGTGATTTTAATTACAGAAATATAGACTGGGAAGCTCTTGTGGGTGATCAGGAGGCTGAGGAATTTTTTAATGTTGTCCAAGATAATTTTCTGAGGCAGATTATTAACAAACCCACTAGAGGTAATAATATACTGGATTTAGTTCTGACAAATGGGGAAGAAGTTATTAAGGATACTGAGATTGGAGGAAATTTGGGTAATAGTGACCATTGTGAAATTAGATTCAAGATGAAATGGAATGGTATTGATAGTAGCATGAACAATGTTAAAATTCCTGACTTTAGAAGAGCAAATTATAATGGGCTAAGGACTTACCTGGAGGCAGTTGTACAGAAACCAGGCAATGAAATCAAATCAGGAATAGATTCAATGATATCAGTTAGTGGAGACAATAATCACCAGGAGGAAGAGATTACAATTGAAGAGGAGTATGAAAGAATAATGGAGCAATTAATTACAGGTCAGATGATTAACATTCCTTATAAGGAGATTAGGACTAAAAATAATGACCCAAAATGGATGACAGATAAAATTAAGCATTATATTGGCATTAAAAAGGGCATTTATAGGAAAATAAAAAATGGAGAGGATCACTTAAGGCAGAGATATAATGAACTAGCAAGAGATGTTAAAAAGTTAGTTAGAGTAGCAAGGAGAAATTATGAAATTAAAGTGAAGAATAGGGCAAAGGAAGATCCTAGAAGTTTTTATCAATTATACAAAACTAAGGTTAGAGATAAAATAGGCCCACTTATAGATTCCAATGGAGAATTAGTGAGTGATAGGGACTCAATGGCTGGAATGCTAAATGACTTTTTTCTCTCAGTATTTACACAGGAGGATACTCTAAATATACCTGAGGTGTCAATGATCTTTCGGGGTAATGATGAAGAGAAATTAAAGGATATCTTGATCACAAAGGAGATAGTGACAAAGGAAATTGATAAAATCAAAAGTAGTAAAGCACCCGGTCCTGATGAGCTCTTTCCTAGAATTTTGAAAGAATGTAAGGATGTGTTAAGTGAGCCCCTAGCATGCATTTTTAGAAAATCATTGGAGAGTGGCATGGAAGAAAGCCAATGTGATACCTATATTTAAGAAAGGGGATAAAACAAATATGTCTAATTACAGACCAGTAAGTTTGACATCAGTGGTAGGGAAAATGATGGAATCTATTATAGCAAGGAATATTAGGGATCACTTGGATAAGCATAAGTTGATAAAAGAATCACAGCATGGCTTTAGTAAGGGTAAATCCTGTCTGACTAATTTGCTGTCTTTTTATAGTAAGGTGTATGAAGCAGCAGATAATGATGAAAACTATGATATTTTATACTTGGACTTTAGTAAGGCTTTTGATCGAGTGCCACACTTACGGCTTCTGAGCAAAGTTAAAGCACACGGGATCGATGGCAGTATATTTAGGTGGATTCAGTCATGGCTTGGTGACAGACAGCAAAGAGTTAGTATAGATGGAGTTAAATCTGAGTGGGGGTGTGTTAGCAGTGGAGTTCCGCAAGGATCTGTTTTGGGTCCCTTGCTATTCTTAATTTATATTAATGATCTTGACATAGGTATAAGTAGTGACCTGAGTAAATTTGCTGATGATACTAAGCTAGGTAGGGCCATTAGGGCTGATTCTGATGCTGTTGTAATAAGAACATAAGAAAAGGAGACTGCAAAAGACCATTCATGGCCTACACTTGGCAGCTCCTGTTCCAGTCAACACACAAAAGATTTCTTACAAAAGATTTGACCATTCTGTCCAATTGGGCTGAGAAATGGCAAATGAAGTTTAACATAGACAAATGTAGTGTACTTAGTATAGGTAGAAATAATCCACTGAATAGTTATAAATTAAATGGGAGAAATTTAGGGAGGACCGATTGTGAGAGGGACTTGGGTATTTTGGTAAGTTCAGACCTTCGTCCTAGAAAGCAATGCCTAAATGCTAAGAATAAAGCTAATAGGATATTGGGATTCATTAGGAGGAGTGTAAGCAATAAGAGTGCTGAAGTCATTCTAAAACTGTATCTGGCGCTAGTTAGGCCTCATCTAGACTATGCAGTACAATTTTGGTCACCATATTATAGGAAGGATATTGATTTGCTTGAGTCTGTGCAGAGAAGGATGACAAAGATGATTGGTGGGCTAAGGAACTTACATTATGGTTAAAGGCTCAGAAAACTAAATCTACATACATTGGAAAGGAGAAGAGTCAGAGGGAAATTGATTGAAGTCTTCAAATGGGTAAAAGGATATAATAAAGGGGATCTGGGTAAGGTTCTTATACTTAGTGAACATGACAGAATACGTAACAATGGGTTTAAGCTTAATAAGTATAGGTTTAGGAAGGAGATTGGGAGGAATTGGTTTACAATTCATGTGGTAGATGAATGGAATAGGCTCACTAGACATGTGATAGAAGCCTCCTCTCTGGTAGTTTTAAGAATAGATTAGATAAATATATGGATGAAGCTGCTAGATGGGACTGACTTTTTTTTTATGTACATATGTATATATTTTTCTAAGGAGTGGGGAGATTATATTTTGCGGTTGCATGAATGGACATAATACTCTGGATGCATTTTATGTATATTGTAGATTAGATCTGACGAACTCCTGTAAAGGGTGACAATGTTGATGACTTTTCTCTGGTAAGAAATCTTTTGTGTGTTGACTGGAACAGGAGCTGCCAAGTGTAGGCCATGAATGGTCTTTTGCAGTCTCCTTCTTTTCTTATGTTCTTATAAGAAAAGAAGAAGACTGCATAACTACCGTTGTAACATAACCTAATTTCACAGATGACAGGGGCCTATCAGGTGTCATGCAGATCTGTCAGGGCCCACCCTCAAGGTATATCCATTGGATTGTGTCGGATCATGCAGATAGCAGTTTGTCTACATCTCCATGATCCTGACATAGTGCAATGTACGAGTTTGTATAGTGATTGGATGTGTTTTCAGTGAGCTCTCAATTCAGTGAAGTTTTTTCATTTGGGATTTTTCCATGTAATATATTTAAGTTTGGGAAGATGGTTAGCTTTGAGTGTTGGATGTGGTACTAGAGGAGGTTTGATTGTATTTTGAAAAGTTTCTCAATGGCTGTTGCTTTGGATGAAGTGGGTATGCCTTTTGATGTAAGCAGTGTGTGTATAGTTTGTGATTTTTGTGGTGTTGAAAGGAGAGCAAATGTATCTGAATGCCTGGTGTGTTATGTGATAAGTGTAAATGTGGCTTTGGTAGAGGGGGTGAGTCAGTTGCATGATGAGTGCAAGAGATTGGGTGAGTTGGTGAATGAAGTGAGAGGGGATGAGAGTGTGCGTATGAAGAATGTGGCTGGGACCAGGAGGGTGGAATATAGGCCTAGACTCAGGACTGGAGAGAAGGTGAGTGATTTGAGTGAAGATGAATGGTGGGTGAATATGGATAGAATAGATAGGTTAGGACAAGTTAGGCCTGTAAGAGGGAGATGGAACCCATTAGGTTGACTAACAGATTCAATGCCCTGAGAGAGGAAGAGGTTGAAAGTGATTTGTCTGAGGTGGTTGTGGCAGAAAGTGAAATAAGTGGTAGTTTGAATGAGAACAGTAGGGAGGGTAATGCTAGGCCTAGGGGGCAGGGTTGGCACAGGTTGGGTCTGTGAGTGGGAGAGACATGGAACCTGTTAGGTTGACTAACATATTAGGTGCCCTGAGAGAGGTTGAAGGTGGTTGTGGCAGAGGGTGAAGTGGGTGGTGGTTTGAATGAGAATGGAAGGGAGGGTGATGCTGGGCCTAGGGGAACTAACATAAACATAACAACATAATTTCACAGGTGACAAAAGCCACAAGGGCCTATCAAAGGTCATCCGTATCCATCAAATCCCACCCACATAATGCATCCATAGGATTATGTCCAACCATGCATCTACAATATATAATTTAAAGCCTCCATAGGAGTCTGTCAAAAGCAAAATCAAAGTCCCCCAAAATATACAATAAAAAGAAATTGCATCAACAGGAATGAGTCAAGAAACATATCCCCCATACCAAAAAGTTAGAAGTTAACCCTCCATCCTCATATAATCATCCAATCTGCGCTTGAAAACATTCAAGTTTGGGCTCTCTACAGTCTCATAACATAACATAACATAATTACATGGATGACAAAAGCCACAAGGGCCTATCAAAGGTCATCCGCCTCCGTCAAAACCCACCCACAAAAAGCACCATCACCAGGGGAAGACAAAATCAAAGTCCCCCACAATATAATATAACGGATGACAAAAGCCACAAGGGCTCATCATAGGTCATCCGAGTCAAGCGGCCTCTTTTTCAAGGCACCCAAACTCCCAGGAAAACTACATCCAGAGGATTGCATCCAGAAACAAGGGTATCACCAATCAAGGCTTGTCAAGAACTAAATCATGCAGCTATAGATATATACAAACAATATTAATATATACAAAACTTAGGAACCATCACAACCTTCCATTCCCATAAACTCATCCAACCTACTCTTAAATACATTTAGATTTGGACTACCTACTACCCTCTGCGGCAATTTGTTCCAGAAGTCTACCACTCTATTGGTGAAAAAATATTTTCTTAAATCCAACCTACACCCTTGCTTTTTAATTTTCAAGTGGTGACCTCTAGTCCGATTTCCATCATCTAACTCAAAAAACTTGCTAACATCCAATTTATCTATCCCGGAAAAAATTTTAAACAGCTCAATCATATCCCCTCTCACACACCTCCTTTCGAACGAGAACATATTTAATACCCTCAGTCTATCTTCATATTCAAGGTGCCTCAGGGAAGGAATAATCTTTGTTGCCCTCCGTTGCACTGACTCAAGAAGGTTAATATCGTGTCTAAAATGTGGGGACCATGCCTGTATACAGTACTCTAGATGTGGCCTAACATAAGAGTTATAGAGTTTAAGAATAACCTCCTTACTTTTGTAACTGACATTTCTCTTAATAAAACCCAGCACTCTATTTGCCCTATTTCTTGCCTCAATACACTGCTTAGAAAACCTTAATGACTTATCTATTACTACTCCTAGATCTTTCTCATCCTCTACTGAGCTCAGCCAATGCCCATCCATTTCATAGTTAAATTCTCTATTATCTTTTCCCATGTTAATAACTTTGCACTTATCAAGGTTGAAAGTCATTTGCCACTTATGTGCCCAGGATAAAAATTTATTTAAGTCCCCCTGCACTTTAAAATTATCATCAATATCTTTAACTACAGCTGCTAATTTGGTATCATCCGCAAAAATTGACACTTTATTATTAACTGCCTCCCCAAGATCGTTTATATAGATGACAAATAATAATGGACCGAGAACTGATCCCTGAGGAACCCCACTGATAACATCCCTCCACTCTGACTTTACACCATTTAGCACTACCCTTTGCTTCCTGTCTTTCAGCCACTCAGCTATCCAATTTGAAACACCCCCACATATCCCAATCATTTTTAATTTATGAACTAGTCTCCTGTGTGGTACCTTATCAAATGCTTTACTAAAATCTAAGTAAATTATATCTACATTCTCTCCCTTATCTACTTGATCTGTTACAAACTCCAGAAAGTCTAGTAAGTTAGTCAAACATGATCTACCTGATCTAAACCCATGCTGAGCATCGCTGATTAACCCCTCCCTCTCTAGATGTTGGCAAATCCCTTTTTTAACTATTTTCTCAAGAATTTTACAGACTACAGGAGTTAGGCTAACCGGTCTAAAGTTATTTGGATCCTCTTTACTACCCTTCTTGAAAATGGGGACTACATTCGCTCTCTTCCAATCATCGGGTATTTCTCCATATTCCAATGACCTAGTATATAACTTGTCCAGAGCTATTGAGATACTTTCTACCCCTTCTTTAAGTATCCTAGAATGAATATTATCAGGGCCGGAGGCCTTGGTAGTATCTAAATCACCTATTAGTCCTTTTATCATCCTCCGATCCACACAAATGTTAGTAAACACCTCTTTTCCTGACCTATGAGTACTATACATAGGACTATTTAGTTTCTCTTTTGTAAATACTGATGCAAAATGACCATTTAGTACCTCAACTATTTCCTCATCAGTTTCTCTCACAAACCCTTCATATTTGATAGGTCCTATTTTAACTCTGCCACACTTGTTATTAATTTTATAGTAACTAAAGAACTTTCTAGGATCTTTGTTGCTATCCTGAGCTAATTTAATTTCTGACACCCTTTTGTTCTTCTTTATAATCTTATTTAACTCATTCCTAGCCATTCTATAATCACTTAAATTTTGAATATTATTTTGTACCTGTAATTTTTTATATGCCCTTTTCTTCTCTGAAATTTTTCTAGCTATCTCCTGATTCCACCATAATGGTTTCCTACTTTTGTTCCTAATGGCCTTCATTGGGATACATTGTTCTTGGACTACATTTATTATATGCTTGAAAGTATCCCACATCCCATAAGCATTTTTACCTCTGAATTCTATATCCCAGTCTACCAAATTTAGCAAGCTTCGAAGTTTTACATAATCTCCCTTATGAAAATTTGGAACTTTTTCAGCATTCTCAGTTATTTTACCCTTCTCAATTCCCAAGTTAAAACGAACTATCTGATGGTCACTATTTCCCAATGCTTCCCCAACAGTCAATTCTTGAACTAAATGATCACTGTTAGAAAGTACTAAATCTAATATATTGTCCCCCCTCGTTGAATCGTTAACAAATTGATTCAAAAAATTATCCTCAAAGCATTCTATGAACCTGCCACTTGTTCTATCCCTACCTATCATATTTTCCCAGTCCACAGAGTTTAAGTTGAAGTCCCCAATAATAACTGCATCTGTTTCACATCCCTTACTTATTTCCCTTATCATTAGTTCATCTATATCATCAGTCTGCCCAGGTGGCCTGTAAAAAGCTCCCAAATGCACCATTCTATTTTTACTGAACCTAATATCTATCCAAAGTGACTCAACTCCATCCTGCTTTATTGAAGTATTTAAACTTGAAACAATGTTGTTTTTTATATAGATAATTATTCCTCCACCAATCCTACCTGTCCTTTGACTAATGTACATATTATAGCCCTGAAAATCAAATTCACTTATAGTGTCACTAAATTCTATTTCATTAACCCATGATTCAGTAACGCATAATATATCTATATCCTCATTGCTAATATAACTAAATAGCTCATCCTTCTTGTTTCTAAGACTACGAGCATTTGTATAGAAACAATTTAACCCCCCTATCCCTGAAGCACCTCTTGAAACTTGAATGACCTCACCTCTATCGCCTTGGAACCTATTTCTGTTATCTGCCAAGTCCATTCTACTTTCAGTACTATAATGTCTCTCATAATTCCCTGACCACTATTAGTATCTAGTTTCCCGCCCGCAAAGACCTAATAACACGATCATACTCCTCCCACAACACATCTACCCCCCTCCTACTCAAATGCAGTCCATCCATCGCATACATTTCTTTCATTCCAACAAACCTATCCCACACATCCACAAACATGACACCTTCCATCTCACACATCCTCCTCACATAATCATTCAGCCCAATTGCACGAGACATCCATTCTACCCCAACATCCATTCTTGGAAGCACACCTGTCACAACACCTTTCATTCTACTTTCTTTCACCTTTTCAATCAACCTCTTGTACCTCTCACGTAACTCACATGCACCCACTTTCTTCACATCATTCACTCCTACATGTGTAATCACAACAGCATCCCTTGCACAGCCAGACACCAGTTCCTCATACCTATCAGACAGATCTCTCACTCCAGCACCCGGCAAACACACCCTCAAACCATTCAATCTACTTGCATTCAACTTCCTATCTAAATATCTAACTCGCGAATCACCCATCACAAGCACTTCAGTCAGACTCCTATTCCTAACCCCCACAGACCTAACTCCATCCCCACTCCTATTCTCATTCAAACTACCAGTCACTCGAACTCCACCCCCACCCCCATCAGTCATATCACTTCCAGTTACTTCCTCTCTTAGGGCACTGAATCTATTAGTCAAGCTAATAGGATCTGTGTCCCTCTGACTCACACACCTATTCTCCCCCTGGCTAACCACCTCAACAGAGGCAACCCTATTCTCAAAGAACAGGAGAAGCCTCCCTAGCTTCATGTTTCCTAACCACTCCACTGTCCCCCATCCTCACTAGGCCTATTTCTAACTAATCTAAGGGGGCTAACTTCACTATCACTAGAACTATCACATCCTACCTCCTCCACTGGCCCTCTACCTTCACCTGAAACATCTAACTGGCCTACCTCACCACCTAACCTATTCCCAGCTCTAGGCCTAACACTAAGTTCCCTCCTGAGCTCAGCAACTAACCCCTCCAGCCTACATATCCTGTCTAAATCCTGCCTTCTCATCCCCTCTAAATCTACAATGCATTCACGCAGCCCACATACAACACATGTATACCCCTCACCTAATACACCATAACCAATGCATACATTCCGACACTCATGCTCACTTTCATCCCCAAACTCCATCACTTATTCAAACAAAGAAAGAATTTAAGTAGCAATAAGAAATAAAAAAAGAAGAGCAACTTAGCTTTCGCTGATTGTGGTGAGAAAAAAAAAACAAAAAAAACAAACAAACTATAGAAAAATCTGAAAAATAGATCAACAGACTGAGAGCTCTATAAAACACGTGCTACCTGTTCGAAGGTCAGTCTCAGGTGGCAAACTATTCCTCTAGTCCTATTACTACCTTCAAACTCAAATAACTTGCTGAAATCCAATTTATCCATCCCAGAAAAGATTTTAAAAAGCTCAATCATATTTCTCCTCACACACCTTCTTTCAAATGAGAACTTATTTAATACCCTCAGTCTATCTTCATATTCAAGGTGCTTCAGGGATGGTATTATTTTTGTTGCCCTCCTTTATACTGACTCTAACAAGTTTATATCATGTCTAAAATGTGGTGACCATGCTTGTATACAGTACTCTAAATGTGGCCTTGACATAAGAGTTATATAGTTTAAGGATAACCTCCTTACTCTTGTAGCTAACATTTTTTTTAATGTAACCTAGCACCCTATTTGCTCTATTTTTTGCATCAATACACTGCTTTGAAAACTTAGTTGACCTATCTACTACTCCTCCTAAGTCCTTCTCATCTTCAACTGAATCAAGCCAATATCCATCCATCTCATAGCTAAATTCCCTATTATCTCTTCCCATGTTAATAACTTTGCATTTATTAAGGTTAAAAATCATCTGCCACTTCTGAGCCCAAGCTAACAACTTATTTAAGTCACCCTGCACTTTAAAGCTACCCTCAACCTCTTTGACTATAGCTGCCAATTTAGTGTCATCAGCAAAATTTGACACTTTGCTATTTACACCTTGCCCAAGATCATTTACATAGATTATAAATAATAAAGGGCCTAAAACTGATCCCTGAGGTACGCCACTAATAAAATTCCTCCACTCTGACCTCACCCCATTCAGTACAACTCTGTTTCCTATCTTTCAGCAATTCAGTTATCCAATTTAAAACTCTCATATATCCCATGCAGCTTTAATTTATGAACTAGTCTTCTATGTGGAACCTTATCAAAAGTTTTGCTGAAATCTAAGTAGATTACATCAACTTTCTCACCCCTATCTAATTCTTTAGTTACATAATCCATAAAATCCAGTAAATTAGTTAAACATGATCTACCTTTTCTAAAGCCATGCTGAGCATCATTAATTAACCTGCTACTATCTAGATGATCAGAAATTCCCTTCTTAACCATCTTCTCAAGAATTTTACAGACTATAGAAGTTGAGCTTACCGGTCTAAAGTTATTTGGGTCCTCTTTGCTTCCCTTTTTAAAAATAGGCACTACATTTGCCAATTTCCAATCATTTGGTATTTCTCCAGACTCTAGTGATCTAATAAACATCTTCTCAAGAGCTACCGCAATACTTTCTACACCTTCTTTGAGTATCCTAGAATGAATGTTGTCAGGGCCAGATGCCTTACTAGTATTTAACTCCATTATAAGCCCTTTAATATAACATAACATAATTTCACGGATGACAAAAGCCACAAGGGCCTATCAAAGGTCTTCCGTATCCATCAAATCCCACCCACATAATGCATCCATAGGATTTTGTCAGATCGTGCATCTACAATATACAATTTAACAATCCATAGGAATGTCCAACCACGCATCTACAGTATATAATTTAAAGCCTCCCTAGGAGTCTGTCAAAAATAAAATCAGTCACCCAAAATATACAATAAAAAGAAACTGCATCCACAGGAATGAGTCAAGAAACGTATCCACATACCACATATCTTCTCTCTCTATATTAATATAATTTATCACTACTTCCCTTGACCTAGAATTATCATTTATTAATCTAACTGGTTTCTCTTCTGTGAATACTGAAGCAAAATGATCATTAAGGACCTCTACTATTTCCTCATCAGATTCTTTCAAAACCCCTTCATATTTAATAGGCCCTATTATATCACTGTTAGATTTATTATTGATTCTATAATAGCTAAAGAATTTTTTTTTATCTTTATTATTATTTTCTGCTGTCCTTTTGTCTTCTTAATAATCTTATTTAGTTCATTTCTGGTTGACCTATAATGGTTTAAGTTATCTAAACTACTCTCACTTTGTAATCTCTGGTATGCCATTTTTTTTCTCTGAAACTTTATTAGCTATTTCTTGATTCCACCATAATGGTTTCCTACATTTCTTCCTAATAGACTTCATTGGAATACACTGTTCCTGAACCATGTTTAATATAGTCTTAAAAATATCCCACATCTCATAAGTATTCTTTGCATGGAATTCTATATCCCATCTAATCTGATTTATCATATTGCGTAATTTATCGTAATCTCCCCTATAAAAAGTTGGAATTTTTGTGGAGTTTGTCGTTGTTCTACCCTTAATTATTTGCAAATTAAACCGAACCATATGATGATCACTGTTTCCCAATGATTCCCCTACACTCAATCCTTGAACCAAGTGATCATCATTTCAAAGAATTCTAATATATTGGCACCCCTTGTTGGCTTATTAACAAATTGGGTCAAAAGTTATCCTCAAAACACTCCATAAACTTACAACTTGCTCTATCTCTTCCTATCATATTTTCCCAGTCTACAGAAGTTAAATTAAAGTCACCAAGAATAACTGTATCTTCTTTGCATCCTTTACTTATTTCCCTAATCATTAACTACTCGATACAATCAGTCTGTCCTGGTGGTCTATAAAAAGCTCCTGAGTGTATTTTCCTATTTTTACCAACCTTAATATCTATCCATAATGATTCACCTTCTCCTTTCTTTATAGAGTTATTTAGATTTGAAGAAATGCTATTTCTGATATAAATAATCAACTCTCCACCAGTTCTATCTCTCCTTTGACTAATGTACATACTTCAAATTCACTCGCATTATCATTAAATATATTTTCATTAACCCATGATTCAACTATACATATTATATCTATATCTTCATGAATGATATAACTAAATAATTCATCCCTATTATTTCTAAGACTACAAGCATTTGTGTAAAGACAACTCAGCCCACCTATCCCTGAAGCACCTGAGGGCCTATCTCCTCTGCATCTCTTTTCTCTCCTTCCCCAACCATGTACTCTTGTATTTCCCCAATCACTATCACTACTCAAGTAATTTAACCTTAAAGCACTTCCATTAGCCTGCCTACCTTCTACAAATCTGTGTTTGCTTCCTTTCCCTGCCTCACTTTGAGCTATTAAATTTCCCTGACCACTATCAAAACCTAGTTTCCCGCCTCTAAAGACCTAATAACACTATCTAATTCCCGCCACAAAACCTCAACCCCATCTCGGCTCAGATGGAGTCCATCCATCACATACAAACCCTTATTCCCATAAAACCCACTCCAAACACCAATCCTGACTCCTTGCACAAACCTTTCACATATTCATTCAACCCCATTGCACAAGACAACCATTCTATCCCCACATCCATTCTCGGAAGCACACCTGAAACAACGCCTTTTACTCTACTTTCACACAAAGTAGAGGATGACCAAGCTGCTTGTTATGGGTGAATCTCGCTACCGACCTAGCGTCTGTGCAATTGGACTTGTTCTCAGCGAGCGCTCTATTCGGTGACGATTTTTGATTTTTCAGTGTAATATATTTAAGTTCAGGAAAATAGTTAAGAAATTTTTAATTATATTTTGATTTAGTTCTTGACAAGCCTTGATTGGTGATACCCTTGTTTCTGGATGCAATCCTCTGGATGTAGTTTTCCTGGGAGTTTGGGTGCCTTGAAAAAGAGGCCGCTTGACTCGGATGACCTATGATGAGCCCTTGTGGCTTTTGTCATCCGTTATATTATATTGTGGGGGACTTTGATTTTGTCTTCCCCTGGTGATGGTGCTTTTTGTGGGTGGGTTTTGACGGAGGTGGATGACCTTTGATAGGCCCTTGTGGCTTTTGTCATCCGTGTAATTATGTTATGTTATGTTAAGTTTCTCAGTATGGCTGTTGCTTTGGATGAAGTGAGATGTCTTTTGATGTAAGCAGTGTGTATGTCGTTGGTGATTTTTGTGGTGTTGAAAGAAGAGAAAATGTATTCAAATGCTTGATGTGTTATGTGACTAGTTCAAATATAGCTTTGGTAGAGGAGGTGAGTTGGTTGCATGATGAGTGCTAGAGATTAGGTGAGTTGGTGAATGAAGTGAGAAGTGATGCAAGTGTACACATGAAGAATGTGGCTGGGACTAGGAGGGTGGAAGATAGGCCTAGACTAGGGACAGGAGAGAAAGAAGTGACTGATGTGAGTGAAGATGAATGGTGGGTGAATATGGATAGAATAGATAGGTTAGGACAGGTTAGGTCTGTAAGTAAGACACATGGAACCTGTTAGGTTGACTAACATATTTGATGCCCTGAGAGAGGAAGAGGTTGAAAGTGATTTGTCTGATGTGGTTGTGTCAGAAAGTGAAATAAGTGGTAGTTTGAATGAGAACAGGAGGGAGGGAAATCCTAAGCTTACAGGGACTAGGAGGATGACTGAGGTGCTTGTGATGGATGAGTCTCAGATTAGATATTTAGATAGGAAGTTGAGTGCAAGTAAATGGAAGGGAGTGAGAGTTTGTTTGCCGGGTGCTGGTGTAAATGATGTCTGAGAGGTATGATAGTCTCATGTCTGGGTATGAGAGGGATGTGGGAGTAAATGCTGTAAAGAAGGTGGGTTCATGTGAGTTACGAGAGAGGTACAAAAGGTCAGTTAAAAGGATGAGTGAAGGGTGTGCTTTCGAGATTGAATGTGGGGATGGAATGGTTGTCTTGCGCAATTTGGACTGAACATGTGAAAGGCCTGTGTGAGGAGTCAGGATTAGTGTTTGTAGATGTTAGGAATGGGTTTTATGGGAATAAGGCATTAGATGGACTCCATCTAAGTCAGACTGGGGTTGATGTGTTGTGGCAGGAGTTAGATAGTGTCGTTGGGTCTTTGCAGGCGGGAAGCTAGTTACAGATAATGGTCAGGGAAATATAAGAGTACATGCTGTAGCAGGGAAAGTAAAGAGATGCATAGAAGATAGTGGAAGGTATACATTCTAAAAGAGGTGCTTCAGAGATAGGAGGGCTGAGTTGTCTTTATACCAATGCTTGTAGTCTTAGAAATAAGAAAGATGAGTTATTTAGTTATATTTTTGATGAAGATATAGATATAATATGTGTAATAGAATCATGGGTTAATGAAAATAAATTTAATGACAATATTAGTGATTTTGAACTACAGGGTTATATGTACATTAGTCAGTGGTGATAGGACTGGTGGTGGGTTGATTATTTATATCAGTAGCATTTTTTCAAATCTAAATAATTCTATAAAGCTAGAAGTTGTTGTCACTGTGGATAGTTATTAGGGTCTGTAAAAACAAGATGATACACTTGGAAGCCTTATTACAGACCACCCGGACAGACTGATTGATTGTATTGATGAGTTAATGATCAGGGAAATAAGTGAAGGATGTTAAGTAGATAATTATTCCAATGAAGAATATTAAGAAGAAATATCTAGTAAATAGGTAGGAAAATTTCTGAGAAGAAAAGGGCATGTACCAGAGATTTCGAGAGAAAGTACTTTTGACAATTTAAATCATTATAGGTCAATCAGAAATGAGCTAAATAAGATTATTAAGAAGAGCAAATGGGTTGTAGAAATTAATTTAGCTCAAAATAATAATTAAGATCCAATAAATTCTTTAGCTATTATAGAATTAACAAATCTAACCGTGATAGAATAGGGCCTATAGATATGAAGTGGTTTTGAAAGAATTGGATGAGGAAATAGTAGAGGTTCTTAAGGATGATTTTTCTTCAGTTTTTACAGAAAAGAATCCAGATAGATTAATTGATGATAATTCTAGGTCAAGGGAAGTAGTGTTGAATACCATTAATGTGAACAGGGAAATAATTAAAGGGCTTATATTAGAGTTAAATACTACTAAGGCATCTGACCCACAATATTTATTCTAAGTTCTTCAAAGAAGGTGTAGAAAGTATTGCAGTAGCTCATATTATATTATGTTGTGGAGGGGTTTTGACGGATGCGGATGACCTTTGATAGGCCCTTGAGGCTTTTGTCATCTGTGAAATTATGTTATGTTATGTTATATATACTAGATCACTAAAGTTTGGAGAAATGCCTAATGATTGTAAATTAGTGAATGTAGTGCAAATTTTTAAAAAGGGAAATAAAGAAGACCCAAATAACTTTATGCCAGTAAGCTTACTTGTATAGTTTGTAGAATTCTTGAGAAGATAATAAAGAAGGGGATTTCTGATCATCTAGAGAGTGGTAGGTTAATCCTCAGCCTGGGTGTAGAAGAGGTAACATAACATAACTTCACGGATGACGAAAGCCACAAGGACCTATCAAAGGTCATCCGCATCTGTCAAAACCTACCCACTAAATGCATCCATAGGATTGTGTCAGATCATGCATCTACAATATACAATTTAAACAATCCATAGGATTGTGTGCGATCTCATCTACAATATACAATTCAAACCATACACAGGAATGTGTCAAAAACAAAGAGCATCATCATCAAGACTTGTCAAGATCCAAATCATTCATAATATACAATAATAAAAAACTGCATCCACATGAATGAGGCCAGAATACACCCCAAAGTTAACCCTCCCTCCTCATAAAATCATCTAATCTGCGTTTGAATACATTCAAGTTTGGACTGTCTACCGTCTCAGATGGCAAACTATTCCAATAATCTACCACTCTATTGGTGAAAAAATATTTTCTAACATACAACCTTCACCTCTGTTTTTTTAATTTTTAAGTGGTGACCCCCTAGTCCTATTACTTACTACCTTTCAACTCAAATAACTTGCTAAAATCCAACTTATCCATCCCAGAGCAGATTTTAAAAAGCTCAATCATATCTCCCCTCACACATCTTCTCTCAAATGAAACATATTTAGTACCCTCAGTCTATCTTCATATTCAAGGTGCTTCAGGGATGGTATTATTTTTGTTGCCCTCCTTTGTACTGACTAACAGGTTGATGTCATGTCTAAAATGTGGTGACCATGCTTGTATACAGTACTCTAAATGTGGCCTAACATATGAGTTATAGAGTTTAAGGATAACCTCTTTACTCTTGTAGCTAACATTCCTGTTAATGTATCCCAGCACCTTATTTGCTCTATTTTTTGCCTCAATACAGTGCTTTGAAAATGAGTGACCTATCTACTACTACGCCTAAGTCCTTCTCATCCTCAACTGAATTAATCCAATGCCCACCCATTTCATAGCTTAATTCCATATTATCCCTTTCCATGTTAAGAACTTTGCATTTTTTAAGGTTAAAAGTCATCTGCCACTTCTGAGCCCAAGCTAATAACTTCTTTGATTACAACTGCCAATTTAGTGTCATCAGCAAAAATTGACACCTTGCTATTTACAGCCTCCCCAAGATCATTATATAAACTAGGAATAATAGAGGGCCTAGAACGGATCCCTGAGGTACGCCACTGATAACGTCCCTCCACTGTGACCTCACCCCATTCAGCACAACTCTGTTTCCTGTCTTTCAGTCATCCAGTTATCCAATTCAAAACTTTACCACATATCTCATGCATTTATATTTTGTGAACTAGTCTCCTAAGTTAATTCATCAACATTCTCTCCCTTATCTAATTGTTTAGTAACATAATCCATAAAATCCAGTAAATTTTGTTAAACACGATCTACCTCTAAACCCATGCTGAGCATCATTTATTAACCTACCAATTTTCGGGTGTGCCAAAATTTGCCAAATCTTTGATACAAAATTTTCTCACATGCCAATAATTGACCAAAACACAATAAAAGAACACAAAATTAAAGATATTCTTTTATTCATTCTTAAATACGTATGATGCCTAAAGATTACAAGGAACAGATAGTTATTTTACCTAAAAAATTACATATTATATCAAACAGAATTGAATCTTTACGATTTTAAGAGGAAAAGAACAAATCCAAACTAGAGAAAGAAAAATTGTGGAGTTTTTATTTACCATCAATGAGACTTCTGCTTCTGTATCAATGATAACAAATAATTTATAAGAGATTGTACACCATGCGGTTGCTATATAAAAGAAGTTAGAGACATATTTACTTAGTTTTCTTAAGTTAAGCATTTGGCTTCGCATGCCGGTAAGAAGCCGTTGGCGTGCCACGTTTGCCACACATGCCAATGGTTGCCCGGGCCTGCTCTAGATGGTCAGAAATCCCCTTCTTATGAGTAACTATCTTCTCAAGGATTTTACAAATGATAGAAGTTAAGCTTACTGGCTTAAAGTTATTCAGGTCCTCTTTACTTACTTTTTTTAAAAATTGGCAATACATTCGCTAATTTCCAATCATTAGGTATTTCTCCAAACTCTAGTGATCAAGTATATATCTTCACAAGAGTTAATGCAATACTATCTACGCCTTCTTTGAGTAACCTAGAATGTATGTTGTCTGGGCCAGATGACATAGTATTTAATAACTCCAATATAAGCCCTTTAATTATTTCCCTGTTCACATTAACACTATTCAACACTACTTCCCTTGACCATCAATTAATCTATCTTGATTTTCATGTGTAAATACTGAAGAAAAATGATCATTAAGAACCTCTACTATTTCCTCATCAGATTCTTTCAAAACCACTGCATATCTAATAGGCCCTATTTTATCACTTAGATTTGTTATTAATTTTATAATGGCTAAAGAATTTTCTTGGATCTTTATTATTATTTTGAGCTAAATTAATTTCTGCTGTCCTTTTGGTCTTCTTAATAATCTTATTTAGCTCATTTCTGGTTGACCTATAATGATTTAAATTGTCAAAAGTACTTTCCCTCTGTAATTTCTGGTATGCCCTTTTCTTCTCAGAAATTTTCCTAGCTATCTCATTATTCCACCACAAAGGCTTCGTACATTTCTTCCTAATAGCCTTCATTGGAATTCACTGCTCCTGGACTATGTTTAATATAGTCTTAAAAGTGTCCCACATCTCATAAGTATTCCTTGTCCTGAATTCTATATCCCACCTAATCTGATTTAGCAAGTTTCGTAATTTATCGTAATCTCCCATATAAAAATTTGGAGTTTGTTGATGCTCTACCTTTCACTATTTCCAAGTTAAAATGAACCATCTGATGATCACTATTTCCCAATGCTTCCCCGACAGTCAATTCCTGAACCAAGTGATCATCATTTGAAAGAACAAGATCTTGTTGGCTTATTAACAAATTGAGTCAAAAAATTATCCTCAAAACATTTATAAACTTACAACTTGCTCTATTCCTTCCTATCATATTTTCTCAGTCCACAGAATTTAAATTAAAGTCACCAAGAATAACTGGTATCTACTTCACATCCTTTCCTTATTTTCCTGATCATTAGCTCATCAATACAGTCAGTCTGTCCGGGTGGTCTGTAAAAGGCTTCCAAGTGTATTATCCTATTTTTACTGAGCCTTTCTATCCACAGTGACTCAACTTCTTCTTGCTTTATAGAATTATTTAGATTTGAAGAAATGCTATTTCTGATATAAATAATCAACCCACCACCCGTCCTTTCTCTTCCTTGACTAATGTACATATCATAACCCTGTAGTTCAAATTCACTCACATTGTCATTAGATTTATTTTCATTAACCCATGATTCTATTACACATATCTATATCTTCATCAATAATATAACTAAATAACTCATCCTTCTTATTTCTAAGACTACGAGCATTGGTATAAAGTCAACTCAGCCCTCCTATCCCTGAAGCACCTCTTTTAGAATGTTTAACTTCCACTCTATATCCTCTGCATCTCTTTCCTTTCCCTGCCCCACCCTGTACTCTTATATTTTCCTGACCAATTAGTAACTAGTTTCCCCCCTGCAAAGACCCAACGACACTATCTAACTCCTGCCACAACACGTCAACCTCAGCCTGGCTTAGATAGGATCCATCCAATGCATACAATGCCTTATTCCCATAAAACCCACTCTAAACATCTACAAATACTAATCCCAACTCCTCACACAGGCTTTTCACATACTCATTCAGTCCAATTGCACGAGACAACCATTCCATCCCCACATCGAATCTTGGAAGCACACCTGAAATAATGCCTTTCACTCATCCTTTCAACTAACCTTTTGTACCTCTCATAACTCACATGAACCCACTTTCTTTACATCATTTACTTCCACATGCGTAATCACAACTGCATCCCTCTCACACCCAGACACCAGAGTATCATACCTCTGATACTCTCACTCCCTTCCATTTATTCGCACTCAACTTCCTATCTAAATATCTAATCTGAGAGTCATCCATCACAAGCCTCTCAGTCATCCTCCTAGTTCCCCTAGCAGGATGGGCAAATAAAAAAAAACCCGGTTTTTTTTTTTGCTCTTTCAAGTGAAATTTGAAAAAAACGTGTTTGGGTGTTTTTTTTCAAAATTATATATTTTTTTTTCAAGAAATGAATGCTACTTATTATTTTATTCATAATTCATATTTGTTTATAATTTCAACAAATGTGTATCAAATTAAGGTTATTTCTCTGATACTGACCCATAATAATTCATCGCTCTTTCTACTGGTTATGGCTATCATGGGTACCCACAATTCACAATCAGTGATCTGTTATTGTGATCTGTTCCTACTATAATATAATAAATTAAGTAATTATTAATATTATATAAAAAATAGATATAGCTATTCTTTTTCTATGTTATTCTAGTGTTTGTAGCATTTGTTTTTTGAAAAAACTCAGAATAAAAACTGGGTTTTTTTTTTTTAAATTATACTTTTCTTTTCAAGAAATGAATGTTACTTATCATTATTTTATTCAAAATTCATATTTGTTTATAATTTAAACAAATATGTATCAAATTAAGGTTATTTCTGATACAAACTCATAATTTCTCTCCTTCTACAGGTTAGGCCTATCATGGGACATGGGTACCCGAAATTCTCGATCAATGATCTGTTACTGTGATCTGTTCTAATGCTTGAAACATTCGGTTTTGGAAAAATCCCAGAATAAAACCCGCTTTTATTAGGCTTTTTCAAAATTTTGGGGGGTTTGCCAACCCTGCCCCCTAGGCCTAGCATTACCCTCCCTCCTGTTCTCATTCAAACTACCACTTATTTCACTTTCTGCCACAACCACCTCAGACAAATCACTTTCAACCTCTTCCTCTCTCAGGGCATTGAATCTGTTAGTCAACCTAACAGGTTCCATCTCCCTCTTACAGGCCTAACTTGTCCTAACCTATCTATTCTATCCATATTCACCCACCATTCATCTTCACTCACATCAGTCACTTCTTTCTCTCCAGTCTCTACTCTAGGCCTATCTTCAACCTTCCTAGTCCCAGTCACATTCTTCATGCTTACACTTGCATCACTTCTCACTCCATTCACCAACTCACTTAATTTCTTGCACTCATCATGTAACTGACTCACCTCCTCTACCAAAGCCACATTTGCACTAGTCACATAACAAACCAGGCATTCAAATACATTTCCTCTTCTTTCAGCACCCCAAAAAACACAAACTACATACACACTGCTTATATCAAAAGGCATACCCACTTCATCCAAAGAAACGGCCATACTGAGAAACTTTTCAAAATATAATTAAAAATTCCTTTAGTATTATGTCTTAACACTCAAAGTTAACTATCTTCCTAAACTTAAATATATTACACGGAAAAATCTGAAATGAAAAAGCGTCACTGAATATAGAGCTTGCCGAGAACACGTCCGATCGCTACCGAGAGACTGGTTGATTGTGTTTAACAAGTTTACTGGATTTTATGAATTGTTGCTAAACAATTGGATAAGGGAGAGAATGTTGATATAATTTACTTAGATTTTTGCAAAGCTTTTGATAATGTTCCACATAGGAGACTAGTTCACAAATTAAAAATGCATGTGACATGTGCTAAAGTTTTGAATTGGATAGCTGAATGTTTCCTGTCTTTCAGCCAGAGTTGTGCTGAGTAGGGTGAGGTCACAGTCGAGGGACGTTATCAGTGGTGTACCTCAGGGATCCGTTCTAGGCCCTTTATTATTCCTAGTTTATATAAATGATCTTGGGAGGCTGTAAATAGCAAGGTGTCAATTTTTGCTGACGACAATAAATTGGCAGCTGTAATAAGTGAAGTTGAGGGTAGCTTTCAAGTGCAGAGTGACTTAAATAAGTTATTAGCTTGGGCTCAGAAGTGGTAGATGACTTTTAACCTTAAAAAATGCAAAGTTCTTAACATGGGAAGGGATAATATGGAATTTAGCTATGAAATGGATGGGCATTGGATGAATTCTGTTGAGGATGAGAAGGACTTACATGTAGTAGTAGATAGGTCACTCAAGTTTTCAAATCACTGTATTGAGGCAAAAAATAGAGCAAATAGGGTGCTAGGATATATTAACAGGAATATTAGCTACAAGAGTAAAGAGGTTATCCTTAAACTCTATAACTCATATGTTAGGCCACATTTAGAGTACTGTATACAAAGGAGGGCAACAAATATAATACCTTTCCTAAATCATCTTTAATATGAAGATAGACTGAGGGTACTAAATATGTTCTCATTTGAGAGAAAATGTGTGAGGGGAGATATGATTGAGCTTTTTAAAATGTGTTCTGGGATGGATGTTTGATTTTAGTAAGTTATTTGAGTTGGAAGCTAATAATACGACTAGGGGTCACCACTTAAAATTTTTAAAAAAACAGGTGCAGATTGGATGTTATAAAATATTTTTTCACTAATACAGTGCTAGATTACCTGAATAGTTTGCCATTTGAGGCTAGACAGTCCAAACTTGAATGTTTTTAAACTCAGATTATATTATACGAGAAAGATTTTGCTGAGACTGGTCCTTCCAGCCTAGGGGTGCCTCTTTAAGGTGGAGAGAAGTGAATTCACTTCCCTCACTCCTCTCCTAATATGGAAGGAACAAGATGATAAAGAAGACTAAGCATTCCTCTCCCATGGGGGCTTGGCTGAAGGATGGGTTCACTGCCGCTTGAGCAAGCAATTAGGCCAAGATTGGTCCTTCAAGCCCCAAGTGTTGGGTGGGAAGGACCAGACAGAAATGAAATTTGAAAGTCCACCGAGTGGAATCATGATTATGTTGAACCCCTCCTGGCATTCTTGGTACCATGTTGGCCAAAGACATGATCCATCAGAGGAGAGCATTAGCTAGTTTGATTGGTAGAGAGCCTTCTGTTGAATGCCACTCGCATGGAGGTGCTCTCATTTTGTGAGGTGACTTGGTCCTAATGTGCCTGGTGCTGCCTTGGCTCTTATGCCTCAATTTAAAAAAAAAGACAGCCTCTGCTCCTGGCCCTTCCAGGCTTACAAACAAGGTTGTTTTTGCGCCTATTTAAAACCCTTCTGTGGGTTCTACCCCCACCCCCTTGGGTGCTTCCCTGGTAGAGCTGGTGGCACAAATTGTTCACACCCAGCCTCATCTAAAACCAGGGCTCCACCCCTCCCTCAGTGTGACTTTTCCGTAAGGCAAAATGGCCATGCGCCTCCAGGAGGCCATGGATCATCCATAGGAGGAACTCATCTCCGAAGCTGCCCTGCCTGCAAAAGGTTTTGAGGAGGAAGACTCTCATAGCAAGCCCAACCTCCCCAGATAAATCCACTAATGCAACAGTACCTTCAGGGGCTTGTTTGGCTAACAGCACCTCAAGTTCTGCCTATGAGGGCCTTCTCTTTGAAGAGGGCCCCTGCATCTCCTCCGAAATAGGCCTGGAGGGCATATTCCTTCAATGGAATTGCTACGATCTCTGGGCCAACTGATATGAGTTGAAGGCTTGTTTCCTGTTGGCTATTTTTTACTGGAGATCATGCTAGGAGCATGCCCCCTGCCCACCCTCCAAGAGTATAAGCTTTTTGTGACTGCCACCAACATCATAGGCTGGGGGCCAGACCTGATTGATGAGCTGGAGATTGGTGTCCTAAACTGAGAACTGTTTTATTTTCCTTCCTTGATCTATCCTTGTACTTTCTGGATACACAGCATGATTTTGGGTGCTGCTCCCTCCCCATTCATATGTTGTGATGACACTGAAAGCCACCACCAGAATTTACCTCGAGGTGGAAGACCCTTCAGTGACTGGTTTATGTTGAGTGAGTTTCATTTCACCCCAGATTCATCCCTGGATACTCTGCTTCAATGACTGGGTTTATGTTGAGTGAGTTTCATTCCACCCTAACTTCATGCCCGGATCCTTCCCTTCAATGATTGGTTTATGTTGAGTGTGTTTCATTCCACTTCAGGTTCATTCCTGGATACTCCACTTCAGTGACTGGTTTATGTTAAGTGAGTTTCATTCCACTCCCCGGATACTGCCCTTCAATGATTTGTTTATGTTGAGTGAGTTTCATTCCACCCTAACTTCATGCCCGGATACTCCCCTTCAATGATTGGTTTATGTTGTGTGTTTCATTCCACCCTAGTTTCATGCCTGCATACTTCCCTTCAATGACTGGTTTATGTTGAGTGAGTTTCATTCCACCCTAGCTTCTTGCCCGATACTCCCCTTCAATGACTGGTTTATGTTGAGTAAGGTTCATTCTACCCCAGCCCAATGCCTGGATATTTTCCATTGTCCACAGTGCTGGGAGTATTGTGTTAGACCTTTTTGGAGCACACTGTGTCGCACTGGATCAGTGTCCATTTCTACAAGTCGCACGAGGGGGTAGACTTCCATGGCAGATCAATTGCTATATATTGCTCGTTACCCGAGATGACTCATTGTGCCCACTTCAAAGATCAGATTGGGATTTTTAATGACTCACACAATGTGCTGAGTGCTCTAAGGGTATTGGAATCTCTGCCCCCCTGGTTTGCTGTATCAGTGATGCCACAGTTGGTGCCAGTCAAGTGAATGTTATCTTCTGCTTGGTTACATTATGTGTATGGATTTGCTGGGAATGAAGGTGCCAAAGAGTCTGAGAGGACTTGATGAGCACACCATCATTTCACTCATCACACTGACAACATGGCAGGAACTAGGTCAAACCTCCTGGCTGCTTGGCAAACAAAATGGGACATGGCCATTGGGTACTTAAAGTTGCATGCCCCCACGCTGCTACTATTTCCTTAGGGACCTGCCCCCAATGTCTTCAGGTCATTTAATCTTCTTCAAATTGCACACATTTGTGGTAACTACTTTCATATGGTGGAATAATCCTTTGTCCCTGCCCTCCTCCATTTTATCTGATTTTGGTATTGGTTGCATGCTCTGCTCTACCTGGGAGAGACGGGCCTCCTCCCTTCCCCCCTGATGCAGGAGTAGGGTTGTTTTATTTTTCATTTTGGGTTTTGTTTTTAATTTGGCCTAGCATTAGGTCATAAGATAATTAGGCTAGACAGTAGCCAGATAAATTCTTAAAAAAATCAGAGGGGGTTCATTTCTTTGGGGATATTCGGGCCTTACAGGGGAATTGGGTTGGGTTGTAGATGAATTCTTCAGTTAACTTGTTAGAAGTAGAGAATTCAGCAGGAGTAATGTAGGTATTGGAGGGATGCTTTCAACCCCATAAGGGGTGTGGCAATTTGCCTTCCTGGCCACTGTGCGGACAGGCCTCTTCTCCTTTCTGACACCATGTCCTCTACTACAACTTTCTCTGGTTGGCCTCTAATTTCACAGGTAGATGCCAACTAGTTTTTTTGCATCCAACTAGCCCAGTTCCGGGCTGATGGGGAAGGGGACATGGCCCTTTCACCCTTGAGCACCGGTTTTGGGATGCAAGTTTTTAACAACCTGCTTAACCACAACCCTCACCTTCCTGACACCCCTTTTCTCTCTCCTTTTCACAGTCTATCGACTTTACGCTGTGCCAATGGTGGAGCCCCCATACCGATAGGCTGCCAGGTCACTAGGTATGAGGAGTGGCCTTAAATGGCACCAGCTAGCTTTGCTGGCCCCATGTTCACCTCTTGCAGAGCGGGCTACTCGGCGGGGTGATGAGCATTTGCGTACCATGCTAAAAAAAAGGGGTCACCATGCCTAATGATGAATTTAAGAAATACTTCCTCTTTACCTTTCCCTCAACCATTGTCGGAGCCACCCTCAGGCAGTTCTCCTAAAGGAAATAGATATCCCCCTCCCCTGTGCTTTATCAGGGGACCCTCCAAAGAAGAGGAGGCTTATTCCTCTCCTTTGCCTACTGGTGTAGGGGATCCTCCCATACCCACTTCTATGGATGCGCCCTTGGGTGCCTCCCTTTTTCCAGTGGTAGTACCTCAAATGGGATCTGTGATGTCTTGAGATGGACATGGTCCCTAAGGTGACCCCGCCTCAGATGGTAGGATCTTCCATCATGGGGTTGAACCTGGGCTCGGTGCCAAGCACAGAACCTGTGTCCGACCAAGGCCATACACACTTAAGTCCAAGTCATGTGTGGCCAAATGTGTCCATTGCGGAGAGCCACACCCAGCTTCTTTGAAGCAATGTGCTGCGTATCTGCTTGAGAAAGAAATCCTGGCTGTTCAGGCTCAGGATTTCCTCTGATTACTGCCTTACTTTTTTATAGATCCTTTGTTCGTTCCAAGCTCGACTATGGATCAGAGTTTTATGCATCTGCAACCGAACTTGTATTGCAGAAGGCGTACTCGATCCACCCTACTTTCCTTTGCCTCCCTGTAAGGGGTGCGGTGATTTGCCATCCTGGCTGCCATGCTGATGGAACTCAGCACCCCGTCCGCCCCCAGCTTAGCCTCTTCTTCTTCCTTCAGAACACTCGTTTCTCCCCTGTTTCCTCGCTTTTCATACAACCTCTCCCACAACTTTCTCTGGTCAGCCTCTAATTTCACAGGGTAGATGCTGACCCTCTTCTCAGCCAACCGTCCCGGGGCTGAGGAGGGAGGAGAAAACGTTCCCTAACCCCTGAGCTCCGGTTTGGGATAGTGTTTTTTTAACGACCTGATTTATCCCCACCCATACCTTCCTCACATTCCTTTTCTCTTCACACACTATCAATTTTATGCCATGCTGAAGGGCTGCCAGGTCACCAGGTGGGTGGGGTGGCCTGAAATGGCGGCACCTGGCTCTGCCAGGCCTGTACCCACCCCTTGCAGAGCGGGCTACTGTGAGTGGTGATGAGCGATTGCTTCCCATATGAAATATAGGGTCACCATACCCATTGATGAAGAAATAAAAAATCAAGACTCAACTTCCCCTGTTCCATCGATGGAGCCGCCCTCGGGCAGCTCCGCAGAAAAAATGGAGGTCCCCACCCTGTGCTTGTGCAGGGGACCTTCCAAATTTCTCTAATCAGAGAGGTGGCTTACTCCTCTCCTTCGTCTATGGGTGTAGGGGACTCCCCCTCACCCCCTTCTGGAGGTGCTTTCGAGCACCCCCCTTTTCTTTCCAAGGGGACTGCCAAGAAAGCCAGCAGGCAGCCCATAGGGGGGAGAGGGAAGTCAGGCCCCTTCAGTCGCTTCCCTCAAAAGACCTGCTGGCAAGAATATTGAACCATGGCGGGTTCAAGGCCTGTGCCTCCCCAGACATGACTAGAGACAGCTCTCTCAACAGGACCTGTGATGTCCTGGGGGTGGGGTGGCCAACTGGAGGCTCCCCCTGAGATAGACATGGTCCTTGCGGCAACCCAGCCTCAGATGGTAGAGCCTTCCATGGGGGGTGAATCCGGGCTCTGTGCCAAGCACTGAACCTGAATCCACCCCTATGCACGGTCCTCCTTGTATGGCTAGGGTTTCCGAGGCAGTACAAGGAGGGAAGTGATCTCCTCCTCCGGCTGGTGCCTCTGCAACTGTCAGGACCTTCTCCATTTCGGAGAAGGACCTAGCTGAGGCTGGTCCATCTGGCCTGGGGGCTCCTGTCGGCCGAGGGAAAATGTGGGTTCATTCCCCGCCCTCCTCTCCTAAAAAGACTCAGGGGAGCTGCATGGATGGATGGGTCTGCTGCCATTTTGGTAAGTGACCAAGCCATGATTGGCACATCCGGCTCCTCTGCACCCCCTCCCGGGTGCGGAGCCCCTGACTATGACCAAAAGTACGCAGGGCAGGGCCTCTCATTCAGAGATTACCCAGTGTTTTTGAGCCCGCTGGCTTCAAACAAATGCTTCCTTATTATTTGCTCCACTGATGATACCATGTTGGCTAAGGACAAAAGGATCCATCAGAGGAGAGTTTTAGCTAGTGTGATTGGTAGAGAACTGAAGATGACCTTTTCTCGGATGGGAGCCTGTTGGCATATGCGTCAAATCCCTCCGAGGCAGCCATGATTAGTGCCCTTCAGACACTTGATGGCATGCCTGTGAGTGTGACACCACACTCTACCATGAACTTTGTGAAAGGGGTAGTTTATGCAAGGGAACTCATTGACTACTCCATAGAGCTGGCTGACCATGGGGTGGTCAAGGTCGAACGTGTGATGAGAAAACAGGGAGGGGCCTCGAGACCCACCCCTACACTCTTGGTCACGTTTGACTGAGACAAGCTCCCTGAGTCCGTGGTGGTGGTTGGTACCGCTACAGCATGAAGGCATTCGTGCCACGGCTGCGGAGGTGCTATTACTGTCACCGCTTCAGCCATATGAATTGGTCGTGTAAACGTGCAAATTTGGGGTCACCCAAAGTCTGTGTAAATTGCTCCAAAGCCGCACACAATAAGTCAAAATTGTGTGTGGCCAAGTGTGTCGATTGCGGAGAGTCGCACCCCTCTTCTTCAAAGCAATCTGGTCCATATCTCCTTGAGAAAGAAATCCTGGCCATTCAGGCCCAGGATCGACTTTCATTCCGCGAGGCTAAGGACTTGGTCCCGGTGTACCCGGCTCTGCCCGGTACATCTTACGCCTTAATGCTTAGAAAGACACCCTCTGCTCCTGGCCCATCCTGGCCAATGAGCACGGCTGTTTCCGCTCCCATTCGGAGCCCTAATATGGGCTCTATTCAACCCAGGCGCTACCCTGGTAAAGCGGGCGGCACAAAGGGTTCACACCCAGCTCCGGTTAAAACCTGCCCTCCCCCTTTTTCCCTAGCATGACCGTTTCCCGTACGGTGAAACGGCCACGTACCTCAATCGAGTCGTTAGAATCACAGGAGGAAACAGTCCTGAAGTTGGTTGCCAGGCCATCTTCTGGGGTTCCTAAAGCTGCCCCCCAAAAGGAGGATGGCAACAAAGGAGCTTTGGCTCCTTCGCCCACGCCTAATGATGGGCTGGGTGGCTCGGAAAAGGTGGATCCTTGAAAAGAGGGACCCCCCCGCCTCCGAGAAGCCGCAACGCCCGCCTAAAGTTTCGAGGCGGAGGGAGGAAAAGACTTGCATGGTGAGCCCAACCTTCCCCAATAAGTTCTCGAAGGCGACGGCACTTTCAGCGCCCGGGGTTCTGCCTCCGGGAAGCGTCCGGCCATTCCCATTTTACTGCAGGAGACCATGCTAGGCACGTGCCCCTTGCCCGCCCTCTCGTGGTATAAGGGTTTTGCGACCCCACCACCACGAGATGGGGGGGGGGCCAGGCTGGGGGATGCGCGACTTACACCTGGCATGATGTCTCCGTTCTTTTCACTTTAGATACCTCCTTTTAGGCAGTGGCTGTGCAGCTTCACCTGGATAGGAGGTATACTGTTATTTCTGCGTACATTCCACTGTTAGCTGACTTCGACGCGGGGGACTTCCGCTGCATCGTGGCACGGTTGCCGAGGCCCTTTCTCTTGCTAGGAGATCTGAAGGGCAGACATCCTCTCTTGGGAGACTACTCAATAAATCTCGGGGGACAAGTCCTTGCCGATCTGATTGAAGAGCTTGAGATGGGTGTCCTAAATGTGGATGAGTTGACGCATCACTGCCCGAGAACCGCTTCATTTTCTTGCTTTGATCTTATCTTTATGCTCTTCGGATGCACAGCCTGATTTTGATTGGGGGATGGTCGATAACCTCCATGGTAGTGATCACTTTCCCATTCAAATATCATTTTCAGGGTAACTGCTGCCTGATAGCCCACCTCGGTGGTGCTTGGCGCGGGCGCAGTGGCCTACATTTCAGGAAATATCTGAATTCTCTATCTCAGTCGAGGAGTTTAGGTCGGTAGATGAGGCCGTTGAGTTCTCCGGCAACCTTATCGCCGTGGGCCTGACTACTATTCCCAGAACGTCTGGCCGTTTTGCACACCGACCACTCCCGTGGTGGTCGACCGAGTGTGAGACGGCCCTCAAACAAAAGCGTTATGCCTACATGCGCTATAAGCGCCGCCCGAACCATTTCACTGTCGCTGAATTTCGTCGGGCTAGGGCTATGTTCCGGTATATTTCGAAGCACGCCCGCCGCTCTTCTTGGCGGGCATATGTGTCTTCACTTAACAGGAAGACCCCTCTAGCAGAGGTGTGGAAGCGAGTCAAAAGGAGTCGGGACAAGTTCTCACAGGACAACCCTCCCGTTCTCCAGGAGAATGGGACCGCAATCTCGGACCCCACGTCCGTGGCAGAATCCTTCGCGACCGCTTTCTCCGCATTCTCTTGCCGGGATGTTGCTCCGCCAGCATTCAATGCACGTCGTGATGTTGCCGAAGGTGCCGACTGGACTTTATCTCCAGAGCCGGAGAACCCTTCAACGAGAGGCCACTCCACTTCGGATCCTCTGCTCCGACTGGAAAATGCCGTCTGCGAGGCCTTCCTTCGTAGACAGCACTCCGCCACGGTGTTTTTCGATCTGGAGATGGCCTATGATACTGTATGGCGATACGGTATCTTGGAGACGCTCCACACGATGGGGGCGAAGGGACGCCTCCCAACGTTTATATCTGAATTTTTGCGAGATTGTCGATTCCGCGTACGGGTGGGTGGAGCCCTCCCCGGCCTAAGGGAGCAGGAAGAGGGTGTCCCGCAGGAAAGTGTCCTCAGTGTCGCACTATTTGCCCTGATCACCAACGGCATCACCTCGGTGCTGCCGGAAGATGTTCTCGCTACGATCTACGTGGACGCCCTTTCGATCTCTTTGGGCGCTGCCCAGATGCCAACTCCGGAGCGTCGACTCCAACAGGCATTGACCCGCGTCTCTCGCTATGCCGAAGCGCACAGATTTCGGTTTACCTTGGCCAAGACTAAGGTGGTGCACTTCTGCTGCCATCCACGGCTCCACCCTGACCCAGACTTGTTTCTTAATGGGGTATGACTGAAAGTGATTGAATCGCACTTTTTCCTTGGTCTTCTATTTGACTGACGCCTCACCTGGGACTTATATTCGCAGCCTTAGGGTCTGTTGTAGCCGCCATATGGACATTCTCCGTTCAGTGACGTTCAGCACTTGAGGCGCTGATAGGGCTACTGCCCTACTTTTTTATCGATCCTTTGTTCGTTCGAAGCTCGACTACGGATGTTAGTTTTATGCATCCGCAGCCGAGCGTGTATTGCGGAAGGTGGATTCGATCCACCACACCGACCTTCGCCTGGCGACCGGTGCCTTCCGCACTTCCCCCATTGAGAGCCTGTTGGTCGATGCTGGGGAGATTCCACTCGCTCTACGCCGTGTACAGTGCATTATTCGCCTGTACGCTCGAGCCCGGCGCCTCCCTCAGTCGCCAACAGCTCTCACTGCATCCGCAGCTGATTTCGCCGGTGCCTGTCTGCCGAGAGACGCCAGTCATACCCTAAGCCCTTTGGGTTTAGGGCCAAGATACTCCTTCGAGAGCTAGGTATAGCTCTCGAAGGATGCCACTCTGGAGGGTACCACATTTGGCTATTTGTCGCCACGCCTCTGCTCCCAAAGCTTGTACAGCGCCGGGAATATTGCGTTCGACCTTTTTGGAGCACACCTCGTGTCACGCTGTAACCGTGCCAGTGTATACTGATTGCTCCAATTCCCAAGAAGGGGTCGGCTTCCACGCCGTATCCCCTCTGTTTTCTGTTTGAAGTCAGCGGGGCTCTGCCAGGCGCTGCGTCTGTCTTCACGCCCGAGCTGGTGGCATTGGAATCTCCGCATTCCCTGGTTCGCGATATCCATGACGCCACGGTTTTGGCGAGCCGGGCGGATGTCGAGATTATCTTCTGCTGGGTTCCTGGACTTGTAGGAGGAATTGCGGGGAATGAGGGCGCCAAAGAGTCCGCGAGGACTCTGCGACCGGACCAGCGTTTCGCTCTTCCTCACACCGACTACATGGAAGGAATACCGGCAGCTCTTTGGGCTGCTTGGCAAATAAGGTGGGAGACGGTCAAAGGGAACTTAAAGTTGCGTGCCATTGCTCCGCGACTGTTCCCATGGACTTAGCCCGCAATGCCGTGAAGGCTTTAGGTTGCTTTATGTCGTCTTCGAATTGGACACACTCGCGGGACGTACCGCCATTTGATGGAGCGCTTGCTTGCGCCTTATTATGAAGACTCCTTTGTCCTTCAGACTGTTCTGCACATTCTTGTTGAGTGCCCCATCTGGGCGATCTCCGCTCTCGTTACCTGTCCCTGTACCGGGGTGGGCGGGTTCGCTACTGCCTGTCCCTTGTACTCGGGATGAGTTTGTGCACATTGACTGGTGGACTTATAGAATTTTGGGGGGAGGCCGGCCTTCCCCCCTTTATTTAACTAGGTTTTGTTTTTTGTTATTGTTGTTTTCTTTGTAGGTCGCACGCTCATGCGCCGCGGGGAGGGGGACCTCCCCCAACACCCTGAAGCTTGCTTCCTGATTGTTACCATCTTGCCTTTTTATTGTTGTTGTTTTCATATTCTTATTTTAAAGTTCCCCTAGTGCTAGGCTGTCTTGATTCCGGCGACTTATGCCCAAGTGGGCAGTCGCCAGATAGGCTCCTAAAAAAAATAAATAAATAAGGATCATTTTCTTCCATGCAGAAATGGCTGACTTAAAGGATACTTACATTGCTGCTCTGGAGAAGAAACTGGCTGAGTTGTCAGGCATTGAAGTAAATCAGATTAAGAAAAATCAGGTAAGCTTATAGTCCGGTTAGTTGTTAAATAGTTATTTAGTTAAGGTTTAAGGAATCTTCCTAAGGAGGGGGGGGGGGCTTAAGTTTAGGTTTTGGCTATTTTTTTTTTTTGTACCAACTTCTTGAAGACCTATTAATAACCCCTCCTTGCACAAAATATTCAAGGATGTACATATAGTTCTTTTTCTTATTTTTCCATTGCTATTTTTATCCATATTTTTTCTCTCATTGTTTATGCTATTTTCCCTCACTTAACAAATATTAAACTGAACTTTGCTTAATTCCGTCTCTTTGTTCCTACTTTCCCTTATTCTCATCTTCATTCACTTTTCATATCAATAACCATGTCCTTGGATTACACCTGTTTTTAATGGATCTCTATTTGTGTCTTGCTCATAATTCTTTTCTTTAAAATGGCCATCTCTGGGATTAAGATTAAAAAAGTTACCCGTCATTAGTTTAGTGATGCACTTTTTATTTCAGTTGGCAAATGCTTCAGATGAAGCAAAAGCCATCCGAGAAATGGCAGACTACGTGAGCCAAATCACAGTGCAGAAGAAAGGTGTTGCTCAAGCTGGAGTTATTGATCCCCAAATATCGGCAATCTATCAGCATATCAATGCAGAATTGGGTAAAGTAATCTGTAATCTAATGTATTGAGAGTTGGGAGTGAGAACACACATTCTGTCGGGGCTTAAAGAGTGAGAGTGTTATTTTGCAGAGTGTCATAATACAATGGTTAGGTAGAATGTGTTAGATCACTTTTGTGGGTGAATTTGAGATTTGCAAAGGTGAAACTGTGTGGTTGCAGTATATAGACATAATCAGTGATGGTGAGGAAGGTTTTAGAATAACTTGAAACACTTGATGGGTGTAATTCGGACTGGGTATTAGTTGGTTATAGTGGATAGTAATGGACAAATATTTGAAAGCATGAGTAGCAATTCAGTTTACTTGAAGAGAATGAAAGTGTGGTGGTAGTAATGTGTGCTGAAAAGAAACTTGTCTGAATATGTTCTTTCAGCATGAGGATGTGTGTGTGTGTGTGTGTGGCGGGGGGTAAAGAGGTAGAAGTTGCGTATAATTGATTGTTGCCTAGTAAGAAGATAGTTGCTCCACCCTTCGTCCAGATAATGAAATTTTTATAAAAATTAGAATAACTGCCAGCAAGCCCATGGGCACTAGCAGATGATTCTGGTAACCACCCACCACAAAGGTTCGCTCATGAGACATCTGCTAGATTGGAAGGAAGCTCTAGGAGACTATATATTTTTTAAAAATTAAAATATATATCACCACCTTATTCCATTACCTAAGAGTAAATTATGAACCAACCAGAGCAAGTATATGAGAAATGCATAACTTCAGTAAATATCAATAAAAAATAATGTACATAAACTAAAATAAATATACCGATGACAAAAAAAATTAATGGTTTATATACCGCACCAATTGTGTGGTTTCCCCTCTCTGACAATCATGGTTACCACAAACCCTTAATTGTGCTTGCTCTTTATATTTGATAGTCATTAAGTTGTCTTGGGGCGTTCTAGCATGTTAGGGGCAGTACCCTCGCTCTCCCTGAGTGTAGAGTGGGGGGAGGGAGGTGCAGTCTTGTGATCTTTCTTTCTCACAGGGGACTAGATGGATAGAGGGCTGTGGTTCCCAAATCATGCCACACACTGATGGGTTAGAGCTCCACACCTCCAGACCCAATCATTCTCGCTCTAAGATGAGAGCAGCGGGACCTTAGGAGCTGAACAAAAAGGGGGGGGGAATTACCCCTGCTTGCCTTCTCAAGGGTGTTGCATAAAAAAAAAAAATAAGACCCTATTGGGAGGGAGGAAAAATCACTCTTCAGCAAATACTGGGATCTGACACTGCTTCCAGGCAGCTTTGTCCTACATTTTTCTTCATCAAAACCTGAAACAAATGGTAGTCATTAGAGTGGGCACAGTTGAAGCGAAGAGAATATGAAACTACCATAGCACCATATGGCATCATTTTAGATGGAAGTGCAGGCAGAGCAGTAGTACTTTCATTTTTTACCCTACAATGAGCAAAGAACTGGCCCAAGGGAGGATCACCCATTCTGCATCAGGAAAATGTGGATATAAAAACTCCTTCAGTATCTTCTAGGATGGAAGATGGGTATGGAATTGTCTGACTATATAATTGGTCTTGACACAGTGCCTCACTGGTCAATATTTTGTGTGTCCACTCTTGCTAAGAATCGAACCATGATGTGGCAGAAATTAAGTACTGCAAAAAATATAGGAATAAATTTCAACACTTACAGTAGGATCAACAATCTTACACTAACAAATGGTAAAGTATTTTATATTGTAGAATAACAATACAAGTTGAGCCAAGATAAATATAATTTTTTTTTGAATCATCAGTTTGAAAAATATAACTAAAGTAACCCAATAAAAAATTGTAATATATATATATATATAGATATATATGTAATATGTATATATATATATATATATATAGATTTGTTATATATATATACTAACATTAATTATACCATCATACAAAAAATGGCCAGCACTATCAAAGCAACACAATAAAAAATGTCAATAACAAATATGTGACAATTACATCAAAGAAAATTTAATTCAGGAGGAAATGGTTGGGTGGGGATAGTTACCTCCTTTTCTATTTCAGCCTAGGTAAAAATCTCAGTTGGTAGGCATCAGCAATCCTCAACTTAGGCAAAATTAACTTTGACAGTCATGACCCTAACTAAAAAATGTTCCTTAGAATTAGTGACTGATTTAATTTTTATTTTCCCTTAGTCTTGCGTTACCATCTTTAGTTGTTTAGAAGAACTATAAATCGGTCACCTGCACAATCATTATCTAATCATTCTTTGCCAATGCACTTCTATTTTGTAAACCATTCCTTTTGGATCAGGTTATGGCAAATAGATATCTTACAAAATGAATTTCCTTTGAAAGACGATCACCATTCACGAAAAGCACCCTATGCTCCTTGCCACCCTCAAAAGTGTGGGGCATGTGGCATACTTCCCCAGTCCTAGAGTTTGCCCTGTAAAGAGGTTGAATTAATACCTTTGCTATTATTTTTCAGGTGAAGAGCGTGGCGTTCACTCCCTGCCGCCTCTCAAGTATGACTATGCCGCTCTGGAGCCTCATATTTGTTCTACCATCATGCAAATTCATCACACGAAGCACCACCAAGCTTACATTAACAACCTTATTGCAGCAACCAAGAAAGTAAGTTGAGTATGACAATGCACTAGTCTGCTCCTCTACATCCACTTCCCGCCAGTGGCTCATTCTGGGTGCCTTCCTTTCAATACAGAAAGTTAGTACTGTTATTTGCCTCAAATTTATTATATCATTGCTTTTCTTCATTTTGACCCATTCTATTAAACTACTTTCCCACATTGGGGTTGCTGTGCATCAATGCCATATTTGCTCTTCTTAACAATGTGATATATGGTGTAACATTTTATCCACTTGCTCCTCAGTCATGCAGTTCTTTCTTACACCATCTTTCAATACTTCACACACCTTAACACTCGTATATTCTCATCAGTCTATTTCTATACCTTCTTACTTGCTCACACCACCTCGTGTACTGTCATAACCTTGTTCACACCTTACAAAGCACCTTCAGTACATCTAGGTGGAGGACCTCTTAATCTGTCTTTCTTCCCAGGCAGTCATGAAGGTCCAGAGTTTGCAACCAAAAGGTTAGTTGGCAAGGCAAAAGTGCCTACTTCAGGACTGCCGTTTCCTTTAGTTCCCTGGTCCCACCTCCACATTTACTGGGGCTCTCTTTGTTCTTGTTGAGACCCCCTCCTCCCGCGCATTTGACAACATCCGGTATATTTGTGCCACTGCCTGTTTTTCAAGTTCGAGTCTTGAGTGCTCAAGAGGCGACTACTGCTCTACTTTACTCGTGCCTACTCTTCTATCCCATGGAGTAACTGTCCTTTCTATGTATGGATGCAGAGAATTTTGGTAGTTTCCGTTGGTTTCTCTCCTCTGCTCGAACCCAACTGTCTCAAAACGAAAGAGAAATGTCCCTTTGAGTGAGCTGGTATCTTAGCCGTAATGGCCTGCTTCCACATGAATACTGAAACCTGAGCTTTCAAGTCTGTAATTTTGCATCTTTATCATCATGATCATTGCTGTATAACGTTCATATTTTCTCATTATGGGGTTGGATGGGCGATCACTATCCTCCACATCTGTCAATCTTTTGCCATATAATCCTCTATTCCCAACATATCCATATCCTCCCTCGCACACCTGCTCCACCTGTAGGATCAAGATTTTTCTCCCTTTATCTATCAAGCGGTGGAATGAGTAGAGATACCACCTGCTCACAGGGAGCTATAAACGACACTACATCCTCACCCAATGACGTCTCCTGGTGAGGAAACCTGTCAAACTTCCTGTCACGTCCTTTCTATTTGAAGGAGTAGTTGCAGATTAGCTGGTCCTCAATTCCTCATCAGGTAACCCACTCCTACACCCCTCTCACTATAAATGACTATAAACTGCTCTTCTCTAGAAGATCTACACCATACATTTAACTTGTTGTCTCACCTCTCCATGCCCCGTAAGTGGCGCGGCGATTTGCCTTCCTGGCCGCCGTGCTGACGGGACTTAGCGCCCCGTCCGTCCCCGGCTTAGTCTCTTCTTCTTTCTGACCCTGTCATCTTACCTTGCTTCCTCACTTTCCCTACAACCTCTCCCACATCTTTCTCTGGTCGGCCTCGGATCGGGGCTGAGGGGACAATGACCCCTCACCCCTGAGCTCCGGTTTGCGGTGTGGTTGGCTTTTAACAACCTGGTACATCTGCACCCACACCTTCCTCACATACCCCTTTCTCTCCTTTCAATCTCTATCGATTTTACGCCCAGTTCAAGGTGGAGCCGCCATGCCGAAGGGCTGCCTGGCCACTGGGCGGACTGCGGGGGATGATTAGCGTTTGCATCCTGTGCTAAAAAAAAAGGGTCACCATGCCCAATGATGAAAATAAAAAAAACAACTTCCCCTTCACCACCCACGAGGCCGCCCCCGCCGGGCAGCTCCACTGAGGAAATGGAGGTCCCCCCTCCTCCCACTGTGCTCTCGTAGAGGACCCTCCAAAACTCTAACCCGAGAGGAGGCTTACTCCTCTACTTTGCCTATGGGTGTAGGGGACTCTCCCTCACTCCCTTGCCTGTAGGTGCCCTTGGGTGCCTTCCTGTTTCCAGCGGCAGTTTACTTTCTAAGGGCACTGGCAAGAAAGGCAGGCCGCCCATAATTGACCGTTTCCTGTGGCAAGATAGGGCCAACCACCTCACAGGGAGGAGAGAAGATAGGGACTGTCGGCCTCTTCCCTCCAAAGACCTGCTGAGCCAGTTTCTGAGATTAGAGGGGTCACCCTATGTGCCCCCATCTCTTACCCGACTACAGACAATGAGACCTCTGATTTCCTAGAAGACGATGGCCACACAGAGGTCCTCCCTGAGATGGACACCTGTTTCTGAGGTCTCCCAGCCCCAGACGGTAGAACCTTCCATCGGGGCGAACCTGGGCTTGATACCGAGCCCGAGTCCGCCCCTGCGCGAGCTGCTATCGGAGAAGGATCTTGTTGAGGCCGGTCCATCTGGCGGCCTGAAGGTTCCTGCCGGCGGATAGATAAGAGGGTAGATTCCCCGCCCTCCTCTCCTAAAAACAAAATGGAAAAAGGACAAAAAAGACGGGGGGGGGGGGGTTCCTCTCCATCAGCGGGGGCGGCAGGGACGGACGAGTCTGCTTCCGTTTCGTTGAGCGACCAGGCCAAGATCGGCACGTCCGCCCCGTTGCTTCTCGGGGTGGGGAGTCCAAGACGAAGACCAGAAGTGCACAGAGTGGAGCATTGATTACGTCGGGACCCCTCATTCAGAGGTTACCTGGCGTTTTCGAGCCCGCTGGCTTAAACTCTTCCTCTTCATACGCTCCACTGATGGTAGCATGTTGGCTAAGGGCAACATGATCCATCGGAGGAGAGCCTTAGCTAGCGTTATTGGTAGAGAGCCGCAGGTGACCCGTTTCTCGGACGGGAGCCTTCTGGCGAATGCGTCGAGCCTCCTCCGGGGCGACCATGATCAGTGCCCTTCGGACACTAGATGGCACACCTGTGAGTGTGACACCGCACTCTACCATGAACTTCATCAAAGAGTAGTTTATGTGAGGAAACTCGTGGACTACTCCATAGATGACATCACTTTACAGCTGGCCGACCATGGGGCGGTCAAGGTCGAACGTGTGATTAAACGGGGAGGGGCCTCGAGAGCTACCCCTACACTCTTCGTCACGTTAGGCTGTGATAAGCTTCCTGAGTCGGTGCGTGCCGGTTGGTATCGCTACCGGGTGAAGGCATTCGTGCCACTGCCGCGGCGGTGCTATTACTGTCACCGCTTTGGCCATACTAATCGCTCATGTAGACGAGCACAGTCGGGGTTACCCGAAGTCTGTGTTAGTTGCTCCAAGGCCCTACACTATAAGTCCAAGTGGTATGTGACAAAGTGTGTCAATTGTGGAGAGCCGCATCCCGTTTCCTCAAGAAAGAAATCCTGACCGTTCAGGCTCAGGATCGTCTCTCATTCTGCGAGGCTAAGGACTTTGTCCCGGCGCTGCCCGGGACGTCCTATGCCTGAATGTTGAGAAAGACGCCCTCCTTCCCTGGTAAAGCTGGCGGCACAAAGGGTTCACACCCCGCCCTGGCTAAAACCAGGGCTCCTCTCCCTTCCCCCAGCGTGACCGTTTCGCGTAAGGCGAAATGGCCGCGCGCCACTCACTTTAGACACCCCAGCCAGATGAGCTCTTTAAAAATAAATAAATAAATAGACACCTACTTTCAGGCAGTAGCTGTGCAGCTACACCAGGATAGGATGTATAGTTATTTCTGCGTACATTCCACAGTCAGCTGACTTCGACGCGGGGACTTCCGCCGCTTCGTGGCACGGTTGCCGAGGCCCTTTCTCTTGCTCGGAGATCTTAACGGTAGGCACCCTCCTCTGGAAGACTATTTGATTAATCCCCAGAGTCAAGTCCTTGACGAGCTGGAGATAGGCGTCCTAAATGTGGGTGAATTTATGCATCACTTCCGAGAACCGCTTCATTTTTTTGCCTCGATCTATCTTTGTGCGCTCTGGATCGACAACGTGATTTTGATTTGGGGGTAGTCGATGACCTCCATGGTAGTGATCACTTTCCTATTCTAATGTCATTTTCTGTGCCGATGCCGCCCGAGATCCCGTCGCGGTGGTCCGCATTTCAGGAAATGACTGATTTCTATAATGCAGTTGAGTTTAGGTCGGTAGATTAGGCCGTTGAGTTCTTCTCCGGTAACCTCATCGCCGTTGGCCTAGCTAATATTCATAGAACGTTTGGGCGTTTTGCACACAGACCACTTCCGTGGTGGTCAGCAGAATGTGAGAAGGCCCTCAAACAGAAGCGTTATGCCTACCTACGCAATAAGCGCCTCCCCAACGAGTTAACTACCGGTGAATTTCGTCGGGCTATTACCGCCAATATTCAATGTGTGTCGTGATGTCGATGAAGGCCGCCGACTGGCCTTTTACCTCCAGAGTCGGAGAACCCTTCAATGACAGGTTTACTCTGAGTGAGTTGCGTTCCGCTCTTGCTTCGTGCCTGGACACCGCCCCTGGTCCGGACGATGTCCCATTCGCCATGCTTCGACACCTGGGTGAGCGAGGCATAGCCTTTCTGTTAGATTTGTTCAACAGGATCTGGGTGGATGGTCTTCTCCGAGACTCCTGGCGAATCGCTACTGTGCGCGCTTTTCGCAAACCTGGGAGAGATCACTCTACCCCGGCCGGTTTCCGTCCAATCTCTCTTACCTCTTGCGTGTGCAAGTTGGAGAAATTGGTAAATGCTAGATTAGCCTTTTTCCTGGACAGCGGAGGCCATCTGTCTTCTGCACAGTGCGGCTTCCGCAAGTTCCACACGTCAGATCCTCTGCTCCGACTGGAAAATGCTGTCTGCGAGGCCTTCCTTCGTAGACAGCACTACGCCACGGTGTTTTTCGATCTGGAGAAGGCCTATGATACGGCATGGCGATAGGGTATCATGGAGACTCTCCACACGTTGAGGTCGAGGGGACGCCTACCAATGTTTATATCTGAATTTTTGCGAGATCGTAGATTCCGCATATGGGTGGGGGTGCCCTCTCCGGCCCAATGGAACAGGAGGAGGCTGTCCCGCAGGGAAGTGTCCTCAGTGTCACACTCTTTGCCCTGAGCATCAACGGCATCACCTCGGTACTGCAGGAAGATGTTCTCGCTACGCTCTACGTGGACGACCTTTTAATCTCTTGGCGCTGCCTAGATGCCAACTCGAGCATTGACTCCAATAGGCATTGAACTGCGCCTCTGGCTATGCCGAAGTGAATAGATTTCGGTTTTCCTTGGCTAAGACTAAGGTGGTGCACTTCTGCTGCCATCCACGGCTTCACCCTGACCCAGACTCATTTCTTAATGGGGTACGCCTGGAAGTGGTTGAATCGCACCGTTTCCTTGGTCTTGTATTTGACCGACGCCTCACCTGAGAGGTTTATATTTGTAGCCGCGCCATGGATATTCTTCGTTCCGTGACGTTCAGCGCTTGCGGCCTTGATAGAGCCACTGCCTTACTTTTTTTCAATCCTTTGTCTGTTCGAACCTCTACTACGGATGTGAGTTTTATGCATCCGCGGCTGAGCGTGTATTATGTAAGGTCGACTCGATCCACCCTCCTGCCTTCGCCTGGCGACCGGTGTCTTCCGCACTTCCTCTATTGAGAGCCTACTTGTCGATGCTCGGCAGTCTCCACTCGCTCTGCACAGTGCATTATTCGCCTGTACGCGCGAGCTCGGTGACCCCCTCAATCGCCAACAGCTCTCACTTCATCTGCATCTGATTTCGACAGTGCCTATGCCGCCGAGAGACGCCAGTCATACCCTAAGCCCTTTGGGTTTAGGGCTAGGAAACTCCTTAGAGAGCTAGGTACAACTCTCTGGCCGGTGGCGCCCCTGTTTTGCCCAGGACGTCACCCTGGAAGGTACTACATTTGTCAATTTGTCGCCACATCTCTGCTCCCAAAGCTTGTACATCGCCGGGAGTATTGCGCTCGGCCTTTTTGGATCACACCTCGTTTCACGCTGGAACCGTGCCAGTGTATACAGATGGCTGCAAGTCCCAAGAGGATGGGTCGGCTTCCACGCCGTATTCCCTCTGTTTGAAGTCAGCGGCCTCTACCGGGCGGTGCGTCTGTCTTCACGGCTGAGTTGGTGGCAATACACCACTCGGTACGGGAGATTACGCGACGTGACCGGATCGTAATTTATAGCGACTCACAAAGCGCCCTGAGTGCTCTCGCGACATTGAAATCTCCGCACCCTCTGGTTCGTGATATCTTCTGCTGGGTTCCTGGATATGTAGGAATTGCGGGGAATGAGTGCTCTGATGAGGGCACCATAGAGTCCGCGAAGACTGGGCGACCGGACCAGCGTTTCGCTCTTCCCCACACCCACTACATGGCTGCTTGGCAAAGAAGATGGGAGACGGTTGAGGGGAGCTTAAAGTTGCGTGCCATTGCGCCGCGACTATTCCCATGGACCTATCCTCCAATGCCGCGACGGCTTCAGGTTGCTTTCTGTCGTCTCCGAATTGGGCACACGCGGGCTGCACCGCCATTTGATGGAACACTCGCCTGCACCCTACTGTGAAGACTGTTCGGCACATTCTTGTTGAATGTCCCATCCTGGGTGATTTTCGCGGGCTCTCTACCGCTTGTCCCTTGTACTCGGGACGGGTTCGTGCACATTGACTTGTGGATTTTAAGACTTTTTGGATAGGCTGGCCTCCTCCACTTTATTTGACTTTTTTTATGCTTTTTGTAGGTCGCATGTTCCTGCGCCGAAGGGTGGTGGGCCTACCCCCGACACCGGAGCATGCTTCCTTCTTGTCCTTGCTTTTTCTAATTATTTCTTATCGTTGTTATTTGTTAGTTACACATTATTTGTTCTGTTATTTGTTTTCTAATATGGCCTAGTAGTAGGCAGTGTGGTGTACGGCGACTTGTGCCCCAACTAGGCAGTGGCCAGATGGTCTACCACAATGAAAAAAAAATCACCCATGGCCCTGACAAAATTTCCTACCGTCTCTTCCACCACCAACACCTATTGGTACTCCACTTCCTTCCGCATCACTTCTTTGAGACATGTTAACCCCACAACTAGTTGTATCCATGGTTCACCCAGGACGCCACCTTTAAATGTTTGTTGTTACACCTCTGCAGTATGAGGAGAGTACTGCGTTGGTTTTTCTTGGGGCATCCTTTTGTGTCCCTATTGGTTTCCATTCTACCTCATCACTTTGAGCCGAATTCCTTTGACGCATTGAATCTCTGCATTCCCTAGTTATTAAGTATCTGTGATGCCATGGATTCTGCTAGTCAAGTGGTTGTAGAGATTGACCAGCAATACATTCTTGCCCACACTACATGGCAGGAATTGGGTCAGCCACTCGTCCCCCTTACAAATCTGATAGAAACTTTAATTTGGAAGCTATTGCACCCGACTTCTTAGGCCTGGGTGCCTCGACTGTTTGAAGTTTTCTGTTGCCTACGAATTGGACACTCGCGGGACGTAGCACCAAATTGATTCGACGCTAAGTGAACGTCTTAATCTCGATATTATGTAAATATTTAAATTGTTGGCCTCCTTCCTGTACCTGAGCATCCATCTTTTATTTTCTTTGGGGTTCCTTTGTTTTAATTTTTTAAAGTACCTGGCATTAAGATAGTTTTTGGTTGCTGTTACCCCCTGCTGGTTTCTACCAGAAGGGGCCATAAAAAAATAAGGCTAGCCTATGATTTGGCATCCACAAAGCCTACAACACTAATGACCGTGTCTCTCTCATCTCTACTTTGTACTCCTCCATGTTTCTGTATATTCCTACCCACTTTCATATGAAACTAAGCCTAGAATATGCCACATTTGTCAACCCTGTTTTGAAACACTGAAAATATTTTGACAGTACTGCAAGAATACTACAATGATGTAAGAAAAATAACTAAACTTAATATATTTTATTGGTAGTCCTATCTAGTATATTTATAACTAAATATACGAGTACCACAAACCCTTCCTCTCTCGTAGATTAAATTGTCACAATGAAATTCTGTAAAGTGATGTCTCTCATGGCAACTTTACAGCTCTTAATAAACCAACCTAGGGGTGGAATGCACCGTTCCTTCCCTACCCATAGGCATTCCATCCTTAGCTTCCACCACATTTCCTCATCACCAGCTTTCCCACAAGTGCCCATTACCCCTTCCGCTGAAGTTAACTGGCATCTTTCAAGAATAGTGACTCCACTCTTCTCTACAACCATCAACTGAAAACCCATCCACACTCAGATCATTCCACAACCTCTCTCTCAGCTTGACTTGCCTAACACTACAAGGCATATAACCTACAACCACACAGTTTCACCTTCGTAAAATCTCGACTCCACCCACATAATTATCGAACTCGCACATTCATACCCCTAACCATTGCATCGTGCACTTCCTCACTTCAGATGCACTTCATTCTACTACACCAATACAAACAATAAACCTCTCTATCACACCAACGTGCACCAGACTCAACCAAAGCCCAGCCATCACGGTCATATACTACTACACTACATCTCTTAGGGCCCTGTTGACCCACCCAGGTGCCACCCACGTCGCAAAGGGAGTGGGGGGGGGCAAGTGCAAAGTACTGTAATCCCCCTTCCTTAAATGCACTTACTATCACTTTTTTTTTCTTTCATTACATTCTTCCCCCTCACATTTCAACACGGTTCGCAAATTGACGTTAACAAAAATGAATGGAGGTGGAGTGGAAACCGCTTCCAATTACAGCAAAGTTAAGCCACACCCAGTGTGGTTAGTCTCGGGATCTGATCCCAATCTGAGTAAACCAGGACGGCTACCATATGCTGTAGATACCCATGCCCATATTCTTTGCAGACACCCCCCACCCCACTATTTTGTATATATGCACGTCCCCTAGGATCAAGATATAGGAAATTTATTATAGGGAGGGGGAGTCTGTATTCACCTCTTCATTCCAACAGTTGGCCGAGGCAGAGACTGCTAATGACACTGCAGCCATTAATGCCCTCCTACCGGCCATCAAGTTCAACGGTGGTGGACATCTGAATCACACCATCTTCTGGACCAATATGACAGCGGGTGCGGCCGAGAAGCCGAGCGGACCGATCGCCGAGGCCATAAACAAAGACTTCGGCTCTTTCGACGCCTTCAAGGTGAGTCCCCTTTGGCTGTGAGCGATTTCCTAGCTTTCGGTATCTGTAACTCATTTACCACAGGGGTATAGGTAGGTCAGTAGCACTAAAATCTCGCCCTCCCCCACCTCTATGCCCTCTCAATCCCAAAGCTATCCATTTTTTTTTTCCATGCTGGATGGACCATCATAATGATGGGGTTGCTTTATGCTCTACATCCTGTCCCCAGTCATGGTTCGGCGCAATCACTGTGCAGTGAGCGCCAATGGGCTAGTTGATTCTTAAGGGCAGGCTGTCTCAAACGTCCCCTACCCTCTTGCACAAACTCTAACCATGTACTTCTAGCATACAGTGAATTTGGTCCACAGTCGGTCCGTTCTCTCTCACACATTCACAGCGCATTTTATACGCCATCTTCCACTCCTTCAATCTCCCTGACACTCTTGTATATACTTTGTGGCTTCTCTATCTTCTGTGGTGTTTTGGCTTCTCTATCTTGTGTGACGTGGCCTCTCTATCCATCTTATATTGTCTCGGACGGTCCCAGAAACCACCCGCCACAAGGCTCTGCTCACTCGCTCTTGAAACACCTGTTAGATCAGAAGGAGACTAAGGAAACGCCGATATTTATTTTTTTATTTATTAAAATAAATAAATAAATATATATATATATACACATATATAATCGATGGGGTTGCTGCTAGCCAGACGAATCTTTAATTTCACCAGGAATGAGAGTACATAGAATATGGAGAAATTCATCTTCATTTATTTCCTATAAACAACGTTTTGAGCTGTCCGTTCATCTTCGTGTATGAATTTTCGTGCAAAGTCGGTGACTGCGGACACTGCAACTCCAAGTACATCGGCGTAACCTCCACAACCCTCTCAAGGCTGTTGACAGCTCACCTTCAAGACGGAGCAATAAAAAGGCACGTTCACTTCCATGGAACTGTCTTGAAAAGCGAGGAACTAACGATATAGATATATAATATATATATATATATATATATATATATATATATATATATATATAAAGAGAGAGAGATAAATAAATAGATATTAGGGTGATGCAAAATAGTGGACCATCCTGGATTTGAGGGGACACCCTCTAATATTATTCTGTATGTTATAAAGATACTCTGCAAAATTTTAGACAAAATACAATATTCAGAGGTCGCGGCCACTCTTTAAAAATATTTAAGAAAATGAAAATTGAGTGCGAAACCTAAGTTTGTAATTTTCTATTTACAGGTTAAAATATATAGGAAGTGTTAGTATAAATTTCAACTAAAATGCAGTGAAAATAAACGGTTAATTGCATGTAGAATATAGACCTGTTTTATACTACTAGTGAGTCCTAACCCTAGGAGTAAGTATGAACTGAGCAGTAGGACACTGCCACTGAGGGGACTGAGCTCAGTGTGTGTATCTCAATTACTTTGTCATCTTGTTATAAGCATGACACGAAGCACAATGATGTATGGCTGATTGGCCAACAAATAGATACATTAAATCATGAATTACAGAAATTCTAAAAGCAAAACTGTTAGAGAAGATTTAACTTCAACTGGTAATGATGCGATGAACGTTTGGCAGAAGACAGCAGTACCAACAATGCAGAAATGTAATGCTGTAAAACTAAGCAAATTGCACGATGAGTGGCAAATGTTGAAAAAGAGCAAAGGAAAGAAATCAAAGTTTTCAATAGCAAAAGACAATAAATGGAAGGAAAGTTTGTGTCCATTATTTGACATTGCGCATGGCAAGGCTGATTAACTAATAAGTATTGAAGAAAATAGAGAACTTCTACATTTACAGCGAGAAGTTCGTAAAGATAAGATGATGTGAGTAGATGAGGAAGATGAAAAGCACCGAGAATTAGCAGCAAAAAAGCAAACATCTTTAGAAAAGTTGTGTATTTGTCAATAAAGTTCTATAGATAAAACTGTAGTGCTAGAAGACAGCAGTGATGCAATATCAAATGCAGAAGTGATTGATATAAACCAACCTTCAATATCGAAACAAGGGTCACCAAGAAAGAAGAAAAAAATTATTAATGAAAATCTACTATCTGCATTAGATGTGCCTAAAGTCAGTGATCGATCAGCTTCTCTAATTCTTATTCCAGCTATATCAAATGTGGGAAAAAATCCTGAAGATTACAGCGTAAGACTTGAGACTTGACAAGCCATTGATTGTACATTGGGATGGCAAGCTTTTAGAAGACATTACTGAGAATGACGTATTTGATCATCTTCCAGTCGTAATATCAGATAGTGAAGCAACACGTCTGCTTTGAGTAACAAAGATAGATCATGGAATGGACAAAAACACTGCAACTGCTGTATATACAGAAATTCGTGATTGGAATTTAACAGAGAAGGTAAAAGGATGTGCTTTGATACATCATCAAACACAGGGTGTAAAAATGGATCTTTTGTCCTAATCGAATAAAATATGGAAAAGGATTTGCTATGGCTTCCTTGAGGACACCATATTTTTAAAATCCTCTTAGAAGCAGCGGTGGCCCCTACATTACAACCATCTTCAGGTCCTAACATTGAGGTATTCAAATGATTTAAATCAAACTTGAACACACGAGTTGAAATCATTTGATTTATTAGAAAACTTTTCTCAGCAAGAAAAGGAAGAAATGATTGCGTTTGCATCCAAACAACTGAGTGAAAAGCAAGCTTTTGATGATTATAAAGAGCTTTTAGAACTGACAATAATCTTGCTAGGCGGCACTCCATCCAGTGGGATAAATTTCAAGAAAAATCTTTGTTCTAAAAGAAATTCAAAATCACAGCAAAACAAGAAAGGTCTGAGGGAAGTTTGTTGGTTTTCTGCTTCAATTTATATCAAACATCGGTTCTCTGCTCCAAGTGCTGCAAGTGGGAGTAGAGTTTTGCAAAAATTGAAGAATCATTTGTTGTATTTGTCAGAAGAGTTAGTTGCTATGGCTTTCTTTGACAATGAAATCAGTCATGAGACAAAACAAAAAATGAAAGAAGCTCTTACGACACCATCAGACCCAAATCCACCAAAGAAAACACAAGTAGATATTGAAACTGGAAAAGAAGAAAATTCAAGATTTTCTTACTACTAATACAATGTTCTTCAAGATTGAGTTTATAATCTTTTTTGGACAAACCGGTGGAAGATTGGCCTCAAGAAGAGTGTGTTTGGGTGGCAAAAAATGTTAACCGCATGGCAGTTGTTAATAACATTACTGAAAGAGGAATAAAACTGATAAATGATCACAACAAAATTCTAACTAATGATGAACAAAAGAAACAGTATTTGCTGCAAGTTGTATCAGATTACAGAAAGGTTGCACATAAAACAAAAAAGCACTAATATCTCTTATATAAAGAATAAGATTTAAATTTGATACAAAAAACTATATCAAGTTTAATCTGAATCATGATGTAATAAATGAAAGAAAAGTGGTATAATAGGCCTCCTGGGGAACTTCCACTTAAAAAAAAAGGTACCTGACACTTGCTGATACCTCCTGGGTGTCTTGGAAATCAGCAAATTTTCAAAGAGCGGGCACAATCTTAAGATATTTGAATTTTGACCCGAAATTTAACCAGGGTCATTTTTTTTATAACACAAAATTCATTTGAGATAGTATCTTATGGGTTTCTAAAAAATAAAACAACCCTATTTTGCATCATCCTAATCTATATATATATATATATATATATATATATATATATATATATATATATATATATATATATATATATCTCTATCTCTATCTCTATCTCTATCTAATAGTGAAACCACCGTATAGGAGCCAAAAGTTTAATTTACGAGACTAGTTTCAGTATGTAGTTTATCATACCCTCTTCAGTTGTATACTGAGAATGCAATTGCTACAAAAGTCTATAAATAGCGTACAGATCAGAAAAAATGGGGGGTAAAGGTCGTTGACTAAGCTGTTTACGATGAGGTTATGAGAATGGGGGCTGCATTTCAATTGCCCATCTGACAAATTAAAATTGGGAATTTCTCCTATTAATATAGATTCTACTATTTTTCTTTTACAGAAATCTTTACAATTATATATGATTTGTGCCTTTGAATAGTCAATTTGGTGGTTGAAATTGCTAATATGATTAAAAATACTGGAAGTGGAACTGCCTTGTCTGACATCATCCCTATGTTGATAAATTAATTTTGTTAAGGTTCTTCCGGTCTATCCTATGTTAAATGAGGGACAGTGTAAAGCCACCGAGGATTAAATATACACCTGCTTCATTTGAGTGGTCCACGGGGTTGGTTGAAGGGAAAGATTTAAGGATAGAAGAAGGATATTTAAATGTGGTTATGCCTTGGGAAATAACTTTGTTCACTCCTTTAAGGAGGGGAGAAAAAGGGAGGGATAGACACTTTGTATTACTAAATTTTTTATCCTTGGGGATTGTAATGAGTAAATTTTGCTTTAGATAAAATTTCATTGATCACGTAGAGGGGATAATTTAATTCAATGAAACTACAGGTTATATATGTAATCTCGCTTCTAGAAAGCAAGGGTCACATATTCTAAGTGCTCTCAAATACATACCTGATGTAACGGCTCGCTTAATGTTAATATCATGATGAGAAAAGAAATGGATACTAGAGTTAGAATGGGTTGGTTATCGGTACACAGTGAACCTAATTTTGCCAATGACTAACAATTTTTACATCAAGAATGGAGGTCGTTAAAAATCTAAACGACCTTCATTCCATTATCAATTTTAAAATAGAGTAGGAAAAAGATAATTGTATATCCTATCAAGTAAGTTTGAACCGAGGGATAATTAATTAAGTAATGATTTTACAATTATGCAAGTTCTAGAGCAAAGGGGAGCCTTGAGGTTCGACGTGGTAAAGGTGGAAGGAGCGTGACAAAGCGGGGGTTAAATCCCTTTTACTTTGATGTGTGGCGAGTAGGAGGACCAGGTAGTTAAGTTCGACCTTGAATTTGTGAGCATCTCATGGGACACTCAATCCAACTTCGTGAGACAAGGGAGGGAGCCTCTTATCCTTAAGAGGCAAACGAAGGGTGCTTAGGGGATTGCTTTTCCGATCCTTGAAATCCGAAGATGTGGTAAGAAGGGTTGAAGCGCGCCTAACTATTTCCACGAACAACACTGAGTGACGACTAGCTGTTCCTTGGCTCTTCGACAATCACTCAATTCTTCTCTGGACGAGAATGTAGTCGATTCCCTCTCGACTACGAAGACTTTATGACTAATGTATTGGACGGCGGCTTCAGACACAATCTCTGTGAATTCTGAACTGTCGAATATATACCCCCAAATTATCTAGACGGGGTCTATAGCGCGAAGTCGCGATGTCCACTAAATGGTCTTTCCATTTAGAGCGGTCAACGGCGAACTGGGTAAGTCACGGGGGCGGGGTTTCCTTCTCTCTCATTCTTCCACAGCCTTTTACTTTCCCTTGTTTGATCCACATAAAACTCAAATTTTTGTTCGTAGGACTCCTTTTCTGCCGCGAGTGTAGGCGTGAAGGGATCTGGTTGGGGGTGGCTTGGCTATTGCCCCCAAGGACGCAAACTGGCTATCGCAACCTGCCAGAACCAGGACCCCTTGCAGTTGACTCACGGTACGTCTTGGAACACGCCTTTTCTTTTGGACTAAATCCTGGACAATTGTAATTATGGTTTGTTTTCAACTTTGATCATAGACTAGTTTGATTTTTGTTTTTATCGTTACCACCAGCTGGGGAGGGAGGGGCATTGTTCTTTAATTCCTTGTTATGGAGCTTTAGGAATAGCTTCAATCGTGTGTCAGCTGCACGTTGTAAAAGACTAGGTTTACCACCAAGCATGGAATAGAAAGATGAGGGATTGTGAACTCGTGGGTATAATTTCATGAAAATGCTTGAACAGTGTTGGTTTGGCTCGGCAAATCTCTCCAGGCTCTCTTTTCCTTGAGGAAGAGATCCCATCTCCACATTATAAAAATTGCATAAAGATATGAATGACAATCGCTGGCTTCCCGAGGTCCCCGGGACCGATCCTCGCTGAGTAGGACGGTTCAGGCTGGGCTGCTTGGACATCGACCAAGAATCCAGTGGGAGGATGTGGATATGGATACCCCTTAGGCAGGTTCCGCACGGAAGAGTGACGTATGTTGTTTGTGTGGAGACTAGAAGTAAGACGGCTCTGTTTACTGTAAGGAGCTACCTGTCCACGCGGGCAAGCTCCTCCAATAGGTGGCTATCTCTCTCCCAATGCTGAAGTTGTGCTCGCTCTCAGTAGAATTGACCCCGATACCTAGGCGTTGGAGGTCCAATGCCTTGTCCAGTAGGTTAATGAGAGAACTCTTCCATAGCAGGGTCGGTATAATGTGTAATGAAGTAAGAACAAATTAGTGGCCTTAAGGCAGTTTAGTAGTGAATGGTCCTTCAACCTCATCCAAGTGTGAGGCAATGATGGAGGTTATTCCCTATATCTACATATAGTGGTGTGGAGAGGTATATGTGGATGACCCGTGTTTGTCTCCTTTCGTGTACAATATATCTCAATGTTATTGGCGGATTTTGATGAAATTTTGTGGAAGGGTCGTCATTAGAGTTGTGTGGCAGATCGGTATTTTAGATATTTTGTCTCTTGACATTTGGTGGAGAGCTTTTTAGTTATACAAGTTGAATGCTTTCTTTCACTCTTTGTTGGGTCTGCTCGTGTATATGGAGGAAAGAGTAAGTAGACAGGAGAAAAATAAAATATACGCCACAAAGGGGGAGAGGGGGCACTCGCAGGCTTTATTCATTCTACACATTTCCTAGGTTGTCCGCCTTTGCCATCGCTTGTAATTTCCCCCCTGGTACCGTAATGTTCCTTTCTATGTGATTACGGTTCAATTGAAAGGGTATATATTGTCACTGCTTATTGTGTACTTTACTAGCCCACCCTTTCAGGCCTTGTTCCCCTTCTGGGCTTGGATGTGTGGGAACACGCCTATTACCTGCAATACAAGAATCTTCGAGCTGACTACGTGAAGGCCTTCTTTAAAGTCATTAACTGGGACAACGTGAATGCTCGCTTCGAGAAAGCTCAGAAAGACTTCCAGTGACTTGGTCAACATCTATCAAGTGCCCCTCTTCAAGCTAGTCCCCGACGAGTACAGGCATGGAGTAAGCTTTAATAGCACCCACGTTCCATATATATTATTTTCATGAAAGAAATAATTGTTGTTAGCTATAGCCATTTAAGATTGGGAAGAAAATTAATCTTTTGACGGTCTTTCATTAACTCCTAATTTCTTTTATCTTGAATTTACTGTGATGAAATGCAACAATAGGAAATTTTGGCTCTTTCACTTACCCCCCACATCGCCCGCGGTTGGGGTGGCTGCGAATTGGGTCCTACTTTTTCAACTAAGGGGATTAGCAAATTTGCCTTTTTACGATTTAGAAAATTACCTCGTGTGTTTCCCACCTGACGTACCTTCACCATAAGCTACCCTACATTGTGATTTTGTCACCCTATAATTAAGTCTAAAATATATTTGGGTTAAGAAGTTTCTTGTCAATTATCCCCCGTCCCCACACACACACACACACACACACACACACACACAACCTGAAGTGAAGTGCTTTACGAAGTGTTCTGTAATGTCTTCTGATCGCAGACTGGTCAGAAGTAATAGTTGGGAGATCCAGAGTAGATTGGAGGGGATGGTTTTACTTTGGTTTTGAAGGGGTAGGAGAGAGTGAAGTGGATGTGTATTTTGTATTGCTTGGTGCAGTTATGCAACGCAGTTTGCTGAAGAGTTGTGCCGAACATATTTAGGTGGTCTTTGATAGTGAGAATTTGGTTTTAACGGGGGGAGGTGTAAACGATTGACGTATAGTTTTTCTTTGCACGGTTTGGATGCAGCGGTTGCTGTGGAATGTTTGTATTAGATGTGGATGGTGCTTTAGGCGATGTCGTTTTACTGTAAAGAATGTGCGTTTTGTCCGAAGTTTAATTTGGACATGGTCCATGAGCGAAGGCCATGTGTGGGTCTAAGGCTATGTATGACCAGTAGTGTGAATGGGGTAGATTAATCATGGAACAAGATTGGGTGGCGTTTCGTGATTAACGAGTAAAGAGAGGGTTTTTTTTGGCCTACTCCTCAATCTACAGAGGGCATTATTTAGTGAGTTTGTGTAGGTACGTGTTTAGGTTTCTGGAAGCTATGTACAGACTTCGTTTGATAGGTCATAAGTATAGTTTTTAGGCGAACGAATTTGGTATTAGGGAATCGCGCGTGGATAGAGTTGGGAGAAGATAGCGCCTTGAGGGACTACCCTGTCAAGTTTGTTCATGTTAATTAGGGGCATTGTTGCAGGATTTGAACAGGTGTGTAAAAAGTTATCCATCTCCTATATGTGGTGTGGTGTGGTAGTTTGCTTGAGCATGTGAGGTGGGGATAGTTTCAAAAACTTTGTTGGTCTTTTGCATCCATGACTGGGTTAAAGCCTTCTAAGATTTATTAGTGGTGAGTAGTTATACCGTAGTGGTTTTGTTCTTATGATGTGTAGGGAGAAGTGTGATGGGTTTAATCTTTTTTTTGGAAGTGGGTTTGATCGCCTATTTACTTGTGCGTCTGCTCAGCGAGACCGATGTCAAGGGGTAGGGAAAGCGGGAGGAGCACGAACGCAATTTTTTTTTAGGGATTCGGTTACGATTGAAAAGAAGTCTGAATTAGAGTAGAGAAAAGAAAAGGGGAACAAGGATCTGGTTGAAAGCATGACATAGATCCAGAGGAGAAAATATTGGGCCGAAGGGGATATCTACAGTTTCGTCTGAGCATTCTAAGATCTGTAATCTCCAGAGCCCCAAAGTGTGTTAGATAGAAGAGAGATGCAGATATATAGACATGGCCAATAATTTTGAGACTTTTTTTTCATAAGAAAATGAATAGAACTACTAAAACGTGGCATTTTGTTTTACTAAGTTTGTATAAATTTGAAGGCGAAATAGCCCAAACCCATTTTATTAATAAATACAGTCAAGTTCTACAATGGTGTCCCTTGTTCTTCAGGACTGCTTCAAAATTTGTGAAGACATCTTTACTGTTAATTGCTCCATTTTTGTTTAATAAGCAGCCGCAACTGGTCACAATTGGATGGCTTCTGTATATCAACCGCAGGGTAAATGAGAAACTTGATTGGTCCCCACAACAAAAACTGCAGTTAGGAGTGATTCGAGCACCAATTTTTTTTTTTTTTTAATTAAGGGGCTATCTGGTGACTGCCGACTTAGGCATAAGTTGCCGTAAACAAACAGCCTAGTTCTAGGCTACTTTAAAAAATTGAACAGGAAACAACAATAAAAAGAAAACAACAACAACAATTAAACTGGGTTAAATGAAAGGGAGAAGGCCGGCCTCCCCCCAAAAGTCAATAAGTCCACCAGTCAAAGTGCACGCACTCGTCCCGAGTACAAGGGACAGGCGGTAGCGACCACGCCCATCCCGGTACCGGGACAGGTGTCGTGCGCGAAGATCACCCAGACTGGGGAATTCGACAAGAATGTGCCAAACAGTCTGGGGGACGACGCAGTCGTTGCAATAGGGCGCAGGCGAGCGCTCCATCAAATAGTGATGCGTCACACAAGTGTGCCCGATTCGGAGACGACAGAAAGCAACCTGAAGCCGCCGCGGCATTGGGAGATAGGTCCATGGGAACAGTCGCGGCGCAATGGCACGCAACTTTAAGTTCCCTTCGACCGTCTCCCATCTTCTTTGCCAAGCAGTCCGAAGAGCTGCCCGTATTCCTGCCATGTAGTCAGTGTGAGGAAGAGCGAAACACTGGTCCGGTCGCAGTCCTCGCGGACTCTCTGGCGCGCTCATTCCCCGCAATTCCTACATGTCCAGGAACCCAGCAGAAGATAATCTCGACATCTGCCCGGCTCGCCAAAACCGTGAAGACAGACGCAGCGCCTGGTAGAGCCCCGCTGACTTCAAACAGAGGGGATACGGCGTGGAAGCCGACCCCCTCTTGGGACTTGGAGTTATCCGTATACACTGGCACGGTACCAGCGTGACACGATGTGTGCTCCAAAAAGGTCGAACGCAATACTCCCGGCGCAGTACAAGCTTTGGGAGCAGAGGCGTGGCGACAAATAGCCAAATGTGGTACCCTCCAGGGTGGCGTCCTGGGCAGAACCAGGGGCGCCACCGGCCCGAGAGCTATACCTCTCGAAGGAGTTTCCTGGCCCTAAACCCAAAGGGCTTAGGGTATGACTGGCGTCTCTCGGCGGCATAGGCACCATCGAGATAAGCTGCGGATGCAGTGAGAGCTGTTGGCGACTGAGAGAGGCGACGGGCTCGCGCGTACAGGCGAGTGATGCACTGCACGCGGCGCAGAGCGAGTGGCATCTCCCCAGCATCGACCAACAGGCTCTCAATGGGGGAAGTGCGGAAGGCACCGGTCGCAAGGCGAAGGCCGGTGTGGTGGATCGAATTCACCTTCCGCAATAATCGCTCGGCTGCGGATGCATAAAACTCGCATCCGGCTTCGAGCGAACAAAGGATCGATAAAAAAGTAGGGCGGTAGCTCTATCAGCGCCCCAAGCGCTGAACGTCACGGAACGGAGAATGTCCATGGCGCGGGTACAAGAGACCCTAAGGCTGCGAATATGAGCCTCCCAGGTGAGGCGTCGGTCGAATACAAGACCAAGGAAACAGTGTGACTCAACCACATCCAGGCCGTGGATGGCGGCAGAAGTGCACCACCTTAGTCTTGGCCAAAGAAAACCGAAACCTGTGCGCTTCGGCATAGCGAGAGACGCGGTTCAATGCCTGTTGGAGTCGACGCTCCAGAGTTGGCATCTGGGCCGCGCCAAAGGAGATCGAAAGGTCGTCCACGTAGAGCGTAGCGAGAACATCTTCCGGCAGCACCGAGGTGATGCTGTTGATGCTCAGGGCAAAGAGTGTGACACTGAGGACACCTTCCTGCGGGACACCCTCTTCCTGCTCCTTTCGGCCGGAGAGGGCTCCCCCCACTCGTACGCGGAATCGACGATCTCGCAAAAATTCAGATATAAACATTGGGAGGCGTCCCCTCGCCCCCATCGTGTGGAGAGTCTCCATGATACCGTATCGCCATGCGGTATCATAGGCCTTCTCCAGATGAAAAACACCGTTGCGTGGTGCTGTCTACGAAGGAAGGCCTCGCAGACGGCATTTTCCAGTCGGAGCAGAGCATCCGGCGTGGAGTGGAACTTACGGAAGCCGCACTGTGCAGAAGACAAATAGCCTCCGCTGTCCAGGAAAAAGGCTAATCTAACATTTACCAATTTCTCCATCAACTTGCACACGCAAGAGGTTAGAGAGATTGGGCGGAAACCGGTCGGAGTTGAGTGATCTCTCCCCGGTTTGCGAAAAGCGAGCACAGTAGCGATTCGCCAGGAGTCTGGGAGAAGACCTTCCACCCAGATCCTGTTGAACAAATCTAACAGAAAGGCCATGCCTCGCTCACCCAGGTGTCGAAGCATGGCGTACGGGACATCGTCCGGACCATGGGCGGTGTCCGCGCACGAAGCGAGAGCGGAACGCAACTCACTCACAGTAAACTTGTCGTTGAAGGGTTCTCCGCCTCTGGAGGTAAAGTGCAGTCGGCGGCCTTCCGTGACACCACGACGTGCATTGAATGCTGGTGGAGCAGCTTCACGGCTAGGAATGCGGAAAAAGCGGTCACTAAGGATTCTGCTACGGACGCGGGGTCCGAGATTGCGGTCCCATTCTCCTGGAGAACGGGAGGGGGGTCTTGCGAGAACTTGCCCCGAATCCTTTTGACTCGCTTCCACACCTCAGCTAAAGGGGTCTTCCCGTTAAGTGAAGACACGTATGCCCGCCAAGAAGAGCGGCGGGCGTGCTTCGAAATATACCGGAACCTAGCCCTAGCCCGACGAAATTCAGCGACAGTGAAATCGTTCGGGCGGCGCATGTAGGCATAACGCTTCTGTTTGAGGGCCGACCACCATGGGAGTGGTCGGCATGCAAAACGGCCAGACGTCCTAGGATTAGTAGTCAGGCCCACGGCGATGAGGTTGCCGGAGAAGAACTCAACGGCCTTATCTACCGACCTAAACTCCTCGACTGAGATAGAGAATTCAGTCATTTCCTGAAATGCAGGCCACCGCGCCCGCGCCAAGCACCACCGAGGTGGTCTCTCAGGCGGCAGTTGCCCTGAAAATGATATTTGAATGGGAAGGTGATCACTACCATGGAGGTCATCGACCACCCCCCAATCAAAATCAGGCTGTGCATCCGAAGAGCACAAAGATAGGTCAAGGCAAGAAAATGAAGCGGTTCTCGGACAGTGATGCGTAAACTCATCCACGTTTAGGACACCCATCTCAAGCTCTTAGATCAGATCGGCAAGGACTTGTCCCCTGGGATTTATGGAGTAATCTCCCCAGAGAGGATGCCTGCCGTTCAGATCTCCAAGCAAGAGATAGGGCCTCGGCAACCGTGCCACGACGCGGCGGAAGTCCCCCGCGTCGAAGTCAGCTGACGGTGGAATGTACGCAGAAATGATAGTATACCTCCTATCCAGGTGCAACTGCACAGCCACTGCTTGAAAGGAGGTTTCTAAAGAGACGAAGACATCATGCCGGGTGTAAACCGCGCAACCCCTAGCCCGGCTATCCCGCGGTGGTTGGGTCGCAAGACCCTTATACCCCGGGAGGGCAGGCAGGGGGCACGCGCCTAGCATGGTCTCCTGCAAAAAAAAATAGCTAACGGTGAACGGGACGAGACGAGCCTCCGCAGCTCCTCCCAGTTGGCCCGGAGTCCAGGGCAATTCCATTGAAGGAATATGCCCTCCAGGCCTAGCTCGGAGGAGACGCGGGGACCCTCCTCGAATTAAGGACCCACACGGGAATAGCCGTACGCTTCCCGGGGGCAGAACCCCGGGCGCTGTTGGCCGGACAAAGCGCTGAAGGCGCTGTCGCCTTTGAGGACGTATTGGGGGAGGTTGGGCTTGCCATGCAAGTCTTTTCCTCGCTCCGCATCGAAACCTTAGGCGGGCGTTGCGGCTTCGGAGGCGGGGGGCCCTTTTTTCGAGGAACCACCGTCTCCGAGCCACTCGCTCCACCTCGGGGCGTGGGCGAAGGAGCCGAAGCTCCTTTGTTGCTGTCCTCCTTTCGGGGGACAGCTTTGGGAACCCCGAAGAGTGAGTGCCTCCTGTGAGTTTAACGACTCGGTGGAGGCGCGTGGACGCTTCGCCTTGCGGGAAACGGTCACGCTGAGGGAAGAGGGGGTCGCCCTGGTTTTAACCGGGGCTGGGTATGAACCCTTTTTGTCGCCAGCTTTACCAGGGGAGCGCCCGGGTGTAGTAGAGCCCGCAGAAAGGCTCCAAATGGGTGCGGAAACAACCGTGCTCGTTGGCCTGGATGGGCCAGGAGCAGAGGGTGCCTTTCTAACTACTGAGGCATATGACGTCCCAGGCAGAGCCAGGCGCGCCAGGACCAAGTCCTTTGCCTAGTGGAATGAGAGTCGATCCTGGGCCTGAACGGCCAGGATTTCTTTTTCAAGGAGATATGCACCACATTGCTTCAAAGAAGCAGGGTGCGGCTCTCCGCAATTGACACACTTGGCCACACACGATTTGGACTTATCGTGTGCGACCTTGGAGCAATTTACACAGACTTCGGGTGAGCCCGACTTTGCACGTCTACATGAGCGATTCGTATGGCCAAAGCGGGGACAGTAATAGCACGGCCGTGGTAGTGGCACGTATGCCTTCACGCGGTAGCGGTACCAACCGGCACGCACCGACTCAGGGAGCTTGTCACAGTCGAACGTGACGAAGAGTGTAGGGGTAGGTCTCGAGGCCGCTCCCTGTTTTCTCATCACACGTTCGACCTTGACCGCCCCATGGTCGGCCAGTTCTAGGGTGATGTCCTCAATGGAGTAGTCAACAAGTTCCCTCGCATAAACTACTCCTTTCACAAAGTTCATGGTAGAGTGCGGCGTCACACTCACCGGGGTGCCATGAAGTGTCCGAAGAGCACTTATCTTGGCCGCCTCGGCGGGATTCGCCAGAAGGCTCCCGTCCGAGAAACGGGTTACCTTCGGCTCTCTACCAATTGCACTAGCTAATCCTCTCCTCTGATGGATCATGTTGCCCTTGGACAACATGGGGCCATCAGTGGAGCGAATAACGAGGAAGCGTTTGAAGCCAGCGGGCTCGAAAACGACAGGTAGCCTTTGAATCAGGGGCCCCGATGTCATCGAGGCTCCGCCCTGTGCACTTTTGGTCTTTTTCATCGTCAGGAGCTCCGTACCCGGGGGGGGGGGGTGCAGAGGCGCCAGATGTGCCGATCTTGGCTTGGTCGCTTGCCAAAGTGGCAGCAGACCCATCCGTCCCCGTAACCCCCGCGGATGGAGAGGAGCCCCTAGTCTTCTTCGTCTTTTTGGTCTTTTTCTTTTTGAGAGGAGGGTGGGGAATGAATCCGCTTCTCACCCCCGCCGGTAGAAGCCCCCAAGCCAGATGGACCGGCCTCAGCCAGGTCGTTCTCCGAAATGGAGAAGGTCCTGCTGGTCGCAGGGGCATCATCCGGAGGAGATCCCTCCCCTCCTTGTACTGCCTGAGAATCCACAGCCGTTTGATGAGGACCTTGCATAGGGGCGGATTCGGGTTCGGTGCTTGGCGCCGAGTTCGGATTCCCCTCCATGGAAGGCCCTACCGTCTGAGGCTTGTTTTCCTCAAGGGCCATGTCTATCACAGAAGGGGCCTCCAGTTGGCCATCCCCTCCCAAGATATCGCAGGTCCCCTTGGCAGCGTCATAAGTCTTTAGTAGGGAAGCACAGGCCTTGACCCCGGCCAGGTTTAATATTCTTGCCAGCAGGTCTTTTGAGGGAAGCGACCGAAGGGGCCTGGCTTTCCTCTCCCCCCTAAGGGGGTTTGCCCTACCCATCCGCTTGTACGAGGGGTGGTCGGCAATGTGCTGCCTTTCTTGGCAGTCCCCTTAGAAAGCAAAGGAGGGACTGACGCTGGAGATAGGTAGGTGCCCGAAAGCACCTCCAGAGAAGGGGGTGAGGGGGAGTTTCCTACACCCGTAGGCTTAGGAGAGGAGTAAGCCTCCTCTCCGGTTAAAGAGGTATGGAGGGTCCCCTGCGCAAGCACAGGGGGGATAACCTCCATCTTTTCTGTGGAGCTGCACGAGGGCGGCTCCGTTTTTTAGGGGGAATTAAGGGGAGATGTTTTTTTTTCATCATTGGGCATGGTGACCCTCTTTATTTACGGGACGCAATCGCTCACCACCTCTTGCAGTAGCCCGCACTGTAAGAGGTGCTTACAGGCCCGGCAGAGCCAGGCGCCGCCATTTGGGACCACCCCTCCCGCCTGGTGGCCTGGCAGTCCTTCGGCATGGCGGCTCCACCTTGAATACGGCGTAAAAAAGATAGATTTTGAAGACGAGAGGAAAAGGGATGTGAGGAAGGTATAGGTGGAGATGAAGCAGGTTGTTAAAAAAAAAACATCCCGAACCGGAGCTGAGGGGTTAGGGAACAATGTCCCCTCCCCCCTCAGCCCCCATTCGGGGTGGTTGGCTTGAGAAGGTCAGCATTCTACCCTGTGAAATTAGAGGCTGACCAGAGAAAGTTGTGGGAGAGGTTGTATGAAAAGCGACGAGGTAGGGAAGAAATCGGGCTATCTGAAGGAAGGAAGAGAGGCTAAGCTGGGGCCGGACGGAGCGCTGGATCCCGTCAGCACGGCGGCCAGGATGGCAAATCGCTGCGCCCCTTACGGGGGATTCGAGCACCAGTCGAAATAAGATGACCGTGGCTATCTAGTATTGATGATACGAACGCAGCAAAGGGTCGCCTCTAGCGACCGCAATCTGTTAAGGCTCGAGGACAAAATGGGATACTATGTAATGTAAAAGATTAACACCCATACCATTCGCCCTGTCACAAACGAAAAAAAATGCAGTTAATTATTAGCCAGTTATCTGGGCCCCAAGATGATGAACGGGCTAGCTAATAAAATAGAACCCGAAAACTGTAAGCATTCTGAACCACCCACCTCCAAATTTCTGATAAAAGGATTTTTTTTGTTTGTAACTGCCTTAAAGGGAACAAGTCACCGTAATTTAAAACCAGCCTAGTGCTAGGTTAATTTAAAATAAACAAAACCGGACTAAAAGAAAAGAACAAAGGAAACATGCTCCAGCGTCGGTGGGAGCCCCGCCTCGTCCGGGTCAGGAAAGGTGCAACCTACAACAAAGGAAAATAAAATGGAGAAGGATTCTCCTCCAAAAAGTCAGTCAACAAGTCTGTGAACGAACGTCTGAAAGAAAAAGGGACAAGCGGTAACGAACCCGCTGGTTCCTGTACCTGGATAGTAAGTAACTTGAATATTCAACAAGAATGTGTGTGTGTGTGGGGGGGGGGGGGGGCTGTCACAGTCGTCGCAATAAAGTTTACGGGAGCGATCCGTCACGTGAGTGTGCCCAATTCGAAGACGACAGAAAGTGACGAAGTGGTCGAGGCATTTCTGGGTTAGTCTATGGGAAGTCTCGGCGCAATGGCATGTAACTTTCATGTAACTTTAGGTTCAACTTGGCTGCCTCCCATCTTCTATGCCAAGCACCTTAATCTTGCCCAAGGAGATCGTAACCTGTGCGCTTCGGCATAGCGAGATGCGGTGCAATGCCTGTTGGATTGACGCTCCAGAGTTGGCATCCGGGCCGCACCAAAAGAGCGAAAGGTCGTCGACAAACGATCGATTGAAAAGCAATGCATTAGCCGTAACAGCAGGTCACTGAACGAAGGATGTCATGACGCGGTTACAAAAACCCTAAGGATGCGAATATGAGCCTCCCAGCTGAGACGTCGGTCGAAAACGGTGCTAATCCATCACTTCCAGGCGAAAGCCGTTTAGGAAAAAGTCCGAGTCGAGGAGTGGAGACACGTAGACCCAAGGAAGAGGCGGGCGTGTTGTTCGAAACGCGCCGGAACCTAGCCCTACCTAGACTAAATTCACCGTTCGGCCGGCGGATGTAGGCATAACGCTTCTGTTTGAGGGCCGGTCATACTGCTGAGCACCACGGAAGCGATCGGCGTGCAAAACGGCCCCACGCCAATGAGGTTGCCGGAGAACTCGACGGACTCCTCCACCGACCTAAACTCGAGAGAGAAATCAGTCATTTGCCAAAATAACCACCACCCTTAAGCATCACGGATGTCATTTGAGGTAGCTTTTGTCTGGCTATATATATAACAGGGGGAGTAGGCACACCCACCCCCTGCAAACTGTAAATGCAGTGTAGGGGAACAGAACGGAAGGTCCTGCTATCCCTTCCCCACTAGGGGACGTTAGCTGCTTGCTCTCAGCAGTCCCGTGATAGTAAATGAAGGAGTAAACTTCCTTTCCGGAAGCGGTCAGCGTGCAAAACGGCGACGTTCTAGGGCTAGTAGTTAGTCCCACGCGGATGAGGTTGCCGGAGAACTCAACGGCCTCATCCAGACCTAAACTCCCTGACAGAGAAATCAGTCATTTGCTGAAATACACCCCCACCCCAAAGTATCACGGATCACATTTGAGATAGCTTTTGTCTGGCTATAGAACTGAGGGGGAGCAGACACACCAACCCCCTGGAAACTGTAGGGGCACGGAACGGAAGGACCATGCTATCCCTTACCCCACTAGGGAGAGTTAGCTGCTTGCTCTCAGCAGTCCCGTGATAGTAAATGAAGGACTGTCGCACCTGTAATCCAAGGAGAGGAGTAAACTTCCTTTCCGGTAGGTTGGAGGGGGCCCTAGAGCAGTTGGGTGCCACTTCCTATTCAGTAGTAGTGCAGGCTCTTCGCCGATAAAAGAGTGCCTCATTATACCTCCTGTCCCAACAACCAGGGAGGGTGGATCCCCATTTCCACTATTGCCTTGTATCGTGCACGTATTGTAAGTGAGAAAAAGCTAACCCAGGAGGAAATGAAGTCTACATTGATGGGTTTTTTTGAGGGGCCTTCTGTACCCTGGTTGGACAGGATGTTACTGCACATTGCTAAGGGACAATTTAAAGAGAGGGGGGGGGGGGCGACCTTGTCCTTAATAGGACATAAAAGGGGGGACGTTGAAGCGCGCCAAACCACACTGAGGAAACTTTCCTCTAAAAAAAGTGGATTACATTAAAAAAATAATAATTTAGCATTTATTAAAAAAAAAGAACAATACTGGATATTTATTTCTAGGCAGTTTCAAGATTGCATATAATTTTCAAAAAGCTAAATCCTGAAAACGAAATGGCATTTTAGAAATTTATTAACAAATTAGAATTTTAATTAGCACCAAGATCCAATTGTTACTTATATTTATTAACCCCCTTGAATATATCTTTTTTTTTTCATACATCAATGAGACAATTGTGGTAGTAAAGTTACAAAATGTCTCATCTATTTAGAAGACTAAGTTTAAGAACGTTTTAGATGGACATTAGTAGTTCAAAAGAAATTTCACCAAAGCAAAGAAATTGATTAGATTTATTAAAACAAAGTTTGCAAACAAGACTCAATCTCTTATCTAATATTTTCGTTCTAACTTTTAAACCAGCAGAATACAATTCACAGCCACATTTAGTTTGCTATCTTATTTCAAAATTGTATATGTTTAAATTGACTTTTGATCATAAATTATAAGCAGCTCAAACCAGGAAAAGGGGATAAGCTCAGCTGAACCCTTTGCAAACTACTTCATCCCTTTTAAAATGTAGTGAACACGAGTGGCAAAACTTTGAATATAAAATAAGCGGCTTAATATGAATCAAGCATATACATCCAGGCCGCATCTTGCCTATTTAAATGGATCAATATAAGATTAACAGGTCGCTAAACAATTCCACAAGCCAACATGCATAACTGTCATGAGGTTAATGTAGGCCAACCATCAACACCCCCCCCCCCCCCAGCCGGATTTGCCATTGAGTAAATGGCAATAAAGGGCAATTACTTAACGAAGGGTGGTGGCACTTTCTCCACCCGCTCGAAATAAGGGTGATGAAGAGCTAATCTGGCCGTGACTCTTTGACGGGGGTAATAACTAAGCATAGATACAAGCAAATCTTGTCCACGCGGATCTAGCCTATGAACCAGCTGTTTGATAGCTGTAGCAGAGTCAACCTCCCATTTAGGAAAGGAACTTTTGTAGTCAGGAAGAGCAGTAACACCTGGCCAATCCTTCTCGCAAGGAGTTCCAAGGATACGGAATATTCGGAATAATTGGTCGATTTCAGAATCACCAGGAAAGAGTGGCTTCTTCGTTAACTGAAAGTTAAGACATGAGTTAATACAGGTTGGGCAAAGTGACTGTAGTTGTTGCGAAATAAAAACAAAACAGGTGGGACAGCAAGAGGAAGACCAGTCATGTAATGCGTGTGATCACTTAAAAGTCAACTTTGTTTTGCAAGAAAAATGACTGTAGGGGGTATAGTAACAAAGTTAATAGCTCAACAAAAAGTTAACCTTTCACCTACTAATTGGCAACTGGTGGCCTAGCAATTAGCAACTCCTACCTTTTTCAGTTGCTGTTTAACGGGTATTGTGCGGGTTTGTGTTTTTTTGGTTGTCTTTTGGCAGTTTTAAATTTGATATATATATATATATATATATATATATATATATATATATATATATATATATATATATATATATATATATATATATATATACTGTGTGCTGTAATTTTAAAAAATCCCAATGAATTAATTTGTTCAGGAAAAAAAATGAACTTTATTGTCAAATGTTGTGTTATAGTGAAGCAGGAAAAACTTATCCCTGGAAAAACATCGTTCGACTAAAAAACACCAGCGTAGCCTACCTAAATGTGTCTGAACTGGAAAGACAAACAGTATTCAGATTTAACTGAAAAGCTAGTGATAACATTTTTGTCAGCCGGCATACCCCTTCATAAATTGTGCCAGCCTCATATAAACAATTATTCTTTGATTTGGGTGTAGCAGTCCCCAGTGTGACAACTTGTAATTCAATATCCATGAAAATGGCCGAGAGTGAATCAGCTAGGATAAAACAATTACTAACGGGAAAACTAATTTTCCTCGTCATTGACGAAAGTGAAGTAAGAGGCTCTAAATATTTTAGTACACTTGTGGGAATTATTGATGTTCCAGAAAATACTTATTTAATCAAATGTGATGTTCTTGTCGGATCTGTTAGTGCGCAAAATGCCATACACAAGATTGATGATACCATAAAAGAATTTGAGATAGCAAGAGAAAATGTCTGCTTACTTCTATCTAATGAGGCAACTCAATAAACTTTTCCCAGGAATTTTCCCTGTAGCATCTGTTACATAACTGTGCAATGCATACAAGATCATTTTATAGTGAAGTCGATGGTTTAATTGCATGAGTCAAGGCATCTACTGTTAAAAATAGAGAGGAAGGCTTTGTGTCAAGAAATTGGTACTCCCCCAGAACCAATTTTAATATGTCGGGCAAGTTGGCTAAACGCTGTTTTCTAGTATGCAGACAATTTTCCAAGCGTCAAATGCATTGTTGAGAATTTTGAAGGTGATGGAATTATCGTTCGGAAGGCTAAAGATAGTGTGACAGAAAAACTTAGCAACGCAACTACTTTCCATTGAAATGAATTACAGTTAAATTGCTCGCTTGGTGCCTAGGATGGAAGCAACTGATTTCACAATTAAAGAGGCATATGAGACTCTTACTACCATTAGCTTTGATGACGATCCTTGTGAGATCAAGCAGTGCATTGAAAGAAGACATAAAATGATATGTGTGAGATAGTTGAACTCCGTAGGCCTGAAATATCACCAACAATTTATTCCTATCTCCTTAAATGTCAGCCAACAACAGCGTCTGTGGAGAGATCATTCTCTATGCATAACACTCTTAAATAGAAACCACAACTTTCTGCCGGAAAATACTTTATATGTACCACAATCAGCCAATGCTAGAATAAGTAAGTAAAGTTTCGTTCATATCAGTCATTAAAAATAAAGTAACTTTCTCCATTTTTTAGATCAGTAAACCTTCACACATGTGGAAGCAAACAAGTTTTAATAAAAGAAGGAAATGTGGGTAAAATCAGAAATCCAACCTAACCGTCACAATACACTTACTCTGAATAATAATAGGCGTAGGTTATTACATTTTGACCCCAGGGTCGGTATCATGGCCAGCCCACGTCACTCAGGGAATCTCCATCGCCGAAGTAGGCCTGACTCAGAAGTCTAACTAACGAAACATCTTGTCGGTTGAGTTGCAAGTTTGGACAATGTTCTATTATTTTCGTTTTTATGGTTGGATTGTTGTGTTAATGTAGGGATGGGTGGTAGCGATACCAGTCTGGATAAGCTGACTGGTTAGTCTGGGTATTATTTTAATGGAAATTGTTTTGAACGCCGATTGAAGTACATGTCTTACTGAGATTACTTTCTATGAACGGGTAGTGTTAGGATCCTTGCAGGATTACATACAATGCTCCTAAAGTATTTGCGATAGCGCTTTGGTTGGAGATGACACTGCCCGGTAAGGAGGCGGGGGTCAGTTTATTTGGCTTGAGGATGTATACTCTGAATAATAGATCTCAACATTTAATAGAACTGGGAGATAGCATGATTAAAAATTCCTGAGTACGTTGGTTAGGGCCAGTGGTAAAATAGCATTATTGCAGTAAATAGACAAGTGTGCGGTTCCCTTTAATCAACTACGATGCGTAGCTGGTACCAGTCACGATACGGGTCAGCTTTGTGGATGCTTTAGCGTCTCGTGATCTGGATCCCATGGTAAGCTTGTTAATCTGCAATATAGGCACTCCCCATCCCCATCTCTCGTATTCAGTCCCAAACGTCCCCCACTTACCATTTCAGCAAAAATACACCCGAGACTCCACACATCCACAGATATGCAGTAATTCTTGGCGCCTAGAAGAATTTCTGGTGCTCGGTACCACAAGGTAATAACTTCATGTGTATAGGCCTTGACTGGTAAACAGAAGGCCCGAGCTAGACCGAAATCAGCTAATTTGATCGACCCTAGAAAAAGAAAAAAAAAAATTAGGACCATTAGAAAGTCAAAATGTTCCCAGCCCATTTTTACTGAGTAATGGGGGGGATATAAAGAGGACTTAAAAGGAAATCAAAACTAGTCATGCCGCCCAATTTAACGGGTTGCCTTGTGCATAGAAGGGCAAAAATGAGGGGGTATTATTTCGTGGCATTGAGGCACATCAACCCTACTTTGCAGGATACTGGTTGAAGTTGGTGTTGAATAACAAGGACATCCAGACGAGACATGGTCACACATTCCGTCTTAGTTTTATTTTGAATCCAGTGCGCTTTTTTTCTCAGCCAGCGACCAAAAAATAAATTCAACCAATTTCTGACAAATAAGGGTTTGTCTTGCTTCAATGCCACCCCCACCCCCCTTAAGCAAAATATTTTTTTTTTCATGCCAAATTGGCTCTTCAATGCGCTATACCATCTCACCCATTCAGGATTCAACCCCTTGCAGACCTATCAAATATCAACATCAGTCAGCCCTTTCTATCTCTCAATATTTGATACCCTCGTATATTGAGTTATACTTAAATCTATTCTCCTTATATGCCCAACCCACCTCAAAACACGTTGCCACACTTTTCTTCACATCATACCCAGTTATTTGTCACCGACTACCTTTAGCACACCAAACATCCTGAAAAATTATCCATTTGCACTGCGCTCTCATTACAGATATTTTTCTTCCATACCATAGTCTCACCATACACCGTTGCCATCAGCATAGACAGATCTTCCTGTTACATTCCACAATCAAACCTTTACCATTCACTGACAAGCTAATTGATGCCGACTTCTCTATAAATTAAAACTGGTTTCAATCGCCATCTCGACCACTATCAGTTACAATACATCTTAGATACCTAAAACTTCACTTGTTTAACGGGGACCACATATTTATATCCACCTTACTCTTTTCTGCATTTACCTTTAGCCCCCCTCCCCTTTCAAAGGCTAAACAAAATTTTCAAAGCCATCTCTCAGCAACCATATAATAGAACTTAGCCTTCACTATTCTTCACCAATTACAGGGACCTTTGCCTTATTTCCATAGGGATTTCTTACAGTACTCTATCCAAAAAGATATTAAACAGCCATGAACATCACACAACCTTGCGTAACACCTCCATGTAAAAAAAACAAACTATCATTCACTCTAATGAAATATTCTTCACACCAACTAATAGTTTACCACTCATTCTATACATTAAACATAAGCACATTAGAAAATGAGTCTTCAAAAGGCTAATCAATAAATAGACTATACGAGGCAGCTCCTGTTCCTATTACCTAGTTCAGTACCACCTACCATCCTCATCCATAAATCTATCCAATCTATTCTTAAAACTACAGGGATGACGCTGCTATCACATGACTAGTGAGCTAGCCTATTCCATTCATCTACCACTCTATTTGTAAACCAATTTCTACCGATCTCTTTCCTAAACCTTTCCAGCTTAAACCCATTGCTACGTGTCCTATCCTGTTCAGTAAAAATAAGAACCTTACTTATATCTACTCTATTATAACTTTTTGCCCACTTGAAGACTTCAATCAAGTCCCCTAGAACTCTTCTTTCTAATGTATGTAGATTTAGTCTCCAAAGCCTTTCACCATGAGTTAAGCTCCTCAACTCATCAATCATCTTAAGTCATCCTTCTTTGCACAGACAAGCAAACCAATATCGTTCCTATAATAGAGTGACCAAAATTGCACTGCATAATAAAGATGAGGCCTAACTAATGCCAGGTAGTTTCCAAATGACATCAGCACTCCTATTACTTAGTTTCCAAATGACATCAGCACTCCTATTACTTATTCATTACAATAAACACCAATACCTTTGTAATTAAAATATCCTCTAATTTCTCATCATTACCCATGAAGATCTATAGGTACAATTAGATTATCCTCGAATGCAAATACTGAGAGAAAATTATTATTTAACATTCTAGCCATTGCATCACTATCACTTACTAATTCTACATTTGCACTTTTAAGTGGGCTTATTTTATTTAGTCTTAGTGCTCTATAATTGAAAATAAAAATTGGGACTTCCTATGCCACTTTAACTTCATAATCTCTCTTTGCTACCCTAATTAACTTTCTAAATGTCCTGAGTTAGCTCATTATATCTGCCTTAATTGACCCTCACCATTTTATTTTCATATAAATGCAGCTTTTAAGGTTGATATAATGCTTAATTTTATCTGTTTCCATTTAGCTTCACCAGCCTTGGTTCCAATTTCCTATATGGAATGTTCATATTTTGTCAGGCAACTAACTCCTTCAATAAATGTCTCATTCCTAATCTACACTACTCTTCTCTACCAGAGGGTTATCTATCCATTCAACTGCTCTCATTGACATCACAACCATCTCCAGCTACCTCGTCAGGGCGGTATAATTTGCATTTCTTCCCCAAAGATTTGAACCATATTTATTTGACTGAGAACCCAGATGAATTTAAACAAATATAATTTCACAATGGTCGCTATTTCCCCCAATCTCTGTATCACTAATGGCTTTTTCCTTATTTATAAGAACTAAATCCAATATATTATCACCCTCAGTGGGTTGTGATTATAACCTAAGAAAATTATCCTGCACCATAGTAAAAAATACTTTGCCTCCTGATCATCTACAAGAGATTACCTGTCAATATTTCTATAATAAAAAATCACCCATTATACACACGTTTATTTCTACATGCACATTCTATCTCCTGCCTCAGAGGACATGTAGCTTCCTTACTAAGATTTGGGTCTATATAATAATCCTATGAGACATTAATCCTTTCCATCCTTAACTACAATGTTCTCACTACACTGGAATGTATCTCTCTCCTCTGTTTACCTTCTATTCCTATCTAGAACAGCTATTAATGCATTAAAAGTGACTGTAGGTTTGTTTTTTTTTAATTTTATGTATAGTAACAAAGTTAATAAGTTAACAAAAAGTTTTACACATCAAGAAAGTAAAACAATATAGAATAAAAATATATGTGGTAACCTTTTGCATACCAATTAGCAACTCCTGCCTTTTTCAGTTTCTGTTTAATGGCTATTGTGCGCGTTTTTTGGCAGCTTTGAATTATTTATATATATATATATATATATATATATATATATATATATATATATATAGACATGCCTAAAGTTGGGATGCCATCTATTGCTAAAGTGCAGGTTGTAATTGAAAAATAGCCCAATGAATTCATTTGTCCAGGAAATTGAACTAAATTGTCAAATTTGTTGTGTTATAGTGAAGCATGAAAAAAACTTTTCCTTGGAGAAACATTGTTTGACTCAAAAATACCAGCGTAGCCTACGAAAGTGAAGTAAGAGGCTCTGAATATTTTAATATACTTGCAGGAATTATTGATGATCCAGAACAAACTTATTTAATCAAATGTGATGTTCTTGTCAGATCTGTTAGTGCGCAAAATGAGAAAAGAGAAAACTTCTGCTTACTTCTATCTGATGCAGCTCGTTATATGGTGTCAGCTGGAGCAACATGTAACATGTGTTGCAGATGTTACATAACTGTGCAATGCATACAATATCATTTTATAGTGAAGTCGATGGTTTAATTGCATGCGTCAAGGCATCTACTGTTAAAAATAGAGAGGAAGGCTTTGTTTCAAGAAATTGGTACTCCCCTAGAACCAATTTGAAAACGTTGGGCAAGTTGGCTAAACGCTGTTTTCTAGTATGCAGACAATTTTCCAAGCGTCAAATGCATTGTTGAGAATTTTGAAGGTGATGGAATTATCATTCGGAATGCTAAAGATAATGTGACAGAAAAACTTACCAACGCATCTACTTTCTATTAAAATGAATTACAGTTAAATTGCTTGCTTGGTGCCTAGGATGGAAGCAACTGATTTCACAATTAAAGACACTCTTACTACTATTAGCTTTGATGACGATCCTTGTGAGATCAAACAGTATATTGAAAGAAGACTTAAGGAAAATGATGTGCGAGATAGTTGAACTCCGTAGGTCTGAAATATCACCAACAATTTATTCTTATTTCCTTAAATGTCAGCCAAATAGAGACAACTTTCTGCCAACACTAGAATAAGTAAGTAAAGTTTCATTCATATCAGTCATTGAAAATAAAGTCAACTTTTTACTGCCCTAATTATAACTATCAACCTGGACCTCAGGTCTAAAGTTCTTTCCTGCCAAATCAAGCCGACTATTACTATATTAAAATTCTCTACACTCAATAGCCCTCATAAAAAAAACCAATATCGATATAGTTTTTTTAGGGTCTTATCATTACTACACATTAAGACTCATGCTCACTTACTTTCACCTTTACAGTTAAGGTTTAGGTAAGTTACCAGTGGGTTGATGCCAATCCAAGTGGATTCTATATGGCAGCTAGGGTGAAACGAGACATGGGGGAGACCACTTTGTGATAAAAATGAAAAAAACGACGGGTTAAAAGAATCGAAGACGGGCGTTTAGGAATAGTTAAAAGGGTCGGGAAACAGGACAACCGGAGAATGGCAAAATGGCTACAATCCAATAAAAGGTGGTAAACCGATTGGTCCCCACCGCAAAAACGACAGCAAGGGCTAATATGAGCATCACCCGAAACAAGATGGCCGTAAGTAAGTCTCGTGTGGCCAATTCTAACTCGGCAAAGGGCCACCTCTAACGACGGCCTTCTATGACGACTCGAGGGCCAAGAGCGAATAGAATTATAAAATTTGTTTAGTTTGGATGTTGAACAGTCATCCCATTCATTCTACCACAGTTGAAAAATATACTCTTCTCTTGAAGGAAAGTAGTCCCTAAAAGGCAGAGCCGAGTTCTCAGGGGACACAGAATGTGCTGAGCGGGCCAGCCGATCAGCCTTCTCGTTGCCCAGGACCCCCACATGCCCAGGGACCCAGCAAAAAATAATTCTATATCGGGATGCATTTTGGATCAGCCAGTTGCAAATTTCTGTGACCAGGGGATGGGACGCATTAAAAGATCTAATTGACGGTAAGACACTCCTTGAGTCGGAAAAAAATGACAAAATCACTAAAAGGTGAAATTTGGATGAGTCTAAAGGGTAAAAGGATTGCTGAAAGTTCAGCGGTAAAAATGGATGCTGCTGGCGGCAAAGATAGAGTTAGGAATTCTCCTCCTGGGTAGATGGATGCAGCACCCACGCCACCGTCCGACTTAGAGCCATCCGTGTATAGTGGGCAGCATTGTTTGTGGGAGATCGAATGCTCTAAGAACAGGCTTTTAATGATGCAAGGGTCCATGGAGGACTTCTCCAGGCTCCACATGTTGGTACATACTGTGGGGGAGAGGAGCACGCCAACTAGGGGTCAGTAAGGATGGAAGGGTATGGACCCTTGGAGCATCCAGGTTAGAGAGATGATCTCCTATGCGAAGGTTCAAAGGGCGGGGTAAAGATGGCAAGTTATCATATGCCGCCGTTGATTCGGCAGCATACAGGCATCTGTAGAGCTCTAATACAGGGGCTTGCTGTACTCGGCAGAGGTATCGCATGCAGATTTGAAGTCTGGTAGGGCAAAGGGAGTACCCTCACTCACGCAGTTGACAGGAGAAGTACGGAAGGCTCCACTAGAAAGGCGAACTCCGAGGTTTCGAATGGGGTTCAGCATTTTAAGGGCTGAAGGGGAAGCCGATGAGTAAATTTGACAGCCATAATCCAATTTGGATTGGACGAGGGCTGTGTATAATGTCCACAATGTTAGTCGGTCACTGCCCCAGGAATTGTGTGAGAGGACTTTCAAAATGTCTAGAGCCCGCAGACAACCTGTTCGAAGTCGGCGTAGTTGTGGTAACCAGGATAACTTTGGATCGAGAGTTACGCCAAGGAACCGAAACTCGGAGACAAACTCTATATCTTCGACTTGTAGGGAGATAGATGGCGGAACAAGAACCCCTCTGCCTCGGTGGAAATACATTGCTTTGGTTTTGGTCATGGAAAAGCGGAATCCCTTAAGTTGTGCTCTTTTGGATACAGCATCGACCAACAGTTGTGGCCGACGCGCTGCTGATGGAAGGCGAGGTGATGAACAGTATAGTGCTAAATCATCGACAAACAGAGTTGCCGATACACCTTCTGGGAGGGACGAAATAATATCATTGATGGCAATTATAAAACATAAGACACTTGAAACACTGCCCTGAGGAACTCCCTCCTCTTGGGGTTGCAGGTCAGAGTATGAGTCTCCAACACGTACCTTGAAGGATCGAGAGGCTAAAAAACTTTGAATAAGTGAAGGTTAAAGGCCTCTCATCCCCCAGACGTATAACTGCTTCAAGATGCCGTATCTCCATGTTGTGTCGTAGGCTTTCTCAATATCGAAAAATATAGCCAGGACTCGGTGCTTCAATGAGAAAGCTTTCCGGACCGATCCCTCGAAACGTAGTAGTAGGTCAAGGGTACTATGACCTTTGAGGAAGCCACATTGAAATGGAGAGAGGGTGATTGGCTTCTAGGAACCAGTTTAGGAGCTCCAATATCATTTTTTCCAGCTATAGGGCGGTAGTGATCTGCATCCAACCCGTCCCTGCCCGGTTTGACAAAGGGAAGGATGATCCCAATGCGCCGTGATGACGGGTAAAAACCCTACACCCATATAAGGTTGTACAAATCAAGTAAGAGAGTAGAGTGTGGATGTAGGTGCCGAATCATATCGAAATGGATCTCATCAAGGCCCGGGGAAGTAGATCTGCAAAGGGACAAAGCGCTATGCAGCTCATGGATGCTGAATAGAGCGTTATACAGGCAGGTTAGATTTTGTTGTGAAGTTGAGAGAATGAGATTCTTCCTTTGATTTGTAGGATTGAAAAGCCTTATCGTAACGGCTGACACTGCTGACGGCGTCATTCTCCAAGGAACCGTCTAAATTGAGTGTGGGGGTATGATGATTAACATAAGGGGCCCTGATCTTATTAATCCTCTTCCAGATCTTGGCAGTAGGTGTCAGAGGAAATTGATGAAACGTAACGACGCCATGAATTTCGGCGAGCCTGACGAAGGGTTCTTTGGCGAAGCGCACGAGCTCGGTTTCGATCGACATTGTTGCACAAAGTTGGGATCTTTCGGAATCGGGCATGGGCTAACTTGTAATTTTTGATAGATGTTGCACACGTCGAGGTCCACCAGGGCACGGTTGAGCGGCCCGTGGCAGGTCGCCTCCGTGGGATGGTCTGTGTTGCTGCATTGTAGATAGTCGATGTAAAGTATTCTACTGCCGCGTCCACTCCATTGAAGGTCCCCAAGGATGCATTTGTGAAGGACGCCTCTTGGAAACCTTCCCAATCTGCATGACCTAAGTCCCACTTAAAGGGCATGGTTGTATGAGGGCTAACTTGAAGGGCCGACAAGACAATAGGGAAGTGGTCACTCCCATGGAGATCGTCAAGAATTGACCATCGAAATTCCGTGAAGCAATCAGGGGAACAAACAGACAGGTTCAACACAGCTAAAAGAGTCCGTCTGGACATAAGAGGTAAAATCGCCACTATTTAAGACTAAAACATGTAACATGTGTTGCAGATGTTACATAACTGTGCAATGCATACAAGATCATTTTATAGTGAAGTCGATGGTTTAATTGCATGCGTCAAGGCATCTACTGTTAAAAATAGAGAGGAAGGCTTTGTTTCAAGAAATTGGTACTCCCCTAGAACCAATTTGAAAACGTTGGGCAAGTTGGCTAAACGCTGTTTTCTAGTATGCAGACAATTTTCCAAGCGTCAAATGCATTGTTGAGAATTTTGAAGGTGATGGAATTATCATTCGGAATGCTAAAGATAATGTGACAGAAAAACTTACCAACGCATCTACTTTCTATTAAAATGAATTACAGTTAAATTGCTTGCTTGGTGCCTAGGATGGAAGCAACTGATTTCACAATTAAAGACACTCTTACTACTATTAGCTTTGATGACGATCCTTGTGAGATCAAACAGTATATTGAAAGAAGACTTAAGGAAAATGATGTGCGAGATAGTTGAACTCCGTAGGTCTGAAATATCACCAACAATTTATTCTTATTTCCTTAAATGTCAGCCAAATAGAGACAACTTTCTGCCAACACTAGAATAAGTAAGTAAAGTTTCATTCATATCAGTCATTGAAAATAAAGTCAACTTTTTACTGCCCTAATTATAACTATCAACCTGGACCTCAGGTCTAAAGTTCTTTCCTGCCAAATCAAGCCGACTATTACTATATTAAAATTCTCTACACTCAATAGCCCTCATAAAAAAAACCAATATCGATATAGTTTTTTTAGGGTCTTATCATTACTACACATTAAGACTCATGCTCACTTACTTTCACCTTTACAGTTAAGGTTTAGGTAAGTTACCAGTGGGTTGATGCCAATCCAAGTGGATTCTATATGGCAGCTAGGGTGAAACGAGACATGGGGGAGACCACTTTGTGATAAAAATGAAAAAAACGACGGGTTAAAAGAATCGAAGACGGGCGTTTAGGAATAGTTAAAAGGGTCGGGAAACAGGACAACCGGAGAATGGCAAAATGGCTACAATCCAATAAAAGGTGGTAAACCGATTGGTCCCCACCGCAAAAACGACAGCAAGGGCTAATATGAGCATCACCCGAAACAAGATGGCCGTAAGTAAGTCTCGTGTGGCCAATTCTAACTCGGCAAAGGGCCACCTCTAACGACGGCCTTCTATGACGACTCGAGGGCCAAGAGCGAATAGAATTATAAAATTTGTTTAGTTTGGATGTTGAACAGTCATCCCATTCATTCTACCACAGTTGAAAAATATACTCTTCTCTTGAAGGAAAGTAGTCCCTAAAAGGCAGAGCCGAGTTCTCAGGGGACACAGAATGTGCTGAGCGGGCCAGCCGATCAGCCTTCTCGTTGCCCAGGACCCCCACATGCCCAGGGACCCAGCAAAAAATAATTCTATATCGGGATGCATTTTGGATCAGCCAGTTGCAAATTTCTGTGACCAGGGGATGGGACGCATTAAAAGATCTAATTGACGGTAAGACACTCCTTGAGTCGGAAAAAAATGACAAAATCACTAAAAGGTGAAATTTGGATGAGTCTAAAGGGTAAAAGGATTGCTGAAAGTTCAGCGGTAAAAATGGATGCTGCTGGCGGCAAAGATAGAGTTAGGAATTCTCCTCCTGGGTAGATGGATGCAGCACCCACGCCACCGTCCGACTTAGAGCCATCCGTGTATAGTGGGCAGCATTGTTTGTGGGAGATCGAATGCTCTAAGAACAGGCTTTTAATGATGCAAGGGTCCATGGAGGACTTCTCCAGGCTCCACATGTTGGTACATACTGTGGGGGAGAGGAGCACGCCAACTAGGGGTCAGTAAGGATGGAAGGGTATGGACCCTTGGAGCATCCAGGTTAGAGAGATGATCTCCTATGCGAAGGTTCAAAGGGCGGGGTAAAGATGGCAAGTTATCATATGCCGCCGTTGATTCGGCAGCATACAGGCATCTGTAGAGCTCTAATACAGGGGCTTGCTGTACTCGGCAGAGGTATCGCATGCAGATTTGAAGTCTGGTAGGGCAAAGGGAGTACCCTCACTCACGCAGTTGACAGGAGAAGTACGGAAGGCTCCACTAGAAAGGCGAACTCCGAGGTTTCGAATGGGGTTCAGCATTTTAAGGGCTGAAGGGGAAGCCGATGAGTAAATTTGACAGCCATAATCCAATTTGGATTGGACGAGGGCTGTGTATAATGTCCACAATGTTAGTCGGTCACTGCCCCAGGAATTGTGTGAGAGGACTTTCAAAATGTCTAGAGCCCGCAGACAACCTGTTCGAAGTCGGCGTAGTTGTGGTAACCAGGATAACTTTGGATCGAGAGTTACGCCAAGGAACCGAAACTCGGAGACAAACTCTATATCTTCGACTTGTAGGGAGATAGATGGCGGAACAAGAACCCCTCTGCCTCGGTGGAAATACATTGCTTTGGTTTTGGTCATGGAAAAGCGGAATCCCTTAAGTTGTGCTCTTTTGGATACAGCATCGACCAACAGTTGTGGCCGACGCGCTGCTGATGGAAGGCGAGGTGATGAACAGTATAGTGCTAAATCATCGACAAACAGAGTTGCCGATACACCTTCTGGGAGGGACGAAATAATATCATTGATGGCAATTATAAAACATAAGACACTTGAAACACTGCCCTGAGGAACTCCCTCCTCTTGGGGTTGCAGGTCAGAGTATGAGTCTCCAACACGTACCTTGAAGGATCGAGAGGCTAAAAAACTTTGAATAAGTGAAGGTTAAAGGCCTCTCATCCCCCAGACGTATAACTGCTTCAAGATGCCGTATCTCCATGTTGTGTCGTAGGCTTTCTCAATATCGAAAAATATAGCCAGGACTCGGTGCTTCAATGAGAAAGCTTTCCGGACCGATCCCTCGAAACGTAGTAGTAGGTCAAGGGTACTATGACCTTTGAGGAAGCCACATTGAAATGGAGAGAGGGTGATTGGCTTCTAGGAACCAGTTTAGGAGCTCCAATATCATTTTTTCCAGCTATAGGGCGGTAGTGATCTGCATCCAACCCGTCCCTGCCCGGTTTGACAAAGGGAAGGATGATCCCAATGCGCCGTGATGACGGGTAAAAACCCTACACCCATATAAGGTTGTACAAATCAAGTAAGAGAGTAGAGTGTGGATGTAGGTGCCGAATCATATCGAAATGGATCTCATCAAGGCCCGGGGAAGTAGATCTGCAAAGGGACAAAGCGCTATGCAGCTCATGGATGCTGAATAGAGCGTTATACAGGCAGGTTAGATTTTGTTGTGAAGTTGAGAGAATGAGATTCTTCCTTTGATTTGTAGGATTGAAAAGCCTTATCGTAACGGCTGACACTGCTGACGGCGTCATTCTCCAAGGAACCGTCTAAATTGAGTGTGGGGGTATGATGATTAACATAAGGGGCCCTGATCTTATTAATCCTCTTCCAGATCTTGGCAGTAGGTGTCAGAGGAAATTGATGAAACGTAACGACGCCATGAATTTCGGCGAGCCTGACGAAGGGTTCTTTGGCGAAGCGCACGAGCTCGGTTTCGATCGACATTGTTGCACAAAGTTGGGATCTTTCGGAATCGGGCATGGGCTAACTTGTAATTTTTGATAGATGTTGCACACGTCGAGGTCCACCAGGGCACGGTTGAGCGGCCCGTGGCAGGTCGCCTCCGTGGGATGGTCTGTGTTGCTGCATTGTAGATAGTCGATGTAAAGTATTCTACTGCCGCGTCCACTCCATTGAAGGTCCCCAAGGATGCATTTGTGAAGGACGCCTCTTGGAAACCTTCCCAATCTGCATGACCTAAGTCCCACTTAAAGGGCATGGTTGTATGAGGGCTAACTTGAAGGGCCGACAAGACAATAGGGAAGTGGTCACTCCCATGGAGATCGTCAAGAATTGACCATCGAAATTCCGTGAAGCAATCAGGGGAACAAACAGACAGGTTCAACACAGCTAAAAGAGTCCGTCTGGACATAAGAGGTAAAATCGCCACTATTTAAGACTAAAACACTGCCTTTGGCATTTCGAGTGATGTCACCCCAGTATGGGTGACGGGCGTTAAAACCTCCTAGTAATAAGAATAGGGAGGGCAACTGGACTATAAGTTCTAAAAGGTCGGGTCTTGACAATGATAAACAAGGGGGCAGGTAAATAAAGCAAACGGTAAAAAGCTTAGTAAGAAAAACCCTCACGGCAACAGCTTGGAGGGTAGTATGTAGGGAGATGGGAGAAACATGGTGGGATGAAGATACCATGATTGATCTCCCCCCCCCCCCATGAGAGGGGCTTCCAGCAGGAGCAATAGAGTTGAAAGTGAGAAAACCGGGTACGGGCGGAAAGGGCCGTATACCCAGTTTATTCTCCTGAAAACAAATAACAGCGGGGTGGATAGTCGTCAAAAGAATTTTGAGTTCTTCCCACTTTGGAAGAACTCCTTGACAATTCCATTGTAAAATGGAAGATATGTGTGACGATTAGATACCACTGTGGATATCTTTTTCTCTTTTGAGGCCGATATTGTATTTGAGCTTCGTCCCAGAGCTGATTTTGAGGAGCCTGCTTTTGCAGGGGAAGAGATCCTAGATGGAGCAGTAACTGGGGTTTTTATCGTGGGTTTTGGAGAACCGACCGAGGCCGTTGATTGTAATTCGGGCTCACAACCTGGCGGAAAAGGAAGATCAAGAAGGGATTTTCGGCCGGTAGGTCCGGATTCATGGGTCGAGGGTATTTTCGGTGTCTGAGGAGTTGGTCCAACCGACGCGATTGGTGATGTCGGAGTATCAACTGCTTCCATCGGATCTTGGGTTGAAGGGTGAGCGGAACGAACAGCTGATCTGAGCGAGGTGTGTGGAGCTGGGTGTATATCTGCCATCGTTTGGATCAGGATGGGGCCTAAGTCCTGTGAAAGGCTGGACGGACTTAAGGGCATAGAATGTGCAACTATAGGGGAAGAGTCCATTGAAGATTCTCGGGGTTCGGCCGAGTCAGCTCCAGAGGCTGCCCGCTTATTGGTGGTCGATGACCCAGGTGAGGAATCCTTCCTCTTACCACTGGACTTTGGGTCTCGGGGCCGAGTGGATGAACCTTCAATTCACGCAGGAGCGAGGGTGCCGACAGGCACGGCCAACATGTCCAAATTGATTGCAATTGAAGCAGCTTCTGGGTAGTTCGATGTAGGGACTTACCGGGACACGAAGGTACCCAGCTTTAATGTACTCCGGCAGTTCTTGTCGTTCAAATGTTAAAATCAGTGTGGCGGTTGGGACTTTAGTGGAGCCTAATGTTTTAGTTACCATGTGTACGTGTGTGACACGTTGGGTACTGAGCTTACTCTGAAGGCGGGTGGGGTCATAGTACTTTAGTTCGTTCGAACGGACGACACCTTTGACAAAATTCAGACAGTTATTGGAATTTCAGCTATCGAAGATAGATTTCGCACAAGGTTGTGTTGAGTGGGATGACACCTCGACTACATCACACCACTTCCTCTCGACCACATCCGGCGGGGTTCACCACAGCGGGACTCAAAAGATTCATTGACGTCAAATACATCGACTTTTGCAAGTGGGATGTCGGATGATGAATTCATGACAAGAAAGCGGGGATAATCTAGATCTGGGTCTACTTCGTTGGAATAGGGGTCCAACGAGCGAGGGAAGGCTGAAAGGGGAGCTAAGGAACGTTTGGCACGAGAACCCTTACGAGAAGGGGAGGTTTTTGGTTTATGGCTAGCAAGTGCAAAAAGAAATAAAAACTTCGCATTCTCCCTCGGGGCTCCCCACCATGGAGGCCTACAAGGGCCCGGCACTACTGCAACTATACAATCAACTACGTCCGGTATGTCCTCTTGGAGAATGGATACGGATCCACCACACCATCTTTTGAAACCTAAGAGGCTGCCCAAGTTCTCCTACGCACGGAGAAAAGGGGCCAACGATGCGTTTCTCCTTGGGCATTCGGTAGAGGAAGGCGGTGGAGATGCCCAGCCTCTTTCACCTTCATGAAAGAACAATTCTGAATCAATCCATTAAACGAGCAGATATCTGGTATCGATAAGGACCACTAGATAGGTGAAGGAAGAGAGGGAAATAAAGGGCAGTGGAAGAGAGTAATAGAGGAGGAAAGAAAGTCTTGTTGGCAGCACCATGGGTCCCCTAAGGGGCCCAGGGCTGACCCCCTTTCCTCGCCACGAGAAGGCCAGAGCCTCTCTGGGAACAACCCCTGAAGAAAAGATCCCAGAGAGGGAGGGGGTCACCCTTTCAGTCACCCTCTGCCATCCACCTTTCTCTCAACTCATTGCAAAATGCCATTTTTACCTAATATTGAAATAAAGAAAGGAATAAATACAACCACAAAAATGAAAGAACAGCATACTAAATAACACTTTAAAAGAGCTGAAAAGAACACTAATTCACTATATAAATTAACTTGGGTATCGCAACCAAACAGAAAAGATATCCCTAACAAAGAACAATTACTACACAATCTATTATTCGCACAAATAGACAATACTACATAGCCAAATCGAACATCACATCAAAATTATGTGAAAATATCAAATCTTCAAATGCAACCTTCTAGGAGAAAGCTTCTCTATCTTCAGGTTTGTAAGCTTTCTCCAGTTCCACGAATCCAGCAAACATCACAGCTGTCGCAATGCAAATACTTTATGTATGCACCCTACCTGCTCTAAACCCCCATGTTCACTCCCTATTAAATTCTGTTATCCATATTATCAGCCCAATTAGAATTTTCCACGCACTTTACCTACAACATTCAACTGACTTATCCCCCCTATATTTCTTTTATTCACTTTTCTCCCCTTTATACTTATAAAATGACACCATTGCAACATTCTTCCACTTTGCCTTACAACAGACACCAGTCACACTCCATAACACAATCACTACTAATTTTTACCATCTCAAACTATATCATCTACTCCAGCTGCAGTCACATTTTTTAGACTCCACAACCCCTGGCATGAATATCCCAGACCCCGATATAGCACATGCCATAGGGTCCCCACAAGCACTTGAAATGTCAAGATAAAACATTTTTAAATAAAAGAAAAACAATGAAATGGTATTACAGAAAAATACATTTTTATATCATTTGAATAGTTGCTACAATAATAGGCTAATCCTGCTGCTGACTGCTGCTTCAACTGTTTGGTTTTATGTAAGATACTGTGTATGCTAAGTTTTATTTTGTAGTGGAAAATATCATGTTTTGCACATCTGTTTCAAATTTAAAAACCAAAAAAATAAAACTGGTAACTTATTTACTCTAAATACAGTGTCTTGTCTGCTGATTTTTTATGTTATGTTACTTACAAATAGTCAAATTAATATGGCAGATTTATACATCACTGAATATTTAATGGTGCAATTGCCAGAATGACAGTATGACTACAAATAATGCAGATGATAGTGGATGTATTACACTGACAATGTAGCCTATGAAATGATCAAGCATCTTGTGTTGGTGTGTCCCCTTCCAAATGAAATTCTTCTGCTTAGGGCCTCAAAGGCCCATTATCAAAATGTTTTATTTCTTACTTTTTTATTGTTTAATCACTCATTTCACTTTTACTGTCAACATAATTCAATAAAACTATAAAAAAATTAAATTCCTACATGCCCCATCGGAGATGCCTATCAGGGACCTAATCAAGCCACAACAAAGGAAAAAACATTTACTATGGATGAAGCTGGTCTACAAAAAATGTAGCAAAGGTGATTCCAGCATAAGGGCCGAGTGTTAGCGACCCGCTCGATGGTGAGGGACATAAACATGAAGCTCCCCCAGATTAACACTGTTAGTTAATGGCAGTCTTTATGCTAGTGGAGTAGAGTGAAGTTTACACAAATTAATCCCATTGAGCTGAAGAACTAATCAATATCAAGGAGCAGAAATATGGAGATGTGGACAGGAAAAAGGGAGGGGCTGGACACAGGCAGAATTATTTGCTGAGAACCAATGGTTTTTTGGCCAAGATTAAGGAGAAAAGATTATTCATCAAAAACCAGGGCTCTTGGGTCATGATTAAGGGGAGAACAGATTTAGTGAGAACCAGGTCTTTGGGCATGAATGAAGAAAGAAAAGAATACCGGAAACCAAGGGTCTTGGACAAATATGATTTGCTGAGAAACAAAGGTTTTTGGCCAGGATTAAACGAAAGAAACGGGGAAGAATATTAAGAGCACTCAATGAGCACAATGCAATGTGAGTCTGCTACAAAGGGGGTTACTTGTAGGAAGGAGCTTGTGTGACAAAGTGAGTTACCCTGGTGTGACATGTAAAAGCTGGCCAACATCAGCTATTTATGAAAAGAGTGGTGGTAAGGACGAGGCCCAGTAGACAAAAACGGTGTTAATGCAGGTGTTTGGTGAGGGGTGGCATTTATCAGGTAACAAGTCATTGTGAATTTTAAGGATCTCCTTCACATGTGGACTAAGATCAATGAATGGAGGAGGAAACAGTGTTGGAGTGAAGGCTGAGCAAGCAGCTTGCTCAGTGCTTCAATGCCAGGCACCACAAAGTGGGAGGGTGCCAAGCTTATTGAGACCCAAAGCTCATCCAAGAGCAGTTGTATTCCGCAAATAAAAAATTTGGTCACAAGTAATTGGATTGTGCAAAAGTTGCGCTTCTCGATTCTGCAAAGATTACAAACTCAGTGGAAAGGAGTCGACTGGTATGGAGGGTCTCCCGGATGGCATACAGCTCAGCTGTGTACAGTGAAGATGGATGAACAGGAAAAAGGGAATTTTTTTAAGGTGGTGCATTCATACTGCTAACTGCCAACGAGGGCTTTCAATTTTTTTAGCCTACAGTGTACTAAAAATAATCTCACTAACCAACTTAGGTCAACAAAAACAAAAAAACTAAAACAAGCAATTGGCAAGGTTAGGTACTGGATGGAAGCTTGCTCTCTCAGGGGTCGAGCCAATGCAGGTAAACACTACAGCGAAGGAAGAGGAACAATGAGGCAGCGTCTATACCACAATGACAGCACATGAACTATGGAGTGAACTGGAATCACATCAGTGAAGAAGGCCATGCACTGAGAGTGGGTGGATGCATGGCTAAGAAACTAACAGGAAAATGCTACCTGGCTTAAAATACTTCCTCTTAGCAAGAGGTGGTTACAGATTCTTGGAGACATCGGAGGAACACCTGTGAAGAACTTATTGATTGGGGGCAGTGGGAATGGAAGGCATGGAAGAGCAGAGACAGTGTCCTTGAGTTGCCGGTGGTTTTCAGTGAAGGGGTCATTTGTCCCCATGGGGATGTTGATATCCAGTGGGAGTGAAGGAATCCCATCATTGATACAATTTTTGTTTAATTTCAGGCCGATCTGACGACTGCCTTTTTCTTTTTCCTTTTTTGTTTTTTAGTTTGTTTGGATTGACCTGGGTAAAAAGAGTATTTTGTAATTTCAATAACTTTGTCCCCATTGGCAGCCACACTGCTCAACAAAATCTAAAAGACAAAAAGCACTACACCTCACCATGGGATAAATGGGTAACATGAAAAATGTCATTGAGTTGGCAGAGCTCAAAGAAGCTTAGGGATACATAATAATATAAGAGGTATATATATATATATATATATATATATATATATATATATATATATATATATATATATATAACCCACTGATCAAATTTCTTCCCATTCTTTTGCCAGGCATAAGATCACAATACCCCCCCCCCCTCATCCATTCAAAACCTTTACCTTTGTCATCAATGAGAAGGTTCTGTGGCTTCAAGTCTCTGTGAAGGATTCTGTGAGAATGACAAAATGCTATTCCTTGCAACAGTTGATACATGTAACTTCTCACCAACTCCAAAGGCAATCCATTAGTATTGCAAGTATCAAATAATTTTTTCAAATCCTTGAGAAAGGAAAAGAAGTTCTATAAAAATCCTCTTGGATAATTTCACAAGTGTATCCATTAGATAACATTTCATTGGATTTTAAGACCATACCTGATTCAAGAATTCAAAAACTAGATACAGTTTTTTATCAGCATGAACAACATCAAGTAGCCTCACAATACTGTCATGATCTAGCTCCTTTAACAGGGAAATTTCTCTTAATGCAGTGCTAGGAACACCATCAGACTCACTGAAAATAAACATTTTTATTAGTTTATGACCCATACTTTATCAACTATAAAATTCATATTTTATGCTAAAATGGAGATTCTACCAAAGTGACATTAAAAGGTAATAATAGATTAACACACAATGTATATATAAACACCTAAATTAACTTTTTTTTAATACCCAAATTCAGTGCGTTGAATAAGTTTATATATATATATATATTAGAACCTTGGTTCATGAACAATGCCTTGGATGTAAGAAGGGACATTACCCATAATCCATGGAACCTCCACTCAGTTGTGCATTGGTATGATTGGCATAAACTGTCTGTGAGAGTGCTGTGTTCAAAAACAATTTTATATTTTTTTTCCTTATTTTGTGTTATTTTACATTGGGCGCAAAGAAAATGTTAACATTAAGAATTTTTGGATAATTAAGCACAAAAGTACATTTCAAGTTTGTTTTATTGGGTCCTTTTACTTACATTTCTTTATATTTAGTACTTTGTTATGTTCCCACAGGTTTTCAACACCTCCTGGATCCTCTAAGTAGGAGCTGTCCATTGCCACCCACAGCTTAATGAGTCTCCTTCAGGGTGGGGATTGAGGTGGACTGGGACTTAGCAACTTCATTTTTCATTTGGTTCCAGACATTCTCTATGGGGTTTAAGTCGGGTGAGTTGCCTGGCCAGTCCAAAACTTCGATGTTCAGCTCATTAAGAAAGTCTTTGACAGCTTGTGCCTTGTGCGCAGGGGCACCATCGTGCCTAAAAAAAGTCGCAGCAGTAGAGAGCGTAGAAATGGAGCGGATGTTCCTCCAAAACCTCAGTAATTCTTTTCCTTCCTGGTGACGTTTTTGGGGAGGAAATAATAGAGAACACTCCTGCCCTTCTCCCAACTGAAGCATCCCCAAACCATGATGCCATCGGGGTGCTTCACGGTGTAGCGGTGGTCATATCTGCTCACATCACTGGGCCGCCACACCACTTTCGAGCCAACCCTGATGAGTCGAAAACTGCACTCGTCACTCCACATGACTTTCTTCCACTGCTCTGGTGTCCAATCTTGATATTTCTTCGCAAGAGCTAGCCGTTTTTTCTTCATACCCTTTGTTAGCAGCGGTTTCTTGGCGGCAGGGCAAACCCAGGTCTTTTTGTAGCCGGTGCTGGATCGTACGAATAGCGACATTGCCGAGCAAGTCAGGATGTTTCTCCTTCAATTCAGCCACTGTTATCTAAGGGTCCTGCTTCACCTCACGTAGCAAAACCTTGTCAATCCGAGCAGTTATCTTCTTCTTGCGCCCAGAGCCAGGTTGCGAGGTGGTGCGGTGCCGGGAGGGAGTGTGGTGGCTGCTTTTTTAAGCTTAAAGAGTGACACACAGCTCACGTTCAGATCGGCAGCTACAAGCTTTACTGGCATTTCCTGCTCCATTAAGGTTAGGGCACGGGTCTTCTCCATTTTCAGCTTGCTACACCCGATTGCAATGGTATGGTGGTGTCTGCTAGGGCATCAAAGTCAACAGAAAGGTGAAAAAGATGCGGTCTGTGGGGCAGCGTAACACAGATGCACTGTGAGCTCTGCGAGCACACTTAAACTGAGCCTGGCAGGAAATTGCGAGGGAAGCCTGGCTGCAGGTACATGCGCCATACCAAGCTCCTCCTACTACGCATTTCCATTGCGTTTAAGAGGTTAACATTTCTTTTGCGCCCACTGTAGACTCCATTATATGCCACCTGAGGAGAAAAGTGCTAGTGACAGCAGAAGTAAGAAGCCTAAGCATGTTACTATTGAAGTGAAGAAGGAAATTATTAAAAAACATTACAATAGCATTCGTGTTTCTGCATGATTATAAAAACAAGGCAATAAAGGTGGGTGATGTTGCTAATGGAGTGAGAGGGCTAATGAAACAAAGATATAAAGTGCTAGAGTAAATAGAAAAACTGTTGGCTGGAGATAGTGTTCATGAAGCAATAATTTGTGCAAAGGCTAGGCAGTTCCACAGTGATTTGTTGGCAAAAACAGACTACAAGTGCCAAAAGTGAAGACTTTAAAAGCAAGTAGAGGGTGGTTCAAAAACTTTCAGTGCTGAAGTGGAATTCATAGGGTTGTAAGGCATGGAGAGGCTGCTAGTTCAAACTAAAAACTGCAAATGAATATGTGGATGAATTTGCAAAGGTTGCTGAAAGTGAATAGTACGTCTCACAACAAGGGTTTAATTGTGATGAGACTGGATTATTCTGAAAAAAAAAAGCCAAAAAGGTGCTACATCACCCAAGAGGAGATGGGAATGCTCGAAGATTTCATGATACAATTGTATATTTACAAAATTATATTAAATAACTTAACTAAATACAAAATTGACACCTGAAAAATAAGAATGAATTTCTCAGAAACATTCTACAAGTTTCTTGAAATTATCTTGGTGGCATCTCTACAGAGATGCCACCACATGAGAAAGTGACTCCTGAGCTCTGAGTGTCAGAATTTTTCATTTGACAAATTCAGGGAGGGCCCTTTTTTTGCAATTTCAAGAAAGGTAGAAAGGCCCAAGTGAGTGATTTCATGCATTTCTGAAGATATACAATGAAAACAAAACCTATTAATCTACTGCAAAAGTAACTCAACCTGGCATAACTACCATCCAAGAAGACGGCTATTAGGCTCTTCTCTATGAAGTATCCCTTTGAAACTGCAGCAGTAATTTCTAGAAAAAAATAAGACCAATACAAATTCAGGGAGGGCCCTTTTTTTTGCAATTTCAAGAAAGGTCCAAGTGAGTGATTTCATGCATTTCTGAAGATATACAATGAAAACAAAACCTATTAATCTACTGCAAAAGTAGCAT